>CM056591.1:29803750-31007812 GCA_029721435.1 Gymnothorax reevesii | reverse complement strand
ACACCTTTTTGTTGGTACAGAGTGAAGGGGACAGAAAACACTTTTTTCCACATTTGAGCTTGCAAATCTTATTCATCGTGAGTGTATGTAGCTTGGGCAAAGGCAAGACATGCTCATTTTCATCCTTATTGGCTTGCTTTCAGACAGTTTTGGAAGCGATATACCTCCTCTATAAAGAAAGCCAAATCTAAATACTATGTTAGTTACTCCCAAAAATCTTAAAGGCCCCAGGAAATTTTGGAAAGCAATTAATACCCTGTCTCAAAATTGATTCTTGAGGCTTGCTTGAATTTTACAGGTTCAGCAACTGCGTATGACAGAGAAGAAATGTGGAGTTGTTTTACTCAGCTCTTTGTTTCTACTGGCTCTTTGTTTTACTTAATTTCAATTGTTCCTGACCTGCTCGTATTTGTCCTGATGAGCCTAAGAAAACTGATCATGAATTTGTTTCTCACTGTTTGCACTAACTGTATGTGTATTGCCCTCAAAGGTCTTAATTAAAAAAAAAAAAAAAAAACAGCTGGTCTTAATGGGTTTGAGCTTTGTTTTTTAAAATTGAGCACTGATCTTACAACAAAGCGTTTCATTTATCTTCTTTAACCTGATATTAGCATGCAATGAAAATGAATTCTGTCCTTCTGCGGATAAAAGGGGGGGGGGATCCCACTCTTTTACGTAAATATTGGCCCCTTTTACCGCAGGCTGCGTAGAGGCGCGGAGCAGCACGGATGGCCATACGCAACAAAAATGACAGATCCATGGGAGACTGATTGCGGACAACGCCTTTCACAATGGAAGCGCGTGTGGATCACATGCGAAACACATATGGGGGCGTTTCTACTACGTTCAGATCACGTGTGCAATACATACAGGTGCATTCTGACTGTGTTCGTAACAGGTTTTATTGCGTATAGGAAGCCTCCGCAGCGGTCCGCATTCGATGTCTGCACACCACTGCGCATTTCTGTGGGGCATAGTACAAAACATAAAAGCAGTTTTACCCAGTTCAGAATGAACCCTCGGGACGTCTTAAGTCATATAATCAAGTGCACGAAGATAGTATTCCCCCCTTCTAAAATTAAGCAGAATGGCAATATATCCAAGCAGCTTACCCAACAATGCATATGGCCATCTGCACTGCTCCTTGCCCCAATGCAGCCTGGTGTGAAAGGGGATTTAGGTCCTTGAATCATTAATCATAAATGACCCCAATTCTGCACTTGATTAGATCCAACATTGCGTATCACTTTTTTCAGATTCATCTAAAACCTTGGACACCGTGGATCATGACATTTTATGACCAAGATTATTTCTTATTGGCTTACCTGAGAAAGCCATTGGGTGATGTTCTAACTATCTCTCAGGTAGATCCCCACTCATTCAATTTGACAGTTGCTCCTTAGATGTTTCTTTGAACTCAGCTGAGAGTAACTGTAGTGGAAGGAGTGAGGCCAGGCAGAGGGAGAAGCAGCAGCAGCAGAGCAGATTGTGACAGGCTCCCGACGTCTCACAAGGAAGGACTACCAAGGCCAGGCGGGCAGAGGGGGCCAGAGACAGGGCCTAATATTTTTCCAAACTGGACCAATCCATTCCCTCATCCGAATCGTTAGGGGAGCCCGAGTGGTCGGAGTCCATGTCGACCGGATGCCCCTCAGCAGGGTCGTCAGAGAAGCCCGCTTGGTCAGAGTCCGTGTTTATCGATGGCTCCTCTGTAGGATCCCCCACAGGAAGGTCAGGTCGGGAAGAGTGTGGGCCGGAGGGCGGGGGTTCCTTGAAGGCAAGGTGGTGCCGGAGGGCTGGTCAGGATGGTGACGGTGGAAGTCGATGATGAGGTCTGGGTCAAGGATGAACACCATTCGGCCACAGCAAGGAAGAGAATACGTGTTGTGCGTATCAAACACATTTTCCTACTTCCCATGAGAAAGCTCCTCCAGGACCTGAAATTATTTGGGGACTGTCAGAAATCATTTTAAAGTAACAAAGAACTTTTTGAATAAATATAAGCAGTATCAATTTTCCTTCAAACACAACTTTGATTGCAAAAAAGTGAAGATAAAACATAATTAATGGTTTTGGCTGTGCAAACTGCAGTTTGTTTTTGCTCTTTTTTGCCTGCTAATTCAGTGACCTTTGGTCATAATCCGTTGAGTCTTTGCTTTTATATGATATATATTACCTGTACGGTAGAATGAAGCTACGGATTTGCTAGCTGGTTTCTTCCTATTAACTGGGCATGTAATTTGATTATGTTTCTATATGGTTACCTTGCCCTTTTATATTAGAGATATGTCGCTGCCCTGGTTTGGGTTTGAGAGGTAAAGGATGTTCCTCAAGGCTCAGCACCAAGGCCACTTTTATTTAGTATTTACTAAATAGCCTGGGTGATCAATTGTCTGATACATCAGTCTATCTTTTTGCCGATGATACGGTCATATACTGTTGTGCAGATTCTATGACCATTGCTTTTAACTAACTACTAACAAATTATTTCAGCTTAAACTAATTTGAATCCTGACAGAACAAAGGCGATGTTGTTCACCTAATTCAAAAAAGGCCACCCTGTCTTCCAACCACTGTAACAGTTCAAGGAAAACCTATTGAAGACCACAAAGGAAAAACGATAAAAGTCCAAATTTTTTGTATCTTTAATATATTATACATGATTAAAATATTTATTATAATATATAATATTATATTTTATTATTTTATGTATTTTATATTTTTGAATATTCTTTCAGTGCTTTGTTTCTCAGATCGTTTTGAATTTTTAATTCATCATTACTCCACAGCGTGAAAATGTGACTGATCTTTTTCCATTGTGGGCTTTTATTGCATTAGTGTCTTCATACCCATTGTTGGGTTCTATTCTTGACAAGAGTATTTCTTGTAAGCCTTATATTCAGAATTTGAAGTTCAAATTGAGGATAAAGTTGGGTCTCTATTTCAGAAATAGAACTTGTTTCTGTTTAAAGACAAGATGTGAATTGGTTGCAGCAACACTTTTACTGTCTTCAACTATGGTTTTGGTTTATATTTGCATTAATCAGTTCAGTGTCTACATGCTTTAGATGCAGCCCATCATGAAGCACTAAGGTTTATTTTAAACTGCAATGTTTTTTCTCACCACTGCTCCCTCTATGCCCGTTTTGGCTGACCTACCCAATCTGCTTGGAGACTGAGCCACTGCTACAAATTTTTCTTCCATGGCTCTCACAGGTGTACTTCTGTCCTACTTGACTTTCTGCATCTGTTGGAAAAGTGCAGCTAAACACTCCATGATACTAAGACTTGCTTTTACTGAAAGTACCAAAGGTACAAACTGAGAAAGGCAAAAAATCTTTTGGGTTCAGTGCACCTCTTAGTTTCAACTTGGTCCAAAAGGAATTGAAATGTCAGGAACTTGTCTCTTTGGGGGTATTTAAGGCCACAATCAGGAGTATGCAAACAGTTTATTAACAGCTGCTCTTGCTTCTCTGAAATGTCATTATCCTGGTTCACTACTAGAAGTCTGGAATGTTAATGTAAGCTTTTATACTGCCTCAACCAGCTCAGAAATGACTGCATTTTATAATATCTTACAATTGAATGGGTAATTTTATTTTTTAAGTGTAGTTTGTATTGTTTATTTTAGTATGTTAATTTGTCTTGTGTTGCTGCCACTTCACTAGCGCATACTTGAGGAACATTGAGATTTTATTTTTCATCTGTGTGTGTGTGTGTGTGTGTGCTTGTGTGTACGTGTGTCTTTCGCATATATCAAAAGCCGTTCATCTGATACTCGGTGGATATATTGCTGGGAACTCAAGGACACGTACAAACTGATTTGGTGCAGAAATTCGTGCAATTTGAATACGGGACATGTTCAGTATTAATGAATTTTGAATTAACATGCGAACAGCACCGTGTGCTGTGGGAGGGGCGGGGCTTCAGGCCAGGGCTCTGCAAACCAAGTCATGCATGTTGTCACCTAAGTCCACAGCGTACCTTCACAGGCTGTGGCTGGTTGACTTTAGTTTGTTTGCTGCTGGATTTTGCACACAAATAACATTATTTTGAACGGATACTGCACCAGTGTTTCTAATGTAGGAATCAGAAGCATAGAGAAATATTCCTGCAAAATCCTTTTTGTTCACTGATAATTGAGATAGTTTAATCCACATCTGTTTAAGCTTTTGTCACTGTGTAGCATCGGCAAAGTGGCCTTGGGATGAGTGTCTCCAAAGATATTGTAACCCCTCAAAACTGAGTGACTGAGTCCTGTCTCCAGTGTAGATGAGGCGTGGATAAACAACGAGTTACAGGGTCTTGTTAGTCTTCAAGAATACTTTTATTTTTCTGTTCACTCGCGGACAAGTCCCTCAGATCTCTCGAGAAAGCTTGACTCAACCCACAGCCCTCCCCCCCCCCGGTGTTCCCTTTTTAATCTTCCCCCCCGAGTCTGTTGCCCCAGAACCCAACTCACAACTCACAAATGCTGTGAGTATTTGTAATAATGTCACTATACAAAACAGGCTTACAAAATTGTTTTAACAGATATCAATTCACCCAATTCCCTTGACTGGGGGACATCATCATTCACTCAGAACTAGGCGCGAGGGGTGATTATTAGAGATACCAACGGGCTACAGTGTCAGCATAAAGATATAGGCAATTTGAAATTGCGAGATGATGCTATTTGCACAGATAGAAGTATCACAATGACAGGAATGAATCTGGGTAGATATAAAAGCTGAAATTCAACGTAAAAGGACGGGATGAGAGTAGCCTTAATCAAGAGATTTTGGTCTCAATTGGTTTTATCTGGTTAAATAAAGGATTCATGATTGATGAAGTGATAATGCATTGGAAGTTGGAAAAACTTAGGAAACATCTCTGGAAAGCTTTTCAATTGGCTCCTACTGCATTTTCAATTTTACTTTTATAATAGAGTGAGACCAATAGCGAAGAGTGTTCTGTCTGTTGCTTAAATTTTCAATCATACACTTCATGAAGCATATGAACAGCAAGAGTAAAAAAAGTGAGCCAGGTCTGAAAGCTCAGCATTATCCCCCATCTCTTTTAAATCTACTTCATTCACTAAAATATTTCATTCCTGATTTAGAGAGAAAGTCAATGCTTACAGAAAACAAAGGTCCACAGGAAAAACCCACAGTCTGGCAAGGCTAAATTAAATTAGATTCAAAAGAACTTGAACACTTATTAAACATCCTGCACATCACTGGAGCTCAATCAAACAAAACGGGACCTCTGTGCAGTTATAGATCAGCTGTTGTGCTGGCAAATAGCTGCAGAGTCACAGAGGCGAAATGGGGTTTGGTATTATGTTCATTTTATTTTGTTGACAGTCTATGTTATATCATGCTATTCAAAATATTTTCAGCTTTGCTTTAATGTAGGTATGCCCAGTTACACCTTTTTAGTCACTTAAGAAATGGTTCGTAGCTCAGTGGTGGTCTGGGTTATGTTGTTGCCTCACAGCAACACAGCTATGTTTTTGGAAACTAAGCTAAGGCCGATTAGAGGTTTTTGTATGTTCTCCCTGTGTCCTAGTGGATCTGTTTCAGGTACTTGTAGTCAAAAGGCATGGACGACAAACGTCCCAAACATTACTGTTTTATGACCAATTTTTGGCAGTTCTCTGTTAAATAGGTTTTAAAAGGTTGTGGTAAAAAATAAAAATAAAAATCACCATCTGCAGTGAGTCTTCAGCTTCTCTGTGCTCATTATCTATGAACTGTTGGGAGTGGGTGGAGAGTGAGAATGACATTGGGGCTCGGCTCTGACTGTTCACTTTGTGCCATGATGAGGCAGCGGCCGAAACTGAAATCTGCCTGTATTTCGGTGCCTTTCCCAAAATCAGAGATGCTAACTTACGTAGTTGGGCCCACTGACAGTGAATGGACGCATTATGTAAGTTGCTAACTTAGTTAGTAACTAAGCTTTTGGGAAATGCACCCCTGGGCTGTACTATGTAAATGACTCCCCTTGCAATATTTAGAGGGCCAGATGATTGAAATGGGTTGTTGAAGCACATGATTTCTTAGGAGGAGCACTATAACAACAGCGCTGAAACAATCTAATTTCACATATTGTCAGATGCAAGATAGAGAAAGGACCAAAGTACATGCACAAGGACAAGGAAGAGCTGGATTTTCATGGGACCTTTAACAGCTCAGAAAAAATCCGCGGTAATCCAAGTGTGGGGCTTGCCCCATTAGTGGGAAATATCGAGAATATACAGGTTGAGCGCAGTGCACTGGAAGAAATAGCCTAATTCTTGCCTTTGTTTCTTAGTGCCTTTCTTCATCGTCAATAAAGATCCTTTAATATATTAATACATATAACCTCTTCCCACCTGTATAACCTCCCGTTAATATCTTTAAAATCCTGAAAAGAAAATCTGTATGATTTTTAAAGGCAGCTGCAGGCAGTAGGACTCGATTAAAACATATAATTATGACGAACATACTCTAAACCCCGACAGTGTCATGCACTCAGATGTTTTGTGGAAACCGATTACTTCAAAAAAATTGTGGAGGTCAACTCAATTACATTGTGTGGAAGAAACTTAAAGAAAATAAGGTGAAGTTTTTTTTTTTTAACGTTTTTAAGTGCCGTGAAGACAAGATCATTAAGTTGACATACTTTTTTTGAGGTAATCGGTTTCCACAAAACACTTGAGTTCACCACACTTACCAGGGTTTACATTGTAATCTGTTGCTCCTTTCATGCCCATCTTCTTTCTTTTTAATTCCAACGAGTTACATGCAATATCTGAAGATTGAATCTATAACAGTTCCAATGCTATTTGTGTTAACGCTGACAGATTGAAATTTTGATACCAATATTAGCTACACTTCGCGGCTGATTTAACCAGCTCCGCGTCATGGCCTGGGATTAAAAATTCATTTAACTTTATTTGTAAATCCATAATCTGCATAGTTGCGGAATTCCATATAATTTAAGGACAATCAGTGTAAGGTGACATATATGCAATAGAATCAATCGCTTGAATCAACAGAATTGACTCGTTCCCATTTCTTGCCTTTTTTTAGCTCACCTGGACCAAACGTCTACCTGAGCTATTGACATCGTCATCTGACGTTGTCTGTCGTGTCGTCATCTGTCGTTAACATTTTTCAAAACTCTTCTCCTCTGAAACTACAGAACAGATCCATACTAAAATTAGCCACAAACGTCCATAGTATGTCAACTTTAAAAATTGTATCCATTATGCCCACTGTCTGAATAACATGGCCACTGTTACCTAAAAATAGAACATTGGGGTAAAACCAGCTATGCTCTGTGATATCTCAGGAATTAAAGCAGCCACAGAAAAAACTGTTACCTCAAAATCATCACCAGACTCTACAAAAGTCTCCATAGAATCAAAATCATACAATGCCTCCTTGTAGGAGTTATTGGTGTTGAAATGTCAAATTTGACAATTTTCCTTTTTTTTGCCTATATAATGAAAACTATAATAGAATGAGAAAAACTTTCAACTGCTAAAAGATCAGCAAATTAAGCTCTACGAAAGTCTCTGTCACACTGAAATTGTAAAATGGCTCTTTGTTGGAGTTATTTGCCTTAAAACATCAAATATAATTATTTTTGTTGTATTTCACGATAGCATCTGAATGAACCATCAAATTCAATTTGCTCATTTGATTCTTGAAATGATAATCAAAATCTCCTGGAATTCCTGTTTGCATCAGACTGATTTATTTACTTCTCTTTCATTTAAAGATGGATTTTGCGAAATTATGGGACGAGGTCAGAATCGTAATCATGCTTTTTGGTATTTCACTAAGATCCTGTACCTTATTACTTTTATGCTGCAGTAGATTATGTAGAACCTGAAAGTTTATGTTCAATATACTATAAAGAAACCATTTATATATTTATAACACAATTGGACTATAATACTCCATTTTAAGGCTTTTCCATGACAACTGCATCATTTTAGCACATATTCCAATCATGTTTGGTCTTTTTATTCTTGGGGGAATCCAAGGAGTTGAATGGAACATGTTTCATTTCCCTTGAAATTATGGTTCATCTTGTTTGTAAGATTCATTCGGGCAACAACCCTAGTCTCCTCTCTATGCAAATTAATCTTATCACCTAAGCGAGTAAAACTATGATTCGGCCACCCCTTCCTCTACCTTGTTCGGGGGCGTGGTTTGGAATCTTTAAAGGTAAGAGATTCTAACCGGAAGGGCTCTTCTTTCTCTTCCTTCTTTTAATGCATCAATTTTACGCATGCATGATCATGATCTGACGCGCGGAGGTAGGTGGCATCTGAATTCCTCCCCGGCCACGTGGCGCGGTCTGGTACGCGTGGCCTTCAGCTCTTTCCAGGTTTGAATAGAAATTCTCTGACTAAATTATGTGTAACTGGTAATTGGCTTATCGTTGATTTGTTTGATCCAAGCTTGGGCCTCCCTGGTAATGAAATTATTGTTATTCCTTTTCTAGCCTGCGTGGTCTCCGTGTCTTTTAATCTTTTTATTCTTCCTAGCCCCGTCTCGGCGGATACCTAGGGGTAATATTTCCACTGAAGAACGACTGGCCAGCGGCCCAGCGTGGGAATTGGTTGGTTAAGTTGGTTTAGGCGACCATGACCTACCTAACTTAAAGGATTGATGTATGCTGGTTCTGAGTTTTTAACATATAGGAAACCCATGGACGTAAAGTCGGTTATCTGTTGAAAGCCCATGGGTTTACCTATAATCTGGGTTCATTGTATATATGCCTGCAGAGGCTATTGCAGTGATGGTGTGCACAGTACACTAAACTGAGGGAACAGATTGCTAAACTGTGCGCACAGTTTACTAAACTGAGGGAACAGATTGCTAAACTGTCACGATGACGGACAATCAGAAAGTGTAACGTGACCTCTGCCATAAACTAATCCATTATTTTTGTTATTATTATTATTTATTGGTCGATGTAAAGACTACAGGTTTTACGTTCAGAGTGGTTCATGATTTTTACCCTCGGCCCGACTTCAGGTCGAAGGGTATTGTCATCAGTTCGTCGTCTGTCTGTCTGTCCGTGTGTGCATCTCTAAAGTCAGCATCAATAAACTAGTTACCCATGCCAAAAAATTTGCGGTAATGTAGGGAATACAGGCCAGGAATGACTTATTCAGATCGGACCATTTTTTGGAGAATAAAATGGCATTTTTGAAAAAAACTTTGTCGTGGACTGATTTTGACGGAGCATTTGAGCTAGGGGGTTTATACCTGGAGGAACGATCATATATATGCGGGGCTCTAGATTAGTGAAAAAAATGTGAATTTTCCAAAATTTTTTGGGACTTTGGGCATTTTTGTATTTGTAAATGTATGTTCTGTGGAATTCTACTTTGGTTATTGTGTAATTGTTCTGGGACACTTCATATGTCAGGCTGAGGGTGTTCAAACGCGGGCGTTTCTTGTTTTTCTTCCCCAAATCAATATATTATTATATATTAATTATTATATTACGATATTTGTTAACCAACACAGAATCTGTGCACTTTTTTTGGTTAACTGTTCTGCTGTGTTGCCCTGCGATGGATTGGCAAACTGTCTAGGGTGGGTCCCTACCTTTGCCCGTAGCCAGCTGGGATAGGCTCCAGCTCACCCCGTGACCCTAGTGAGGAATAAGCGGGTATAGAAGATGAATGAAAGAATGAATGAATGTTCTGCTGTGTTTTACAAAATAGGCTACTAAGTATACATTTTTTTTATTGTTTCTCTGATTGCAATGTCTCATTTCACTGGGATGTCTATAGCTATAGACTGTTTTGTGATCCACGAGCTTAATAAAATTTTTGGCAAAATATGGTTCTCATTATTTAACAATGCAGTGTAAATTGATGGCAACAGAAAAGGAAGGGGAGAAAAGTCAGAGGTTAGCCTGAACTCGAAGATGTGTCAGATAAATTGTCCCCGAATGCTCAATGCTCAATCAGTCCAAGGGCTCTATTTTAATGATCTGAAACCCAAGTTTAAACATGAAGCGCAAGTTGCTTAGGGGAGATACGAGGACACTGTTAGTCTATTCATGTTAAGCATATGCTTACCCTTGCACCCAACATAAAGCTAAAAAGGGTTGGTCTTAAGGCTGATTAATATTTGTGTTTACGGCACCACATGATAAACCGTTTCCAATCTCATTTTAGAGCCAGAAGTTGGTATATTGCAGGTTCCAATAGGCCGAAGCTCCGCTGAGAAAGATGCATGATGAAATTAACTTCAAACTTTATATGACGCTGTGCGGTCAAGTATCGTAACACACAAGAAATTATGCACTCTTCTGCCACTTTAGATACCCTTTGATACCATTTTAGCAAGTAAATCTGTTCCCTCAGTTTCGTAAACTGTGCGCACAGTTTAGTAATCTGTTCCCTCAGTTTAGTAAACTGCGCGCACAGTTCAGCAATCTGTTCCCTCAGTTTAGTAAATTGTGCGCACAGTTTAGCAATCTGTTCCCTCAGTTTAGTAATCTGTTCCCTCAGTTTCGTAAACTATGCGCACAATTTAGCAATCAGTTCCCTCAGTTTAGTAATCTGTTCCCTCAGTTTAGCAATCTGTTCCCTCAGTTAAGTAAACTGTGCGCACAGTTAAGCAATCTGTTCCCTCAGTTTAGTAATCTGTTCCCTCAGTTTAGTAAACTGTGCGCACAGTTTAGCAATCTGTTCCCTCAGTTTAGCAATCTGTTCGCACAGTTAAGCAATCTGTTCCCTCAGTTTAGTAAACTGTGGGCACAGTTTAGTAATCTGTTCCCTCAGTTTAGTAAAATGTGCGTACAGTTTAGCAATCTGTTCCCTCAGTTTAGTAATCTTTTCCCTCAGTTTAGTGCATGGCTTTTTTTTTTCTCAACTGACACCAGGGGGGCTCCGTAGGTGATTTAAATGAATTCCGGTGTTTAAAATATTCCTTTGATTCTCATTTTCTTCCTTCGCCTCTCTGTTCTGATTACTAACAAGACTAACATTTGTATTTTGTATCATAGACAACTAACACAACTAATCCATGTATATAAGATTACAAACTTACTAATGAGCTGTCTAGTTCAATAAGTAAAGTTGCTCCGCTACTAATTTAGACTAATTCCCTCTCCGCAATCGCCCTGTTCTATACTCTGCCCTTCAGCCTGTCTCTGTCCACTCCTGAGCGTCAGCGAGATCTCTTGCACGTGCTTAATCACTCTCCTGCACTCGTTATCTCTGCTCGCAGAACTCCTGGACCGGAGCTGTTTAAATGTCATCGGCTGTTTGTGTGATTCCTGTTCGTATTTTGTCTTTCGCCAGTTTTCGTGGTTAGAGCTTCCCTCATGTGACTCTCCCGATGTAATTAGCCTGATTCCCTACACCTGATTCCTGTATAGCATGTGACCTTCCCTGTGTGTATATTAGCAGTCTTTTCATTCACAGCTCTTGTCAGAACGTTGATCAATACTTCTTTGTCCAAAGGGCCTCGTGTGCCATTGAATATTGTTTTTCTTCTACTGGACTGTCCGACTTTGACTCTTGCCATTGCCCTTTTTGTATTTTTGTCTTTCTGGATTTTGACCCATTTTTGTATGACCACGATTTCCACGGTTTGGATGCCCTGTGCATGACCCTTGGCTTTGTTCATCGACTACGACTTTTTGCCTATCGTTTTTGTACCTCTGCTCATCTGCCTTCCTGGATCTGACCCCTGTCTGTCTAGTCGACTGTTTTTGGCTTTCACTCGGACTCCATTTAAAGCCATACTTTTTTTGGATTTGTCTCTCGCGAGTGGTTCCTGAACAGTACCTCACAATTTCAAGCTTACCCTATTTTATTACTATTTTATTGGGTCGATGAGAGACATGTGGGGCTTAAATCCCCCCCCCCCCCTTATAAAATTATAAGTATATCATTTTACATACCTTGAGTTTGTAACTGTTACAACCCAGGACATTTATGCTGCCCCTAGTGGTGGGAGGACATTTCTGTGTGTCTTAAGTGTTCAAATGCAGGATTGGTGGCATCTAGTAACACCCAATAAAAGCAGTTTGATGTTGTGCAAAAAGGAGTCTCTCTCAACTGCCAGCCTGTTCTCCAGCAGCCACTCATTGTCCTGGCCAGCTCTCCTTGTTTTGGGACCACTGTTTCTTTGGATAAAGTGCTCTTTGAAATTAAATCCAATTTCTTTTTTATGATCATGTCGTCCCATTTCATGTTGCGATCAGTCAGTGGGCTGGTCGTAACAATAACATATGCAGTTTTTTGTTGCCAGTTGCTCTATATGATACAGGAGGTTGGCAACTTTGAGTCTTTCTCAAAAGTACCCCAACATGGGTTGGCCCGGAATGGTACTTGGGGGCCTAAGTATTGTTACATCATGGTTATGTTCCTTCTCTCTCTAAATTAGGAAAAGCAAATGAGAATCAGTTTGAAATTAATGTGTATTTTAAGTCGACGTTTCTGAAGGGCTGCTATACCTCTGACAGCACAGCGGTGAAAATGCTGGGTGGAAGAGGTTAAGCAAATACAAGGCTCTAAAGTGTCCATGTGTGGATGTTTGTACGCCCTGATTGATTAATAACTGCCAGAGCATGCCCCTCTTGCTGTCAGTTGTCCAGAGAATCCTGGCTTAGGCTTTGAACAGGAATAAATAGATCAATGGACTAACAAAGGTGCCGTGATGGTATATTAAGCGAGACAAAGGTCATGGTTTTTCTCTGGATTTTCATGTTAAGTCTGCATTTTCCTTTCATTTTCCACAGCAAGAAAGCAGCGCATTCAACTGAAATATCCAAGGTTGCTCAGTCCTGGCACATAAATGCTCAGTATGAATCAGAAAGATATGAAAATAAAATGAGATGGCAAAGAGATAAATATGTAATTTAAAACACCTCCCTTTATGTGTTTGTTGAATTTTCTGACGTGCATTAGTTCACCCAAACAAAAAAAAATCTGTAACTATTCACAGAAAGCCTCCTGTAAAGCACTCAAAAGTATGAACTGTTTAATGTTAGGATAATCATTTAAGGCCCAATAATAAAAACTGCCAGATTAGTAAATATTTGGACAATCACAAAGTTACTATTTTAGCTGTCTACCACAGACTGTAGCGGAAATGAAATAAAAATGAGCTCGAACTGCCTGCTTCCAGCCTTAACTTGAGGGTATTTACATAGAAATGTGTGAATGGTGTAGGAATCACTGCAATTTTTGTATGTGCCCCCCCCCCCAAAAGTAAATAAAGTAATAAATAAAAATAACTGGACTATTGGCTTCTCTGCTGTTTGACACCCACCCTCAACAGTTCAATTACAAAACCCAAAACCAGTGAAGTTGGGACGTTATGTAAATCGTAGATAAAAACAGAATACAATGATTTGCAAATCCTTTTCAACTTATATTCAATTGAATACACTGCAAAGACGAGATGTTTAATGTTCAAACTGAGAAACTTCTTTTTTTTTCGCAAATAATCATTAACTTAGAATTTAAAGGCAGCAACACATTGCAAAAAAGTTGGCACAGGGGCCTTTTTACCACTGTGTTACATCGCCTTTCGTTTTAACGACACTCCCTAAAGGTTTGGGAACTGAGGAGACCAATTTTTGAAGCTTTTCAGGTGGAACTCTTTCCTATTCTTGCTTGACGTACAGCTTAAGTTGTTCAACAGTCCAGGGTCTCCGTTGTCGTATTTTACGCTTCATAATGCGCCACACATTTTCAATGGGAGACAGGTCTGGACTACAGGCAGGCCAGTCTAGTACCCGCACTCTTTTACTATGGAGCCATGCAGTTGTAACACGTGCAGAATGTGGCTTGGCATTGTCTTGCTGAAATAAGCAGGGGCGTCCATGAAAAAGACATTGCTTGGATGGCAACATATGTTGCTCCAAAACCTGTATGTACCTTTCAGCATTAATGGTGCCTTCATATATGTGTAAGTTGCCCATGCCTTGGGCACTAATACACCCCCATACCATCACAGATGCTGGATTTTGAACTTTGCACCTATAACAGTTCGAATGGTTCTTTTCCTCTTTGGTCCGGAGGACACGACGTCCACAGTTTCCAAAAACAATTTGTAATGTGGACTCGTCAGACCACAGAACACTTTTCCACTTTGCATCAGTCCATCTTAGATGAGCTTGGGCCCAGCGAAGCCGGCGGCGTTTCTGGGTGTTGTTGACAAATGGCTTTCGCTTTGCATTGTAGAGTTTTAACTTGCACTTGCAGATGTAGCGACAAACTGTAGTTACTGACAGTGGTTTTCTGAAGTGTTCCTGAGCCCATTTGGTGATGTCCTTTACACACTGATGTCGGTTTTTGATGCAGTACCGCCTGAGGGATCAAAGGTCACGGGCATTCAATGTTGGTTTTCGACCTTGTCGCTTACGTGCAGTGGTTTCTCCAGATTCTCTGAACCTTTTGACGATATTACGGACCGTAGGTGATGAAATCCCTAAATTTCGTGCAATAGCTCGTTGAGGAATGTTGTTTCTAAACTGTTCGACAATCAGCTCACGCATTTGTTCAAAGTGGTGACCCTCGCCCCATCCTTGTTTGCGAATGACTGAGCACTTCAGGGAAGCTGCTTTTATACCCAATCATGGCACCCACCTGTTCTTAATTAGCTCGTTCACCTGTGGGATGTTCCAAATAAGTGTTTGATGAGCATTCCTCAACTCTCTCAGTCTTTTTTGCCACTTGTGCCAGCTTTTTTGAAACATGTTGCAGGCATCAAATTCCAAATGAGCTAATATTTGCAAAAAATTACAAAGTTCACCTGTTCGAACATTAAGTAACTTGTCTTTGCAGTGTATTCAATTGAATATAGGTTGAAAAGGATTTGCAAATCATTGTTTTCTGTTTTATTCACGATTTATACAACGTGCCAACTTCACTGGTTTTGGATTTTGTAGGCATTAGCGGGTAAAAGGTTGATTTCAGATAGGGCAAATGTATTTGGAATATGTTGCGGCAAACTTTCGATATCAATTCTAAGGAGCTGTCAGTGTCAGTGGAGCAAGTTATTTTCTAGCTGTAAAATCTAAACAAACCCAGTTGAGAAAAATAAAAAATGGTGTTCCTAGATCAACTATTTGGTCCATTCTTGCAAAAGAAAGCACTGATGACCTCAGGCACATCTGAAGGCCAGACAATAACTGCAATGGATGACAGAACATTTATTACTATGGTGAAGAAAAACCAATTCATACTTGGCTAGATCAGTTAAATGTTCCAGAAGGTAGCTGTACTGGTGTCAATATCAACAATCGAGAACAAAACTCCACCAGACTAAATACTGAGGACTTCACACAACTGCACAAACTGTAAGCTCCAAACAAACTAGAATATCTATAAAGCCCGGACAGCGCTGCTCAAGATTCTGTGCAGACGAGACAAATATCAGTTTTTCCCAGAATGCTGGGATGATCTGACTCATGATCAGAAACATACAATAAAAGTAGTGGGATGCATTCTGAGATGCATGAGTCTTTATTATCGGATTCAGCCAATTGCTGTGAAATTCACCTGATGGCGCTCCACATTGCGGAGGGACAATGACCTGAGGCATTACCAGAAAGCAACCAAAGAGTGTTCGACAATGGCCAGGTCAAACACGTGATTTGAATCAAAATGGGCAAGAATTTCTGAATTGAAGGTAAATAACCCCAAGAACAATAAAAAACTCAACACACCTCTGGTGAGGACCTGGCAAAACATCTCCAAGGAAGAAGCTCAACATCTAGTGATATCTGAGTTCCAGATTTTAACCAGTCATCGACAAAATATTTGCAAGCAGGTATTTACTGTAAAATGATAATTTAATTTTTTAAAGCGTCGATATGCCTCATTGTTTTTGCGCCCCCTTTTCCCTGAGGAGCAAAATATAAAATAGTTGTAATTACCATATGGGCCATTGAAATATTTTTTTCTTTGGACTAATGGTCAAAGTTACACTTCAAGCAGATCTTGATTGCTTTTTGTCCCACATTTATTGCAGTGGCTTACAGAGCTGAAAAGATGTCCCTGTCCAAATATTGACAGTAAATGGAGCTGACTGTGTTAAGGCTGGTTAAAGTGGAGTTTCAGATGCCGTGGCAGGCAAAGGTGCACCAAGCAGGGAGCCGGCGCAGCTGAAAAATCCAATCGGGGAAAGAAAACAATGTCGTCAGGGACGAGAGTAGCAAAAAGCACATACACAAACTATGACTGGACCCCTCCCCCCCCAAGGGACAGCCCCAGACGTTCCCAAAGAACCCCCTGCACGGGACTCAGAAATAAGAGCAGGGTCCAGGATATCCCAAGCAGGGACCCAACAACGCTCCTCGGGACCATATCCCTCCCAATCTATCTAAAACTGGAATCCCCGACCCACACACCTCTCGGCCACAATATGACATACTGTGCACGCCGGGCCCCCCCCAATCATCCGCATCGGGGGCGGGGATTTGTCATCAGGTGCCAGGACAGGTTTAAGCCTGGACACATGAAAGGCGGGATGGATCCGCAAGGATTTAGGGAGCTTAAGACGCACAGTGACAGGGTTAATCTTCTGCAATATCTTAAACGGGCTAATAAAGCGAGGGGCCAATTTCCGAGATTCCACTCTCAAAGGGAGATCCCGAGTGGAAAGCCAAACTCTCTCGCCCACTCCATAAGATGGGGCCAAACGGCGCTTTCTGTCAGCCGCAGATTTCTGTCTACACCCAGCCCAGAACAAGGAGGAACGGACCTTAGTCCAAACAGAGCGGCCGCGTCGATTGAAGTGTTCAACAGAAGGAACTTCTGACTCCTTCTTGGACTCTGGAAACAGAGAAGGCTGATAAACCAACTGGGCCTTGAATGGAGAAAGACCCGTAGAAGAGTTACACAATGAGTTATGAGAGTATTCAGCCCATGCCAAAAAAGGACTCCAGGACGCAGGACTATCATCCGCTATGCACCAAAGTGTATTCTCTAAGGACTGATTAGTACGCTCAGTCTGCCCGTTAGTTTCAGGATGAAACTCTGAGGACAGGCTCACTGTGGCGTCCAACTGTTTACATAAAGCACGCCAGAATTTGGCTGCAGTCTGAGGACCCCTGTCAGAAATCACATCAAGGGGGAAACCATGCAGCCGGAACATGTGATTAACAACTAGGAAGGCTGTCTCCCGCGCAGAAGGCAGTTTAGGCAGCGTGATAAAATGAGCGGCCTTGGAAAAGCGGTCAACCAATTGCCATCAGAGTTGGGCAAGCACGTGATAAAATTCGAGCGCAGTATGGCTCCAAGGGCATATGGGTACAGGCAACGGGCGCAACAGGCCAGTGGGGGGGAAATGGGACACCTTATTCCTAGCACAAGTGCTGCATGCTGCCACAAATCAGCAAATCAGATGACACTGCGCTGTCGAAGGTGCTGGTTATGCGGCTGCCTGTTACATGCAGCTCAGCAGTTGATGCCCATTTGTGTGTTTTTTAACTGTTTTTTAGTGCTTTTTAAACTGTTTTTCAACTCAGTTTTGAGATGGCATTAACTCATTTAATCTGTCAACTTTTTACCTCAGTTACTGTGTATATCATTTTCCACACAATGGAGCAGATGAAGAATACAGAGCCGCAAAGTCTACAGCCATTCAAAATCACCTACACCCGACAAGAACTTTTGTACCTCGTACAGCTCCCCAGAATCGATGGATCCAAACATGACATCCCAGCAGAAATATTAAGGAAAAGACGTCGCGGAACCTGAGCAGGAACGAAAAGAAAGCAGAAAAGGAGAGCTTTTAAAAGAACCTTTAAACCTGCCCTCCCCACCGTCATCATGGGAAACGTTCGGTCATTAAACAATAAGATAGAGGAGCTGGAGTCTCTAGTAAGGAGCCAGAATTTGTACCGGGACTCCTGTCTGTTATGTTTCCCGGAGACATGGCTTAAAGACTGCATCCCCGACCAACACACCAACTTTACCGGCTTCCTAACCATCCGAACGGACAGAAACGCCAAAGCATGCGGTAAGCGGAGTGGAGGTGGGATCGCTCTGCTAGTTGATAACAGATGGTGTAATTCCAAGCATGATACCATTAAGGAGAGAAGATGCAACAAGGACACTGAACTTTTAGCAGTCAGTTTAAGACCATATTACCAGCCAAGGGAATTCACTGTGGTGGTTGCCATAGTTGTTTACATCCCTCCATCTGCTCATGCTAAGACCGCCTGTGACGTAGTGCACACAGTTGTTGCGAGACTACAGGCGAAGTACCCAGACTCTTTAATTTTTGTTACGGGGACTTCAACCATGTCTCCCTCTGTAAAACCTTGCCCACTTTTAAACAGTTTGTCAACTGCACCACGAGAGGAGAGAAGACTCTTCCTCTTTTTTATTGTAACGTTAACGACTCACACAAGTCCAATGCACTGCCCCCTTTCGGTGGATCGGACCACAACCTTGTCTTCCTTTCCCCCACATACACTCCTATTGTTAAAAGACTGCCTGCTACCACTAAAACTATTAAGAACTGGACTGATGAAGCAAAAGAATCACCGCAGTGCTGCCTTGAACTGACAGACTGGGACATTTCTTGTGACTGACATGGGGATGATGTTGATGGTCTGACAGACTGTGTCACTGACTACATTAAGTTCTGTGCCGACAATGACATCACCAGTAAGCAGATTCAGTGTTTCCCCAAAAACAAACCCTGGGTCACCCATAGCTTAAAATCCCCGCTGGACCAGAAAAAGAAGGTTTTTAGGGAAGGTGACAGAGAAACAACTAAGGCACTACAAAAGGAATTAAAAGTGAAGATTAAGAGTGGAAAACAAGCTTATAAACAAGGCCTGGGCCGGCATGAAGAAGATCACAGATATAAAGGGCAAAGGAGGACAGCTGCTAGATGGAGACAAGGACCTGGCTGATGATCTAACTTCATTTTTCAACAGATTCGATAGCCCACCCCACCCATTTTTGCCCCCTATGGAGCATGCATCCAAGCCCACCCTGTCACCCCACTCGCCACCCGTAGCAATCCATCCACTTCAGGTGTGGAGCGAACTCAACAAACTGAAGCAGGGACCTAATGGAATGGAATCTGCCCCAAACTTCTTAAGACCTGTTCGACCCAGCTCTGCGACATCCTCACACACCTGTTTAACTTGGGCTTGCGTCTGCAAAGGGTCCCAACACTCTGGAAAACATCCTGCTTAGTCCCTGTTCCCAAAAAGAAACAACCCAGTGACCTAAATGACTACAGGCCTACAGCCCTTACCTCATACATTATGAAGACCTTGGAGAGGTTGGTTCTTACTGACATCAGGCCTAGGACTAGCAAATTCATGGACCCCTTACAGTTTGCATATCAGTCCAATATTGGAGTAGATGATGCCTTTGTCTACATGCTCCAGAGAGCCTATGCACATCTGGACACAACTGATGCTAATAAGCGCATTCAATACAATCCAACCAGAGCTGCTTGGGGAAAAAATGATGAACATGCACATGGATCCAGCACTTGTCTCTGGGGTGATTAACTATCTTTCTGATCGACCACAGTATGTCCATCTCCAGAACTGTGTGTCTGCTGCTGACTCCGACAGCTGCTTCCTGCAAAAATTCTCTGATGATTCGGCGCTGGTTGGCTGCATTCAGGGAGGATGTGAACAGGAGTACAGGGGGGTGGTGGAGGACTTTGTGAACTGGAGCAGTGAGAACCATCTACAGCTCATCATCACAAAAATAGTGGTGGCTTTCAGGAGAAGTAGGGCCCACCCTCACCCAGTCACCATCAGTGGCACAGCAGTGGAGCTGGTCTCGAACTACAAGTACCTGGGAGTACAGCTGGACAACAAACTGGATTAGTCCAGCCACATGGACACTCTGTAGAAGAAAGGTCAGAGCAAGTTGTACTTTCTCAGAAGGCTACACTCTTTTAACCTTTCCAAACCTTTGCTATGCACTTTTTTATAAGACTGTTGTGGCCAGCGCTCTGTTCTTTGGGGTGGTCTGCTGGGGGGAGTCCTCTTGCTCGGCAGATAGAAACAGAGTGAACAAACTGGTTAAAAAAGCAGGCTCCATCATTGGAGCACAGCAGGACAAAATTGAGCAGGTGGCTGAGGTGCAATTGCTCAATAAACTGAATTCAATCATCAGCAACCCGTCACACCCACTTCACTCTCTTGGGGTGTTTTGACATAGCACCTTCAGCCACAGACTCTTCCCCCCAAAATGTAACACTGAACGCTACCGGAAGTCTTTTCTGCCAGTCGCAATTAGACTCTTTAATGTGCAATAATGTGTATGTGCAATAGTAATATTTCATGTGCAATCATCTTTCATGTACTTATATTTTATTTATTGTGCGTGTTTCTGTGATGATGGGCTATCTGAGTGTTTTTTGCTGCTGTAACAAAGCAATTTCCTAGAAAAAGGATTAATAAAGGTTCTATCTATCTATCTATCTGTCTAAATTCCCAAATGTCTTTCATCATACTGGGCCACCAAAATCGTCGGGCCAAGAACTGCTTGGTTCGATGGGCCCCAGGGTGGCCTGCCAGACAGGAAGAGTATCCCCACTGGAGAACCTGTGGACAAACGCAACGGACAAATAAACAACCGGGCGGTTCCCCACCAGGGCCGGGATCGGTTCTTAAGGCCTCCTGTACCACGGGTTCCATGTCCCACTGGATGTTTGCCAAAATCTAGTCAATCGAAATGACCGGCTCCGACATAGGATCACGGTCGGAACGATCGTAAATCCACGATAAGGGATCCGGCTTAATATTCTTTGAGCCAGGGCGATAAGTTAACATGAAGTTAAAACAGTTATAAAACAACGACCACTGCGCCTGCTGGGAATTACGTCGCTTGTTCTGCTGAATATACTGGAGATTTTTATGATCAGTCCAGACTACAAACAGTTGTTCAGACTCTTCCAGCCAATGGCGCCACTCCTCTAACGCCAGTTTAAGAGCTAACAACTCCCTGTCACCGATGCTGTAATTTCGATCAGCCACTGACAATGACCTGGAGAAGTAGGCGCATGGGTGTGCTTATTGTCCCAAAGGGGGCACTGGGACAAGATAGCACCCACCCCAACCTCCGAGGCATCAACCTCCACCACAAATGGGAGGGAGAGGTCGGGCAAGACAAGAATAGGTTCGAAGCTAAACAATCTCTTTAGCTCTTGAAAGGCAGCCTCGGCTGCTGGCAACCAGGTGAAAGAAGGGGAGGTCTTTCTCTTTGTGAGGGCAATAATGGGAGCAGCTATCCCGCTAAAATTGCGGATAAACCTCCAGTAAAAATTGGCAAATCCCAGGAAACGTTGGACCTCTTTGACATTTTGGGGGGCAGGCCGATTCCTGACGGCTGCCACCTTGTCAGGGTCCATGCAGACCGACCCCTTAGAAACAATGAAACCAAGAAATGAGACCGTCTTGGCATGAAAGATGCATTTCTCGGCTTTGACAAAAAGCTTGGCTTTGAGAAGGTCCTCCAGCACCTCTCTGATGTATTGTATGTGCTCGGAGAGAGTTGAAGAAAAAATTAAAATGTCATCAAGGTAAACAAAACCCACATTTCTCCAACATCTCTCGGAGGACATCATTAATGAGTGCCTGGAATACAGAGGGGGCGTTAACCAATCCAAATGGCATAACCAAATATTCGTATTACCCGTCATGCGTATTAAACGCCGTCTTCCACTCATCTCCATCTCATATCCGAACCAAGTTATACGCATTCCGCAGGTCCAGCTTACTAAAAAACGCCTCCTGCAAGCGTTCGAATGCGGAATTCATCAAAAGAAGTGGGTATCGATTTTTAATAATAATATTATATAGGCCCCTGTAATCAATACAAGGTCTCAGGCTACCACCCTTTTTTCCCAAAAAAAAGAACCTCGCCCCGGCGGAGGACATGGATGTTCGAGTAAAACCATTAGTCAGGGCTTCCTGAATATATTCCCACATGGCCCTCCTTTCAGGACCTGACAGTCAGTACAATGACCCTCTAGGTGGAGTGGTGCCAGGGTGGCGATTGATCTTGCAATCGTAAGGGCAATGAGGAGGTAAAGTAGAGGCCCGTTGTTTACTAAAAACCTCCGCAAGATCAGCATAAGCATTAGGTACGTTATGAGGCAAACAAAAATTCAAAGCCCCTAAATTCTCAACCTGTTCGGACACAGCCACATCAATGACAGTCTCTAGATCGGAGCCACATTCGGAATAACAATCATCCTCTGACTGTGGCCAGCCCCTGTGCCCCTGCAGAGGGGGTTGAAATCTGAGAAAATGAGATTTTGGCCCCTTACCATGGGGCCCAGGGGCAAGTGAGGAGGATCAAATATGTTGTATTCAAGTATGTTTAGTTTGACCTTTCAAAAGACACCCATGTCGCTGGAGTCCACAAACTCATTGCTGCCCAGGGGCAGGGAACCCCCTAAAATGGGGCCAAAATGCATGAACATTTCCCCTGAGTGAATGGGTTTGTGGACCCCATCGACATGGGTGTCATTTGAAAGGTCTAACTAATATTTGAATACAACATGTTTGAGTTTGCTCACTTGCCCCTGGGCCCCATGGTAAGGGGCCAAAATCTCATTTTCTCAGATTTCAACCCCCTCTACAGAGGCACAGGGGCTGGCCAGCAGATTGGGACACATATTTCCTTAAAGCACATTCATAGACCTACAGTTTGATACCAAACTTGTCACAATCCGATGACATCAGATTTTTGACCCCTACTATATTTCCCTTTGCCCCTGAAATGGTAGCTGTTTCTGCAAAAACTGCAAACTTTTCAGCGGAGAACTTTTGGTTACTTTGATAGCATGTTTTTCTGGTTATAATTATGCAAAAATAAAGTATCACCCAGTCGTTGGAACGAAAACCATTTTCTAGGCATATTTTCAGCCTTAGCACATGGCCTATTAGTCAATTCTACAGGAATTAAAGAACGATGGGGAAATTGATTCTGACCCTCTAGTGGTCCCCATACCACTAGGGGGACTTCCCGTTTCCCTGAAGCTCAGGACAGCGTGGACGGATATGCCCTGGCTTACCACAATTATGGCAGATTATATGTCTATTATATGTCTGATTATATGTCTATTATATGTCTGATTATATGTCTATGGCTATTAAATAAGACATTAACCTGCATAGATTCGTCAGGAGTGGAAGTATCTCTGGGCAGTTAGGACTTTGTGAACGCTACGGGGAATACTAACCCTGTTATCAACAGTACCCAGTGCATTATGTTTCTCCTTTTTACACAGCACAGTTGTACGAACCAACGAATCTAGGGAAATACAAGGCTCCAATGCTGCCACAGTGTCTTTAACATCCTCAGCCAGTGCATGAATAAAAACTGTCAATAAGGGCGCTTCCGCCCAGCCTGTTTCAGTAGCTAACGAACAAAATGTGATAGAAAAGTTAGCGACACTCTCAGATCCTTGCTTAAGATGCATTAAACGCATTGCCACGTATTGACCACGAACATCCTGATCAAAGACTGATTCCATAGTGCTATCGAGGGCTTCAACAGTATTCACGACCGGTGAATTAGATCAGATTAGTGGACCCGCCCAAGTCAGTGCAGTATCAGTCTCCATCAGGGATAAAATAAATGACAATCGAGACTCCTCATTAACGAACCGTGAAGGTTGGGCTTTCAAGAAAATGTTGCATTGCGCAACATAGTCCTTATAATTCCCTGCTTCACCCCATTTCACTAGCAAGGACCACACCACAACGAAGTGAAGTTAAAGGTTTAATGGACTAAGGGATGAGAGAATGGGTATGGAAGTAAAAGAGGGATGTTGTTGAGGTTGTCTGGAGGACGTGTTTCTGACTGGATGGAGGGAGACTCTGAGTGGGGGTTCCGTCTCGGTGTTATCCACCCGAGCTGACTTCGAAGCCCCCCAGACGGTACCTGGAAGAGACATGAGGTGTGCATCGGATTGAATTGGAGGAGAGGAGTGGAAAGAGGATGAAGGGATGAAGATAGTGATGTGGATGAAATAGGGTAGGAAGGGATGAGGATGAATGGAAGAGGATGAAGGGATGTGGGGAGGGATATGGAAGGGAGTGTGGAGGTACACTCTAGCCAACGTGGAGACTTCAGCTGTGGCTGCCATTGAAAAGGTTGTCACCAGCCAGCAGGCTATGCTTCCTTGCTTCGGTGAAGGGCTTTCCAGCCTTGCCAATCAGCAGGCTGGTTGACTGAGAGACTCCGCTTTCAGGAGAATTTGTTGCAGGAACAAGAGAGCATTCTGTTAAGTTTTACCGAGAGTATTAACTCCCTGTCTACACAAGTTTCATGAAATGTTACACAAGCATCATCCATACACCTTCACCGAGAACCTGCATTGCAATTGTCACAGGATATGGGTGGGGAAGGGATGAGGATGGGATGAGGTAGGAAGGGGTGAGGATGATTGGGAGAGGATGAAGGGATGCGGGGAGGGATGTGGGTGGGAAGAGATGAGGATGAATGGGAGAGAATGAAGGGATGTGGGTGGGAAGGGATGAGGATGAATGGGAGAGGATGAAGGGATGTGGGGAGGGATGTGGGTGGGAAGGGACGAGGATGATTAGATGAGGATGAAGGGATGACGTAGGAAGGAGACAGATGAAGGTAAGGGGAAGAGGGGTGGGTGGGTTGAGAGATCCGGGATGAAGGGGTTGAACATGCATAAATAGGCTTGTCCGGTGATTGAAGGTGGAGTTGAGGCGTGGCCCTGCTCCCGAACCGAAGTTAACTTATTAACTATATTTCACTAGCAAGGACCACACCACAACGAAGTGAAGTTAAAGGTTTAATGGACTAAGGGATGAGAGAATGGGTATGGAAGTAAAAGAGGGATGTTGTTGAGGTTGTCTGGAGGACGTGTTTCTGACTGGGTGGAGGGAAACTCTGCGTGGGGGTTCCGTCTCGGTGTTATCCACCCGAGCTGACTTCGAAGCCCCCAAAGAGTCAGTATTAAATTGAGCAGAGTTGAGCGTGTGCTTGATGGAGGTCTTAAAGATTGTTACATATGCAAGTGTGGTATGCTCGAGAGGACCATCGGCTGAGGACCTGGATGGTTTGATCGGTGATGCCTGATCTGGCGGTTGTGGATCCTGCTCTGATATGGAAGGAGTGACTTGAATAATATTGTGGGAAATGCCTGAAGTGCGGAGTACTTGATGTAAATGTTTCTGGAACTAGAATCGAGTGGCTATATTGCTGGTTTTGGTAAGGAAGAGTATTGAGGTGATGCCTTTGCTGCATATCCGTAGCTTAGGTGTCTGATCGGGGGCTCACATGGGCTGAGATAAGAATTGAGGAGGAAAATGTAGTGTGCGCTTAGAGCGAGACTGTCGAGAATGGCTTCTAGAGAAGCATTACAGAGGTTTTGGTGATGTGGAGTCAGATTCAGGAAGAATGAGTGGATGCTGAGGTAATGCCTTTGCAATGTATCTGTAGCTTATGTATTTAGTCATGGGCAGAGATATGAATTGAGTGGAAAACATGGATGGGGAAGGAAACTCCTTACTAATCAGATTTACTCCTTAGGAGTGCGAATATAAGGGAGTCGGAGTCAACGGTTATGTTAGATAGACTGGGATAGCAGGAGAAATGGTAGAGGGATGACACGGGTGAATTGGAGTATCTCAGGAAAGAGTGCGGACGCAGAGGGTGAGATAGTCAGAGGTGAGAAGCAAGCATCTGGGCTTGAGTAGGTTTTGTTCTTGTAGCCTTTGATTAACATTGTTTTGTGAGATTGGAGGTGGAAGGACAATGAAGGTCAGAAATTAATTTGATGAAAATAGTAATGCCCGCTAAGTAGGTCCGGATAGTGGGGGCTCGGAATTTGGACTGAGTGAGCATGGGTGATAAACTGCAGATGGACGCAACTTCTAAGGAGGGAATGACAGATTGTATGTGGCATGATGAATTTGAAAGCATTTCAGCCAGTTAACTTGGCTGAGATGGTGCTTAGAGCAAGGCTGTCGTGAATGGCTTCTTGAGAAGCGTGACAGGGGTTTCGAGCTGTGGAGTTAGGTGAGGTTTTAGCTGAAACCAGTGGAAATGTGGGATGTCTGTCTGAATCTAGAGCCAAGAGTCTGAATTTGTGGAATGAGAAACAAAGCAAGTTGGGGATTTAGTTATGATAACCAGCAATGTAGGCTGCCCTGAGGATGAAGATTAAGAAGAGGTGAGATTAGCATGAGTCTGTGCAGGAATTGCATGATTGTTGGAGAATGGGATCAACCTTTATTATTATTTCTACGAACGAGGTACCTGGGTGGATGAGTATAGACTTTTTGGACCGTTCGTGCACCCAAAGAATGGCAGCTATGACTAAGGGGTACAGTTCATGAAGCACAGATGAAGGGGAGCGGGACTTCAGAGATCTGAACTCAGTGGTCATGTGGAACTAAAGCATGTACTTCTGTCGTAGCCGCGAAAACCTAAGGAGGGAGCTGCATCTGTATAAAGCTTAATGTCCTCAGGTTGAGTGACAAGGCCATCATAGAGGAATTAAACACCTTCTAAGACCGGTGTGTTGCCAATTGTGTTTCCTTTTGCATGTCTGATTCAGGGCAACTCTGTCATGAAAGAGGGAATGGCAGCAGCTTTGTTTGTAGATTTGACAGAAGGATTTTGCTTGTGGGATAATGCAAATAGTAGGGTTACAATAGGGATGTGTGGATCAGGGTAGGGTAAGGATCACTAGAAGTTAAGGTTGGGATGATTCAGGATAAGTACAGGTTAGGGAAGAGTTTAGGGTTGGGATGAGTCGGCATGAGGCTAGGGTTGGGATGAGTCGGCATGACGCTAGGGTTGGGATGAGTCGGCATGACGCTAGGGTTGGGGTGAGTCAGCTTGAGTAGAGTTTTGGTTGAATGAGTTGAGATGAGAAGAGGTAAGGGTTGAGATAAGTCAGCTTGAGTACAGGATCAGTTTGAAATGGGTTGAGAAGAGTAGAGGTTAGGGTTGAGATGAGTCAGCTTGAGTAGAGGTTAATTTGAAATGAGTTGAGATGAGTAGAGGTTGGGGTAGAGGTTAGGGGCAATGAATAAGTGAAGCTGGCTAGGTAGGTGGTACCGCTGTGGCTCAAGTGTAGATATTGATGAAGAGAATGAGGAGGTTGAGAGCCATGAATTTGATTAGCTTGTGGTGGGGCCCTTGGTGTTGCTCAATGGGGTTGTTGTGCTGTGGTGGTAGCCCTGATAGAGAAAGGTTGAGCAGACGCCACGTTATTGGAGGCAGCTGAAGGAAGGGTGGAGGATGGGATGGAAGGTGATATGTGCACTGGGATTTTGTGGTGCCTGTGAACACAGGGATGAATGAAGACTGAATTCATGTGAGAGAGTAAGAGAGGGAGGGAGTAGGTACAGGGGGTGATACGACCTGTCCCCCATTCGGTGGGGCTGATGGAGCCAGCTGTGGCCTTTCAGGCAGTGGACAGGGTCCCCCAGGATTGTTAAACCTAAATTTAAGACTTAAGACCTTTTTTAATGCCATTTCAAGTAAAATTTAATACCTCTATCGCACCAATTATTTCAATAATCTTGAACCATATTCAATAAAGTAAGCACTTAACATCAATTTAAACCTCCATTACGTCTTAAGAGATTAGGCCTACGTCTTTGTTTGGCAAAAGAATGTACATTTATTGAAGATATAAAAAGTTGCAATATAAAGTCTCAGATTTATTTATTTATTTAACACGCACGCGAGCACACACAAACACAATCATTATGGATGAAAAGAGGACAGGACTCCAAACAGCCTGAGCCAGAACCCATTAATTTACGTCATTCAAAACTGAAAAAGCCTCTAAACATGCATCGTCTGAAAGTTTAAGAAATATATTTGTCATTGTTTATGTTTTTGGTACTACAATGGTACTACATTTTCCGGAGGTCCTCTCCTTTGGAGGCAATCAGCTCATCGAGCCTCTTTATTTCAGTCATTTTTTCTTTATGGCTCCGCCTGAATGCATTCGATTTTGAAATGAGCTCGGCCATCTTACTTCCTTGGGCCAACTCAGCCTGCTCAGAGAAGCGGTCAGCATCTAACATTAAGCCGTTAGCAACTTCTTGCACAGTGATTTTTGTGTTCTTCAGCTGCTCCAGGTCATCTTCAGCAGCCTTTCTTTTCAGTGTCTGGGCCTCAGATTCTTTTTTCTTGCGCCGTGTCTCCAGATGCATTCTGTAGCGGCCTCTTGCGGACGAGATGGAATTGAGGAGCTCCTGGGTGAGGGGGACTTTTGAGACGCCTCCGTGGCTTGACACGAAGTCGCACACAATTCTGTGTGCTACGAGTGTGTCCTCTCTGATGTTGCACGTCTCCACCTCTTTGTTGACGGAGAATCCCCTCTCAACTGTGGCCTGTCCATGCGATAAAACCAGAAGCTTTTGCATGAATGCCCACAGTTCTGGAAACGGACTGCTGACATGCTGATGGAGAAATGCATCTATTCTTGACTGCAAGGGCTTGAAGGCCAAGAAGGCTGGTTCCCCTCTCACTTTTGACAACAGTTGTGCGAACTGTTGGATGATTAGATCACCTTAAGAAGAATTACAAAAAAAAAAAAAAATTAAAACATAAAAGTGGATGTTTTTCCATACAATCAACAATGTGACTATGATTAGAAACTGTTGCATACATTATTGAACTGACAATCTCACTATATTTGTAATGTTGTGTTTTATGTTACATGTTTATATTGAGTAATGTGCGTAACTTTTTGTTATAATTTTGGATTGCATAGCCACTTTAAAGGCAGTTAAAATCTGAAAGCTACACGATTCCACTTGCATTCAGTACATGAGCCAGAGGCCCAAAAAGTAGCATGTCCCTATCACTCACTACACTATAGCAAGACCATTACCAGCAGAAACACCTCCATCCAGTCGCTTGTCCTGCAGGAACTGCTTCACCAGCCCCTTCATTTGTGTCTGACACAAATCTGTACACGAGTACATGCGAGCTGGATTCAGGCACCTCATTTGTCTCACAGTTGTGTACTTCAAAGGACTCTTCTCCTGAATCTTCTTCACTATTCTGATAAGACCCTCCATGCATTCTTTTCTGAACTGTAGGACTGACAGCTCTCCTGTGGTCTTGCTCTACTTCTGAAGTTCCTATGAATGAATATACAGGGACTAGCTGCAGTGAAGTGAAAGAATTCTCCCTCTACTTTCCAACTCGGTTACAGAGAACCCCTAAATTAACACTCAAATACCAGCTTTTCAGATGTTATGAAAATGGAGACTTACTCCCGTGCCCTGAAAAATATCCCACAACACAACTGCCCATATTCACGGGTTCATACAGACAGGGTAAAGCTTTATTATAGAATCTTGAAGATACCATCTGACAAATCTATTCAATTTCCAGATTAATTTGCGCTTCTTTCTTATGTCAGCCGTTCTGATATATAAAAATAAACAAACCTTTATGGCGTTCTCGGCCCCAATTCCAATATCCACTGCTTTTACAGGCACCTGGGATGACTTCTCGCTCACATCCATTCGGACCAAATGCTGATGGGTGGCATCATGGAGGAGGTCCCCTTTGATGAATCGCCTTAGCAGACTCTGTAAAAAGACTAACAAAAAAACAACAACAAAAAAAAGTGTTACTGTAGCACAAAACCTTTGTTTTATAGGAAATAAGTCCTAGTGATGAAACAGTGTTTAATATAAAACTTCAGCTGTAGTTAATTGTCCAAAGGTTTTGAAAACCAGACCAATATTGCTGCCACTTCAGTGCACCCACTTTTTCCTACTGTACTGTAACTGAGAAGAGAAAATCTTACCTTTAGCAGTTCAGCCAGGTGATCTCCAATGAAAGGCAGCACTGGCGCATCAGTCTGAAATGTAGTGAGGAAAGGTGAAACACTCCGGGACACTGCCATAAAAAAATGCAGCTTGGCCATGATCAGGGGGTCCTTGGCTGCTGCCTCAATGGTGTAGATAGAGGAGGTTCCAGGATTTGGGAGTAGCTTCTTTGAAACAGCATCAACATAGTGGAGAATATTGGGCCAGATGAGAATGGCTCTTCCCACCACCGGGAGATTTTCTACCCAACAATGCCCACAAAATGGTAAGGCGAAGGTGTTTGACTTGGTCAGGTTACAGTAATCCTCTCGTCTTGCCAGTACGTTGAGGAATATTGTGTGCAGCGCTCTCAGTAGCTTTTCCATATTCCAGACTGTGAAGCCGCATTTCACTGCGTTGTGCACAGTATGAAGGCCGCAACTGCCAACTATGATCATTTGGGCCCCCCCAAACTGCTCTGCGTGTTCCTGCTGAAGCATCTCAAAAAAACGCCAATTTACATTTGGTCCATCCATGGACACGTACAACAGCTTCCGCATATCGAGTTCCTTCATACACTCCTGCAAGACATAACAACAATAAAAATTTATATTATTTTTCTTTTTAATATTTGTTTTTCTTTATTTTCTATATTCTGTTATTTCTAAATGTGTTAGAGCACGGGTGACACATGAGATTAATAAGCCTAACCATCATGGGAATTAAAAGCAGCCCCAGAAAAATGCATTTTACATTATTTTTGTAAAGCAACTTTAAAATGACATTTTCAATACAAAATGTTTATCTTAAGGGGACCTAGGCTAGTTAGGTGTTAAGGTTGACGATCACATCAAGCTGGCCACCAAGTTACTAGTAAAATTGGTATGTGATCGTCAAGCTGGTCACCTTAACTTGGGAAATCCCTGCAATAGGCAGTGAATAGGCTGTGACCGTCACAAGTCCGCTATTACAGCTTGTCATTTTGTTTGTGACGCAAAAAAAGACAAGACAGTGAGTCAAGTGAAATACACCCGGCGGAGACGGGGCGTCAGCGAAGCGCCGAGTCCACAAAGAAACATCGAGGACGGTAGTTGGAATGCTAAACTACTAGCACAAAACCAAACCTTGCTGGTTTATTCACTTGTGATCTTGCCAAGTCATTCAAAAAGCAAGTGAAACTTGACTAACATGGCTAACCAGAGACTGTCAATTGAGGCTAAATCCAAGTTAGACTCTAAGTTAAAAAATGGTGAAATTCACATTCATTCGAAATGCAAACCGTGCAGAAATACATTATTGCATCTAATACATTTTAATCGGAGAAATACAAATAGGCAACTTACCTTGAAATTTTCAAGCAGGTCTACCGCCTTCGCGTGGCCCATAAACTGCGACCCGAAGTATCTTGACGTAACTTGGTCGCCGATCCAGTACCTCACATGTAAGTCCAACTGTTTGGACTTGGTGGTCTTGTTGAGGCTTTCGTCGAACATAACGACGAAAGCATCTGAGCCGTTCACTTGTTTCGTAATTTCTCCGGTGATGAACGGTGCAAGTCCAAATTTTGTTATGTAGGCTGTTTTGTTACTGCCGCATGAAAATGTGGCGGCTACACTCGAGTCAGGGAACATGAGTCGAAACAGGTCACCGACGGACTCATTTGAAGTATACGAATGGTGGTCTGCTATTGTGTTTAAGATCCACAATACCTCTGCTTGCAGGGTTTTCATTCCACCGACAAACGGACGCATTCCCGATGCAGTGGATGGATTCTCCGTTTCGCCGGCTGTGGCAGTGGTCGAGCTGCTAGCCGGCTGAGTTGGCACACAGTACTGTGCTATTGCAGTCTGTTGACTCATAAATGCCATTAATTTATGTTTCCCGCTCTTCATATGGGACTCTAAGGCCCCAAGACCCATCGTCCCCAGAGAAAAGGTCTTTTTGCATAGCTTACAGAAAGCATATCGGTCATTTTCTACAGCTTTTAGCCAAAAGTATTTGGGATCGAGCAGCCATCTCCGATTAAACTTGCACTTCCCCATGCTAAACTCCTTGCTTCCAAATGATGGCGCGCGCAAGGTGCTTCCCCTTTTGTTTGCAGTGCAACGTATCACGAACGTTCTGTACGTCATCTTAGTTATGTATTTTCAAAAAGGGCCTAATAATAATAAAAACTTCGTCATGGATACAATATAGGTTGCACTGATATGTTTTTAAAAATTAAGACCTCAGTGAAAAAAATTTCAGACTTACAACAGCTAATTTAATACTTTTAATACCTTTAATGCTGGAAAACGAAGTTCAAAGCCTTTTTAATACTTTAAATAACCCGCGAGTACCAAGAGTGGAAGCTCTGTGACATCGTGGGTGGCAGGCTTGCAGTGATCGTCTCTGGCCCATTAGCAGGGGGTCAGTCGCTTCAGAATCGCTGTTGTAGGCTGTTGGCGTGATAACGTTGCAGTGGTGCAGGAAATGTGGTGAAGAGCCAAAGCCACTGTATAGTAGTTGAATGGTTCTGGACGATGAAACGTTGCTTCGCTTGAGATTGACGTGGAACAGGACTGAGATCGTCTTGTGGTGTTAAAATAGTGGATGAAATTAAGGTCCGTTCTTTCATTGTGTGTTAGAGAGGAGCAATGTCCCATCGTTAGGAACTAGGAGTCGTGCTAGTTTAAGTAACTCAATAACTGAGGATGCAGCTGCAAACTATTGTTCAAATCCTACACTGGAGTAGCTTACTAAAAGCGATGGCTAATGCAGAGGAACGACAATGCCCGCCTTTATTGCGGACTGTTGCTCTAATGGTTTTCTGGTGGGCGTGGTAGTCTCGGAGACGTCAGACTTCCGAAGATGTTGCTAACCAGGAAGTCTTGTTTGGTGTTGCTTCGGCCAAGGATTGCAAAAATTATGCCCCATAGCGCGTTTTTTCTTCGTGTAAAAAACTTGGCAACCTCGTAAAAAAAAAAAAGCATACGGCTTACTCGCTAAAATGATTTCATTTGTGAAACCTCGACAATCAAATCCTTTACTTCGGAGCGTGTCACATTCGCCGGAGGAGTCGCCGAAGCGGGAGACGCTGACTGGCGGCGGTGAAGTGCAGCTTTGCCTGGAGGAGAAGCCCGGCGAGACGCGGCGAACAGCTGTTTTGATCCGCCGTCTGGAAGACGGTCTGTCTAATCTGGAACGAAGACATCATCTGAACTGAAGGCTTTGAGAATTTGTTGATATACTTCGGTTCGGTTGAACGACTGAGTTTGAAACGGATTGTTGAGCTGAGTTTGGACTCGTAATCCGTGTTACTTGGTAAGTACAAACTTTGGATAACAGAAAAAAAAACATTTACGTTGCGTTAAGCTGGCAGTGGAGACTGCGGGTCCGGTAGAATGCTTGTTTTGGAGAATGCGGTCCGATAGAACGCTGGTTTGGAGAATGCGGGTCTGTTTAGAATGCTGTTTCGGGGAATGCTAAATTCACCTCGGTTGAGAGATCTGAGTCAAATGGAGATGAAGGGGCTGAACATAGATAAATAGGCTTGTCCGGTGATTGAAGGTGGAGTTGAGGCGTGGCCCTGCTCCCGAACCTAAGTTAACTTATTAACTTCATATCTTGAAGGCATTTGCAGTTTCGGTTCTCGGTTAGAGCTCAAAGATTGTGCTTGTGCAACGTTTTGTGTGATTTGAGCCGACAAGGCTCTAACACTCTCTGTGAGGGAGAGTAAAGCAGCCTCCATTCTTTGAGTGCAAAAAAAAATCCGATGGGGAAAGAAAACAATGTTGTCAGGGATGAGAGTAGCAAAAAGCACATACACAAACTGAATTTTTATCCTGTAAGCAAACATAGATAGCCCTCTATTATTACATTGCAATAATGACATTCAGCAGATGGTTTTATTCAGAGCAACATATTTGCACAAAGTGAGTTCAAAGGAACAAAAGTACTGAGAATCCCAAGGGCAAGACACAAAAAAAGACCAAAAATAGATGGGATTGTCTCTGTAAAACACCTGTGGAAACTGCCGCAGCAAAAACAATCCTTTAGGCATTTAGCTAACTAAAAACAAGAGAAACTGTTAGCATCCAGCAGGCAGCTGCATTCAACTCTAAACTCTAGACTCAGAGCTAATTACAAGATGGGAGAAATGTAGGTACGAAGAGGGGGAGGCGCTAGCAACTAGAGGTGGCAGAATGGAAAAATCAGGTTTTTAGGGTCTGATGATTTCTTGACAAGAGATTTACCTTAGTAGCCTGGTATGCTATCACCGGTAGCACCTTAGTTTTTAAAATTTATATGAGCCATAACGGGCAGTCAGTGGAAACTAGTGAACAGTGTGTGTGTGTGTGTGTGTGTGTGTGTGTGTGTGCGCGCGCGTGTGTGTGTAGAGGGGGGGTGTTATTGGCAGATGCTGGAGTTGCAGTAGTCCAGGTGGTACAGTACCAAGGCCAGGACTAGAAGCTGAGTAGACTCAGGATGCAAAAGGTTTAATTCTCCTGATGTTGTTATAAATGCCTGATTTAATGCCTCAAAGTAAATATACACTTGAAGTTAAGCACCACCAAATTCTTTAAACAAGTCCTCACCAAAGTACCAAATTCATTACATTGAAAAGCATTGCCCAATTCCTGAAAATATTGCTTGGACAATCCTTCCTGACATACAAAAGTTTGAAAAAAACTGATCTTTACTTAAGACTTTTATATGCTTTCAAAAAAGGGGTTGTTTTCTACACATTTAATGCTGTTAAACGTATGGGCCTACTGCCCTTTAAAGATGGCAACGAGACTTGTGTTCATCAAAAAACTGCCCCCTTAAGTCTGAACTTTAATTGGAAAGTACAGAATCAATATCTAACAAAGATGACACTGAAGTTTACAGAAGTGTCACCCAGCTGCTAACATTCAGCACGTGCTATGAGGCACGATTCATGCCAAAGCCTTTTGAATGTGAAATGCGCGTGGACTGCATGCTAAAACTTCCATGCAAATGTATGGATTTCAGGACTTGACAAATTTTTGGAAAATTTTATTTTGAATTTGTTCGTGCTGAACTTTGGCACAGGTGTTGTCGTAAACATTGAATATGAATTTCAAGGGAATTCAGTTATTGGAACATATGCATTTACGCACCAAATTGAAATATTTTGTCATGGTTATGGTTTTTGGTCATGCTTATGTTCTTGTTCTGTGTTCATGATTATTGTCTTTTATTTATTCTTTTTGGTTATTGTAACACTCAGGTTTTTTTCTGCACCTCACTTGGCACTACAGTCAGTCTCACATCAGGTTTTCATCCCCAGTCCAATGGCCAGACCAAGCAGGCAAACCAATGCAGACCTCCCAACATTTGGATTTTGCAATTAGTATTTTTGCCGTAGTATCCTAATACGATACTGGGATAACTACACCGACATAATAACCCGACCGCATGTAGCGCCAAAGTGGACAATCATGTTAAAACTCTGTTAATAAAAGTATAGGAGAATACTCACCCAACAAAGTGACATTCAAAGAAGCTGACAGTTGACCTTGTTCATTGTGGAATGTCATCCAACAGAATTACTTAGTGACTGTCCTCCAATCACAGATTTATTTCTACAGTAAACTTGGAAACTTAAAAGTCCTGGATCCCCCAGTCTACACAGGAACATGTCTTTGAAAGAACTTTGAAAGAAAGTAAAGAACATCCTGAACCTTTCAGTTATCTGCAGTCAGTCATGAAACTTTGAAATGCAGGTACTGGACCTTCCATTCATTGGAATGTTTTGAAAAGACTGCGGTGGGGGGAAAATGTTTTATTTGTTTTATTTCACACTGACTACAATAAACTTTCATAAAATTATTTCAGAAAAAATAAACATGTCTCATAAATTACAAGTTTGAAAACCTACAAAATGGCGTTTGCGGAACTAGTCAAATGACAAGCAGTCACTCTGATGGGTGTTGATGAAAAAGTATCAAGAGTACGAAATTGGGATTTATATGGTCAAATATATGATACTTTCCGATCATAATGACACTAATAACATGTGAGGAATCCCAGGAATACGCGTGTTCAACGGCCACACACGGCACAGCGCGCCTTATCACGAGTGTTGATTTGGTAGCCTACTGCTGCAACGGCAAGCAACAGTTATCGGGCATTTATTTCGCTATGAAGCAGAATATCTCGAAACGATAGTTAAGAGTTAAATCCACAATAATTTACCGTTCCAGCGGTGTCAAACTCAAGGCTGACAGCGAAGTCGTTTTCCCGCAAAAAAAAGTTTGATTTCTGCAAATTGCGGAACCGGTCAACCCACTGTATATCTTAGATTACTCGCACCCCGTCTCAGTAAAATTCATTTAGGGAAAGAACTTGAATGTTTTTCGATTTCTATACTGTTTCGTTTTAAAATGCTAATTGGCAATTTTTAACCAATTTTTCAAAACGTTTTGCATCGTCTGTATTTGTTTTAATGACTTCTCATGACCATTCAGATAACCATTCAGATGTTCAAACATAATGTGCGTAAAGCTGGCAACTAGAAAATAATTGCGTACAATATGAATTTAGTTCGACCATAACGACTCTTGGATGCACTAAAAAATGAAAATAAACTATTTGCGGAACCTTGCACAAGATGTTTTAGTAAGCTTCTTCTATATCTATCAAAAAGGAAACGCAATTAAAAGATCTGCTCAATATCTTTTCTCTAAAGGACAATGTCACTTAACTGAATGGCTCTTTTGTAAACTGAATTCACGGAATTAAAAGCGGATACACTTGGCACTGATTCAATACAGCTCAGTTCGTGTCATCTCTATTTATCACTCATTGTCACCCTAATATTCCCTTTAAGCTTATTGTGGCCTATTAAAGAATTAATGACCTGGTCAGCGCGTGGCAGGAATGGTCTATAAAATGCCCAACCATAAACTGACATCACATTCACAACTATGGATCCTATCACGATACGACGCATTTCCCCAGAGTTTAGCACAAAGATTGACTGCTTGGCGAGAGACAACCTCACACCTCTGCAGGTCCGAAAACGCATAATTTCGGAGAATAACGTGAGCATAAGCTCACAGGCTATTAAGTTGTATATTGCTGCTGGCTTTTCAAAACCAAAAAAATAAATTGCGGCACACTTCGCTGAAGATCTACCAAAAAACTCTCAGAATCACAGTTTTTGCAATAAAAAGACATATTTAAAATACCAAAAAAATTTCCTTCAAGAATACAATTTCTTATATTTCGCTGTCAAATTTATCATAATAGGCTATTTTTTTTCTTGTTCATGCTAGGCTTTTTAAACAGGGGATCAGCCACGCGCTTTCCAGAGGTCGCATAAGCTCTCACTTCCACTTTCATTGCTCGAGAAAATAAAAAGATGTTAAAATACATAACGGCAAACACACGTAATTCTAACAGTCAAAATGCCCACTATTCTATAACTTACACGCGGTTCTACATTCAGTTCCACGGAGCCACATGTGGTTATTACTAGCGGTAATATGGTGATACTGCTCATTGGTTAGAATTAGATCATCGTTAGAAATGGGTAAGAAGGGTGAAATGTTCGAGATTACCGGACGTGAATATAACGCCGTCTCTTTGGATTTAATGGCGACTGTACTGTAGGATACAATCACTGTACTCTCAAGTTCAGCACATATGGGTGCTCTGGATACAGGGTTGGGCCCGCTTGTTGTCTGCTATTCTAAAGCGCACGAAAACAGTGCTTTTCAATTTTTGAAAAAAATCGATCTTCCAATTCGCAAAAATTGGAACTGATTGCGTATTTTTGAAAATGGGCCCAAAATTCGTAAAAAATACGGCAAATTCGTACATGTTGGGAGGTCTGCCAATGTATTGAAACTGTTCTTAGGTGTCTGTGTTCTAAGAATCCAGCCTCGTGGAGTCATCAATTGCTGTGGGCTGAGTACGCTATCAACAGCCAACACTTCTTTCGAGTGTTGCATGGGATACCAACCGTCACTGTCTCCTCGTCAGGAGGAGGAGGTGGCCGTCTCGTTCACTGAAGCCTTCATCCGCTGATGCAAACGCACTTAGAAGACTACACGCATTGCCCTGCTCAAGTCAGCAGCCAGAATGAAGTGCCTGGTGGACTGGAGGCATACTCCGTCTCCTGTTTACTGGGCAGGTCAAAGGGTATGGCTGTCCTCTGAGGACATTCCAGTAAGAGCTGGTACCCGTAAACTGTTTCCTAGATCTATTAGCTCTTTTACCATTGATCCTGTTATTAGCCCTACTGCTGTCAACCTAAGGTTACCATTATTCGTGGAACGTTCATCCCACGTTCCATGTTTCTCAGATTAAGCCTGTTGTTTCCCATCCCCTGTGTTCTAGTCCTGATCCTCCACCTCCCCGTATTATTGATGGTGGCGAAACCTATACGGTTCGCGCCATCTTGGACTGTCGTCGTCGGGGCCGTGACCTCCAGTACCTCATTGACTGGGAGGGTTACGGTCCCGAGCATCGGAGTTGGGTTCCTTCACGCTTCGTGCTGGATAAAGACCTCATTAAGGACCATCATGCCCATCATCCTAGAGCCAGTCGTTAAAATGCTAGGAGGCGTTTCTTTGGGGGGGTGGGGGTACTGTCATGGTTATGGTTCTTGTGATCTAGTTGGTTCAGTCCGTCTTCCCTATCTGCGTGCCCACTGACTTCGGGTGATTTAATTATATTCCGGTCTTTGAAATATTCCTTCGAATCTCATTTTCTTCCTTCGCCTTCCTGTTCTGATTACTTACAAGACTAACATTTGTATTTTGTATCATAGTCTACTAACACAACTAATCCATGTACATAAGATTACTAACTTACTAATGAGCAATCTAGCTTAATATGTAAAGTTGCACCGCTACTAATTTAGACTAATTCCCTCTCCCCAATCGCCCTGTTCTATACTCCGCCCCTCAGCCTGTCTCTGTCCTCTCATCAGCTTCAGCGAGATCTCTCACTTGTGCTTAATTACTTTCCTGCACTCGTTATCTGTGCACGTAAAACTCCTGGACCGGAGCTGTTTAAATTTCATAGGCTGTTTGTGTGATTCCCGTTCGTATTTTGTCTTTCGCCAATTTTCGTGGTTACGGCTTCCCTCATGTGATTCTCCCGATGTAATTAGCTTATTCCTTACACCTTATTCCTGTATAGCATGTGACCTTCCCTGTTTGTATATTAGCAGTCTTTTCACTCACAGCTCTTGTCAGACCGTTGATCAATAATTCTTTGTGCAGTGCGCGTCGTATGCCATTGAATATTGTTTCGCTTCTACTGGATTGTCCGACCTTGATTCTTGCCATTGCTCTTTTTGTATTTTTTTTGTTTTCTGGATTTCAACCTATTTTTGTATGACCACGATTTCTGTGTTTGGATGCCCTGTGTATGACCCTTGGCTTTATTCATCGACTATGACTTTTTGCCTATCGTTTTTGTACCTCTACTCATCTGTCTTACTGGTTCTGACCCCTGCCTGTCTAGTCAACACTGTGTTTGGATTTCGTATTGTGGCTTGGCAATTCCTGTGTTTTTTGGCTTTGACTCGGGCTCCAATAAAGGCATATGTTTTTTGGATTTTCCTCTCTTGCCTGTGGTTCCTGAACGAACCGTCACATATTTATTTTATGACAAATAGTAATACATTAATATTATTAAGCAATAAAAAAGAATATTACATGATGTAATTATCATTGAATAAGCTTGCCTTATTTGCCATAGACATGCAGTATTTAACATCTCCATATAAACTGTAGCAGTTATATTGTCAGTCAATATAACTTAAAATATGCAGTGTAATTTTATAGTGATTTGAGAGACTAAACTGTTGCAGTAGCAGTCAGTTTACATAAAGCAAGGTATTGACACCTCATGGCCTGGTATTTTTAAAACTGTTTAATGATGCATGAGGCCATAAGTTTGACAGCAGTGGTTTAGTATTTCTCTGTGCACTCAAACAAAAAGCTTGGGCAGGCTGTAAGGCTGACCATCAGGGTTGGGCTCAGGAGGGCTTGGTTTCCAGTAAATGGCCTTCAGTGCTCCATCAAGTGAATACACCATAAACCATATCAAAACGCTCAGCTGCAGTTGCTCTCTTAAAGCGTACTTAAACGTTTGGGTCCAATTTACTCCCATTTTTTACCGTGGCTGAGGATAAGGAAAGCTTAGGAAGGAGTGTTGTGATGAGATTCTAGCGTCACTCACTAACTGATCAGACAATTAATCATTTTGGTTTCAGCACAACCGCGGGCAGTAAGGTTCCCAAACAGTTTATCCAGGAGTTACCGATAGTGGCACTTTGATAATACTCTGATCGAGTAAAATCTAAGCAACTTCACCCTTAATTTTCTCCCATGAATAACCTAGAGGTGACAAATATTCATTCACTTTATTGGGTTGTGCTGCAAATTTTGAGGTAAGTGAAAAAGAAATAAAAAAGCCTTATTTAGATTAACTGGGTTAAAAATCATCTTGATTTCTCAAAGAGTTGAAGCAAAGCTACGTTAGTTTGGTGCAAGAAAAGCAACCTCAGCAGATTTAAGTTTCGAAAACAGAGTGAGATTCCACAAGGCAGAAGATTACTGAATTATATGCAAACTGGCTTCTACCAGTGCTTTACGGAGTGTAAAGATGAACATGATGCAAGGAAAATGCTTGGAATAAAATACATGTTTAAACCTTAATATTTCACCCAATTAAATAAAAGCGCCTTTGTTTTCCCCAAAATCCTGTCGGGTTTTTATTTCCCAAGACATTTCCTTGTGAGAAATAAAATGAGAAATCAAAACATTGGTAATGAGACGACTGTGCGAGAGATTGCCATGGTGTTGAAAAGAAAAGATTGTATGCAACTGAGCACAGCATTGCTCCCATTGCTCAGACATCTAACACACTCAAATGAACCTGATTTGAGTCTTGCAATATATGCAAATTAACTGATCACCACTTGTTTCTAATTACTTAATACTGCCAGAGCCAAGACTGTGACTACAAGTGATGCGTGGCTCGAGGTTTTTTAACACCTGCACCAACCCTACCCGACGTGACAGCAAACCCACCCCGCCCGCCCCGCTACAACTCGCACTGATTTTCAACCCGAGCCTAACCCGACCCGACACAGAAAGGAGGCAAGAGAAAAAGAATACAGTGGGTCTGTGTGACATGATTTGCAATGGAAAAAAACGATTCCTCTGTTACGCTATGGATTTGAATGGAGCACTACATACCATTGGCTTTTGGCTGTAATTCTTAATACAAAGTTTAGGCTCTGTCTATTAATTGAACCTTACTGTGATTTCTGATCTTTGCAACCAAAATTAATGCCATCAGGCAAAATATTGGAAACAGGCTGTTTTATTGGAACAAAATTAACATGATAGTGACGCACTGGTGCTATCGCCTACTCTCCCATACAGTGTTACGATATCCTGTCTACGAGGAAATTCTTTTTTCCTCATATATTTATTTCAAGATTGTTTTTTAGGGGGGGGCTTTAGGCAATTTTTTCAACACAGCTTATAATGTCGGCCAAGGCGTATTTTTTCCCAAACTAGGCAAAAACAAAATCGCGTCAACAGTGCCAGGGTTTAAGCGATTACGGCGCGCTTCCAAGACACGGCCAGCCGAACTGAAGGTTCGCTTGCTTGTTGCGCTAGTTGCTGGGACGTAGAGAACTGCTTTGGCCACCATGGAGTTTTACACGATTATTCTTTGTCTCATGGTATGGTAATTAATGAGAACAAGGCGACCATACAAGCTTCAGTAATAAATTACCTATTCGTTTGGGTGATATGTGTAGCCTATAGAATGGTGTTATAGAAATGTACATCCAAGAAGCGTCTTTACTGCCGTTGGCAGCTCACGCTCTGCTGTTAGAGAACAACCCAGCTAACACACTTGCGTCTCCAAGACGTCGTGACAACGTAAGCGGACGACCTTAGATTCGTCTTGGCAATGTAACTACTTACGTCGTGACAATCGGAAAAGTGAAATTCCTAGATAAGTCGTGGTGACGTAACTTCGTGACGTTGTCAGTTCGTCTTCTGCACGTTGTGACAACGTAATATATTAAAGGTCGCCAGTTGGTAACCTAGTAGTACCTTATTGCGACTGCGATGCTTGCACTCGGCTCTTCCTTCCTTATGGTTATTGGTTGGATTTCTCGTGCTGTAATTAGCATTTGCCCTGCACGACTTAACTTACTAGCATTCAAAAATAATAATAAAAGACAATCAACTTGGCTTACATTGGCACATGCTTAACCCTGCTCAACTGAGAGCACAAACATTGCCAGTCGGTTAAAAAAAATTTAATTTGCCACAAAACTTCTTCAGTCCAGGAATACCCATTTCGGGTGGCTCAGGATATTACATGCGTAATGTGCGTCGTAAAACTGTTAATCCCCCTGCTAAGTCAGACATTTCAATTGATGATAATTAATACATGAATATAAATTCTATATGAACAGTATACGATATTTTAATTTACAATAATAGTACTTTAATGAATTACAAGACAGAAACATGCATTTTGCACCACAAACTATTTTATTAACATTACAAATGGAATATAGTCTCTGCAGAAGTATCCAACACTTTCCTTTTTCACTAAGGCAAACATCAATTCAGTTAGGTATACAATCTCACATTCAGAAGGAACCTGATTAGTTGGGTGGTGTATTGCAGTGTATAATAATAAAGGATCAGAATGAGCTATCACAGATTTCAGTAGAATTCACCAGTTTCAGAGGGGATGCCCGGTCAGTTCATGAAACTTGAGGCAAAGACTCAATCATGAAAACTGTAACTTTCCAAAAAAGAAAAGGATCAGGGGCCTTATTTATAAATATTTGTGTGAATTCCATACCTAAGTAATGTGTACGCACAAAAAAACAAAAATGACATTTTGTGGACAATAAGGCAATTTATAAACCTAGGGGTAAGATAAACTGCATGGAATTTTCATTTATTTAATCGGGATGGACTTGGAATTCATTTGCATTGCGCATAGTCTTAATAATTTCTCTTGTTTATAACGTCAAGTTTGTTTTTGCAAATCAGAAATCTGCAAAGAAAGTGACGTACGAATCTTTTTTGTGCCTATGCACCATTTATAAATGATGCCCCTGGTGCAGTTCAGTGTGAAGCTGTAGTGGCTCCAAAGCTGACAGTAGACGTTGAAACCATATTCTGTCAGAAAGAGTATGACCTATAGTTTTGAAACTGACTGTTAATTTCAGGTACAATTCCCCACTTATATAAGACGGGCTCAGACTACTTGAGTTTTAGGCTGATGTATCCCAGATTCTCCCCTCCCAACAATCACAAAAATCTGGCCTGGGACCTTGGTCAGAAATGATCTTCAGCCAAGATTATCTGGTAATGTAAGGAGTTCACAGATCCAGTCTTATTCCTCCCAAACTGCTCACACACTCAGCAGGGCAGCGCTGATAATGTCAAACATTTTTGATATTCAGGATTTAGAACTGGAATATTTTGTCAGCAAATACATTTTAACATCCCATTCAGGGTTTAAGAGCTGACGGTATCAAACAGCAATGGTAAAACCTTAGCCACTGACAGGCTAGCTGAGTATCAAAAGTTATAAAACCTAATTAAAACTGACCATTAAATTCTCACCCCCAGCTGTTGGAGAACAAATTAACTGTGTTGCCCAGTTTCCCTAACTGCTCCCTCAAAATCTTTGCCTTTAAACATCTGCCTTCTGCGTCCCCATGGTCACCTGAGTCATGGCATACTCTTTCAGGCAAGATGACCTTAATCATAACTTGTAAGGTATGATTTATTGCAAATTTCTAAATGTGCTGTTTGAGCTTTTTTGCAAATTAAGAGAAAAAAGAAGAAAAGTTCTGTGAGCTAAACACAATTTGTGAGCCTTTTCTGTGAGCTAAACACAATTTCAAATCAGTGAGGACTTTAAATCTCCTGTAGTCTGAGCCCGGCTCTATGAAGATCAGAAAAGCCATGGCAAGCAAGGTGATGCATGCTGCAATTCTGGAATCACTGCAGTGGATGTTCATTCAGCCTGTTTTCTTCATAGCAAATCAACAAATTGCAGACAGGACACAATTTTTGTTCATTAGCTTAACATTCAGGCTTCACGAAACGCACAGCAAAGAAATAAATTTTAATAAATGGCATATTTTTTCATAAACAAGTAAAGGAAATATATGGCATCACTATAATATGAGGAAAGAATTATGGAGTTGTCAAATCCAGAATTAATACTTTGTTGCTCCACCCTGCGCATGGCCTGAATTCTTGAAGGCATGGACATTACTAATGAAAACACTCCCGACAGCATCTGGGCATCCTTCTGATGAGTCAGTGGTGGTGTCCTGAGGGACCTCCTCCCAGACCTAGATCATGGCATCAGTGAGCTCCTGCACAGTTTATTGAGGTACTTATCAGATACTGATACATAGCATCCCATAGGAGCTCCATTGGGTTTAGGTCAAAGGAACGAGAGGGGCAATCTATGGTATCAATGCTTTTATCATCCAGGAAGTGCCTACATGCTGTGACCACATGTGGCGAGGTATTGTCCTGCACCAGGAGGAACCCATGACCCACTGCCCCAGCATAAGTTCACACAATCGCTCTAAGGATTTCACCCCAGTGTCTAACAGCAGTCAGGGTAACGTTGGCAATCACATACAGGGCTGTGCAACACCCTAAGGATATGCCTCCCCAGACCATTACTGATGAACTGCCAAATCAGTCATGCCGGATGATGTTACAGGCAGCAGAACATTTACCGCAGTGTCTGCAGACTGTTTCACGCCATCACACGTGCTCAGTGTGAACCTGCTCTCATCTGTGAAGAGAACGGGGCACTAATGCCAAATCTGCCAATTCTAGTGTTCTCTAGCAAATACCAATCAAGCTGCAATAAAATTAGAGTTTCCACTTCATTTCAGCTAGCTAATTATATTGGCTTTTGCAGATGCATCCGTATAATGCCTAATTCGAATCGTTTACCATAAATTTCTAATTACAAAAGGCGCAGCGAACTTGCCATAACTGTGACTTGAGGTAACGCTGTAACGTTACCCCATAAGTACTACACTCAAATGTTAGCTACACCTGACAACTGATATTATAGCGCAGTGCTAATCAGTGTTGTTGTTTGGTTGAGCAAGTATAGCTAACGCTAGCTTTCTTACTTACTTTGTACTGACTGCCTTAAAACTTAATTTTCAAAATCGATCAGTGGTTAGAAAAATGTTAACGTTAATTAATCACGTTTTTCCTGGGCAACAACTTAACTTATAGAAGTTTCAATCGTTTGCCAACGTTAGCTGCAAAGCTACAAGCTAACATTAGCTATCCAAGTTTTTCCCCCTCCAAATTTAAATTATATTTACAGCAGGCAGCTAACGAAGAAAAAAAAATTAGAGATGTCTAAATTATTAGTTATTTTAGCTGCTGAACTATTTATATCCTACAAAATGGCTAATATCTATTAATATGATGAAGGAAACTTACCTTTAACGTTAGCTGACGTAAATTTTGAAGGTCCTTAACGGTTGAGAAAAAAAATTTGTTATGGATTCACTGTCCTCGAGAGTGAACTTCATTTCCCGCTGCTGCTGCTCCACAACTGACAAACTGATTACCCTCAACTTCTTCTTCTTTCGTTTTATACGGTTGACATTCTTTTGTGTATTACCGCCAACTGCTGTAAATTCAGGGTAACTTTTTTAAATTAATTATTTCTCCCAAAAAAATAACTCCACATTCACCCACATTCTTAAACAAACGTAATTTTACCCTCAACTTGCCAGCATTCGTCACTTAATTACCAACAAGCGACGCGTCCTCGACATATTGAAGGGGTCTTCAAGTTTGCCAGTATTCGTAACTTAATTACCAACAAGCGACGTGTCCTCGACGTATTGAGAAGGTCGTCAAGTTTGCCAGTATTCGTAACTTAATTACCAGCAGGCGACGTAACCAAATAACCGTCAAGCCACTTATTCACGACGTATTGATAAGGTCGTCAAGTAACGTTACTGAATTACCATCTGACAACGTTGTCAGACCGTTCTCACATGGTCGGTCAATAACTTACCAAATGAGCACGAATAGTTACGTCGCCAGTTCGTCGTGTGTTAGCTGGGAAGTAGCTGATAAACGGAAGCACCTCAACCAGTTGATTTTATTTTTGAATACCAATCATCATATGCCTTTCACTGTGAAGTGGCGAAAAAATGTTTTGAAAAATGTGTTGTTTGGACCCACAGGTCAATAAAATTACTATTACTTTATATATTTTGGTGCTGACTGCAGAACGATTTATAAGAATAAGATGAGCTATCATTCAACCTTCAGATCCTCAGTCTAACCATGGAGGAGTAAGCCGCGCACCAGTGAGTGCGTGCACATCGAGAGTAGGAAGAGGGAGAGGTACAGTTGGCATTCTATCCTGCATAAAGTAGCGTTACATCATTTGACAAAAGCATATTATCTAGGCTGTATGTCTAGAGCCCTCAAGTGGCCGATAGCCTATTATACTTTTTATTCGCAATTTCGTGGGAATTAGATGTCGCCACTGTAAGGCCCAACCCGCCCGCACCTGCTAAATGTTATTAAAATGTTGACCCGACCTGCGGGACCCACGGGTTCCGGGCCGACCCGCGCATCACTAGTGACTACGCTTACATGCAGTCAGAACCCTTTGATAACCGGAATATTAGCAATAACCCGGTTGCGCATGGCCATGTAAACACTTTTGAAAAACCAGAATATGTTTTTAAAAACGCGAAATGACCCCTGGGTTACTTCTTTTCTAACCTGATTATTTGGTCATGTATACGCCTATCGGGATATCTCCATCGAAAGGAACATTAATTTGTGTTCTGCGCATGTTCTATTCTCAATGATTTTGGTCTTTTGTGTTTTTGGATACAGGAAGAAGAAACGGAAATGAGGCGCATTACGTCATGATGTTCTCCGTGCGTCGAGACGATGTCTATCCATCGCTGGTTTGATTGAGATATCACAATTGATTACATTTACCATGTATACAGGAATAACCCTGTTTGCTTGTAAACGGGTTATTCCGAATGTTTCAGAAACCAGAATATTGACCATAACCCGAATATTGACTGCATGTAAACATAGTCATTGACTCTTTTCCACGCCAAAACCTTTGAGGAGGCGACATTTAAACCACCTCACGAAGCATCTCAATGTATAGCGAATAAAGGAATGTGCTCAGTTGATTAACTTCAATATACTAAAAATATTCAGTGTATAAAGGTCTGGGATAGAGGCCTCAAATAGAGATGAATGGTGCAATCCCCAGCCAACAGCAATAATCAATGTAATCTGGAGATTAGTTTGTTACCAGCTGCAGTTTTATCCAGGGAGCAGAGACTGATCTCTTAAAGAGCCCTCCTTAAGAATCCAGCTAAAACAAGCTGGGATTTCAATATATATATTTTTTGCGATCATTGGAAATGGTCTGTTACTGGTTTGTTGCTGGTCATTGCTGGTCTGCAGTTAGTCATACCCAGGGGCGCCACCAGGAATTCTGGGCCCCATGAAAAAAAAATCACATTGGTCCCCCTCTTGGCAGCTGTTGTCACCACATGTCTAGGACCTAACTGACCCATAAAAAGCTTTACACAACTTCAACTCTGAAGGCTTGCAACTGTGTTGCTTCTGATAGTTCAATTCTACCAGTGCAATATTTACTGCTAGTGAGTTGTACATGCAACAGTCTGCATACAGTATGTAATTCACTATTTGATGCGAGAGAACATAAAAACATGTGCTAAAGGCCATCACTTACAGTCTCAATGTAATTTTTATTGTAAAATTCCAAAATGGAAAATCATCAGTGATGGAAATTACAAATTTTAAGGTCTTATATTTGAGGTCAAGTTGACTGTGAAGGCCATTGACAATCATCTAACTGATGCCAAAATGTTTGGAAGGTTGTGTCCTAACTCAGAACACAGAAAGTTGGCATTGCAATGAGAATTAGACCTAGGGTCCTGGGACCTGTAATGCTAATATACCACTGCTCAGCAGAGGAGAAAGAAGTACACATATGCCTGACTCAACTCAAATTACAGATACTCTTGTCATAAAAAAATCCTCCACTAAAAGTTATAGAATTGTGTCCAATTTTTAGGTCACCTGAGCCGAAGGCGTGACCTATTGCGATCCCCTTTTGTCCGTCGTCATGCGTCGTCCATCGTGCGTAAACTTTTCCTTGTGAACAAAATTACTTAAGTATTTAGGAACCAATTTTGATGAGACTTTGTATGCAGGCTTATATCCATAAGATCTTGGACGAGTTCGAAAACCAGATTGATTTGATCATATTTGATGGAGTTATTGCCCTTTGTTGTATTATTATCATAAGCAACCTTGTGAACACAATAATTTTAGTAAATATTGGTCAATTTTCATGAAACTTTGCATGCTGGCTTATATCTGTAAGATCTTAAAGACGTTCGAAAACCAGACCGATTCAATCAAATTTGATGGAGTTATTGCCCTTTGTATATTGTCATCATAAGCCACATTGTGAACACAACAACTTAAGTTAGGGTCATTTAAGGATGTGTCATGTTTAGGTTTTGGAGGAAACTGGACTATACCTGGAGAAAACAAACAACCTGTGGTTGGTACTTGGCAACTACCTGTACAGTTTGAGGGGAAAATGACCCGTGGGATGCGGTTTTACCTCAGAAGTAGAAAAGTAACTTGACATATATTAATGAAGGTATTATTCCTTCCTTTCACTAAAGCGTTTTTTGTTTAAACGCAAAATGAAGTTTTTATGAGCATATTCACAGACCGCACCGACCAAACCTATGTATTGTCAACTCTGTTAGTGCAAGCCTATTGTCTTGCATTTACTTTTTTATACCTAGATATGCTGGAAACCAGTTATCTTTATAGATGGAAGTGTCTTGAGGTGCTTTATAAAAATTGTGAATTTCATGACCCCCAGGCCCCTGGGGAGGGGGTCAAGTTTACTATAGTTTATATAGCAAAACGATACTTTTGGGTATATTCTGTTTAATTTCAACTGGAAATCATTCACACTCGATTGACATTACAACAATGAGATGATATTATGATATTTTTGACAGTTTCCCTTACCCAGGGGCTAAGGGGCAGGGCCCAAGGGTCAAAATGGCTTGAGAAATCTTATTTGCTTAAAGAAAATAGCCACAAGTTATATACATACAATTTAGAATACTCTATTGCTTATGATACTGGTTTCCATTAATCTGATCCCTGGAGTCAAAATTAGGGCCACGCCTAATGGCCATGGTTTAACATTGGATATACTGTACTCAGGTGACCGTTAAGGCCCATGGACCTCTTGTTTTTTTTCAATGTAGAATGTAGAAGCTCTTGAATTTCTTTAACTATAAGACTAGATGTTGCTACGACACTTTCTTAGCAGCAGGTTATATTGCGACACCAAAAAAAAAAAAAAACCTCTGCACCATGTCAATTGACAAACAATCATTTTTAGAACTGACAACTTCAAAAAATTCCCCTAAATAGAACCATGGATTTAGAATATGGTTTTTTGTGCGTATTCTGGCTGCCTCCTCAGTGATTTATGATCTTTCATCCTTAACACTGCTCGATGACTTTGTAACAATCATGACTGTGTTTATTGAATAACCCTCCTCTCTCTGTCAGCATCTCCACCATTACTTCCACTGTGATACACTCATTGTACATTCAGTCGGTAGGTTGTCTGCCTATCAGTTCACACATATGATTTGTCACCATTAAGATGTGTTGCGAATCTGTGTTTGATTGGCTGTCCAACTGGATGCTAAAACATACACTCAACAAAAATATAAACGCAACACTTTTGTTTATGCTCCCATTTGTCATGAGATGGACTCAAAGATCTAAAATTCATTCCAGATACACAATATTACCATTTCTCTCAAAAATTGTTCACAAATCTGTCTAAATGTGTGATAGTGAGCACTTTTGCTTTGCTGAGACAATCCATCCCACCTCACAGGTGTGCCACATCAAGATGCTCATCAGACATCATAATTAGTGCACAGGTGTACCTTAGACTGCCCACAATAAAAGGCCACCCTGAAATGTGCAGTTTTTGCTTTATTGGAGGTCTGGAGACTCAGAACCAGTCAGTATCTGGTGTGACCACCATTTGCCTCATGCAGTGCAACACATCTTCTTCGCAAAGAGTTTATCAGATTGACAATTGTGGCCTGTGGAATGTTGGTCCACTCCTCTTCAATGGCTGTGCGAAATTGCTGGATATTAGTGGGAACTGGTACGCGCTGTCGTATACGCCGGTCAAGCACATCCCAAACATAGGAAGTTGGTAGTTTGGCCAAGGTGATGGGTGCGATATTGTATTTTCTGCTCTAATTTACCCATTTGCTTAATGTCAAAACACTTGTACTCTAACAAGCAATTGTAAGTGCTGATCTGGCATAATAGCACCGCATCAAAATCGCACCCATCACCTTGGCCAAACTACCAACTTCCTATCCTGTTTATTATGTATTTATTTACTCACTAATCAATCACAATTGATTTTTATCGCAAATTATTCAAGTTTGCTTGCGTATTTTTCTGAACAAAGTACACATTCATTTTTGTTGAACAAGCCTCGTGATATCTTTCCATGTGACGATAATTAACAGCAAGTACATCACGTAATGTTACTAACGTGATGTTTGCTGTATTTGCGCATTTTATTATTAGCTGTGACGGTACTACCGTCGTTTTCCGAGCTAGTGATAGCTTGACTGATGTTCAGAAATGTCGCTACCTCCAGGGGGTCAGGTTCATTCTGTCTTCTGTACAGCTCCAAGCATTTTAAAATCCCTCTTGTACGCATACTAATCACAGTATCGCCCACCGTGCTCAATAATAGCATAATCTCGCCATGTTTCAAGACAAGCAAGAAGTAGAACTTAATCAAACCCTGTAAATGAGTCGAAAGTTTCTTGTCATAATGTCATGTTTTCGGGTAGAAATAACATGAAGATATCTTGTTAAAGCGTGAAAATATGTTGTCATAACACGAAAAGGATCTTGGAATAACAAGAAACTTTTCACTACAGACCCGTTTTTTTCCAGGAATGGCAGCAATACGCTACCGTAAATCAGGGACTCTACCACATGACCTTGCCCATTCATAAGTTTCAATGTCTCCTTGAAGACGATTGACCAATCAGAGAACAGGTAAAAGGTGCAATAGACATAACGTTTAGAGAGAAAAAATCACGGCCCGCCTGCGTCATGAATAATCATGAGAAAATGCGAAATCTGACCTCGCTTGGTTACGAAAAAAAAAGACGCGCTCCGCATGTTGATACGTCTGTTGTGTGTGTCCACTGCCCCCAGAGGCCTGGAGCACTTCCGTTGGGTGACTTTCTTATTTGCATGTTTTCTTAAATGCAGCGCGTTCCTGTACTTAAAGCGTTTTCCTCTTGCATCTGTTTTCTTATTCGGAGCGCGTTTCTGTATTTACAGCGTTTTTCTATTGCATGTGTTTTCTTATATGCATGTCGTTTCTGTATATGCATGTTGTTTCTGTATTTGCATCTCGTTTTTGTATATGCAGCGCGTCGTATATGTATATGCATCTCGTTTCTGTATATGCAGCGCGTTTGTACCTGTCGGCCACCGTAAATGTAGCCACTTAGCTAAAACAGCCCTGTTAATTTTTGCGGAAGAAGTTGACCTCGCTAAGTTTGCCGACCATAAAAATGCGCTTTTAAGTCAGTAAATATTGGACTTTGTCCCTTTTCTAGAGCAGAATTCAAAAACTCTGCCACTTACAAACTTCATATTTTGTACGCATGTTATTCTAGTGATCCCATTGTGCCTTTTGGGCATTTTGAAATCATGGTGCCCAAAATTTATCCGTCCGTCCGTCTGTAATCATTTTCATTTCCGGGACAGAACTCAAAAATTATACAAACTTCAAATTTGCTATAGAACCTACTCTTATGGCATAGTAGTGCCTTTTGGGGATTTCAGTTCCATGCTGCCCATTATTTCGGGAATTTTCACCAAAAACAGCCCTAAATTTGGACTTTGTCTCGTTTCTGGGACAGAACTCAAAAACTATGCCACTTAGAAACTTAAAATTCGGTATGGAACTTACCCTTATGCTGTAGTTGTGCCTTTGGGGGGTTTCAGTTCCATTCTGCCCAAAATTTTTCATTTTTATACAAAAACAGCCCAAAAATTGGACTTTGTCCTTTTTCTACAGCAGAATTCAAAAACTCTGCCACAAATCACGAATTATGTGGAACCGGTGAGATGTGTCATCTTCTGATGACTCTTGTTACTTTTTGCCATTGCATTATTTCTTGAGCGTCAACTCAAAAGAAACTTTGTCTTTTAGGTTAGTTATTTAACTATTTCGTCTTGTCATGGTTGGTGACACACACGGAAACCTCACATGCAGTTGTCGAAACCGCAGTTTTGAGAGGAAATCTGTTATTTTGTGTGCATTTAAATTATCAAGCAATCTACATTTAGACAGAACTTAACTCAAGGTACAATGGTAAGAATTTAACACTAAGTTAGCTAGCTAGCTAATTTGCTGCTGGGTGAAGTAAAGTGAATCATTATCTTAATTTACTAGACAGCTAAATTTAAGAGGGAAATTATGCCTGTATATAACATATAGTGTGCAGTAACCTGAACTTTGGACTTTTCCATCACTTAAAATAAGTTTTATCGGTAGGTGTTTTCAAAATTAAATGTTATCTTGTTGAATATTTTGAGAGTGACACCCATGGCTTCTCGGTCTTGTTGACAGCTGTCAATGTTGATGCGGCTGACGCTTTCAGTGGGTGTTTAAAAGCATCAAGGAAACGTTCAGAGCTTAATGCTGTGCTTGCAGCCAGTGGGTGTTGTACGGATGTAATCCTCTCGGAATCCTGTAAAACTCGAGTCCACCAATATAATATCAATTCTGACAGCCGTACACACAACAACCAGACATTTCGGTGCTGGTAAAATATCTAATTCAATGTTTGCAGATTCATAACTCGTCAGACTGAATTGGGGAGACCGCTACTTCCTTTGCCAAGATGCGCACGCATCTTTTTGATGGCATTGGCTGTAAATGGGTCTCTTCGAACATTCAAAACTGAAGCGCGTTTCTCCAATTGGAGATGTTCATGGCCGTTGCGGAATTTTTTGCTCTTGTTGATCACCGTAGCTAGAGGTCTTGAATTTTAAACTTAGTCCGTGAAAATGAACAAGGCGGCTATATTGGACATCAAGGCTTAAATATCGCAAAAAGACCTCTTTATGAGTCAAAAATGGCAGGGCTTACAGACACTTGGATTATGTCGCAAGAGCAGTATGGAGGAATTTTGTGGTTTTCAACTGTAGTCTTTTACGCTTGGTAAAGTGGTCTCCATTGACTTCAATTGATTTGGATTTGTTTTCGATGCTGTTTTTCTTTGTAACTCCAAAAGTGTTTTGAGGGATAAAGAAATTCATGGACCCTTCGATAAGACTTGGCATGAGAACATGAGTGAATTCTCATTTTTTGGTGAACTTTTCCTTTCAGCTAACAGGTTAATTTCTACCACTCACAGACTGTAGGCTAGGCTACCCACCTATCTTGGAGAAAAACTGGGTCACATATTGAAACCCTTTTTTTCCTTTTTTGAAAACCGGATTTTATTTTAGAACTAGGCACCATTGTAGCGCTCTGGCGCGACTACAGACTGCTACTAAGCACCGTCACCGGTGAGTGCGCTAAGGCAGGACCAAACCATTTCATGCAGATACAGGGGAGTGGTAGGTCAACATAGATGTTTAACTTTTACTGCCAAAAACAAGTAAAACCAAAGAGATTATTTTTGATCATTTTCTGACTTTATTTGAAAAAAAATTTTCTCAACCCAGATAGCGAAATCATATTTTAATTTTTACCTATTTTTTGAGGCCCCCGTCAGTCAGGGTTCCTTGGAATTGTCCAAACTTTCCCCCCTATACGGCGCCCCTGGTCCTACCCAGTTAAGCCAATAGAGTGGTGGCCAAACTTGCAGGCTAGCTGACTATTGAATTCTTGACTGCGCCACCAGCTGGAAGCATTGAAACACTGCTTAAACCACCTTGACCATTGTGGGCTTGTATTATTAAGAGCTTTGCGCAGTAAAATGGTGTTATAATGCTTCCTCTAGGGAACACAATCCTTGATCACTCAGGTCACACAATCACACAGCACTGTACAATATTCAGGTTTGAATAGATGCCCAATATTCACATTAGAATATGCACTCTCACACACAATATTCACAATACAATACATCCTCTGATAAAAAACATATTTACGCTTAAAATCATGTTCTGATATACAATGGGCCTCATGCAAGAAGCGATATAAGAACAAATTTTCTCTTATTTTTGTTCATATCCCCAATTTTTTACTATTTTGTTCTGACCCATTGATTTCTGGGATGCACCAATGTTTTCTTATTTTTGCTCTACTCTTACGTACAACAAAATTTTACGAGTGGTCAAGAGCACTCTTACCGAGATAAAAGAAGGTTGAAAACTGTGATCTCTGTCCACAAATTGCTTGTCCAGTGCATGAAAACACAAATATTAAAACAAACATTAAAAATGCATCATTTAATCAAATTTTGTTTGTTGTATGTTTATGAGGAATTATAATTATTTTATTATTTAATTCTTGGGATAAAGAGTTTGGCCAACTAGTCCTAATTACGACAAAGCTATAAAAACCCCTAGACACTTGCGTGCGTTCTGCTTTTGAAAGGCTTACCTATTGCTTTGGCCATCCAGGCCTTAAGCACAGAGCGCGTTTTCAGAATGGATCTGTTTGCTGAGACAGATGAATGGCTACTCGTACCAAATGTGAAAGCAACCGTACTTGAGTGCGGAAGATTACAGATATGTGCTACGGCTCTCTTATTCTAACAAATGCTGCGGCAAAAAGATAACTCCATTCAAACTAAGAAATTCAATTTTTGCTCGAAATGTAGGCGGACCAAAACAAACTCAGCAAAAACTCAGAGATTTATGGAATAATTTGTGAGTAGTTACATTCGCGTAGTTATCATAGAATAATTGATCAGTAGCTTGACAAACTTAAGGAAATGCGGCAGTAATATTTCAAACTGCAAGATGTAGTGCGAAAGTCAAGCAGCTCAAATTATGAAATAGATACATTTTCATGGTATGAGGCAGTGGACAGCATAATCGGCCAAAAAACCAAGGGCCAAAGAATTCCGTATGCACCATCCACCTTTCGGCTTGCCTTAATATTTGGGTACTCAGAGAAAGATTTGTATGTGTAAAAACATCAAGCATTCAGTCAAGAAAGTTTCGAGTTTACTTATTCGTGCTGCTATATGTGGTAATCCATGTTACAGATGACACACCGGGTCGCTATGGCACGGGCAGCATATGTATTTGTGATATTAATATCCGATATTAATATTCTAAACCCCCTTTTCAATAATAAGACCCCCCAAAATATGTTGGCGCCTTTTAAAATCATTCCCCATTTAAAACCACCAAGGTGCATACTGCAACGCGATGTATCGGAATTTTGACGTGTGCAAGTGTACTGGGGTACAGTACGATATTACTAGTGTGAAAGCTGACCAGAAAGGGGAGGGGGGACAATCGTACCGGGGCAATGTACGGAACAATTGTACCTAATGTGAAAGCGCCCTCGAGCAGCCAATAGCAGTCTGCTCTTTGCACATGGCACGTCACCTGCCCTTATATGGTGTTTAGTGGGTGTCATGTATGCTAATTTAAAACAACCAGGCATGCGTTTCCAATTTATGATCAAGTGGAATTAAACATTCCGCACACCTGAGTAAGAGCAGATTTGGACGGTAAGAGCGTTTGGTGCATCCATAGTTTATTTCTCCCATTTTTTCTCTTAGAAAAAAAACAAGAGGAGATATAAAAGAAATTTAAGAGAATGTTGCTGCATGAGGCCCAATGTTCGCACACCAACACATGCTTTGATACACAATATTCACGCTCTAAAACTTGCTCTGATACACAATATTAACATTTGAATACACAATCTGATGCACACTATTTGAATTCATAAACACAACTCTGATATGGAATATCCACTCACAAAAAGACACTCTGATATACAATATTCACACTCACGAACAAACTCACGGCGCTCTGCTCAACACTAGTCTCTGCAAAGCCACAATGACGGGTGGGCACAGTGGGCCTTGACCTTTAAAATGGCAGCCAGGTTTTCCTGATCTTGTCTTGCCGGATCCAAAAGCCTGTAATCAAACATAAAGAGACCGTAGTAACGGCTATTTCAGTACCTTTGGTACTGCCCCAGCTGACTCGCACGGCTTACAAACTTTGTCTAAGGGTGACAAACTCACAAATGTTTCTAATGTAAATTCCGTTTACTTCCATTACAGAGGGCCATTATGCTGCAAATTGCAAACAGTGACTTTGGCCCTGTTTACCCACAGCACAATCAAAGTCTATTTCCAGATATAGGGGCATATCAATATGTGTCTTCATCCTTCTAATAGTCAAATAATTACAAATTACTGGAGTCTGAAGCACGAGTGAATATCCATAATTCACCATTCGATATTAATGACAGCATAATTCAGCAGCATATCATTGATTAATGTAATAACTAAATGATGTATAATGTATAATGAAATGTTCAGTCAAATACAAGTAAATGAATGAATTAATAAATACAGTGATAAGAGAACAAAGGACAATAGAACGGCACGGCAATACGAACCCCTCTCCTGCGAGCCGTGATTGAGTGTCAAATTTAACTATGCTCTTCTCCCAAAAAGCCGCTTTGCTGTCTATTGTTTAGTCCTCCATATGACAAGTGACAGCCATGTGCATTTGAAAAAAGGAACATGATTGGTGCCCGTATGCGGGTTTTTGTTCCAACCATAACTGCAATCGTAGGATTTTAATATGCTGTGAATTTGTCTTAGGTGCAATTAGGTGCATTTCATGTTTAAAGTAATTATTTACTGTCTTAAGACACATTGTAACTGAAATATCCATGTGTGCCACCAGAATGAAAGACCCTTTGACATATGTTTATTTTTCTGTTCTGCATACTATCTATTTCAGGTAACATCATTTTTAAACAAATTAAAATCGACACCGAGAAAATGTGAAAGCTGCAAATTTAGTTGCTTAAGAGAAGTTTATGGACCCAGAACAGATTTGACTGTATGATTCTCTTGCCTAATAAATTGTTTTAGTCATGGTGTCACCATTTAGGAACCAATTGTTTACTTTCGATTAATATCTGTTATCAAGTTCCAGCAGATTATTTTGAAAGAACTTGAAATGCCTGTGTTCAGCAACCTGTGCTTTGCAGCATAATGCTTTTCTCAGTGTCTAATTTGATCTACTTAAAAGTGTTATAACCTGAAATTGCTTACTGTATAGAAATATGATATGTTAAAGGAACAGTCCACTGTACTTTCATAATGAAATATGTTTTTCTATGAAATGAGACGAGATGATACGTACCTATCCGAGCTTTGAGCGACCACACAGTCAGCCAGACGCGCTGCCACTCCTGTTAGCATTTGTAGCTAGACTCATTGTGGTCTTTGGTATTTTTCGGGGCTGTAGTTAGATTCGACCAAAGTCTTCCACGTTTTTCCTGTTTACATAGGTTTATACGACCAGTGACATGAGTTCGGGTTCGGGTATGCAAATCCAAACGTGGCTTTTTCTCTGCTGTGGGAAGTGCGTACTATAATGACAGGCGTAGTAACACCTTCTGCGCGCTTCGACAGCGCATTGATACCTTCACTTCTGACTTCTTTTCTCTCCCACGACCCCCCTTACTTCCGTAAGTACAACCAACGTGACTGCACTGCACTACTTGGTACACAGTCAGGAAGCCAGAGCTTGCAGAAAATAATCAAGTGTGCTACTATGGAACATTTTCAAATGGAGGACATAGATGCCGACGACAGGCTTGTGGCGGAGCCAGAGCCATATCTATTTGAACCAGAATATACCGAGGAGGAGCTAGCCGAAATGGACCGTGACGGGGAAGAAGAAACGGACTGTTATGGCCCCAATTTGTTATTACATTTATAACACAACAGCAACAGCAACAGCAAGGGATGACAGACACAGTTTAAATAAAACTCAAACACATTTAATTATCAAAGACAATAACAACTAACTAACCTAAAGACCAAGATTGAATTATGTACAAAACATAAATATTTACAATCCCTTTTCGTGGGGGTGGCTTGGTGATGTCCTGGATGATGAAAATGCTCAAACACAGGCAAAGAAATCCACAAAAGAAACGTCACAGGTCTTGAACAGAATGGCAGGTCTGGTCATCTTCTTGCAATTTCTCCTACTACTTTACTGTCTCAATTCTTTTCCTTATATACTCTTTTGCAGACCCCACCCACATTTAGACCTCTTTTTTTTTATTTTCTGAGACTTGCCCCAGACATGTCCAGGACATGTCTAAACATGACTCCAGTCTGAGCTTAACAAAAAAAAAGGTAAATACTGCCATCTAGTGGCCTATATTCACATTACAGGACGAAGATGAATCGTATGTGAAGAAGTGAAGTGAAGGTATCAATGCTCTGTCGAAGTGCGCAGAAGGTGTTACTACGCCTGTCATTATACACTGCCCAGCCAAAAAAAAAAGTCGCACACTCAAATATTTAGTTGGAACCCCTATAGCTTTGATTACAGTGCAAATTCATTTTATCATTGTTTTGACAACTTTATGCAATGCCAGAACATTTATTTTCGATCATACATGCCATAATTTTTGGCCGAGATCTTGTCTTCTCGACATAATGGTTGAACCACTCGGTGGTCTTTCTTGAGCACATCCCAATAACTTTTACTGTGTCTAAGATCAGGACTTTGTGGTGGCAAATATGTTTGTGAAAATGATTCCTCATACTTGTTTTTGCATTCATGAGTTTCTTTGCTAAATACAGGCCAATAAGTTGCCTGCTCTGAAATACTGTAACATCTTTTCCACCAGCAAAGGATGTGTCTTCCGACATGATTTTTTTGAGAAATGAGTAGCGATGCGCTTCATCAGTCAGGGGAAAAATGATTATTGCCAGCTGAAACATATTAGTAACCGCAATAATGATCCAATTCTAGAATTTGTTCATTAATTTCCAAACGGTGACTTTTTTTTTGGCCGGGCAGTGTAGTACGCACTTCCCACAGCATAGAAAAAGCCACGTTTGGATTTGCGTACCCGAACCCGAACTCATGTCACTGGTCATATAAACCTATCTAAACAGGAAAAACGTGGAAGACTTTAAGTCGCATCTAACTACAGCCCCGAAAAATACCGATGACCACAATGAGTCTAGCTTCAAATGCTAACAGGAGTGGCAGCGTGTCTGGCTGACTGGGTGGTCGCTCAAAGCTCGGAGAGGTACGTATCATCTCGTTTCATTTGATAGAAAAACATATTTCATTATGAAAGTACAGTGGACTGTTCCTTTAAAGGATCTTTTATTCCTTATGACACAGATTTCTGTTAAAACTTGGCTTAAGATGGTAAACAATGACTTTCTGTGAGGTACAGTTCAGGAACCACACACGAGAGACAGTAATCCAAAAAACGTATGCCTTTAATGGAGTCCGAGTCATTTTTTATTTTACCCTTATTTAACCAGGGAAGTCCCATTGAGATTGAAATCTCTTTTTCAAGGGAGCCCTGGGGGAAGAGGTGGGGAGGGACAGAGGAATTGCACAGCCAATTAGATCAGGGGATGATTAGGTGGCAGATTGAATGAGCCAGGTTGGGACTTTAGCCATGACACCGGGGAACCCCCTACTCTTATCGAAGAGTGTCATAGGATCTTTAATGACCACTGTGAGTCAGGACCTCGGTTTAACGTCTCATCCGAAAGACGGCGTCTCCTTCAGTACAGTGTCCCTGTCACTGCACTGGGGCATTGGGGATTATCCCGCCAGAGGGAAGATCGCCACCTACTGGCTCACCAACACCTCTTCCAGCAGCAACCTGGTTTTCCTCAGTGGTCTCCCATCCAAGTACTGGCCAAGCCCACACCTGCTGAGTCAAAGCCAAAAAACACAAGAATTGCCCAGCCACAATATGAAATCCAAAAACAGTGTTGACTAGACAGGCAGGGGTCAGAACCAGTAAGACAGATGAGCAAAGGCGCAAAAAACGATCGGCAAAAAGTCCTAGTCGATGAACAAATCCAAGGGTCATACACAGGCCATCCAAACACAGAAATCGTAGTCATACAAATAGGGTTAAAATCCAAAAAGGGCAATGGCAAGAATAGAAGTCGGACAAACCAGTAAAAGAAAAATAATACTCAATAGCATACAAGGCGCTCTGCACAATGAAATATTGGTCAATGTTCTGACAAGGAGCTGGCTGTGAAAAGACTGCTTAAATAGACGAGAGGGAAGTCACATGCTATGCAGGAAACAGGTGAAATGGATCAGACTAATTACAATGGGAGAATCACATGAGGGAAACCCTAACCACGAAAATTGGCGAAAGCCAAGACACAGATGGGAATCACACAAACAGCCTATGACATTTAAACAGCTCTGGTCAAGGAGTTCTAAGTGCAACAATAACGACCGCAGGAAAGTAATTAAGCACGTGCGAGAGATCTTGCTGAAACTCAGGGGAAGACAGGAACAGTTGAGCAAGAGGCGGAGATTAGAACAGGACGATTAATGAGAAGGACTTAGTATAAATTAGTCGTGTTGCAACTTTAACTAGAGTGCTCGTTAGTAAGTTAGTAATCTATATTCATGGATTAGTTGTGTTAGTAGACTATGATACAAAATACAAATGTTAGTTTTGTTAGTAATCAGAACAGAAAGACGAAGGAAGTAAACGAGAATTGAAGGAATGTATTAAACACCGGAATTCATTTATATCACTCAAAGTAAGTGAGCACGCAAACAGGGAAGATGGACTGAACCAACTAGATCACAAGACTGGGGAGACAATGGAAGTGCAATGGAACTGAGAAATGGAATTAACTAAAAACCTGAGTATTACAATAACCAAAAAGAATAAATAAAAGACAAAAAGCATGCACACAGAGCATGAACATAAACATGACAACAAGGCAGAATCACAACACTTTCAACAGGAAATGCACCTAATGCGGACAAATTAACAGCTTATTTAAATCCTACAATTGCAGTGGTAGTTGGAACAAAAAACCCGCACATGCAGGGGGGCACCATGACTGATATTGAGAACCACTGTATTATAAGTTTAATTTTTGGGCTGGGCCGAGCAGCGGCCCGGTCCTTATAAATGCGAATGTCGCTGTCTGTGTTACTGCGTGAGGGAGTGAGTGAGTGACTAACTGAGTGGTCAAGTTCAACGATTGGATGGCCCACGGGGAAGAAGTTCAGTGATTAGTCAGCCAGCGGGGAAGAGGCGGCCCTGCCAGAGCCATGTAGAGAGAGAGTCGCGTCAATGGAGGTCCAGAATTTTCGATTGTCACGTGGTTCACGGAGACGGAAAATAGTTCCCGGAAGTCGCTGGCGGGCAATTTAAATGCGTCTGTCAAATAGGCTGCAGAGAGACATACCTGCAATTCTCGGTAATGACTAGTCAATAAATAGCGTTATTTCTACCTTGTTTGCATATTTTAGGCTTGAATGAATGTCGCCGTCTCAGTTAAGTGACCCCAACGTTAAACAACCGCGAAAAAGCTACATTAAACGGCAGAATTTTGAACATTTGCACTCAATACAGGCAGTATTCGAGCAGTTTTAGTGCCTTCGAATTATTTAAATAATTAAGATGACTAAAATGAGATTAAGTCAGTATAAAGAGCGTGTTCCTGTTCTCTATTGCTTTGAATTCTTGGTTTTTGCTTTTGACAACAATGCTTGTTTAATCCCATCCTAATGTTTATCATGCAGAGGGAGGGGAAATAATGTTTCAAAATTGTTTAATTTTCTACCATTTCTTCATTTGCCTCGGGTTTTAATCATCCCATGGATATTAAGGATCTAAGTTACCAATTCAGTAATTAACTAATGTAATCTTCATGACTTTCAGAAAGGACAGGTGACTATCAATGAGTATCAACTGACAGCACAATTAGTCCCTGCATTATTTAAAACGGCATAATGTTCAGTGTGGCATCTTAGAAAATCCACTGGTAATAATTAGAATTTAACTGCTCAGAATTTTATGCACATCTGCACTTATCACTAAACATCAATACATAAGTTCAGAACAACTTTTTCATTGACTTTTTGCATGCAGAAGGTATACATTTATCTAGGCTTGCATGTATAGTAACATTTTCAGGAAGGGCTCATTAAACACTATATATCCAGACAGAACAAGACACATTAACATAAAAACTTATACTGTTACACCCATACATTTTCTGTACATCTTTTTATTTTGCTCTAATGTACTAGTTACTTCATGAAACAGAAATCTTGAATAGAATTAGAAACATGAATAGCATGCGAGGCAGCTTGTCTGTGCCCCCTCCTCCATGTTGACCTCAACCATGGTTTGCTGTGCTGCGTGGGGATGCTCCAATCGCTGGGGGGTTGAGTACAAATGTTCAGTATGTAGGCTCAATTCAACAGGAGAAATCTAACAATCATTCAAAATTACAACAACAAAAATGTGAGGTGATCATATTCAAACACTGCACATGCATTTTTTCACAACCAAAGACCACACGATTTGGAAGCTTATTGTCCAGTTTATTAAAATTAAGGAATGGGGAAAGGCTTGTATAGCTTAGGGAGTTAAGACTCCGGGTGCAGGGTCTGTCTCATTGCAGGGATTTCTTTCGCTCATTTGAATTATCTGCAGTTCTTCTGCTGAAAGAGAGAGGGGGAGAAAAAGACAGGAGAAAGGGTTAGACCAAGGGTGTCAAACTGACCCGTAAATGGGCCAAGAGGCTGCAGGTTTACACTCCAACAATGCAGAAGCGCACCTGATTCAACTAATCAGTTGTGCAGGCCTAGATCAGTTGATTAAATCAGTGCTTTCCAGTGAGCTTTTGCTTGGTAGGATTGAAGACCTGCAGCCTCTTGGCCCGTTTATGGATCAGTTTGACACCCCTGGGTTAGACACACCTATATGGGCTTGGATGGGACATGGTGCTGAGAGATGAGGCTGGTCTTTGTTTCCCAACTTAGCTTATGGAACTTAAGTAGTTGTGATCAGCTTTTGCTGCTGATGTTTAAGAAAGTATGGTAAGTGGCATCAGTAACATGTAACAAGAATTAGTATAAAGATGGATCATGTTCTTTGCAGTCTTTCAGACAAGTAATACAATAAAGCTCAATATTTATACTATTCAGTATTATTCCCTACTTAGTCTTCTATGTTTAATTTTCCAAATTGTTTGGGCTATTTGGCCAATACTTTCTGTTCTCAATTTTCTATTTGGACCTCCAGCTTCCCTCTAAATCCAAAAAAGAGCAGCGACATAGTATTGACAAGCAATTGTCAATTGAATCTCAAATCCTAAAAACTATAACTATTGATAACATTTTAGTTCATTGAAGAGCAGTAAAAAATTAGTTCTAACAATCAATATTAGTAGCGATGTATCAGCAACCGATTGCTTTCTGCTTTAACATTGTGTAACGTCAACTTTATTATAATAGCTAACGTTAAGCTACCTTGTATTCAAAGAGAACCTTACTTCACCACCGCACCTACTATAGCCAGTCTGATATTTACGTTAATTCTCTAACATTTCACTCCTCCACCCCACTCCGCAAAAAAATCACTTTAAGGAGTCTTTTTCTCTAATATCGCGTCATTGGATGAAATGGATTTTTCTCTAATATCGCGTCGTTGGATGAAAGTTTTCCATTATGCTGCTGCTCATGGTTGGCGCTAGTAACTGTGTCGCTAACTGCACCTAGCTAGTATCCTAGCATTATTTTCTGCCCTTAAACGTTCATTATATCTCGAATTCTACAGGGGATAATCCAAGAAAATGCTTTACTGTACGTGTTAATTTAATTCAGATGTGCTGACAATACACAGTCTAATTCATAAATCGTCTTACCTTTGGAAAGATCATCACGAACAGTCCATTCCGCCTCATCTCAGCTGCTGGATGAGTGCTCGCCGCTAACTTCCGGGAACTATTTTGAGATCCACGACCCGCCATTACAGTAAAAGAATTGGTCCGTTGGGAGTGAACGGAGTTGACGCGACTCTCTCTCTACATGGCTCTGGGCCCAGCCAAATACAAGGTGCACCAGGTCTTGTTCCATCAATCATGAATATGAAGACTTCACACTGACTGAAATTTTTATAGGTACACAGTAGTAGTTTCCAGCGGACATTGATGAACATTAAAACAGTATGTTGCATATATACCTATCTTTTTCTTAAATTTCAACTTGAATTTCTTCTTTTGGATTGTTTGTTACTCAGTCATGGATTTAATTAATAAGATGCAATAAAACATCAGAGTAAAAAGTATGAATTTTCTTTGAACAGTCTAAATTAACTTTTTTATTTTTGAACACCATGAAGCTGTAATTTGTCTTCTGATTTAATGAAAAAGGTTGTATAAAATTCATTGAAGCTATTCTTACCTTTCTGGCATGCGGCACAGCACTTAGTAAAAAATTTGAACATGAACTGCTCCACCTCATTCCAAAGTCCCACCCTCTTCCCCCTGCCTGACCTCTGAGGCTCCCCTCCTCCCCTGAAGTGTGCGGTGAGAAAGTGAGCAATGCGAATGGTGTGAAAGCATCTTGAAATGGGGCAATGGAGTCAGATTCGGAGGCACCGCTTAGTGAAAACAAACCAACAGTAATTACATAAATTTCAGTTCTATATGTGGTAAAAAATAAAATGCCCTCGTAACATCTGACGAACTATCATTAACGTTATTATGGTAGTAATTATAGCATTTCAGCGCTTGTTTGTTCAGTCAGATGCTTCATTTTTTGGCAGAATTCATACGTATTTTCTTGCAGAACTGCTGTCATAACGTCTTACCAGAATTGTCCCGATAACGTTTGTCATTAAATTAGGAGCAGTTGCAGCAGTTTTATTGACAGGCTAACTTTGTTGAGTACCTGTTTTGTCTCTAATGCTCTGCCAGAGAGGGATGCAACTCACAAGCCGTGACAGCGGTTGGCAACTGAATCGGATGACAGACAGGAAGCTCAGCAAATCATTTTAATCGGGCCGAAGTAAATGATTGGTCAGACTTTTATCAGAAATATATGAGAATTGAATATTGATGAGTTTCAACACCTGCTGGATTTCTTTTACATTTTAGTGTGCCACACGCTTATAAGGAACATTTTAAGATTACAAAAGAAAAGTGTAAAAATGCCAGAAAGGTAAGAATTGCTGTAATATGAGCTTTACAGCACTTTTACCAAATCCATGTCGTTTGTTGTTTGCTGGGCAGCCTCAAAAAATAAAAAATATTGCAACTGGCTGCACACTTGTAGCTCCAATGCAAAAAATGTTATTATTATGATTAATCAAGACATTAATAAAACTAACATTTTGGCAGGACAACTGTTTTCATCAGGGTTCTGCTGTGCAGCCGCAGCCACTGTGGCTCCTGAAATAGCCTGAGGGAGAGGGAGTCTCCTTGGTGTCATTTTGTGCTAGGCTTTGGCCTAGTGCCTCGCTCTCAGGCTTTGGTCAGAACTGTGGCTCCAGGACTCAATTAGTTAACTGTGCAAACCAAATGTGGGGAAATAGTGCAGATAACAGAAAAAACATTTGCTGGTAAATCTGTGTGCATTTACATGTCCATTTTCATGTGTTTGAGAGTGCGTTTTTGAATCTGTCAATATCTTTCTCAGCTAGACAAAATCATCCCATGCTAGTTCGGTCAAGACACTTATTTTTAAATAATTGCCTTGACTGTGGTCAGTGGCATATTCAATTTTTTGTGAATCATCTTGTGACCATTACCAGATTTCTGAAGGTCTATGACCATCTGCCTCTATTGAACTGACAGGTGTTTTGTTCTCTCATGGTGTTGGATGGCAAAAGGATACTGCATGTGTTACCTCATTTTTTTTACACCCTCATGAAACAGAATTGAGGTAATGGGTCAATATATACTCAGCAACAAAAGTTCCTGTGACGCTATATAAAATAGAATCTTAAATAAGGTACATCCCTATCTATAAAAATAATTTGTGTTTCCAATAGACAGACTCCTGTTGCAAGTTCACAGGTTTAATATCGGTTACAGTTATGACGTCATGACATGGGAAACATGGACAAGCGTATATGACCATTCACACATCAGTAACTTGTGTGTCCCCATCGGGCTTCGATGCAAGCAACACTTCTTCGCATGGAGTGAATCAGATGTCTCATTAAATCCTGTGGGATACCATTCCATATCTGTATGAGCCTGTCACTAAGTTCCTGGAGTGTCACTAGGGTACGTGGCAAACGTCGGAGACATCATTCCGTCTCATCCCACGTGTGCTCAAATGGAGAGAGATCTGGAGAGTGAGCAGCCAGGGAATCACAGTCATGTTGTTCTGTTGAAGTGTTAGTTGCACAACTCGAGCCGCATGAGGTTGGGCATTGTCATGTTGAAAGAGAACTCCAGGGCCATGTCGAGGCAAAAACGGCAGAACAACGGGACGGATGATCTCATCATGGGTGACCAAGACTGTTGATAAGATCATGAAACACTTCTTTTGGCCTGGGCTTCGGAAAGACGTTTCCAACTTTTGCAAAACCTGTCACACTTGTCAGGTAGTTGGAAAACACCAGTTAGACCCACCTGTAGCTCCATTGCAGCCTATCCCAGCATTTGGGGAGCCATTCTCTAAGGTCATTGTTGGTCCATTACCCAAGACTAGATCTGGAAATCAGTACTTGCTGACAATCGTGTGCATCTACCAGATTCCCTGAAGCCATACCTCTACGCAACATCAAGGCAACTGCAATCTCAAAGGCTTTGATAAAGTTCTTCACGTTGTTTGGCCTTCCCAGGGAAATTCAGTCAGACCAAGGTAGCAATTTCACTTCTGGTTTGTTTCAGCAGGTTGTGTATGAACTTGGTGCAAAGCAGATTCTTTCTAGTGCCTATCATCCAGAAAGTCAGGGTGCCGTAGAGCGGTTTCATTCCACTCTCAAGACAATGATGAGGACTTATTGTTATGACCATGAGAAAGACTGGGATGAAGGGGTTCATTTGCTGTTGTTTGCAGCTAGAGAAGCAGTGCAGGAGTCTACTGGATTCAGTCCATTTGAGCTGAAGTGTTTGGTCATGAAGTGAGAGGACCTTTGCTATTATTGAGTGAACAATGGCAAGAGAAAGAGCCGCATATCAGTCTGTTAGACTATGTTAGCAAGTTCAAGGAAAGATTGCGTGCAGCTTGTGACCTTGCCAAAGAGAACTTGAAATCAAGTCAGGGAAAAATGAAAACTTGGTATGATCATAAGGCTAGAAGCCATGAGTTTAAACCAGGAGATAAGGTCCTTGTGTTGTTTCCCTTGCAGTCCAATCCATTGCAGGCAAGATTTCATGGTCCTTATGAAATTCTGACAAAACTCAATGATCTCAATTACATTGTGAAGACTCCAGATAGGAGAAAACCAAAACAATTGTGTCATATTAACATGCTAAAGCCTTATCATGACAGAAATGCTAGGGTTGCAGCTGTCACTTCAGATTCTCCAATGGTCGAAACGTGTGAAGATGAGGGGGAGTTTCAAGATGATGAACCAAGAATTAAAGCTGAAGTTCTTTCATGTAAATTGTCAAACACTGAAGTGTTGCAAAATCTTGATGTAAAACTCCAGCACTTAGAACCCTCACAGAGAGATCAGTTTGAGAGGTTGATCAAGAAATATGAGGATCTGTTTCCTGATGTTCCAAAGAGAGTTTCTATAGCCTCTCATGATGTAGATGTTGGTGATGCCAAACCAATAAAACAGCATCCGTACCGGATGAATCCTGAAAAGAGAAAGATTGCTGAGAAAGAGGTTGAGTACATGTTGGAACATGATATTATCAGACCCTCCAACTCAGATTGGAGTTCACCCTGTGTGCTAGTTCCAAAACCTGATGGAAGTACTAGATTCTGTACAGATTATTGCAAAGTAAATGCTGTAACTAGAACTGATGTGTTTCCAATACCTAGGATTGATGATTGTATTGATAGAGTAGGGCAAGCAAAGTTTCTGACCAAGATTGATTTATTGAAAGGTTATTGGTGTGTGCGTTTAACTGAGAGGGCTAAGAGCATCTCTGCTTTTGCCACACCATCTGGATTGTACCAGTATGAAGTCCTACCCTTTGGCATGAAAAATGCCCCAGCCACGTTCCAAAGGATGATACAGTCTACAATCGCCGGATTGCCACACACGGGTGCGTACATCGACGACCTGATCACATGGAGTGACTCCTGGGAAGAACATCTGAAAGATGTAGAGACGTTGTTCCAGCGCCTGACCCAGGCTAACCTGACTGTTAACCTGAACAAGAGTGACTTTGGTTGTGCTACTGTCACCTATCTTGGCTACGTCATAGGTCAGGGTAAGGTGGCACCCATAAATGCTAAAGTCCAAGCCATCATGGACTTTCCAGTTCCTCACAACAAAAAAGCTTTGCGCCGCTTCCTTGGAATGATCGGGTACTACCGCAAGTTCTGCAAGAACTTTGCTGAGATTGCTCTCAGTCTAACGTACCAACTGAAGAAAGGCGTAAAGTTCACCTGGGATGATGCATGCCAGAGAGCCTTCGATTGCCTGAAGTCTCTGCTGTGTCACTTCCTCGTGCTCAAATCTCCTGACTTCAACAAACCGTTCTCCATCGCGGTCGATGCTAGCGACCAAGCTTGTGGATCTGTGCTCCTACAGAGAAGTGACTCTGATGACATTGAGCATCCCGTGGCATACTTCTCCAGGAAGTTCAATCGCCACCAAAGGAACTATTCCACAATAGAGAAGGAGCTGTTGGCTCTGGTCCTTTCTTTACAACACTTTGAGGTGTATGTTTGTACAGGACAAAAGCCAATGATTGTGTACACTGACCACAATCCGTTAATGTTTTTGAGTAAGATGAAAAACAAGAATCGGAGATTGTTGAATTGGAGTTTGATTTTACAGGAGTTTGACTTGGAAATTAAGCATGTGAAGGGTACAGACAATGTAATTGCTGATTGCTTATCCCGTGTTTGAATGTGTACATATATATCATGTGTTTGAATATTGTATGATATGTATATATAGACAAGTGTTCACTTAACCATTTTGTATTGAAAAGAAAAATTTTGCCTTTATGAGTCAAAATTTTTCCCTTTTCGAATGAAAATTTAGCAAGAGAAGAGAAAATAGAAAGGGAGGAAAAAGAAAAACAAAGAGAATTTGAGTTAGAAAAATTTGCACGACAGAGAGATTTTGAATTAGAGAAATTCGATAGAGAAGAAAGACTCCAAATGGAGCAACTAAAAATTAAAATTGAAACTAAAAATAAATTTTGTGCCAGTCAGGAGGTAAAACTGGTGCCTCCATTTTCGGAAAAGGATGTTGACAACTATTTCTAGTGTTTTGAAAAGGTAGCAAAGAGTTGCCAGTGGCCAAAGGAACACTGGCCTCTGATGTTGCAAACTGTCCTCAAGGGTAAAGCTCAACAAGCCTATTCGGCTTTGTCTGCAGATGATTCCTCTGATTATGAGGTTGTCAAAAAGGTTATTTTGAGAGCTTATGAGTTGGTTCCAGAGGCTTACCGACAGAAATTCAGAGGTCTGAAGAAATCTGAAAATCAGACTTATGTTGAATTTGCTAATGAAAAGCAGGTTTGCTTTGAGCGCTGGTGTACTTCTATGGAGGTCAAGGATGATTTCAACTCACTAAAAGAGATGGTGTTAGTTGAAGAATTCAAGAACTGTGTTAAAGATGATGTTAAGACCTACCTTAATGAGAAGCAAGCACTGAATTTGCAATCAGCTGCCAAATTTGCAGATGAATATGTTCTCACACATAAGTCCAAATTTCAGTCTAGCAGTAATAATAGATGGTCCCAATTTCAGAAAAAGGGTTACGGTGATACCCAAGATTCCTCACCCAAAGACAAAGACAAATCTGGTGATGGTGCTCAGAAATCCAGTAACAGGTCTGATCAAAGTGTGAAAGCTGACAGTGACAAAAGTGATCTAGTTTGCAGTTATTGCAAGAAATCTGGTCATGTTACAACTAACTGTTGGTTCCTTAAAGCTAAGAAAGAAAAAGAAAAGGATACCAAACCAAATGCCTTTGTGAAAACAAGGTTAGAAACCCCTGTAGTAGATAACCAACCTGCTAAATTGCCTGCTTCTTGTGGGGCTAAAAAGCCTGATACAGCTGACTTCGTGAGGGAGGAATTTCTTCCATTTGTGTCAGAGGGATTTGTGGCTCTGAATGAGCATACTACTCCTGTCCCCATATATATCCTAAGGGATACCGGAGCTTCTCAGTCACTTTTGTTGATGGACTCCTTGGAGTTACGTGATGAGACCGCTTCAGGGGATTTCATACTTGTACAAGGTATTGAAGGGAGGACTGTATCTGTACCCCTGCGCTCTATATTCTTGAAGTCAGATTTAGTTACAGGACAGGTAAAGGTGGGACTTATGTCAAGTCTACCTATAAAGGGTGTTTCTCTGTTGCTAGGCAATGACCTGGCTGGGGGCAAAGTAGTTCCCCCTGTACATCTTACTTCACAGCCGAGCAGTGAAGATGGGGAAGAGGACCCATCTCTGTATCCTTCTTGCGCAGTGACTCGTGCTATGGCCAAGAAGCCAAAAGAAGATGTTGTGGTGCCGCCCAGCACATTGAATAGTCAGGACTCAGGTGGTTTGCCTCATGACTCTGATTGGCCTACTATGGTTTCTCCGTTTGAGGACTTATCGGATACTTTTATCAGTTCTCTATTCAGCCAGCCGGATGGGTCTGGTGATTCTGATGTGTCTGGAGACTTGTCTCTGTCCAGAAAGTGGTTGATTGAGGAGCAAACTAATGATCCTGAAATTTGTGTACTAAAGAGGAGGGCCCTTCCTGATAAAGAAATAGACGCAGTTCCAGTTGGGTATTATCTCAAGGATGGTGTGTTGATGCGGAAGTGGCGCCCTCCTGATATCCCTGCCAATGCAGATTGGGCAGTGGTCAGGCAAATTGTTGTTCCGAAGGTCTACAGGAATGAGATCTTAACAATGGCTCATAGTTAACCTTTAGGAGGTCATCTTGGTGGGTTCTCTGTCTAGGTGTGACTTGTAAACATGCACACGTGTACAGGGTTAGTTAATCATAAAAGTTTCTGAAAAAACACCAACCATGTACACGCACACATCAGCTGTGTCCAAAAAGTTTAAAAAATTACGTCTTATCTAATGCCTAACTACTTTTCTTTAAAGGAACAGTCCACCGTATTTTCATAATGAAATATGTTTTTCTATGAAATGAGACGAGATGATACGTACCTCTCCGAGCTTTGAGCGACCACCCAGTCAGCCAGACGCGCTGCCACTCCTGTTAGCATTTGTAGCTAGACTCATTGTGGTGAACGGTATTTTTCGGGGCTGTAGTTAGATGCGACCAAAGTCTTCCATGTTTTTCCTGTTTACATAGGTTTATATGACCAGTGATATGAGTTCGGGTTCGGGTACGCAAATCCAAACGTGGCTTTTTCTATGCTGTGGGAAGTGCGTACTATAATGACAGGCGTAGTAACACCACCTGCGCGCTTCGACAGCGCATTGATACCTTCACTTCTGATTTCTTTTCTCTCCCACGACCCCCCCTACTTCCGTAAATACAACCAACGTGACTGCACTGCACTGCTTGGTACACAGTCAGGAAGCCAGAGCTTGTAGAAAATTATAAGTAAGGGATAATTAAGGAGAAGGTGTGCATTCCACGAGTTGATTATCCCGCTTATACCATGGTCATTTGTCAGCAATATCAAATCGCAGCATTAATCTGAAACCAAGATTATGCATAACCCAACATTATGCGCGATTATGCGGACTGTAGCTTACTTGCTACCCACAATTACAATGAACTTATGACGGTTTCCGAAGTCAGCGAGCTGAAATCAGTCTGCTGGCATAGCACGTAGCTAGCAAACTGTCAGCAGTCGCTGATACATGAAGAGGACACGTTAGCTTCATTTGTAACCGTACTCATTTACAATCTTTTAGTGGATAAAGCCTGATTTTTTCGCTGCTCTAATATTTATGGTTGTTATCGCTTGAGTACGAGTCAGCGAGGTGAATCAGTCTGCTGGCATAGCAGGTAGCTAGCAAACTGTCAACAGTTGCTGATACATGAAGTGGACACGTTAGCTTCATTTGTGACCGTACACAGTTACAATTGTTTAATGAATAAAGCCTGATTACTTCGCTGCTACAATATTTACGGTCATTATCGCTTCAGTACCCACTGTTAACCGCCCCGCAGGACGCACTTATATGACGCCGCTAAATTTAGTGGAAATAAATGAGCTGCTAGGTTTCTGTTGAACCCAGTCAAATATCAGCTCTAACATTGGTATGGTTACAAGTTGGGTAGTGCATGAATTTCGAATGGTGAAACGACCGTAGCCAAACTACCTGTGCGGTTCCACGGTTTTAATGCATACCTGCCAGCTGCCAGCCAATTAGAAAAAATTAGAAAAAAAAGTTCACCCAGACCATGATACAAAAGAAAATAATCAAGTGTGCTACTATGGAACATTTTCAAATGGAGGACATAGATGCCGACGACTGGCTTGTGGCAGAGCCGGAGCCATATCTATTTGAACTGGAATATACCGAGGAGGAGCTAGCCGAAATGGACCGTGAGAGGGAAGAAGAAACAGGCGAAGATGAATCGTATGTGAAGAAGTGAAGTGAAGGTTCGCAAGCTACGTGCTTTGCCAGCTGACTGATTTCACCTCGCTGACTCGTACTCAAGCGATAATGATCGTAAATATTGTAGCAGTGAAAAAAATCAGGCTTTCTCCATTAAAAGATTGTAATTGAGTACGGTTACAAATTAAGCTAATGTGTCCACTTCATGTATCAGCGACTGCTGACAGTTCGCTAGCTACGTGCTGTGCCAGCAGACTGATTTCAGCTCGCTGACTGTGGAAACCGTCATAAGTTCATTGTAATTGTGGGTAGCAAGTAAGCTACAGTCCGCATAATCGCGCATAATATTGGGTTATGCATAATCTCCGTTTCAGATTAATGCTGCGATTTGATATTGCTGGCAAATGACCATGGTATGAGCGGGATAATCAACTCGAAGGTGAGCATTCCACGATTTTAATGCTCTTCGCGGAGGCAACCACCCGACGCGAACTCCGCGTCGTGCATTAAAACCGTGGAATGCACACCTTCTCATTAATTATCCCTTACTGATAATTTTCTGCAAGCTCTAGCTTCCTGACTGTGTACCTAGTAGTGCAGTGCAGTCACGTTGGTTGTATTTACGGAAGTAGGGGGGGGGCGTGGAAGAGAAAAGAATTCCGAAGCGAAGGTATCAATGCGCTGTCGAAGCGCGCAGAAGGTGTTACTACGCCTGTCATTATAGTACGCACTTCCCACAGCATAGAAAAAGCCACGTTTGGATTTGCGTACCCGAACCCGAACTCATGTCACTGGTCATATAAACCTATGTAAACAGGAAAAACGTGGAAGACTTTGGTCGCATCTAACTACAGCCCCGAAAAATACCGTTGACCACAATGAGTCTAGCTACAAATGCTAACAGGAGTGGCAGCGCGTCTGGCTGACTGGGTGGTCGCTCAAAGCTCGGAGAGGTACGTATCATCTCGTCTCATTTCATAGAAAAACATATTTAATTATGAAAATATGGTGGACTGTTCCTTTATCCTGTGTAAAACGTCATGAGGTAAAGGTAAGGTGTAATGGGGACTCTTTTACAGCTTAGGAAGAGATAAGAGAATCCAAATGCGCTTACACTGGATACCCTGATCACCCGCCTCCTGCCTGTCGTGTTTGTTTGTTTTCGTGATCGGTCGGATGGACGGTCATCGCGGAATTGCAGGATAGCATTTCCACCTTTGAATGGCTCACTCAGCTGGGTAAATGGCCGTGTACAGCTCGTTGTGATAAACGGCCGGTATCATTCCAAGCTGATACAAATGACTTATTTCAGGATAATTCCACGGACTTCAATTTTCACATTTTAAAACATTAGTTGTTCTATCTTGAGGTCTTTTGACTTGGAATGAATTGAACATACGAACTGCTGATCATTCATTATAGCAAATTAGCAGACTTTCCAAAATGTATTGTGAAAAATAAAAAAACTCTCCAGAGAGTCATTCATTATTTTGTTGCCTATTTTGAAGAGCCCACTCATGGTAGAAACTGACTGTGCCTTTAATGAATGAAGTCATGGTTGTTTCTTTCTGTAATTAAACAAAACGATAATGAAAACTGCCATTTGCAACAAAAAAAAGAAGAGTTACGCAATTTGCTCTGAACCGAGAGAATACTGTTATAGCCCCAATTTGCTACGACAAATAAGACAGCAAGGGATGACAGACAAAATTTGAAAACTAAAACAAATTTAATTCAACAAAGACCAACAGTAACCTACAATTTATACTACTGACCAAGATAGATAATATACAAGAAAAAAAATATTTACAGTCTCTTGAGATGGGGTTGCTTGGTGATGTTCCGGGTGAAATCCACAAAAAAATCCACAAAAAAGCTTCTTAGGTCTTGAAAAGAGTGACAGGTCTGGTCAAATGTATCCTTCTCCTTGCAATTTCTCCTACGACTTTACTCTCTCAATTTTTCTCCTCATATACTCTATTGCAGCCCCCTCCCTCATTTCGACTTTTTCTTTTTCTCTGGGACTTTCCCCTCTCAGACATACCCAGGACATGCCCAAACCTAGCTCCAGACTGGGCTATACAAAAAAAAAAAGGTTAATACTGCCATCTAGTGGCTTCTTTCCACAATGTCCTCAATGTGACAATATGCAGGCTGAAAATTTTGTTGAAATAAATTATATTTTCCATTGAGAAACGGAACACTCAAACAAATATTCGTCCGAAAATGATAAAATATCCAAAGCTGGTCGGATAACTCCCCTAACGGAGAATTCTTCTCTGTATTTGCGCTTCAATGCCCTCTGTCTCTTCAAGGAAAGGACACACAACCGCAGTCTGCAGTTTCAGGAGGAGATGAAACTCTGAGTTACTTGAAAACCTGCCAGCGAGCAGGTTAGCTTCACGTTAGTTACCGCGGCAACATACTGAAGCTAACTCAGAGTTGGACTGAACTCGCATTGTGAACCAGAAAACCCAGAGTTTCCTGCAACTCTAGCTAACAAACTTTCTGAAATGGGGCCCTGCTCTACTCACCTCAAGTAGAAACAAGGTGACCTGGGCGTCAGAATTAAAACCATTCAACTCCCGGAATTCTCTCCAACGTTGGGATGCTTTCCCTGTTTATTTGGGACTTAGCATAGCTGCAATTGCGTTCCTTTTTATTTAATAAACTTTGACAACAACAGTCAGGATGAGATCACACAGGTGGCAAGGCACCGATAGTGAGCGATCCTCCAAAAACGTATACAGAAAGTAACGAAAAGATAAAGACAATTAAATGCAGAAGCATATACAGAAAGTCACAAAAACATAAAAGCAATTAAAACCTAAGAAAGTACATTGGTGAGTACAGAGTAAGAAGAGTTGAACTATATTATATGGCAGCATGTACAATGACACTTGCCAACCCATGAACAACAGTTACTGGGAGAAAAATTATCGTAAAACTTTCCTAAATAGTGATTAAATAACTTCGATTTAAAAGTAGCATTGGAGTCAGAAGGTTGATAGAGATATGTGGCGTTCCACAGGTAAAATATTCTGTTAAAATATGAATATCGGAAAGTTTCTGTCTTAAATTTAGGAATTTTCATGAAAAATGTACCATCTGTTTGAAATGAAACAATGTGCTCATTGGCAATGTCATACTCACCCCTCAGGCATTTCACAAAAGTACACAATCCATTATGTCACGCCTGTAGCCAAGGGGCAATAGGTTGAGCTTCATTAGACGTGCTTTATAATTGCTTCCTTCACGATCACTGTAACCAAGAATATACTTTGTTGCTCTCCTTTGGACACCTTCAATGTGAATAAGAGATTTTTTGATGGTACAGCCCAAGATTGTGTAGAGCAGGGGTTCCCAAACTTTCCCAAATCAGGGCCCACTTGAAAATCTAAAAAATGTCCGCGGCCCACCTTTGACCTATAAACAGTACATAGACGAAATTATGCATTCTCAGAACACTTAACAGCAACAATAATTGTTGTTGTAGTTATTAATTTATTAATTTATTTTTATTATTATTATTATTATTATAAAGATTCAGGATTGAAATGAAAGCAGGGGGATAAAGGAAGCCCAAACTTTTAATCTGTCGTGTACCGTTTCTCAATATGCGTTCTTCTCTGTACTTCTGTTCTAGTGAACTTAAGAAACGTCATCCGTCTGAGACCAAGTACTTTCTCAATTCAAAGTTCGCATCTCGACGAGAACGGTTACCAGTCACGGAAGTGTTCTTGACACGCCCATTTTGCCGAGGATGCATCGGATGGTAACTTGTGTGAACTTGACAGCACGCACAACCCAGAATTCTTTTCGGCATCCAAGCGCGAGCGGGGCGCGATATTTTTTTCCATAACGTTAATGCGTCGCTATTCTGGAATTCTGGTCCCCCTACCGTTTGCCTTCAGTGTTACTCGCAAGCGAGCTGTTTGGCTACCTAGCTAGTAATAGTATAGCGAGCGAGTCAGTGTATTTAGCTACACAGCCAATTGGCTTGCGCACTGAAAAAGCTGCAGTTCGCTTTCAATGATCGAAATATTCTCCGACATAATTACGCCGACAAAATAAGGCTGCAGTTTGCGTACACTGTCATACTCATTAGCGAGCTAGTTGGCTTCCTAGAAATCAAGCTCCTCCGCTCCGGATCTGCCCCGGCTCTGAGCCGGATCAGCTGGAGTCGGCACATAGCCGGGGCAGATCTGGAGCAGAGGTGCTTGCTATCTGGGTAGCTATTATTGAACTGTGTATCATAACAAGCACTCCAATGTAGTTACATGGCCAACTGGCTAGCGAGCTAAAAAGGCTACAGTTCGCTCACGATGGAATAGTCGGCTAGCTAGCTAGCAAGATAGAGACCTCGATATCTATAATGTTATAGCTTGCATGCCAATGTATTTAACATCCTAAAGTCGCTTTCACATTGGACGCGAAACGAATTCTTCGCCTGACAGATTACATTCAAATTCAATGCGAAAACGCGTGTGTTCGCGTCTTTTCGTTGACTTTGAATGTAACCTGTCGTGCGATAAATTCGTTTCGCATCCAGTATGAAAGCGGCTTAAGTCTTTTGTTGCAATATTCGTTTGCCATTTCTTGGCTGAATTCTCTTCTGGCGATTTTAAGGCGAGGAACCATTATCCGAGTACATTTGGAATATTGCCTGCTTTACGATGTTTTATGTCGAATATGCTCCAGTGTTTTCGGAGTCGAGAAACTCCGCAACAGCTGGCGGAATGTAGCTAAGCACCTAAAGTTGCTCACGTTCACAGACCTCTCTTCACCTCTTCTGAGTGTTCCTAGCCTTGGAAGTGCACATTGTGTTTGCATTTCATTTTAAGTAAACCAGTGAAAATAATCAGAAGTTGAAATACCGACACCAGCGAAAACGACAACGTTAACGTCATCAAGTACGTTCCTGCTCCAATTGCAGAAAGACCGTACTCTCGTCCTCCCACCCCCAGGGAGTTCGTTCTTTCATCTGAACTCGGCAAGTCCAGACTCATGGAGTTCACAAGTGCGAACTTTGTGTACTTGTTATTGAGAAACGGCCAGAATTAATTATCGAACACAGTACGTGCTACTCCGATTATGACCCCCGGTCATGATGACCAGAAAGCTACGTTCCAATCATAAACTATAGAAGGTTCCTAAAATATTATGAGGTCAGTAACACTCAATAGGTTATTACTTCTAAATATTTTTAAAAATCGTGCAATAAATATTTTACAATAAAAATAATAAAAAATCATATTTGCAAAAATGAAAAATATTTTGCATGACCTCTCACGGCCCACCTGCAGTACCACCACGGCCCACCAGGGGGTCGCGGCCCACACTTTGGGAATCACTGGTGTAGAGTATTCCCAAAGTGGTCTTATGAGTGAAGTAAACAGTTTTTGTTTCGTTTGAATTGAACATGTGTGACCACAAGTTATTTGAATCAGTCCTAGCATACAGTTTGCTTTGCTGACCAATATATTTACATGTGCATCCCACAATAGGTAACTCCAAGATTGCGCATGCAGTAAACTTTTTCAATTGTGTCACCATTCATAATGTACTGGTGAAGAACGGGGGATCGCTGCCTAGTGACAGTCAAAAGTTTACATTTGGCAGCGTTGAATCCAAGGGCGTTACTGTGTCTCAAATTTTGGGGGGGGGCAAGATTTTAAGGGTCTTTTTTTTTTTTTTTTTTTTACTCACAAGCAGACAATGTTCAATGCTGCGCAGTCTGTGAAGATAAAGGCTGAAATGCTCCAAAAACATGCATCTTCAAAAGATTTCTAATCAAGGTTTTGGTTACAATGTTACTCAACATTTTGTCTTGTAAAGGAGCACTGTCTATGAGAGGAGAGTCCAATATTATCCACAAAGGGCCGCTGTGTGTGTAGGTTTTCATTTTAGCCCTGCACTACATCACCTGAATCATCTAATTAACTAATCACGGGGTTCAATAGAAACCTTGATTACTAAAATCAGGTGCAGCACTTTTAAGTGCTTTTTCCATCGAACGTGAAACAATTTTTTCGCACCACAGATTACATTCAAAGTCATGCAAAGACGCGAATACACGGTCATGTGAAAAATCTGTTTCACATCGGGTGGAAACCAGGGGGGTATTCCACAAAGCTGGCTAACTGAGTAAGCCAGGCTTTTGCACAAAGTAAAACCCAAAAAGCTATATTTATTTCAGTCCATATTCCAGATTTGAATAGTTTTTTGGTTTTACTTTGTGCCAAAGCCAGGCTTACTGTTAGCCAGCTTTGTGGAATACCGCCCAGCTTAGTAATGCTGCACCTGATGTTAGTAATCAAGGGCTCAAGCATGGCTGAAAAAATTAATTTAAAAAGCTTTTTTTTTTTTTGGCTTTTTAAATTAATTTTTTTCAGCCATGCTTTAATAAAGGCTTTTTATCTTAGGCTTCATTTGTACTCCACTTTTTTCTGAGTGCCTGGAAGACCGACTATTTTTGATTGTCCTCTCGTCCCACTTCTTCCAAGAGCACCAGATTTATTATTATTCTAACCTATAGATTTTTTATCCCATGAGCGCCTAAGATCCTTTACTCTCTCCGTTTTAATGTTTTAAGTTCTGGTCTCTTCAGCATTCTTGCATTCAAAAATGTTTTCTTTTACTGTTTTGTGAAACTATGATTTGTATTCCAGGTCATAATATTTTTCAAAGTGATTTTACTGTCAATAAAAACAAACATGAATATTTTACACACTAAAATTAATTATGAATTTCACACTTTTTTCTACTCAAATCCTCATTTGTAACTTCACAGTCACCAATAAACACAAGGAAATGTACCAGTGTATAAGAAACCCTTGAAAAATGATATTGCAAACAAAATTCAACTTTAGTTTGTACCCTTTTAAATTCTAATTTAGAAACTCACTTATTTACCCTTTAAATGTTTTAGTCTCACAAATTTCACTTGGGTTGTCTTAAACTTCACCAAACAGGGAAACTGGAAAATACAAATAGACTTGACACGCAGTGACGTACAACTTTTCACGCGAATTACCGGAAACATCAGAACCTCATTGGTTTAGCTCAAATTTCAACCATGAAATTAATATAAGTAAAATTACTTTAAGAAACAATCAGTATCAGTGAAATGATAGCATTCGCCCTAAACTAACATGAAACCTTGGAAATGTTCAGACAATAACCAAGCACTTGGCTTTGCATTGGGGACCAGACTTTAGTGCTCTCACGAATCCATGAAACAGGAGAAGCCAATCGGAAGTGTTGAGTGAAGAAACCAATGCAGCAGGTGGAACAGTCGTCAGTGTAGCCTCCACAGTTCAGCATTAGCAACGGTGCCGAATTAAAGCGGTTCTTTCTTAGTGAAAGCTACGGCTAGCATTTTAGCTGAGTCTCTCACAATGCTATCTTAAACGTCCACGTCTTCAAAGCTCACACGTTTTCAGACTATGAAAACAAAAAACACATTATATTTACCAAGCAACTCTTCACTTCAAGATCGCCTTTAAACGAAAGTTTCGGCTGTTCAGTTCTCTCACGCCACTCTCTCCCAAAGCGTCTTCAACGTTCTTCACGTTTTTTCTCAATGCAGAATCACCAACAGAAGGCGTCTTCTTGATTAAAGGTGCAATCCCGCCTGGCTCAGTTTAGGTTGATTTTTTTAAAATTTCCCAACGAGTCGAGCACCGCCTCCGCCCAGTCAGGAGTCTCCCTGAAACCATCCAGGGGCTGAACCGGGTCACATTATCAGTTGTCGGAGTGGTCACTTCGTCCTCGCTGAAAACACTACAGCTATGTCACAAAGAAAGTGAACTAAACCGCGACGAATCAAACGAAAGTATCTTGTAACCTGGAGATGTTCGGTAACGTTCATTCTATAATTTCTGTACACACAATTTTCATCCCGGGAAGTTTTAGGAACATGGTTTACTGGATGTTTCAAGCAGGACGGTCATGATAGTCCACTATTTGTCAGCACTCACTGATTTGATCTTAAAGGGATATTTCAACATTTTGGCAAATTGGCCTATTGACACAATCCCTATAGTTATACGGGTAGGTGCATTGCCTTTAATTATCCCTGCCTTTTGTTTTGACATTCGGGGTAAGAGACGCGAGCTGCTCAGCGAACATGAGAGTGAACGTTACGGGTCAGCAACTAATCAAATACACAACAGCTCCAAAACGCTCTCGCCGATAAGTTGTGACCACAGAGTTATATACTAATATTAAGTTGATGTTTGATTTGTTTCATTTTTTGAGGGGGACGAACACCACCCTTTAGAATGTTGAGGGGGACATGTCCCCCCCATCCCCCCCTCTAAAAACGCCTATGGTTGAATCTTATGTCCCATTTGCGGCTCCAATCTAAGATGTTTTAAAGGTCACACTGCAATTGTGAACAGTCTAGCACACTTCGGATTTCTCTTATGCATCTGCGAACAAAGCGACCTGTGTCTCAGCACTTACGAAGTCTGGCATGTCATTGATGTACAGCAGAAACATACAAGAGCAACGCAGAGCATGGCATATGCCCCCGCCTGTATGTTGATCAAGGGTATATTAAGATGGCTGCTTTGGCGGCCATATTAGATATCGCACGATGCTGGTTTTTGAAAGGAACCTTCCCCTAGCTACTCTCAATATGCAATTAAGAAATGACAGACGAAGAAGGACGACGGACGGACGTGGTTTCGACATAATGCCCCCTCTCCTCTTTGGAGGCCGGGGGCATAAAAAGGACCTAAAATTTATCCTTGTGGAACTCCTGATGTGACAGGAGACCAGGAGGATAGGGCACCATCGACAACAACTCTTAGTCTGCGATTACATAAATGTAACGCAAGCCACTTTAAGAGATTGCCATGGAATCCGTAAGCCTGAGGTTTATGGAGGAGTAAATCATGCGGTACAGAGTCAAATGCAGATGAGAAATCTAAATATAGAATATCAATTTATCCAGACTGATTCAGGATTTTAACCATTTCGAGGAAAACCTGAATTACCTGAGTTTGCTGTGTTATGGCCCCAATTTGTTTTTACAATCTACAACACAACAGCAACAGCAACAGCAAGGGTTGACAGACACAGTTTTAAAAACCTCAACACATTTAATTAACAGACAAAGACAATAACCACTAACTAACAACTAATGACCAAGATTGAATTATAACAAAAACAAAAATATTTACAGTCCCTTTGGGTTTTCTGGTGATGTGCTGGGTGAGAAAAATCCACAAAAGAAACTTAACAGGTCTTGAACAGAAATGACAGGTCTGGTCACACGTATCCTTCTTCTTGCAATTTCTCCTACTTACTTTACTGTCTCAATTCTTTTCCTTATATACTCTTTTGCAGACCCCACCCACATTTAGACCTCTTTTTTTTTTAATTTTCTGAGACTTGCCCCAGACATGTCCAGGACATGTCTAAACATGACTCCAGTCTGAGCTTAACAAAAAAAAAGGTAAATACTGCCATCTAGTGGCCTATATTCACATTACAGCTGTGATTCTGCCTTTTTGTCATGTTTATTTTCATGTTCAGTGTTCACGATTATGCCTTTTATTTATTCTTTTTGGTTATTGGAATACTCAGGTTTTTAGTTCATTCCATCTCTCAGTTCCTTTGCACTTGTCTCCCCTGTCTTGTGATCTAGTTGGTCCAGTCCTTCTTCCCTGTTTGCGTGCCCACTTACCTTGGGTGATTTCAATGAATTCCGGTGTTTAAAATATTCCTTCAATTCTCGTTTACTTCTTTCGTCTTACTGCTCTGATTACAAACAAAACTAACATTTGTATTTTGTATCATAGTCTACTAACACAACTAATCCATGTATATAGATGACTAACTTACTAATGAGCACTCTAGTTAAATCTGTAAAGTTGCACCGCTGCTAATTTATACTAAGTCCCTCTCAGCAATGTTCTAATCTCCGCCTCTTGCTCAGCTGTTCCTGTCTTCCCCTGAGTTTCAGCGATATCTCTCGCACGTGCTTAATTACTTTCCTGCACTCGTTATCTGTGCACTTAGAACTCCTTGACCAGAGCTGTTTAAATGTCATAGGCTGTTTGTGTGATTCCTATCCGTGCCTTGGCTTTCGTCAATTTTCGTGGTTAGGGTACAGTGGTCTCCCACTGTAATTAGTCTGATCCATTTCACCTGCTTCCTGCAAAGCATGTGACTTCCCTCTAGTCTATTTAAGCAGTCTTTTCACAGCCAGCTCCTTGTCATTCTTGCCATTGCCCTTTTTGTATTATTTTTGTCTTCTAGCAGGCACTTTTTTGTATGACCACAATTTCTGTGTTTGGATGCCCTGTGTATGACCCCTGGCTTTGCTCATCGACTACTACTTTTTGCCTACCGTCGATGTACCTTTGCTCATCTGTCTTCCTGGTTCTGACCCCTGCCTGTCTAATCGACACTGTTTTTGGATTTCGTATTGGGGCTTGGCAATTCTTGTGTTTTTTGGTTTTGACTCAGACCTCATTGAAGGCATACTTTTTTTGGATTTCTACGCCTTGCGTGTGGTTCCTGAACGCTACGTTACAGAGTTGTTGTCAACCGTCTCTTTACAAAACCATGTTGTAGGTAGTGCAAAACAGGCACGATGTGAGGATAAACCAGATTTAGTAAACATCTTTCCAGCACCTTGCTGCATATACACAAAAACGATATTGATCGATTAATTTCTCACATTTTCTTTATCAGATTTTTGGTGCACAGGAATAACATTGGCTCTTAGCCATTCAAGAGGCAGCTCTCCAATTTGAAGAGATTTATTAAACATTCTACAAAGTCATGGTGCCAATTTATGAGCACATTCTTTTAGAATCCGAGCAGGAAACTCACCTGGCCCACACGCTTTGTTTGTATCGAGGTTGGTCAAAACTGATTCAACGTCTTGGAAAGTAATTGTTACATTACCCAGATAAGCATGTTTAGAAACAGTAATGTCTGGAAAGGTACGCAGTGAGGGCTGGGGGGTGAAAATGGATTGAAAGTAATTAAATAGGCTAGCCTTTGTGCTGGGATCAAATGCAGTTTTCTCACCATAAGCAACCAGGCTGGGGACACTTTTAGTTTTTGTTTTACTCTCGAGGAATCCCCAGAAATGCTTTGGTGTTTTGGCAAGAGAATCACTGAGAACATCCAAATACTGATTGTACTTGAAAGTACAAACTTTTTTTTATTTATTCCTTAGTTTATGAAATTTCGCCCACAACACTGTACTGTTGCGTTTTTTTAGCTCATTTCCATGTGGATTGTACTGATAGAATTGAGCTACTGGAATAAGGTTTTTCTCTCAGCACACACAGATCCACACACGCACCCATTCCCAGCCCCTTCCCCCTGCTTACCACACACACACACCCATTCCCAGCCACCACCCCTTGCTTACCCCAGCTTCCTCTCTGAACAGCTCCTCCCGAGATCTTCACGAGATCTGGGCAAAACCTGACGTCAGGTTGTGCCATCCGATTAGTTCAGACCTAGTCAGAGCCAACCACAGCGCTGGATCTGCCAACACCAAGAACTATTCTAGCTGGCACTAACAACGGCAGATCATACTATGCCTTAGAAGCGTCTACACTTTTGGAAATACAAAAGAAGAGCCGCAGATCATTTGAGGTGCAATTTTGTCAGTATCTCTTCCAAAGCTACTTGTCCGTTTACTTTTGGACGTGAAGAAAAACAAATATTTCTCTTCCAAAAGAAAATGCCACCAAAAATCAGTGGTAACTTTTTTTGTTTGCTGGCAGCAAACAGCCATGGCCAAAGGGAACGTTAGCTGTTTGTGCTCAGCATTTCACCAAAGACAGCTTTGTTAATAAAGGATAATTCGACACAGGATAATGTTTCCGCTGCTTCTCAAACCTGAAGCAGTTGCATCGATCAAGCGCTCGAAGCCACAAGCTGTAAGTAGCCATATAAAAGCAAATAATGTAAGTGAAGCTAACGTGTTATGGGTGGCTAGCAGGACCACTAGCAATATTTAGCCCTAACCAGTGGCGTTCCTAAGCAACTTGGCACCCTAGGCAGGATTTCTGGTAGTGCCCCCCCCCGCAACTTATTAGACCGACCAAAAAATATTCATCATAAACTCACACCGGCCGGGGGAACAGGATCTTAATGAATCCCCCTTAAATCTGTAAATAAATCTTTAACTTCAAATAAAACATTAGCAAATGGCTGGACACAAACGATTTGCTTAGCTAGTACGTTGTGTTTTTGATCTGCATTCTGCAACATGCTGGACTGCCATTAAGCCATGATGATAAGTGGTCAGTCTGGTCTGCCTTATGTTATTATTGCCTTGTTGGCTGTGCTTGGTGTGGTCTCTCTGTGTGGTGAACTAGTGGTGGCGTCGCGATGCATAAGCCGCCGCGGCGGCGCTGGCACTGTGGGTGTGTTGTGTTACAAGTTACCTGTCTGTAACTAGTTTAGATCAACAGAGAGAGAATTACCAAGGAGAGAGCAGGGGGGCGGGGAGCGATATTTTTTTCCGTACTGTCAATGCGTCGCTATTCTGGAATTCTGGTCCCACCCATGTGACTTTCCTCCCTTTATGCGCGTCAATTTGCGTCCTGACAACAAAATAAGGTTACCGTTTGTGCACAGTGTTGCTCGCTAACGAGCTAGTTGGCTACCTAGCAAGCAATGGTATAGCTAGCGCGCCAATGTATTTAGCTACATAGTCAACTTACTAGCGAGTTACAAAGACTGCAGTTTGCTTTCAATGCGTACACTGTCATACTCGTTAGCGAGCTAGTTCCTCGGTAGCAAGCCAAAGTGATATTGAACTGTGTGTCATAGCTACCATGCCATTGTAATTAGCTGCATGACCAACTGGCTAGCGAGCTAAAAAGGCTACAGTTCGCTTATAATGGAATACTCGCGAGCGAGCTATTTGGCTACCTAACTAGCAAGACAAAGAGACATTGATATCTATAATGACGCATTAACGGTATGGAAAAAAATTTCGCGGGCGGGGAGGAGTCATCTCCAGGTCGTGTCCTGTGTGCAATCTATTGGGACCGTGGCGAAATTGCAGGCAGACAGACACTTAAGCCCGAATGTAAATGCTTTATTTAGCCATTGCTTAAAGACTTTACGACTGTATGTACTGTTAGATTGCTGTGTCTTTGTTGTTGTTTAATATTGTAAAATAAAAAGTATTTATTTAAAAAAAAAAAAAAAACTTCTCCCCTCCCTGGCGCCCTTTCTGGCCTCAAACGCAGACTTTCTAAAATATTGAAGATAAAGCCTGTTTTGGTCGCGACTATTCGTAACTCACTGAAACAAAAGCTGTAAGTGGTTTTTACTGCATAAGCCAACCTGACGTGATAGCCAGTTGATTGTGGCTGTAGCACTGCGGCTAACGTAGCTAAGTTACTGTTGCTAATGTTTGTGCCCTAGATATGCAAGAGTAATATCAGGGGAAATTCTTCAGTAGGTGTGTGAACATAAACCTCATTTGAAACTAACTTTTAATACTTATTTGTAATTTGGATGCTTGGTACAACTATCCATGGTAATGGAACTTGCTGTCTGTAAAACCTGTATTGTTAGTTAATGTGTTGTGCTAATCAAAAATGCTCCTGTTTAACTTATATGCAGTAATTCTGATAGGTATGCTTGTGTTACTTTGGTAAGCATCAATGTGACAGTTTCATCGTAACGTTGCCAGATTGTAGCCCCTATAGTTGAAGCTCACCGGTGAGGTGCTGTATGTGTCTGCTGAGTTGGGCTGCAGTTAAACCAGACGTAGATTTTGCAGAGCTTGGGGTGCGTTTTTGGGTGCTTGAAAAACGATCGCTTTACTTATCCATGACCGGGGTCAGCCTGATATATCTCCAATGTCTGGGGAAGCTCTCTGATACTACCGGTGAAAGCAATAGGGAAGCGCACAGGCTATAAGGTGTCTGGTATTACAAATAATTTCTCTGCATTGCCATCAATTAGATATTAAATTCTTTCCTATAAAAGTGATCAATTCGCTAGCTCCACATAAGCAACGGTTCACATAGATGGAACTTACGGTCTGTAAAACCTGTATTATGTTCATGACATAGCCGGAGCTCTGTCTAGCTCTCGCACACTATCCATAATGCACTCATTCTCTTTGAGGAAAAGCTGGTCATTCCGAAGCAATGAGTTAACCATTACCACGGGCAATTTCCGAAAAGGCAGTTTAGCTTGGAGCTTTCGCCCCTCCGTCATATACCAGCGTGGAAGCTGTTTGTTTCTCCACAGCTATGCACACAAACCAGCAGGTCCTAATACACACTGAAGCAGTCCATATGCTCTTGGTCCACTTTTAGCTGCTCCTCGCTGTCCATGTTTCCCTCTAAACCCGGGACCCACAGAATTTCTATGGTCTCCGTTTACACTTGGGCATGTCGACCCGTTCTACAAATGTGTCTATATGGGGTGGATTCTAGCTTCCCCAGCATCCTAGCTAAGAGTAAAAAACCGCTGTACTCACCAACTGTTACTGTAGCAAACTGTAGCCAATTGCAAATTTGTGCTTGAGCTGCCAGACTTTCGCACTGCGTTCTCCACTTTTGCCGTTGCATTTATTTATTCATTTAAGTTAATTTCATTAGATCTATACGCATGTGCTGCGTTTGATGGCAGAATTTCCCCGCTGATTCCTTAGCTCAGATGGCAGACGCGCCTCACGTTTCACTCTGAGACCCGGAAAACTGCGTTCTGCTGCCTCGTCCCGCTTAGATCTGCCCTCCACAGAGCTGGCCAGTCAGAAGAAAGTGAGCACACAGGGAGTGGGGACCATAGTGGAAGAGCCACCCCAATGAGGCGTTTCAGGCAGAGACTACTATGGACAAAAAATGGGGTTTTTTGAGGATGGCAGTGCGAGCAAAATATATACCCCTTTTTTTACTTAGCGCGATCAGGAGTACTCTAGGGGAGTCAAAGAACAAAATATAAACTTGGAAAAATAGCATATTAGGTCCCCTTTAATATGAGTAGGTTGGTCAGAAATCTGGGTGAGGGAAAAGCTGCAGCCAAGTCACACAGCTTGCGTCCAGTGTTTGGCCCACCAGGGTATATCTGGGAGATTACAATCGCCAAGTGCGACTTCCTCGACATGCACTCACTCTTTTTCGGTTTAGCTTCTCTTCGACGTTTAGCAGACATAGTGTGAGCTTTGGAAAAGTAATGCGAAATCCGCTTCTGTTACATTGTCTTGATCGTTACTTGAATTCACCGCCTTTGTGAGCAAATAGGAAATAAACAATGCACGCGCTTACGTATCAAAACAAAGGAGACGTTTTCCAAATTGCTAAAAGCTACATCTGCCGCGTGATTAGGCTGCATACAAGATATAGAAAGCATATTTTGATGATATGAAAGACATAGGCCTGACAAGTCTGACATATTTGAATTCAGATTCTTTATATATACTTTGCATATTTAAAAAAATAAGAAGACTTGGGGCAGTATGGGGCTGATGGAGCGGGCGGGGGGAGTTCCAACGTCTATGTGTTGCCCATAATTTTGTATTGGAGTAACCTACAAATTCACTGTCACCGTCTATTGATTTAATCCACCTATCTGGCTGATAACTGTGTTAATGGATGTGTGGACTGTGTTATTGGAATGGTGACAATGCCCTCTACTGGTTGTATAGCAGTCAAACTCCACAAACTCTGAAGACTGGTGTGCACGCAATTATATGCCACGTGTACACTTTTCAAATTTTTGTAGACGTTCCCACCCCTACCCCATACCATAACACTGCCACCTCCAAAACAATCTTTCCCCATAACACAGTGTTCAGCATAGTGTTCACCTTCATGTCAGTAAACACGTGTGCGTCCATCATTGTGGCTGAGGTTGAAACAAGACTCGTCAGTGAACAGCACCTGTCTCCACAGAATTGCTGTCCAACCAAACCCTGCCTGCACCACTGTAGACGTAATCGTCATTGATTGTGGGTCAAAATCTGAAGGCGGATCTTCTGGCGATAATCCCGAAACATCTGAGGTGGCGATGTAGTCTGTGCCGATATTCACCAAAGATCAGAGATGCCAAGGCCTATGTCTCTCCTCTTAGTGGCATTCGCGTTTCTGTGCCGTAGTCAGCAATTATTCAATCAAAGCGCACTGATGAAATTTACTCACAGTATTTAAGTCCTTGTGCATCAAGTTTATCAGTTTCACGTGCATTATGGTGGATATCCCCACTAATGACACGGAAATTGATAATGACTCGGGAATTCTCAGGCTTGTCTTTACTAAGAGATTAAAAGCAATAGAATAGCATGAAACCATTCCAAATGGTCTTATTTCATTAAAACAATTTAAATGATCATGAAACACATGCATTGTTTCCAAACCCTGAGTAAAGAGAGGCACGGGAAGTCCGGAGTCATAAACGCTTTCCACGTTACTTGTGATGAGGTGCACCTTCACGCAAATGAAACGGAAACTTCAATGCACAAGCATTTTAATTCTGCATGAGAATCTCATTAAGCATTCAATGAATAATTAGCGACTACGGTGAATAAGTCTAGAAAATGCGTTAGACTTACGCCGAATGGGATGGTTCTGGCAGTGACTGTTACAGGTTGGAACCGATTTCGCAAGTGTGTGGTTTGAATCCAACAATCCTGCCTGATGCTTGTTATGGATGGCCTGTGTTATGTATGAGTATTTTTTGTTCAGCATTGCATATAATTCGTAGATGGAGATTTGTTACATGCTGTTCTTGCTGCCTTGCTGGTAAGCTATTCAGTTAGTTCTTCAGCACCCTCTGGTGGTGTGTCTGCAGCAAAACATCTGACGTAATATCACTTCTTCGAAATCGACTAGAGCTTTCTAGAAGCTTCTGGCACCTTCCTGCCTGGAGAGGGCGGGATTACCCAGGAATCCTGTAGATCTTTCCAGAATGTTGCTAGTCTATACAAATGCTGTGATTTTAGTCAAAGCAGAGCAGAGGCTGAGTTTTTGTTTTGGCAGCAGAGTTACATAGTGGCATTGCAGTGTTATTTTAAGATTAAACAGTGGATCATTTGTAGTGTTCATTTTTATTTAGTGAAGAATAAATTTGTTTAAGTTTTCATTGCTGGTTTTCTTTGTTGTGACTTTTTTTATTCATAACACCTGCCACATCGAGGACGGTCTCTGACAGCATTTGTTTGTTGCCAATGCTGCTATAAAGTCCAAATGGTGTTTCTATGGACTTTGAATTGTCTTGCAACATCCCGCTGAGATGATCCTGCTTCAAGCGTACTAATGGCTCTGAGACGTTCATTTTCAGATAGGCGTGACAACTTCGAGTAAGAATGGAAACGTGTTGTTTTCCTGTGAGGCAGTTGTCAACATTAGCAGGAACAACGCATATTGAATCCCTGTGACACGTTCTTTTATACCCAAGTTCAGGTCATCAAATGCATGATGTTTGCATAAATGTCACCTTTTGCATTCAAGGCATGCTTTCCTGCAGTAGGTATGTTTGTGTGACTTATTCTCATACTTTCACAGATTTGAAGAAATTTTTTTCTTCCGAACAACTCATGAAAATTGGTGTCACACAGAGGTGGACTGGGGCAAAAAAGTGGCCTGGGAATTCGTACCTGCCCAGCCCACTCTCCAGGGGTTGGGGATGGGGAGGTAGTGGCTGGCCGAAAAAAATTCACGTCATTTGACAAAAAAGCATGCATTTTAACATCATATTGGACTTTATTTCCCATAAAACATTGATATTATTAGTTTTTAAGTTTATATACCACCAATTTGCCTACAACGAAATAATTTTGTTTATCCCAAAACCCAATGGCTATGCATGTGTGATCTTAGCAGATGTTAACAGATCACCTCGTCCCCCCTATGTACTGTACATGTACTGATGTAGCTACATGTGAGTGAACTTATTATTCTATGCCGGCAGGGGTTGGGTGGGTAATACCCAAAAACAAACAATCGTATTTATATTTAAGATCCTATTTACCCAAATACAATGATGCTTTCCTATATTAAAAACATAGTATTGTCAACATGCAACTTATGTATTTTACAGAAATATTATATACTGTATAAACTGTTTTGTATAAAAGCATCAGCAGAATAAAATAATTATTGTAATTCATATATTAATATCCACATGAGTCCTTACCCTTTCCACAGGCAATGGAGAGAGATGTGGAAAAATTGCAGCTGAAGTATATCGGGGTTGGCTTCATCATATGAGGTAATACTTTGCCTGGAAGAACTTTGCCTGTGATGTCAATAAAGCTCTGAGGCGAGACAGATATGATAAGAAGCAGGCAGCCTAAATTCATTTTTCTTCAAGACACATACAGAAGATTTATTTTATTCTTCCTTCTGTTTGTTCCCTAAGACCATTTTACAATAGTTGTGTTTACTGTGATACATACTGCAAATCAGAAGGTAAATGTATCTCATTTCAAAGATGCTGGGACAATAAAGAAAATGCAAATAAAAAGAAAACATTTCCTTGTAAATCATCCAGGTATTTCATTCAAAATAGTGCATAGACAAGTTATGAAATATTTTTCTCTCTAGACTTTTTTGGTTTCTTTGGAAACTAGAGAAGCACTCAGAGAGCGCAGACCTCCGCCAGGGAGCAGCATAACCCAGAAGCACGGCGATTGGAACTCCGGCCCATTGGAAAGACTTGAAATCTTGAACTTCGGGGTATATCTCAGCAGTACTTTGGCCTAGATAAATTCAATCACCTGTTCCTTGACTTCATACCCACCTTCTCTGAAAATTTCATCAAAATCTGTCCATTACTTTTTGAGTTATGTTGTACACAAACAAACCAACAAACAAACGCCACCAAAAACATAACCTCTGTGGCGGAGGTAATAATAAACTCTGATTTGGAATTTTAAGCCTGCTATGTTTTCCTGAAAAGTTGAGATGGGGGTGTGTTCAACTTAGTTTTAAATCACATTTCCAGAACTGCGCATGTCAACTGTTCCAGTTTAAAAGATATTTTCCCATGATATTCAGCTTAAGCTGCTCAATGTCTGAGGACTTGTAGGTTTTTGCTTGTCTTAAAGCATCGCATAGGTTAACCAGGAGATGGGCCTGGACTGCAGGTTGGCCAAACTAACAGCCTAGGACGTCACATGATTGTGACAGGAGCAGAATGAGGCCTGCCATTGACTTCTTGAAATAAGCATGGGCATCCTTGAAAAGATGTCTGCAAGAAGCCGGCATATGTTGCTCAAAAATGGACGTACTGTATGAAAGTGAACATCAGTGATACTGGTATTGATAGTGATATTCAAGTAACCCATGCCATGGGCACTAACACACACCCATTCCATTATTACCAATAACCAACTTGCACAAATTTGACGAGTGTTTCCAGTGTGCATCAGTTGCTTTTGAATGAGCTTAAGCTGAGAGAAAACCACAGCCTTTCTGGACATTTTAGACATATAGGGCTCTAATTTCTTGGCGCAGCGTGTCGCAGCCCGCGCAGTGGTAATTTCGTGCGGTGCAATACCATGCGCAGCCACTTTGGCAATTTGGTAGACGCACGTGCGCCGAGATGGGTGTGGCGGCGTAGTAGGGGGAGGTGTCACATATTCATCAAGACGCAGTGACAATTTCGTAGAAAAAGTCTCCTCTGGAGTTGCGCAGAAAGCTCGCCATCTCCAAACTGGTTTACTTTCTGTGCAGTGGTAATTTGGCTGACCGGCGCACAGTGAGCACACATCACAAAACCTCACAGGCAAGTTTCCAGAATGTCAGGCACATTTCAATGCAAGAAATAATTACAGGAAGCACTATTTAATGTAATTATCTGTATAACAACATAAATTATAGTATCTATATCGATTATCCTGATGTCAGATCAAAGGCGGTTGCCACGCGTAATGGAAACTTGACCTGGCTTAATCAACGAAGCTGAGTCTGTGATGCAAACAAACGACTTAACAACTTTCTCAGCCAACCACAAACTGCATATATATGTGATGGAATGGGCTGGGAAAACACTAGGAACTCGGAACAGGACTCGGGACACTCAGAAACACGGAAGACTCAGAAGGAGGAAACACTGGAAACAGGAAACAAGGGGGGAGAGACGCCATGTGCAGGGAAACCAAAATAATTTATTAATAAAACTTAAAATCTCGGAAGGGGGGGGGGACGAAAAACCGTGGCACACAGGCCAAAATAACCACCGTGCTTCGGCACTGAAAGTTGGGCAACTCGGGAACACCAGGAGGCTCGGAGACATCAGGCGGGGGGCACAGCTGGCAGGTCGCTGACTTGGAAGGCACAGCTGGTGGGGGGGCAGGCTAGGGAACACAGCAGGTGGGGAGCAGGCTCGGGAACACAGCAGGCGGGGGGGCAGGCTCGGGAACCCAGCAGGCGGGGGGCAGGCTCAGGAACACAGCAGGCGGGGGGCAGACTCGGGAACACCAGGAGGCTTGGAGACATCAGGTGGGGGGCAGACACAGGACTAGGCGACGGGCACAGCTGGCAGGTGGCTGACTCGGAAGGCACAGCTGGCGGGGGGGCAGGCTCAGGAACACAGCAGGCGGGGGCAGGCTGGGATGGGGCATGAAGGCAAATAGAATGAACACAGAGAGCAATGGAGACCAGAGGGAACGTGAGCGGGGGCAAGGAGTGGTGCGGAGGCGGTGTGAAGTGAAGCAAAGTCAGATCTGAAGTAACTGCTGTGCTAGGAACATATATAGGGCAGGGGCATGGACAAACACAGGTGCAAAAAATTAATACACTTAACAAGGGGTGGAACACGAGGGAAACCTAATTACATGAAACAGAAAAACATTAACACACAGAGGAGGATCACAAGACTCTCCCGAAAACGGATAAATAAACTGAATAAATATTTCACAGTGCATAGAGAGAGAAGCAGGACAGATGAGATAAATACAGAGAGTCTGCAGAAAGCACAGCAAGGTAAGTTAAAGAAAAGCAAGAGGCAGAGACTAGAACAGAGCGAATGTAAAGAAGTCGTTAGTCAATTAGTAAGTGCAGCTGTACAATCCCGGGTGCTCGTTAGTACGTTAGTCTAATATACACTGTTAGTTTTGGTTAGTAAATTCTAGAAACAACAAATTGTTAATACGAGTTAGTAATATAGAAAAGCAAGGGGAAAATAGCAAATGAGAACGGAAGGAAGGCTGAAACCCAGAATCCATTAAATCACCCAAAATAGTGTCACAATCAATTAAGACAAAAACTGCAATGAACTAATGACGCGACCAGGGAGAAAGCAAAGACCATACATGGGTAGGACGTGGACTGGAATAACACGGGAGAGATACGAAATGTGAAACACTAAGACATGGGACTAAAAACGGACATCAAAAAAATAATAAAAACCAAAAATTGACTAACCAAAACACACAGTGGCCCACAGAACATAACTATATATATATATATATATATATATATATATATATATATATATAATGCTTGTGTTCTATGCTCATTGAAGCCGCTTGCACACTGGACGCAAAACGAACTTTTTGCACGACTGATTTCAGACAAAGTCAATGCAAAGACGCGATAGTCGGACAGGGTTTTAATATAGCTCCCTGTCCGAAAGTCATAAAAGTTCTATTTTTTCAGAGTATTCCAGGAATTATTAGACGTGCAAACTTGGCCATGTTTGTGTTTGACCTTCACCAAATGCAAATTGATAGCTATCGACTTTTCTTAGTCTTTTTAGCCTATTCGTCTGTTTTCTTCTGTTGAAGATAGACCGAATAAAGACTGTTGTCTATCTTTTGAAAATTAGTCCGATGGATCGAACAGATTCACGCTTTATTTCCACAGCAGAGATAAAATCAATTCCATGACCATTGACAGTGTGAATAAATTATCGCATGCACGATCAAGACTGTCCGACGCAAAATGCAAAATACTCCATATCCAGCAGCCAGCAAACAGTAAAAGTATTGATATGAGAACAGATTTATGACGAAATAAAGAATTAAAATATATCACCAACAAACGGGACATCCAAGAAAGATGACCCGCCAATAAATAAATCGCAGTGTTCATTGGATGTTCTGTTGTTAAAATTTTACTTTTTATTCTTTATTTCTTTATCAATCTGTTCTAATCGTCCTCTCTTTTTTTGGCTTTCAGACACGGAGGCATTGTACGTTGTCCCGCGCCAATGTCGACTCACTTTATTGAGGAGAGCTTAAACAGAAACATTGATTGAAATCCTTGGTACTCTTCTCGAAGAACTGAGCACTCTTATCAAAACATTCACGTTTAATATCTAAAAGAGTCAGTAGGTTTGAAGAAATGAAAAACAATAATCGACTGTCGGACACAGAGATATCTTAAAACCCTGTCAGACTTTCGGACACTAGACACTACGTTCAACGCAACCTGTAGTGCGAAAAATTTGTTTTGCGTCCAGTGTGCAAGCAGCTTAATACTAAGCTTCTATTATTGTCACTTAGGTTTTATCATTTTTAGTGGGGGAAAGGAATACAGCCTGATTGCTATGATCTTGTTCTGAGTTAAGATCACAAATTGAAATTAAATGTGTAACGTATCTTGCATTGTTGTCCGTGCATGTTAATGACAAAATTTTAAGCAGCAACAGGGTGTAATAATAGGAACACGCTATCCATCGTTTTTCTTCCCAATGATGCAGGCAGAAGAAATAAATGAGCAACCGTCGTATTTCATTCCAACTTCATAAGTTTGAATGATCTGACGTAGTTTTCGTTTTGAAATTCCATTCAAGTTCGCTCATGGTAATAATTCGAGAATGCCTCATATTTGTAATGCTTAATATAGACGTAAGCCATTCAGAAAACAAGCCTGAAGCAGCAAAGTAAAATGCAACATTAACGCGTGATGTGGATATAGGACAGAGGCTTCTTTATTTCAACACTTTAAAGCTGAGGAGAGGAGCTCATTTGATTGGTGAAGATTTGACTCGGCTGTGTTAAACCCACTTAAGCCTTTTCTCCTACCTCTTTGTTTCTTGCGCCGGAAGGCGGGGCAGAGGCAGGACGGAGAAGTATTTGCGCCAGGCTAAGCCGGACACGAAATTGCAACCTACGCCTGGACACACCCCGTTGGCACGGCGCTCCCTCTATTCGCCGCGCCTGTGCCTGGTCTACGAATTTAGAGCCCATGGTTTCGTTGGTGCATACAGGCATCACATGCATTTATGGATGCAATGTTGGATGATTATGTTGGATGTGGTTTACTGACCACAGTTTTACAAATCAGTCCCAGCCTATGTGATTACATCCAAGAAAAAAGCATGTTTGTTTTCAATGCAGTGTGGTCTGAAAGACTGAAGATCAGGGGCCATCAGAATTCATTACTTCATCTTTTAGATTGCAGAGATTTCTCCGACTCACTGAATCTAGTGATGATAATACTAAGGGCTGTAGAGGGTGTTGGATTATTCAATCACAGAGTTTTTTGCAAAGTTGTGAGTTTCACCGTCTTGATACTTGTAAAAAAAAAAAGGGTTTTTATTTTGTAGGTTTGCGATATTGTCTCCATTAATTGATTAATCACTGCCTCGTTTCATTCCCTCCCTACTTGTTTCCTTCTGTGTTCCCAATCCTCACGTTGATTGGTTCCCAGTGTATATCAGTTACTAAGTCTGTATCATTTGTTGCTGGACTGTTCAGAAGTATTCTAGCCAGGTCCTTAAAATCAGCATAGCGCTGTCAATCTTCAGTATTACTGAGAGAAATGCTTTAATGCAACTTGTGTGCTTTATTAAGGACACGCTCCCCCTGCTCCCTTACGGTGTCTGGTGGATAGACTGGCCGCTCAGCAGCACAGCCCTGATGTCCAGTGGATGCCCTGTCTCGCAGGCTCAGCTGTTTGTCGTGACCTCCTGGTCTGTGACCCTGGACTGTTTTACGCGCCCCAATTTGACGCTGTCTGCTGATTGCCTGAATCAGACCCCATCACTACTGTACCAGTCATCAGTACTCTTGTTTCAAGTTGCCCTGTAATTTAGCTCTTCATGTAAGACCCCAAAGGCATTTTCTACTAACCTGCTCTCAGTTCCATCGTGCAGTTCATAACTGAACTTTTTTTTTTTTTTGCAGCTTGGAGAAAAGAAGCCGTTTCACAAAAATGAGTGAAGTCAAGTGCACACCACAGGATTTTTAGAGAAATTTCATGGTTGCTGATGGATATTTGATATCTGCGACAAAGTATGAAATTGGTGTTGAATCTGAACTGAATTCCATCTCAAGCACTTGTCAAAGGCACATTGTTCCGAGAGGATTCTTGACCAGTTTTGCTTCACGTTCCCGCAGGCTTGATACTTGCTGTCATGTTTGAATAGGCCTGTGACGTGTGGAAGTAATGATGTGTGGTTAGAACAGTGCCTGACTTGATGCTTTCTTCTTATTCTTGTTCTTGCCTAAAGAGTGAACCTCATTTGTGATCGACTGCATAGTGTGTCAATAAGACCATCAACCAGACAGCAGGATAAAAACTAACATCATGCAATGTGTGCAGAAAAGGGATGTGGGAATTTTGATTGACTTGTGGGTTATACTTGCTCTGAACAACAAAGAAACTATAAATTATTATGATTAGTTTTGTATCAGGGTCTCTGTTGCCCTTCATCTTACACTTCTGGATATTCATGACTCATGACTGCACACATAAAGGCTAAATTTGTGCTGTACATCTATACATCTGTTTGATTAGCAAATTAATATAATACTGTACATAAATTTAGCTCTTGAAAATTTAAATCCTATTTCTAACATGCAGGACACCCAAATCCATTCGGGTAACATCTCAGTATTGAACCTTAAAGTGATTAACAGGGGTATAGCGGTCCCTATGTCAGCAAGACTGATTTCATTTGATTGAGTTGGTGATGGTTCAGAACATTTGTTATTTTTTAACAATCTGTAAAATTAAGTGTAAATACATACTCTAAGCAGACTTCTAAAAAAATATTTATTGCAGCGCTAGCTGTACAGTTTTTTTTTTTTTATTTGCGGTTTGGTTGAATGTCAAATGTGTAAAGTTTAAATGGTAACTGACACAAATGACTGTCAACCTTGCAGTATATTCAATGCAGATGAAAATCACAAAAAAAGCTTACACCTGAATTTAATCTGCAATCCCATTTTGATCAGAAAACCAAAGCATTCTCAGATATAATTTTTTTTGAGTCATTCAGTCATAGCAAGTCATGCAGAAAAAAATTAAAAGATGCCCACACTCAAAGCAATTTCACAGGTAGAGCAAAAGAGATTTGATCTCAGAGACTGGATGATGGTGTGTTCATAATAGGATATCTCAGTAAGAGGCCTCCCTTCATTTTAGAATTACGATTCAAATGCCTTTACGAAAACTGTGTGTGATCAAGAATGATTACAAATTGTAAAACAGCGCAAATACAGACAGACATGATTAAATGAGATGTATCTGAACTGCCTCTTTGTCATTTTCCTGACACAGGTTCTTTACGCCCTGGAGTTCTCTTCCGAAGGCTGACCCATCTGGTCTCCAGCATCTCCCCTTGTCATTACACTGCTCTTTCATGTAATGGAATGATGGGCTGTTTGGTGCTCTGTCAGTTTCGAGGTCACGCAGGGTGTGCATCACAGGCTGAGCTTGGACGCACATTGACAGCCAGTTCTTCTGACTCACAACAGCCTGAGCACTGCCAGACCAAAAGTCAAGGGGCTGACTGACTCAGTCCTACTCCTGAGCATTGCCTGTACTTCTGTATTATAAGTTATGTTCTTTGCTATACAATTTCCCACAATGTCTATTTCCATGTGGAGCATTATAATCAGTGAACTGGAGCTTATAAGTGGCTGAACTACAATTAGTTAAAAGATCTGAGCAGTGCTCATAAATGTTGTCTTCATATTGATCTCAAACCACAAAACTCTGGTTTTCAGGAATAATTTCAGAAAACATGCCACAACACCTATGTTACCAATGTGAGTTGTGTTCCAACTTTAACTGTACTTAACTTCCTCAAGAATTCGGACAGTATCCATACATAATCTGAACTTCCTCCTCAAAAGAGTGTGTGACGGCAGGAGCCCATCCCTGCTACCTACGGCCAAAAGTCAGGAGCACAATGTGGACGGCATGCCAATCCATCACAGGGCCATGCCAATCCATCGATCACGCACCGTTCACTCACATTCTTACACCAATGGCAATTGAGAGTCTCCAATGAACCCAGCATGCTTGTTTTTTGTCTGTGGTTGGAAACAGAAGTACCCTATGGAAACCCACACAACATTCAAACTCCACACAGAAGGCCCGAGCCAGATTCAAAGCTATGTCCTTCCTGCTATGAGGCAACTGCACAACCCACTACACCCCTGTGCCATTGGGACAGTATGTAAAATGCACATGAAACAGAATTAAATAATTTGTCAATTATCTTTGACCTACGTTAAGTTGAAAATGGCACAAAAACAAAATGTAAAGTTTCATCTTATCAACTGCATTGATCTTTATAAAAGCTCACAAATCGCAGTATGTTGCAAAATGACGATGTCATGGTGTTGGCCTGCCGGCCCTTCCCCCTGCTGCATTCTTTGCCTCCACCTTAACGAGCCATACCTGCTGCTCGTTAAGGTGGAGGTGTAGTATTAGTATTTAAGAGTTGGCTGCACCTATCTTTGTGCAGCAGTGTTCTGATTTTGTTCCTGAGCCCTGCTATGCATTGTTGTGCTGCTGCTCCCCTCTGGGACTGTTTTAATCTTTATTATTTCAATTAAAGATTTTCTATTTTTACTCAGCCAGTGCGTTTGGGTCCCTCACTACCTTTTTGGGAACATGGTCCCAGCGCCCGCCAGCTTTGTCTCTTGCCGGCGGGCCACAATCCATGACAGACGAGGACAGGGGAATGGAAGGACTGGAAAATTTGTGGATTTTCTTAAGAATCTCCTGTTTGGAAGTTTCCACAGGTAAACAAGGGAATATAGAACCGATGATTCAAGTATGATTGGGTATAAAATGAATCGTCAGAAAAGGCACATTTGTTTACGAGCAAGATGGTTCGAGGTTTGCCACTCTGACAAAAGCTGCATGAGCAAACAGTCAAATAGTTTAAAATCAACATTTCTCATCATGCCATTTTCCAGAATTTAGTGATCTCAACATTCCTCAGTCCATAAAATATCAATAAGATTCATAGAATCCTGAGAAATTGGAGTAATCTCAGTGTGTAAAAGATTAGGCTGAATTCCAACATTGGATGCCTGTGACCTTCAAGTCCTCAGACGGCACTGCATCAAGAACTGGCATGCCTCTGTTATGGACATAACCAAATGGGCTTGTAAATCCTTCGGAAGACCTGCATCAGTGAAAACGGTTCATCAGAAATGTCATCAAATGCTAGTTAAAACTCAATTACACAAAGAGGAGATCATATATCAACTCCATCCAGAAGCAGTGCCCTTTTCTCTGGGCTCAAACTCTCCTGAAATAGAATTATGGAGAAGTGGAAAGAAGTGCTGTGGTCTCATGTGTCCATCTTTCGAATTGTTAATGAAAACTTCAAGAAAGACCACCTCGACTGTTATCAGCAACATGTTCAAAAGCTACCATCGGTCATGCTCAGGGTCTGTCATAATCCAGAGCATGGATCAAGTGCGGAGGCACAGAAAAATCCAATAGGTAGATCTATTGACGGCCCTGCCGTAATTACAGGATGGAATTCCACAGGGGGAGGTGGGGACGGAACCCCAGATAAGAACAGCACAGTTCAGTGCAGATGTTGTGGGCAAAGCTGAGCAGTAAATTTCTGGTGTTATGGCCCCAATTTGTTATTACATTTACAACATAACAGCAACAGCAAGGGATGACAGACACAGTTTTAAAAACTTAAACACATTTGATGAACAAACAAAGACTAAACTACTATCTACAACTAAGACCAAGATTGAATCTATAAAAAAAAACAGAAATATTTACAGTCCCTTGTTTTGGTGGGGTGGCTTGGTGATGTCCTGGGTGAGGAAAAAGCTCAAACACAGGCAAAAATCCACAAAAGAAACTTCACAGGTCTTGAACAGAATGACAGGTCTGGTCACACGTATCCTTCTTCTTGCAATTTCTCCTACTACTTTACTGTCTCAATTCTACTCTTTATATACTCTTTTGCAGACCCCACCCACATTTAGACCTCTTTTTTTTTTTTCTGGGACTTTCCCCAGACATGCCCAGGACATGTCTAAACCTAGCTCCAGTCTGGGCTGAATAAAAAAAAGGTAAATACTGCCATCTCGTGGCCTATATTCACATTACACTGTCCAGTGACTTCCAGGAGGAGTGAGCATTTTGCCAGCATTGACCTGTCCCACAGGAAGATGGAGTAGCTTGAGGGGAACTTGGTTCCATTCCTGATGACTGTAGAAGGATTGGGAGCTTGTTCCTGACATACATCAGACATCAAAATGTTAATAAGAACGCAGTCTCAATCCTGGACCATGATTAGGCTTGGGAGTTTGGTCCTCTTAAGCAGGACAGACATTGAAGTAGGTGAACAGTAACATGGTCCCAACCCGACAACCTGTAACCTAAAGCAATCAAAGGTGACACACTTCTACCGGCTGGATAGAAAGAGACACAAGAAGAATTCATGGGAGGGTTGTGACAGGGGCAACATTTTGTGCACTCGCACATCTGTGAAGAAAAAAAAGGTGTGTAGGGTGCAAACACATTTAAGAACAACTAGACATTTCATTCAGGGACACCCTTGTTTGTTCCAGCAGGGTAAAACCATGCTGCACTTAGTAGTAACTGCACATACTACAACAAGATGGCTCTGTAGTCAAAGAGTGTAGGTAGTGCTGGCGTGTCCACTATTAAAATAGAGTGGGGGATTCTGTAAAGTAAAAAACAACAACAGAGATCCCAGACTGTTAACTAACTCGTATCAGACAAGAATGGGAACAAATTCCACTCTAAAAACAAAAATAAGAGTCTTGTTTCAACAGGACTACTCAGTGTTATTAAAAGAAGAGTTGATTTTACACAATGGTGAACATGCACCTGTCCCAACTTCACTGGAATGCATAGCAGACATCTTATTGTGAAATCGAATTTTTTCCTTTTTTTTTCTTCAAGGCATTTGTATGTACTCTATGCATCAAAGAGTTAAAAATGATTGAAAAATATTTATGTTGTTTTTTATGCATCATAGAGTCGAAATGCCATAGTAATCAAATTTTTTCCTGATAATTAATCGTTTACCATTTATGCACTACAGAGGCAAAAAACCTCGAAAAGAATTTGCCTCTTCTCGTGAAAAAAGTGCAAGTGTTGCTGCCATACAGCAATAGCAATAGCAATTCTGAAGTGAAGAAGTTTAGAAGAGGTAAGAGATTCTCGCATTTAAGGGTGATTTATAGGTGACGTCCCTTTGTACAGTCTCCCAGAAATGGTCCGGATAGTTCTGTCTGCTGACTCATTTCAGCCCAGCTGTTCGCCGGCCTTCCTGCTGATTGTGAAACAGACTTGTAATGGCCACACTAGCAGATTTTCCTCTGATACAATTCTGTCTGATCAATTTATATGGCCCCATCCTGGCTATGGCTTTATGCACCATTCCCTCCTGCTGATTTCAGTGGCTTTTTAAAATTATCTCACAATATCACACAAAGAGAGTTTAATCAGGGAACATAAAGAGCTTATTTGGCAGCAATATGTGTTAAAATGATGCTCTGTCATTTCTGGGAAACCTCGAGGTACCATGCCAAACTCGAACTGAATTCCTGTGAGCAAAAATATGAGTGCACACGATGTCCCCCCGCATGTTGTTACACTGATCAGATACAACAGTTTCCTCAACTTCATTTATATAGCTACTGTGCTATCACTCAAACCTTACGTCCCAACAAACTGATAATCAAAGCACGTTGATTGTCTCCTCAAAATGATCCATAGTTGCTTTCATTGATGTTTGGTGTTTTAAAGAAACTGGTATCCCAGTGGTTATTGCCGGTCTTGATTATAAAAGTACGAAGTACGAAGTATCAAGTGTCAAGAGACAGATCTTAAATTTTGTATTCAACAATTTATGCCAATTTATTCTTAGTTGTCACTCTTGAACTTACCACTACATACCACATAACATCTGCAATGGCTTTCTCCCCAAGATTGGAAGCTACTGCACTTTCTTCTCAAATGCAGCAACATCAAATATCCTGTCTACCTGAGCTGCTCATCCAACAAAATTTCAACCTTACAATCTAAAACTTACAATCTTTCTTCATCTCCCAAGAATTTCACTGGAAATTGGAAAATATATAAAAATAGTGTCACTGGCACTGTAGCTCAGCTGGGCATTTCAAAATGGTAAAAATGGCTAATTTCAAGATGGCTGCTATAGCTGCCACATTGAAAAACAATAAATGGCAATGGTCTACGTCAACTTTTGTGCCCTCATTGGTTGATAGATGAGGGCAAAGTGACTGCATAATGGTGAAGTACTTTCAGAAAAGATTTTCAAAGCTATTTATTAATTTTTGGGCACGGTCTGATGTCAGAGGTCAAATCAAGGTCATAGTGTACCAAACAGAAAAAACCGGATTGTATGTGTTGAGTCATGCTGCTTAGTACCTACATACTAAATTACAGCTGAATCGCTGGACAAATTATTGACAAATGACTGAAAATATCATTTTCAAAATGACAGCCAGGACCCCATTATTTGAAAAGGAATTGCAACGATTTATGTAAATTTTGGCGTCCTAATTGGTTAAACGATGTATGTATCTGCTGGATAACTCACTCAGTTAAAGCACCGCATTGCGAAGCAGAAATGACTATCACGGCGTGGGTTCGAGCCCCGGTCGTAGCAACTGGCAGTGGTCAACAGCTTTTTCAGAGTAGCGCACAATTGGCCATTTTGCTACAGGGATGCAAATTGGGAAGGGTCTGCTGGGAAGAGTTAAATAAAAAATGGTTGCCTTGTTTGTTGCTTAAACGCCTCCTGTTGGCCAGCCAGACACTTGTCAAGAAGATTCTGAACTTGTTCATGATCGGGTATCCTCCACCCTCGTTCTGAACTTGCAAGGATTCAACCAATGAGTGTATAAGAGGCAGTAGCTGACAGGCACGTGCTTCGGAGGAGATCTGTGAACTCTCTTCACTCTTCTGCATTGGCAACAGGGGGTCGCATATGAGCAAGCCTTGTACAAACCAAGATAAGAAACCCCCTTGTAGGCCGACCAAGGATGGCTAGATGAGCTAATCTTCTGGAACGCCCATATTGGTAGTCAACCAATGAGCAGTTTATTCTGGAAATATCCAGGAATCCAGCCAACTTGGGCATCTACACTGACCTTCAAGTGAACCCTAGGTTTGAGAGGATCAGAGAAGGTTTTTGAGCATCCCTGAGAGGCCTAAAAAGAAGGTACACTATGATGTAACAGCAAGCTTGTAAATAAGGGTGGAGTGTTGCTATGGGACTACGAACCAATCAGAGAGTAATAAAGTTTGACAAGGTGGAAAGAGTCACATTTAATCCCACCTAAAGGAACGCGCCAAAAGGCTAATAAATATGAGAGTTCAGACAAGTGGTCGTCAGTCGGGTGATTGATGAAGAATGAATGCTATGTTGTTTGAGCAGACCAGCTTGGATTTTGTATTTCACTTTGATCAACTTGCAATAAACCTGATCGCATCAGACTCAGGAGATTGCGCCCATTCCTTGAAGGTAGATTTACAATGGTTAGGAGAACACTTGTTCCACAAGGGTTTCCACCGACATTCCCCAATTGGGGATTCCAGATTCAGGTTAGATTGGAGATTGGAGAAGTTTGAGTTTCATATGCCCGACAGTTTCAGATAAGATGTTTACAGACATTGACGACAAAAACTAACGACAACAGACAAACAGGCTAAAAGCTGTGTGGTTACCGATTAAAAAAATGAATCTAAAATTTCATATTTATATGCCCAACAGTTTCAGAGAAGAAGATATTTACAGATGACAACAACTAACAATGATGGACAAACAAGCTATGACATAAGCCCATCGGACCGTTGGTCCAGGTGAGCTAATAAAAATGCTGAGGCTGCGCTGCCGGATAGCTCACTTGGTTGAGGCACTGCGTTGCAGTGCAGAAATGACTATCACGTCACAGGTTTGAGCCCCAGTTGTACCAACCGGCAGTGGTTGGCAGCTTTTTCAGAGTAGCGCATAATTGGCCATCACGCTACAGGGTTTCAAATTGGCAAGGGACTGCCGGAAAAGAGAAATAAACAGCTTTGTTTGTTGCCCAAGCGCCTCCTGTTGGGCAGACCGGCGCTTGTCAGGAAGATTCTAAGTCTGTTCATGTCTGGGTATCCTCCGCACTCGTTCTGAGCTTGCGAAGATTCAACCAATGAGTGTATAAGAAGCAGTGGCTGATGGGCACGTGCTTTGGAGGAGAGCCGTGAACTGGCTTCACTATCCTGAGTTGGCAGCAAGGGGTTGCAAACGAGCAAGCTTTGTTCATAGTTCACCAATTAGGCATTCCAGATTCGGGTGGGATTGGAGATGTCAAATTTACATTAAAAAAAATAATAATGAGGCTCTGGCAGACTTAAAAAATGTATCATTCTATGAAATTTATACATTCTAGTTGATAAGGAAATGCTCTTATTACTCTCCACACAAAAAACTGCACCCATTAACTGTCACAATTCACCTTTTAGTCTGAGAGCTAGTGAGAGTTTAATTAGCAATCTGAGCCTGAAAGGTTTGAGGCATGGAACATATGGCTTGTGGGTGTGGGTCATAGGAATGTGTATTCTTAAATTTCGCATCTGTGGGATATAGCAGGGGGCGCCAAAGTACCCCCAAAAATAACTCAAATTAGCACTTAACGCCCAATCAATATTTTTTCATGAATGGAGTAATGTTGATGTACTTCTTACTAAAGTCCATCCTAAGAATGCAGATTTTTTGGATTGGTGTACTTAACCCCTTAAGATCTACGTCCTGGTACCAGGGGCCGATTTGTTACGCATTATAAACACAGCATCTTTCCTAATCGCAACATTGTAATGCGGCATATCCGCATTTCGCGAAGGAACTCGGCCAAAAGCTCATGTACACCATTTTTACCTCAACCGAACACAATTCAAGCACCAAATAAGTAAATAAGCATGCAGCAAAGCATAGGATGAAATCATATCAGCACTGAATCACCAGAATTTCTCCTGAATTAGTGCTATGCATAAGAATGATACCTCAAATGAAAGAGGAAAGTCCACAGAATCCAACGATATGAGCCCTGTCATGTTAAACCGACACCACGCTCAAAGAACACCAGGCACACACTTTACACTCCACAGAGATGAGCAAAAATTTCTTACCTTATATTTTGTAATAAAAAACCACTCTAGAGTAAATCTGTGCTTGCTATTGTTCGTTTGTTTTGTTTTTTAATATATCTGCTCCAGTGGAGTCAAACTTCATTTTCATTGTATGTATTATCTTCGAATAAGAAATAGTATAGGCAACAAAACTGGCAGAAATAATGATACATTTATTTTTATTCTAAAAATCAAAAAATGTTGTATTTGGATGGAATGGATGCCTGTACTGATATATAAGTGAAATTAAATGAGTTTTGCAGTTTGGTATCTGAGAAATCTGAATGGAAGACAAGATACCTAAATAGCCAAATTGGAGAAGCCACCTAGATATTCCTCTCTCATTTTGCTCTGATTTACCTGATCAGAATAAACTTTGGCACAGATAATAATGAGATTCTGTGCTGTCATTTTTTAGAGGTTTCAGACTGCAACTCAACAAATTTACAAGGGATAAAAGTAAAACTTTGTTAGGTGCAAAATGAGATCTTTCATTTACACTGTGTTCTAACTCCATTTACTCTGACTCAGTGACATATATAGTGATTTTTACACCACGGCCTAAATTCCAAATAGTTTTACCTTTATTACGATACCAAGATTATTCAAATGGACTAAGCAGTCGCAGAGATATACTCATTTCAGTTTGGGCTTGCCATTTTCGAAAAAGAGGTTCAGGGCGTAAGAGGTTAAGAAGCATGCGAATTAGCACTAATTCGCTTCTTAATCAGCAATTTGAGCTCATCAACAAAACCTCTGCCAAATTATGGGATTTGGTAGCACAAACAAAGAACAGATACTTCAGAATGCATAAAATGCAGGATTCTCTCTTTAAGAAGAGATCAAAGTTCAACTTTTTTCATATTTTCAACTTGAGGCTCATTAAAAGGTACTAATTACTGTTTGAACATTTGGTATCAAAGAGGGCGCAGAATGACAGTTACGTAGGCTGAAATGGATGCCATCCCAATATCATAATCTGAATGCTTCCTGTTGGGGAAAATGCTAAATATCATTTGGAAATATAGCCGTTTTAAGCCTAATTATCTAATTTAGCTGTAATTTGCAATTTATGCCCATGCACCAAACATACCGCAAAATTGACCTTTTGTGGTCAGAATTTAGAATTCACAATTAAGAACAGAAGTTATTTGGTATTCTCGTCTTAAGAACTACGTAATTGGATACTGTATATGCACTCATTGACCCCCCTGCACTGATTATGCTTATTTTAAAGCAAACGTTTAAAAACAAACAAATGATTAAGAAAGGTGGCACAGTGGTTAGCACTGCTGCCTCACAGCAAGAAGGCCGTAGGTTTGAATCTGGCCATGGGGCCTCTCGGTGGAGTTTGTATGTTCTCCCCTTGTTTGCTAGGGTGCCCTCCGGGTTTTGCTGTTTCCTCCCACAGTCCAAAGACATGCAAATCAGCCTAATTGGAGACACTACATTGCCATAGGTATGAGTGTGAGAGCAAATTGTGTGTGTGACAGATATTGAGACCAGATTATTCATTACACAGAACACAAGTCTCAAATCTGCTAACTGGATTGTCCATGGCCTTGGCATGAATGAAAAAGAATATGTCTTAAAGCATCAGGATGGAGATGTGGTCACGTACAGTATAGACCACATTAAAAGTCAAATGTACTGTTTAACGACTGAGGCACACATGCAGCACGAGCGTGGCACAATCTAAGAAGACCGCAGTACAGGACAGCTTTAAGGAGCGGAGGATCTTATCGACCTGTCTGTGCATTCATGCATGTAGTCCCGGCCGCTTTGTCCACACTCTCGGCTGTGGTGTCATTCCATGGTGTGGTATACTGGTAACGGTTCATAGTGAATATTAACTCCAAAAATACTGCTGAACACTGATGCTATGTATGCAATGTAGATCGAAACTTTAAATACTGAAACGGGCCAATGGGACGTTTACAGACTCAATTTATTCTTTGTACCCATACATATACAACCCCAATTCCGAAATAGTTGGGACAAAGTGAAAATTCTGAATAAAATCAAAACCCAATGACTTTCAGACCACATGAGCCAATATGCTATTTACAATAGAACAATGATAATTGAAACTAAGACATTATACATTTTTATCCACAAAATGAGCTTATTTCAAATTTTCTGGGTGCAACGGTTCTCAAAAAAGTTGGCACACAGGCAAAAAAGGGCTGAAAAAGTTAATTAGGATATAAGAGAATCAGCTGAATGTGATGGCCGGAAGAATTGAGAGGCTAAGTGCAGCGGCAAGAGGGAAATAGAGCGGCACGGACACAATACAAATACAGGAATAACACAGACCATAAGACAGGGACAATCCTTGCGCTTCCAAAAGGAAGTTCAAACATCCGACAAAATGGAAGCAAAGCGAGAGAGAGAAAAAAAGAGAGGTATCTTGGGAGCCGAGAAAAACAAGGCACCTAAAGGATAGAGGAGAAAAGGGAAAATCTCAAGAGGAATAGAAACTCCTATAATAAGGAGAAGATACAAAGTCACATAAAGACTGACTACAGATATTCTTGACTAAAGTGCTTCACTACAAACAGACGCTCTAGCGAAGGAGTCATGGCAGACTTCCGGCTTATACAGAGTCCGGGGAGGCGCCGCCCAAGTTCCATCAACCAGCTCGGTAAAGAATCCGATTGAAAAGGAATTTGATACCATCCTGGAACAAGAGCTTCAAAGTAAAGCACTAAACACACGCACACCTCCCAAACCATGACAGGACCCCCCCCCCCCCCCCCATGGAATGGCTCCGGACGTTCCCAGAGAACCCCGTGCACGGAACTCTGAGAAAATTGTGGGATCCAGATTATCCCGAGAAGGGACCCAGCACTGCTCCTCAGGACCACATCCCTCCCAATCAACTGAAAAGTGGGCCCCATGACTAGCACGCCTCTCCGCCAGAATACAATGCACGGTGTAAACCAGCCCCCCCTGAATCATCCACCGTGGCGACGGAGGTTTTTTCGACCAGTGCCAGGACACTAGTGCTGACCAGTTTAAGCCAGGAGACATGAAAAGAGGGGGGTGCACAAGGATCTAGGGAGCTGTAAAAGGACGGTGACAGGGTTGATACACTATTTTGAGAGGACTAATGAAGCGGGGAGCCAATTTCCGTGGCTCTACTTTTAAAGGAAGGTCCCGAGTGGAAAGCCAAACTCTATGGCCAACCCGATACGATGGGCCCAAACGGCACCTTCTATCAGTGGTGGTCTTCTGATTCCACCCAGAGAGCAACAGAGAGGACCGGACCCTGGCCCAGACCGACTGACAACGTCGAACAAAGTGATTGATCGAAGGAACCTCTGAATCTCAGTCTCCTGAAACAGCGGAGGTTGATAACCCAACTGAGCCTCAAACGGGGAAAGGCTGTGGAGGAGTTACAGAGGGAATAATGGGAGCATTCGGTCGATGCCGAAAAATTACTCCACGAAGACAGGTTGTCTTTCGCTAAATGCCGAAGTGTATTCTTTAGCGACTGGTTAATTCACTCTCTCTGCCCGTTTAGTCTCAGGGTGGAAACCAGACGAAAGGCTCACGGCGGCCTCAGAAATAAAATGGGCGGCCTTAGAAAACCGTTCGACCACAACCAAGATGACACTGTTGTCATCAGAAATAGGCAGCCCTGTAACAAAATCTAGAGTGATATGGCTCCACGAGTGCTTGGGGACAGGCACCGGCCGCAGCAGACCAGAGGGGGAGGAGATGGGAAACCTTGTTCCTAGCGCAGATACAGCATGCTGTCACAAATTCCAGGATGTCCTCAATCAAGCTGGGCCACCAAAAGCGTCGGGCCAAGGACCACTCGGTCTGATGAACTCCAGGGTGACCAGCCAGGCAAGAACAGTGCCCTCACTGGAGAACTTGGGACCATACCACTACCAGAACAAACAAACAGCCAGGTGGCTCCCCGCCAGGACCGGGATCAGACCTCAAGGCATCCTGCACAACAGACTCAATGTCCCACTGAATGAGACCCACGATCTGAGCTGCCAGAAATAACCGGCTCAGGAACTGGATCGCAACCAGAGTGGTTGTAAATCCTTGACAAGGCGTCAGGCTTGATGTTTTTGGACCCAGGGCGATAAGTTGACGTAAAGTTAAAGCGATTGAAAAACAACGACCACCGCACCTGCCAGGAATTTACATCGCTTAGTCTGTTGGATATTTTGGAGATTTTTTTGATCCGTCCAAACCAGAAATGGATGTTCAGCCCCCTACAAACAATGGCGCCACTCTTCTAACGCCAACTTGACAGCTAACAACTCACAGTCACCAATGCTGTTATTCCGTTCGGCCGCCGACAACAACCGGGAGAAGTAGGCACATGGGTGCAACGTATAGTCCCAAAGGGGGCGCTGGGACAAAATGGCACCCACCCGACCTCCGACGCATCCACCTCCACCACAAATGGGAGGGAGGGGTTGGGCAAAACGAGAATGGGCTCCGAGCTAAATCGTTTCTTTAACTCCTAAAAAATAGCCTCAGTTGCTGGAGACTAAGCAAACGACGGGAAGGTATTGTTCTTACTGGGCGTGATAAAGGGGGGCAGCTACCATGCTAAAATTGCGGATAAACCTACTATAAAAATGAGCAAAGCCCAAAAACCATTGAACCTCCTTGAAATTTTGTGGGGCAGACCAATTCCTGACTGCTGCCATCTTGTCCAGGTCCATGCAGACCGACCCTTCAGATACAATGAAGCCAAGGAACGAGACTGTCTTGCATTAAAAATGCATCTTTCAGCTTTGACAAAAAGCTTGGCTTTCAGTAGGGCCTCAAGCATTTGTCTGACGTGTTGTTTATCCCCTGAGAAAGTTGAATAAAAAATCTGAATGTCGTCAAGGTAGACAAAGACAAATTTCTCCAACATCTCTCAGAGGATGTCATTAACAAGTGCCAGGAACACAGAGGGGGGGCGTTAACCAATCTGAACGGCATGACCAAATACTCGTAGTACCCGTCGTGCGTATTAAATGCTGTATTTCATTCGTCCCCCTGCTGTATCCAAACCAAGTTATAAGCATTCCAGAGGTCTAGCTCAATAAAAAACGACACCTCCTGCAGATGTTCACACGCAGAGTTCATCAATGGAAGGGGGTATCGGTTGTTAATGCTGATATTATTCAAGCCCCTATAATCAATACAGGGTCTCAAACCGCCATCTTTTTTGTCCATAAAAAGAACCCCGCTCCAGCAGGAGACGTGGAAGGCCGAATAAATCCATTAGCCAGATTTCTTGAATATATTCTCGCATGGCCTTATGCTCAGGCCCTGACAGCGAATATAATGAACCCCTGGGGGGAGTGTACCAGGGTAGAGATTTATCTTGCAATTGTATGTGTGATGAGGAGGTAAATTCAAGGTCCATTGCTTGTTAAAAACCTCCACGACGTCAGCATAATCGTTAGGAACATTGGGAGGCGGACACTGGACGACTGGGTTATTCTGACAGCCGAAAAGATTTGTGGCCTATGCTTCAGTAGAAGACCAAAGAGAAAACAGGGGAATTTATCATAAAAAACTGGACTTCCTCTAAATGACCACCAAATAGGATGAACATAGTCAATAATTCAGAGGCCTCGGTTATAAGTCCAGTTCCCAGCGGGTGACCATCCAAGGACCTGACAGTGCGTAAATGTAAAAGAGGATGGATGGGAATGGAATGTTTCCTAGCCCACTCCACATCCATAAAACAATCCATGGCACCTGAGTCCAAAAAAGCTTCAACAAATATTTTCTGTCTCCCCACAGTTAATTCCACTGAAATAAATGTACGAAAGGGAAATTGGGTCTGTCCCTCTAGCACCCCCCATAATGCCAGAGGGCCTTCCCGTTTCCCTTTAAGCTCGGGACGGATATGTCCCGGTTTGCTACAATGATGACAAATTATTACAAACCTGGCTCTCATATGAACCGTCAATCTGCATTAGCTCACTAATGGTGGGAAATTCAGTGGGCGGAGCTGAGGCTGTGTGTATTTTGGGAGAATTGACCCATTTGCTAATAGGAGCCTTAGCAGTTTGTTTCTCTTTGTTTTGTTCGTGGATACGATTATCAACTCGCATCGCAGTATGAACCAACAAATCTAAAGAAACGCAAGGCTCTAATTTCGCGAGAGCATCCTTAACCTCCTCCGCCAACGCGTGAATAAAAACTGTCATGAGAGGTGCCTCAGGCCACCCTCTGTAGCGAGAGAATGGAAGGCAATGGAGAAATCTGCAACACTCTCAGAGCCCTGCCTCAAATGACCACAAACGTCCTGGGCCCGGTTGTTCAAAGCTATGTTAACTTTAACCGGTGATTAAGCTGAAACCACAGTATCTATATCCCTGAATGAAAGCACAGATGTTTGTATGTTTTTGATGCATTTTGTAGGTTTCCCCTTGATTAGTTTAAGTAGTGAAGAACATTCGCCAGAATCTTATTTAGAGAGTGGTCATAATGTCAGGTGTTTAGCCGTTAACCAGCCGTTAAATTAACAGAGCTTTGAACAACTGGGCCCTGATCGAACACTGAAATCATTTCCCCCACCAGAGTATCAGCAGAATTTACCACCGGCAATCTAGCGTGAATGAGTGATCCCACCCAAGTGAGAACTGTACCAGCTAACAGGGATAAAATAAACGCAACACGTGACTTTTCATTAGAGAATCATGAGGGTTGCGATTTAAAAAATATTTCACGGTGAGCGATGATATCTTTGGATTTCCCTGCCTCGCCTACATATCTTGGGGGTAACTGAAGTTTAGGCTCTCGGGGAAAGTGTGTGGTTTGTGTTTGTGAAACATCTTGGAAACCCAGCTAACAATTGAACGTATTAGGAACGTGACAAGAACGTTAAGGTTATGTGAACGTTACCTTTCAATGTTCCAGGAACATTAATGTGTGGAGTTTTCCTGTGGTTATCAGAACGTTAATCTTGAACGTTACAGTAGAACGTTCACAGAACATTTTCATCATGTTACTTCATATACCATAACTTTCAGAGAACATTTTCGTAACGTTACTTGAATTATAGCATAACGTTCAGAGAACGTTTTCATAACGTTACTTTAATATAGCATAACGTTCTTTGAATGTTCTCTCAACTTTATTATTATCAGAAATTCACCGCATTATTTAATATTTGGTAAAACAAACAACTCATGGACACAAAAAACAGTTCAAGTAGTTTATTTTGTACACAATATACAATGAGGCTTATGCGCCTTGTGCTAGCTGTCATGATGTATTTGGATGGCAAAGAACTAAATATATCAATAGTCAGAGAACAAAAACAATGTAGGCCCTATCAATTCGAGAACTAAAACAATGAATTCAATGTATTTTGCCCCTCATTAAGCATAGTTTTACATTTCCATTACATGTGGCACCATATAGCTTTTTATCACAATAAACATGTAATGTTACAAGCACAAATATATGTAAATTAACAGTTCCAGATGTCCAAACCATGTATATAATGTATCATTTTCAATTTAAGCCTCAGTGACCTAACAAAAACAGGTGAAGGTCATCAATATCAAATTAACAAACTCTTGTCACATGTAATGTGTCTTGGGAATAAATTTGGTAAGCCTGGCTCAATTTCTTCTTGGTTTCAAAATTGGTGTTATTCAATGGTGTTCAGTGACTTTGAGGAAATAAGTCAAGGTCACTGCCATAATACATAAACCATTACATGGCCTGATATTACTACAATATGCCTGTAATGTTACATATGTACAAATGTCAACAATAAAAAATGCCCAGACCAGCTCATTAATACAACATATGTAGCTTTAAAAGCCTCCATGCCCTTGAGGAAATAGGTTAAGGTCATTCTATAAATAATATTCTTTCATCACATCTGAATGTCTTTCCCAAAATTTGACAAGCCTGGCTCAATTACTTCCTGAATGAGAAATATGTATGTTGTGTTATGGCCCCAACTTGTTATTACATTTACAACACAGCAGCAACAGCAAGGGATGACAGACACAATTTAAAACTTAAACACATTTAATGAACAATGACAAACACTAAACTACAATCTACTCTCATGACCAAGATTGAATATATACAAAAAAAACAGAAATATTTACAGTCCCTTTGGTGGGTTGATTGGTGATGTCCTGGGTGAGGAAAATGCTCTAACACAGGTCTTATCCACTTGAAGCTTCACAGGTCTTATACAAAATGGCAGGTCTGGACACATTTATCCTTCTCCTTGCAATTTCTCCTACTACTACTGTCTCAATTCTCCCCCTTATATACTCTTTTGCAAACCCCTCCCACCTTTTTGGCTTCTTTAAAATTTTTCTCAGGGACTTGTCCCAGACATGCCTAAACCTGCCAGTCTGGGCTTAGCAAAAAAAAGGTAAATACTATTCACTATTCACATTACAGTTGCTTTTCAGTGACCTTGCAAAAAGTAAAGGCCACTCTTATTCTTCAGGAATTTGTGCCTTTACCTTAAGCTCGTGTGGTATGAATTTGTATAAGGCTAGTCAAATTTGGGCTGGCACAGTTGCACATATCAACCAGAGATAGCACCATGTGTCTTTTAATTATTTAGACTTTTATTACCCTGATGTATCTTTAAAATCATGAGCCTGTACAAAAGTTCAAAACGCAAGGCACATTTAAAAATACATTTTCAACTTCAAATCCTCTGTGACCTTGAAACAAGGTGACTCATATTATATAACAAAGCAGCCCCCGTCCCTTAAAGCATATTCGCCATCAATTTCATAACCCTAACTTAATTAGTTTTGGAGATATTGAATTTAATGTGTTTCAGCACATTTTGGCTCAAATTTTCAGTTATACCATTTGTGGCACCACAAGTATCAAACAAGTTCATGAATTTGCCTTAGAAATATTCCAACAAAGTTTCATGAAAATTCATTAAAACTTCAACACACTAGAGTGTGGACAAATTGTTCACGTGCTTAACAATATCTTGTGCCATAATGTAGGTAATGGCCTCTTTATCAAGTCCTACTAGTTTTTCATACATATGATATGTCCTCAAAGCTAAATGGGGCTACCATCAAAAGTTTCAAACTATTGTGCTCACAAGCCATAAGTTTACAGATGGAAGGAAGGCTGGACCGACATGAGCGACTCCATATTCTCTGGAACCTAGGTCAGCACTGCTAATATTCACTGATCTTCCTCTTCTTCTTCTCTTTGTCTGTTCTTCTTTGTTTTCTGCAACAAATAACAATCAAATTTTGTTAGAAATTAGAAATAAATCAACATTAAATTGCTTGACCACTAAAACCTTCACTTTCATAAAAAAAAAAAAAAAAACATTTTACTTAAACAAGTAGATGAATTAGTTGCTTAAGTCATTGGGATTTTTCCTATAGTACTTCGACAACTTGAACAAGAAATTAAACTACTTGCCCAAGAAATTGATTTATTTGCTAAAGTAGATGTCCTTTACATAATTCAGTAATTTTTCATAATGTTGAAAACTTTTGATGCATGCAGTTATCCGAAAACACTTGAGTAAAATTCAGCATTCTTGCTGGGCAAAGCAGAAATTCAAGATTTTCTTTTATTTGTAATCTGTACCATTCTATTAAAAGGCATGGTAAGCAGGCAAAGGCATAGTGATAAGTCATTTTTTACATTAAATGGTACTAAACACACCTTGTCGATGAGGGGCTAGCTTCAGGGCCTCAATCAGCTCATCATGCACATCAGGGGCCTTTATTTTCTTGTATGTCATTAGGCAGGATTCTGCAATGAAAATAGCATGACTCTTACAGTCTTCACAAAGCAATAGGTTGGGGGTTATGGTTTATTTCTGTTGCAACTCTTTCATTATTTACAAAGCAAGTTGGTTGGGGGTGATTGAATTTTTCTAAATTTTTCTAACTTTTGTTAACTTACTGGCAGCAATGAGCAACAAGTAAAAACTCTGGTTATATTGCTGTGTACATAAAGGAAATCCTATAAGTTATATTAACGGACTCCAATTAGTTAATGAAGCTTGCCTTTATTGATAGAACACTTACTATCACTCTGCAGATAGGCATGGGCTTCAGTGCCATTTTCTCTCGCCTACCATGGAGACTGAACATTTCCCACACCTTGTTGGCGGCAACATTCCTCAGCATGGTCCTCACCACTGTTGGAAAATCATGGCCTCCAAGGGCAGCTAAAGCTCTCACCTTCAAAAGGAATAAAAGCATTCTAAGCTTTCAGTACATTACTGATCATCGATGAACCACAGTAATATCTCTTCAAGTGTGCCACAGCAAAAAATTTCCACGGTTTGTAAAAACAGTTGGGCCCAACATAATTTCATTTCCATACTGAATATCAGGGCATGTAAAATTTTCACTTGTGCACCGAAGACAACTTTTAATAATCTGAAGCAATAAAAGTAATGTCAGATAATTGGTAAAACCTTTGGTAACAATTTGTGATTGCCAACTGACAAAATTTAATGGCCCCCATGGTACTTATTGTGTAATATCAGGACTCCAAATTTAGATTTTTACTCTCTAGCAAAATAACAAAAAATTCCTAAATTATCAAGGCCTTTCCATATTTTTAGGCAAGAATTCTTTGCTTGATCACCAGCCATGTATAAACAATCACTAGCTATATATATATATATATATATATATATATATATATATATATATATATATATATATATATATACATACATATACCAATTGCTGTCTGAAGGCATCGTCTCTTCTATCTTCTCACAAAGACCCTTCAACTCCTCCATCGTTTGCAGTGGCTCAGGAATAAGGTCTGTAGGAGTGTGTATATATATATATATATGCACACATTTACATATATACATTTACCAATTGCTGTCTGAAGGCATCGGCTCCTTCTATCTTCTCGCAAAGACCCTTCAACTCCTCCATCGTTTGCAGTGGCCCAGGAATAAGGTCTTTGATGTCCACTGCATCACCGCCAACTGCACTCGCAGCTATTTTCCTAAGTATTCCGAGCATTTCCTCCTGGTTTGCAATGATGCGTTGGAGAAACATGTTCTGCTGGAATTCTGTAGAGAAAAAAAAACACACACACACAAAAGTGTTTTTTGTAGCTACTGATTCTGTACATGTCTTTATTTATTTATTATTCAGGTTCAATTAGATCAGTTTGTTACATTTAAATTGATCTTCCCACCTTACAAATAGAACCTTCAATACAATAGATACCATTGATCCACAAAATGAAAAATCACAATAGCCACAGCGCCATTTGGTATATTAAAACTCCCATAACATCTGCAACATCTGCATCTGCTTGAAACTGTAAAAACCTGTGTTTGGGATTTTCCTTATATTTTATCCTTTTTCCACTTGTCAAATCTGAATAAAGTTCCAGTTCGGTTATACTGATAGATTGGGGGATTTGGGTTTGGAACAAAAACACATATTTGTGCATGCGCTATTTAAATCAAATATTATTAACCATCTTGGTTCAAAGCAGAGGTTGTTTCCCTTGATGGTGTGGAATGACCCCTGATCCGAACTCATGGATGGAGCTACCGACCCTCGGCTATTACCGGCACTGGATCTGTCAGGTTTTGCCAACCAGCGGGAGCTGCTACTGGATGCCGACCTGTGAGGGGCATTGAAAACTGGGCTCTCAGACCCTCGGAAGCTACTAGCTGCTGATACACTGTCTGGTGTTGGTCTTTCTCACAAGAGCGACCGGCTGTCTGATCCATCACTGCAAGGCATGTTATAATAACTTCGGGGCAACTGATTGGTAGGTGAAGTCACTGATTCTCTTGACGTGCTGGCAGAAGGTTCATCTGTTGGCATTGGATGAATGGAGTGGTTGGAGATAAACGGTGGAGGCTTTGGCGCAGTAGTACTGGCCTGCTGACCATCCTTTTTGGCACGTTTTCTTTGAACTTCCTCATCTTCATCTGCCAAAAAAAAAAAAAATCAAAAGTTTGCAGTATGCAATACACTTCAGAAAAAAAGAAGCCACTCTAATAGAGATTTATATTTTATTCAATTTGTTAATATTCTACCTCAAGTTTCTAAGTTTTGTTGGAGAAAATATTTTCTATGACCTATTGCATCTAAATTTGTCTGCATTTAGGTTAAGAATCTCCCAAACAAATAGTTTGATTGTTACATTTATTATTGTGATAGTAAACGCCTAGTTGATTGAAAATTGTACCACGTTTTGGTCCAGTTTTTACAGGTATACTTTGAGGTACATCTATACACAAAAGAAATGCTGACCATTTCTTTTTTACATTAAAGTTAGGTTTACCTACCATCACCATCACATTCCTCTTCGAGTTCAACATCAGAGTTACGCCTGAACCGCTCTGGAGTTTTTGTTGCACGTTTCCTTTGCAGGGGTTCCTTTTGCTCTGACTCCATGCTAGAGAACATCGCAGCCTGCTTTTCGTAGCTGCAAACAAAAAATCATCAGGTACGTCTTATGGCGAGATTATCACTTTATGAGCAGAAGCAAGGTCAATTTTGAATTTAGTCCCTTACCAGTCCTGGTTTTCCTGAAAACCTTGATGGGACACTTGTTCCATAGCGGCTTGTCTGGAATTTCTGCCTTTTTTATACGATTATGGGATGGGTTTATCAATGGCCAGTAGCAGAAGGACACCTAGAAGCAAATAGAAACAACAATTAGGAACTAGCTTACATTATGTGAAATGGTCAAATTCAATAACTTGGGAAGACTGGCACAGACAAATCAATTTACCCTAGGAACCCAATGGAAATGTTCTGAGTAATCAGCTTTCTTGGGTTATGTTAGCACTAGACTGAATAATTAATTTTCAGAAGCCTTATACCAATTTGTAATATTGGCAACTTCAGTGATACGGTAAAAATTGATATTGTTTCAGCTGCATCAAGTATTTTACGTTATGTATGTATCTTATGCTCATGTAATTATTAACCATTAACAGGGGCAGAACTGGCCTTTTAAAAAGTTGTAGCCAAAATGGGAAATAACGGTAAAATTGCAGGAAAATTCCACCATGGCTCTTATCTACTTCTTGTTAGAACAAATTAGTCATTTACAGATTTCTTTAACCAACTTTGAAAAACCTTAGCATTTGGATAATTAGCTAATGGAAACTGAGGTCCCTGCATCGATGTATGAGTTGTACTGAATAAAGTCAATTCTGATTACCTGGTTTTCCTCTTGAATCCATGACTCTGGAACCACAGAAACTGACTTTTCTTCACTGAACTCCACGATTACATACCAAACCATCTGTAGTACATAAAAATGGACACATTCAGGCAAATATAGTATTGAATATATCGTCAATGTTAATACATACAGTGGCACTCATAATCATTGGCATAACTATTAGAATACATTTACAACTAAGTGTCAACTGATGTGCACTACAATTAGGTCTATGGTTTTGCAGTTCCAACAGTGAAAATTTACATTCCACATTTCATATAATGTTATTAATGGAGCTCAATCCGTGCATAATATATAATATATATATTGCTGTAACTACTTACTGTAAGTCATAACTCATGCAGTATCTGGATGAAGATAATTTGTCCTGTGCCGTCAGTCTCCAGTTTGATAGCCTGTTTTCTCAATTTGTTGACACCAAGCTTTTTCATATGTGCATTTTGCCTATGCCCTCTATAAACTCCTACAATCCGTGAGTCGCATGGTTCATTGAACTAAGGCTCTGTATGTTGGTAGACTCCGCATAAGAATTCATCATTCTCAATATTAATTACCTCACAACAGGAGTTATTGTCCAGAACATAAACATTGTTTGGTGATGCCGTGGAGACCATTGTAGATTTATTTTCTTGCAGTCCAAACTCTCTCTGTCTGCTTCTCTCACTACGTCTCTTCACAATTTGTGCCAGGGGCTTTTTACCCGATCGTACACATTTTTTCAACACCTGCATATAGTTTTCAAAGGGGAATGCAGCACATGCATCCAGTGATCCATATTCACTCACTTCATCAGCCAGGTGAAGCAATGAATGCACATTATAGCCAAGAAATTCTTGGCCATACAAATCACGTGCCTCTGTGACAAAGTGCTTAAGGGAATCATGGGCATATCTTGTGTGGCATGCAGCAAGCGTAGGCGACACTAGTATGGAAATTGCAATACTAAGATACATGAAGTTGTTATACAAGTCCTACCTCAAAATTCCGTCCAAAGCTATTTTCCCAGTATATAACAGGAACTGTCTATACTCAGTAGCCTTCCACCTGTCCACTTCTTTTAAGGAACGTGGTTTCCTGGCAAATATTGAGGGGATACTCTTTTTCATTTCCTCTAGCCGATCACTTATCTGTTTTATTTGCTCAGCCGAGTGTCTGACTTGTCTGTTTCCCCTGATCCAAATCAACAAGAGCCTTTTCATGCAGCCCAAACAAACTTGGTGCATGTAGTCAATTGGAAAGTCTTTTACCATGTCAATGGGTAGCTGACAAAAGGGGGATGGGTCAAGGTGGTGATGCTCTGCATCAGACTGGTCACGAAATGAGATATTGGTGCGAAGCTCTATGTTTTCTATATCTTGGTAAGTCATTCTCCCAATATATTCACCTCGCTGACTACACTTGTCACATCCAGAATAACCTGCAAATAATTTTGTTCTCTAAACCATTGCTCTAGCGGGAGCATCGCACACAATGCATCTAATCATCACTCGAACAGTGGCATCATCAACTTGAAAGCCATCTTGCAAAAGTGTCTAATTCTTGAATAATGTCAAGACAAGAAGTCCAAGTCGGTTGGCTTTGAATTTCCAAAGGACAAAGTCACGGGGAAGACGATGACAGGCTCCATATTTACAATGGCACATAACACTGGCCATAGTGACATGCTTGAACTTTTAAACAGCGGCAGGCCATCAATGTTCAATGATATTTCAAATAAATTAACATTTACTCTAGTTTGCAATGGATACATCTTGAAATGTTTTATCAGCTCATTTTTCAGTCCAAAATAGTAGCACTCCTTTTGTCCTGCACTTCCACCTCTCTAGCTGTGCGGAGTAAAGTTCGGGCAGTTGAAGGTAGATTGGAATGACCAGATTTTTTCAATAGCTTGAGCAAACTGTCAACTGCATTATGTTTTACTTGATATTCTGTTGCCCATACAGTCAGCTGATCTTCAAAGCAATCATTCTCCATATCGCCTTCCGAGTCGGATGACACAGTAGCATGCTGATTTATCAAATCCCATGTAAATTCATCATCTGCAGTTTCATTATCTGTGTCATCCTCTGCACACTGCACAGGAATCTGTTCATTTCCATCATTTTGTAGAAAGTTTTCTGGTGGTACAACTGGGGTAACTGGTCTTTCAACTAATAGCTCTACATCACTTTTGTCACTGTCAACAAATGTGTCGTTGTGTTGCCTTTTCAGACCTCTAGTTGTTGCAGCCCACCGCCGTTTGTACTCACGCTGCACTGACTTTTTCATTGTGAAATACATTTTTCTGAAAAGCATGAAAATTACACTTAGTACTACCCATGCATGCTTGTAACATTAAGTGATGAATGTTATTAAGAGTAAAGATATCATGCATTTGTTATGGAGCTAAGCAAGCAAATGTATCGGGATACTATAGTTATGTACAGTAAAACCTGTGTTTAGTGAACGCTGAGATTAGTGAACATCCTCCAATTAGTGAACACTTTTCTTGATCCCTTTCTTCTTTTGCTCTAATGTTATCCATGCATACAAAGCAAACATGTTTTGATCTAAATAAATTTTTTCAACCGCTACATAAAATCACATGCAAAGCAATTGTCAAATGTCTCTCTACCAACAAAAATGCAAACTTAATGAAGATGTCTGAAAATAATAAGTCATGCAGGCTTGGTAATTATTTTACACTTGGAAGATACAACCAATTAGCTAGGCTGTTCCTAAATCCTCACTTTAACAGTTCCCTTTTATTTATAGACTGTGACTTTAACTTTGAAAAAATCTGGGAAAGAGATTCGGGAAAAGTTCCGGTGTCTTAAAGTTCAATTAATTTTCATCCATATATCAGGAAATCCCAATTTGATAACTCAGATACGTATATATAACCAAAAGCAAAAAAATAAAGCAATAAACAGACTCGTATTCACATCTTTATGTCACTGAATTCATTTGGATGTTCCCTACAATTTACAAACTGAATCTAGCATGCAAAGGCTTTTATTTAAAAAAACGGTAACAAATGCAGATGTTGGGTCGTCAAATGCAAATATGTGTGCTTTAAATAAATTTGTAGGGGATTGCAAAATGTAGCATTTCAACAGTACATGTATATATAATTTATACAAGTGTGAAGTTTTTAGGCTGAAAATACAAGGTAGATTTAAGCGTAATTATATGAAAGTAGGAGAACCTAACGTCCAGTATTACTCAAAAGCATACATTATGAAAATTGTAAATGGGAAACACACATTCTTACTTTTGGGCCAAACATATAGGGAGCAGTCAAATCTTGCAAAATAAACACGGCTCCAAAAATATACATGTCACCGATATTTGGGAACAATTAATCAACTTCATATCAGCATGTAATGTTTTTAAAAATATACATACAGCCCTGCCCTAGTTTTGCAGCCAAGATTGCCATGAGTACCGGAACTTGCTACAATTGTTAGGGAAGCGGTGACGGAAGTAGAAGAATGTAACTTTCAGCATTATAACATACATATGTACTTTATTGCATAAATCCACCAGATTGCAGTTTATGCGGTAGAGTATATGTACGTTACGGCAACGTTCTGATAACGTTAGTGAAAAACTTCATGGACGACTGTCTATAATCTTCTTTTAGTTTTCTTATTTTTTGCAATCTAACCACAAAACGCTTATCTTGATCATTTCACTACACAGTACATTTAACTGAACACCGACATGGAGAGAGACCGTTTGATTTTTTAGCTACATGGAGCAGGCATGGGCGATAATCAGTGGCGGTTTTTCGCGGAGGCCAAGGGAAGCCTGGCTTCCCCAAAAATTATTGCAAGAAGGAATAAATATAAATAAGCTTCATCACAATGTATTTTATATTATTGTCATTTCCTTGTCAAAACACTACATCAGCACACTTCTGCTTTGGCTGAGCGTGAGGAGCAAAGCAGCGCCCCTCCTGTCAAGCTCTCATTGTGTCTTACACTTCGTGTCTCATGCCCTCCGCCCTGTCTGTCAGCTCGGAGGCCAGCTTCACTTGGCCTCCCTTGGGAAAAAAAATTGCCCGTATTAGCCAATCAGGTTGAAGCAAGGCTCATCGCTTAATGGTCGATGCATCATTAAAAAAAATGAGGGAGGCCAGATCAAATCTGGCTTCCAACCAATCACAAACTGTTACGGAAAATACACACACTGATTCAACTGTCCCGCCAGGCACTAGCCAGCCCACACAGAAAGAATAGGCATCAAGTCAGAGAATGGATGGTGACAGGGACCCTGAGTTTCTTGTAAAAAATGACTTCACAAAACTTGCTTTTGAGGTTCAAATAAAAGTCAAGCGGGACGGTAGGCCGAGTCCAAAGCTCAATTTAACTAAAGGGAGAGATGATGGGAAAGTTCGCTCTTTTTGTGAAGCTAACTATGCTAAAAACGAGTCCTATGGCCCGCCGTGGTTTTTTTGATCATCGGGTTGTTGTCGTATTTTTTTTATGTGATGCATAAAATGTGGTGTTTTATTCTTGTCGTGTCAAGTGGATTTCAGAGCATGATGGCTAAGCTATACTGTTTTTTTATACTCTCAGTCCTTACCGAGACTGCATTTAGGTCCGCTGACATCAGCTGCACTATCAGCTGACAGCTGTAAGGTTTACAGTTGATAGCGCTGCAGCACGTTTGATATCAGTTTTTATATAAACCTTTGTAGCTATGCGTTATATATTTAGATTATGTAATTCAAACGTTGCGCACGGGTTGTGCATTCATGTTGCGTGTGTTTTTGGATGTATGAATATTGGGCATCCTTGAGAAAATGTTAATTTCAGTTGCGAGGCTGCCACATATGACATTGTTACTTCTAATGTTGGTGGAAGGGGTTTGCCCGTGTTTCTATGCAATAGTCCACGGCTATCTTGCAAATGCTTTTGTTGCCAATTAATTAAATATTAGTCAGAGATAAGCATTGTCTACAAAACGGAACTTCATTAATACTGTCTGTGAAACAGTGACGTGCAGTCGGAGGTCAGTTTGGTGAGGCAGAAACCTTCCCTTTGCTTGATTCGCAATCAGACGATTAACTAATTTAGAAAGACTATTCGGCAGAATGACGGGCCATTTTAAGTTTCCGCGGCGTTATTTATCAGTAGGCTACATCGAACTTGAAATGCTCACGAAACTGCAGATTTGCGAGTACTTGCTTACAGGAAGCCAGAGACGTGCGGTGAGATGAGGCAGTGACCCAAACTTTTATCACAGGATTTTAAGAACCTGTTCCCACATACTATTCCTGATTGAAAATGAAAACAATTAATACCAAGCCTTATGGAAGCCTGACGCTGATAGAGGAGATAATAACTTAATTCACGTATACGCTGCAGTTCGAGACTGCAAGGATGGGCAAGGATGGAAATCTGAATAATCAATTAGGAAAAAGTCTCGGCTCGGTAATTCTGTTTTTAAACATTTTGTTAATCGGATTACGAAAGAAGACTGAAAAGAAACGCCCGCTTTTTATTTGGGTGTAAAACCGAGTATTTAAAGAAGAATACATTATAGGCTATTGATTAAGCATTGAACTCTGCATAAGTCGATATGCGTTAATATTTTTTGATGACATTGCTTCGGCTTCCTGGAAGCTAGTACGCGCAAATCTGCTGTTGAGCATTTCAGGTTCGATGTACTGAGTCATAACGCCGCGGACACTTAAACTGGCCCGTCATTCTGCCGAATAGTCTTACTAAACTAGTTAATCGTCTGATTGCTAATCAAGCAAAGGGGGAGGTTTTTGCCTCACCAAACCAACCTCCACCGCACGTCACTGCTGTGAAAGCAATGGCTAAAATGTTTTTGTTATATCTAGATCTTGTCATAATTGCCGTCTGATCGCTATGTGTTTAGCTTTCTGCTGTAATAAAGCTACGAGGCGTTTACCAGGTTTGCATGGACTTTCTCTAACTAATCACATACTACTGTGGGCCAGAGCCATGAGCACGCGCACAGCCCGAAGCGCGCATCCACAGCTCTCCCTCGCGCTTTCACTCTCTCTCACATACGCGGTCCTCTTTTTTAACCTTATTTTCACTAAAATGAATGAGAAGTCGGTAGAATAAAGGTACTGTAACAGTAGGCTAATTTGTTTGCAGGAAAATAACACGAAAACACTGAATTAAATTTGTTGTTCATTCTGGCTTCCTCGGTAATTTTTGTCACGGGCCGCCACTGGCGATAATCAGTGTATTTGTTACACATATCTTAGAGCGACTGAAATTTACTGACAGGAACTGTTTACAAGCTGTTTACTGCTTACAAGTTTGACATTTAGCAAATAAAAAACATCGTATTCATTTCATACTTCGAAATACCTACCTTTGATCACTTGTTGAGCTTCAAAATGACTGCGTTTTGCCGATATATGTCAGCGCCAACTGTCTTTTTTCTTGTTCAAACCACGCAGTACAACTCAAGACGCATGCGCGTGGCCTTGACCCACAATCCACTGGCAAAGGTACACGTTAGATGAACGTTCGCATAACATTCGGTGAGAACGTTAGATGTTGGTTTTCGCGAACTTTTGGGAAAACATTTAAAGAACGTTCTTAGAAGGTTCTATTGAACATAACCAAAGTAGAACCTTACACTAACGTTCTGTGTTAGCTGGGGAATGGTCAACACTCTAGCACACTCGGTGAGACTTAAGACATTTTCCTGTCTCTTAATAGCAGTCTCCTGCAGGCAAATCCTATCTGTCAGCTCTGCCTGGTGATTATTTAAGCAAATGAGGCCATTGCCATAACCAGCATGGACCGATTGTTGACTAGCAACAATTCCCTCCAGCATTGCCGTTGCTGGCGTCTCCATAGCTGGCTAGAGTGTTCTGTAATGGCTGGTAGAATTGAGAGGCCATGTGCAGCGGCAAGAGGGAAACAGAGCAGCACGGGCAGAGACTAATACAGACCATAAGACAGGGACAATGCTCGCGCTTCCAAAAGAACAACCAAACATCCGACAAAACAGAAGCAAAGCGAGAGAGAGAAACAAGGAGAAGTATCTCGGGAGCCGAGAAAAACAAGGTACCTAAAATAGTGTGACACAAAGGATAGAGAAGAAAAGAGAAAATCCCTAGGGGGATTGAAACTCCTGTAATAAGGAGAAGATACAAAGTCACATAAATACTGACTACAGATATTCTCGACTAAAGTGCTTAACTACAAACAGACACTCAAGCGAAGGAGGCGTGGCGGACTTCCGGCTTATATAGAGTCCGGGGAGGCGCCACCCAAGTTGAATCAGCCAGCTGGGTAAAGAATCCAATCAAAAAGGAATTTGATATCGTCCCGGGACGAGAGCTTCAAAGAAAAGTCTGAAACACACGCACACCTCTCAAACAATGACATTGAAAGAACATTTAGCAAGTCATTAAGCTTACTGGCATCAGGTGTGTCACATGATTGGCAATAAAGGGGATGTCTTAGAGGGGCTGGGTCTTTGCCACTTTGCCATAGTCCATTTTAAATGAGCCTTGGCCCACAGAACACGGCGGGGCTTCTGGATCATGCTCAACAATGGCTTGCTTTTTGCGCAATAGATAGATTTTAGGTGGCAGCTGTGGATGACATGGTGGATTGTGTTGACAGACAGTGGTTTCTTGAAGTATTCCTGCGCACATTTAGTAATGTCGAAAACAATCTCATGCAGTGCAGTGGCGTCTGAGGGCCTGAAGATCATGGGCATTCAGTAAAGGTCTTTGGCTTTGTCCCTTATGCACAGAGATTTTTCCAGTTTCTCTGAATCTTTTGATGATGTTATGCACTGTTGATGATGAAACCGTCAAAGCCTTTGCAATTTGACATTGAGGAAGATTGTTTTTAAAGTATTTCGCAATTTTTTTTACGCAAGCCTTCATAGGTTGGAGAGCCTCTGGCAATCTTTACCTCTGAGAGACTCATCCTCTCTAAAACATCTCTTTTATAGCCAATCATGTTACACACCTGATGCCAGTTAATGTTATTACTTCTCATCTCATCTCATCTCATCATCTTCCCCTTCATCCGGGGCCGGTTTGCGGGGGCAGCAGTCTAAGCAAAGATGCCCAGACTTCCCTCTCCCTGGACACTTCCTCCAGATCTCCCAGGGGTATCCCGAGGCGTTCCCAGGCCAGCCGAGCGACATAGTCCCTCCAGCTTGTCCTGGGTCTTCCTCGGGGCCTCCTCCTTGTGGGGCATGCCCGGAACACCTTCCCAGGAAGGCGTCCAGGGGGCATCCGATTTAGATGCCCGAGCCACCTCAACTGACTCCTCTGGACGTGGAGGAGCAGCGGCTCTACTCTGAGCTCCTCCCGGGTGACAGAGCTTCTCACCCTATCTCTAAGGGAGCGCCCCGCCACCCTGCGGAGGAAACCCATTTCAGCCACTTGTATCCGAGATCTCGTTCTTTCGGTCATGACCCAAAGTTCCTGACCATAGGTGAGGGTAGGAACGTAAATTTAGAGCTTCGCCTTTCGACTCAGCTCCTTCTTCACCGCAACAGATCGGTACAACGACCGCATTACTGCTGCCGCTGCACCGATCTGTCTGTCAATCTCATGCTCTTTCCTTCCCTCACTCGTTTACAAGACCCCAAGATACTTAAACTCCTCCACTTGAGGCAGGAGCTCTCCTCCAACCCGGAGGGGACTAGCCACCATGGCCTCGGACTTGGAGGTGCTGATTCTCATCCCAGCCGATTCGCACTAGGCTGCAAACCGCCCCAGTACATGCTGAAGGTCCAGGTTCGAAGGAGCCAACAGGACAACATCATCTGCAAAAAGCAGAGATGAGATCTGCTGGTCCACCTATCGGACTTGCTCCGGCCCCTGGCTGCATCTAGAAATCCTGTCCATAAAAATACTGAACAGAACCGGTGACAAAGGGCAGCCCTGCCAGAGTCCAACATGCACTGGAAACAGGTCAGACTTACTGCCGGCAATGCAATCCAAGCTCCTGCTTGGGTCATACAGAGACTGCACAGCCCTTAGTAGAGGGCCCCAGACTCCATACTCCCGAAGCACCTCCCTCAGAATGCCACGCGGGACAGGGTCGAATGCCTTCTCCAAGTCCACAAAACACATGTGAACTGGTTGAGCAAACTCCCATGAACCCTCAAGCACCCTGCGGAGGGTATAGAACTGGTCCAGTGTTCCACGACCAGGACGAAAACCGCATTATTCCTCCTGAATTCGAGGTTCGAATATCGGCCAAATTCTCCTCTCCAACACCCTGGAATAGACTTTCCTCAGCCTCCCGGGTAATGTGATCCCCCTATCGTTGGAACACACCCTCCGGTCCCCCTTTTTAAAAAGAGGGACCACGACCCCGGTCTGCCAGTCCAGAGGCACTGTCCCCGACTGCCACGCGATGTTGCTAAGGCGTGTAAACCAAGACAGCCCAACAACATCCACAGACTTGAGCTACTCAGGGCGGATCTCATCCACCCTCGGTGCCTTGCCACCAAGGAGCTTCTGAACTACCTCAGTGACTTCAGCCCGAGTGATGGATGAATCAGCCTCTGGGTCCCCAGCCTCTGCTTCCTCTATGGAAGGCGTGTCAGTGAGATTGAGGAGATCTTCGAAGTATTCCTTCCACCGGCCAACAATAACCCCAGTTGAAGTCAACAGCTCCCCACCTCCACTGTAAACAGTGTTAGCAGGGCACTGCTTTCCCCTCCTGAGGCGCCGGATGGTTTGCCAGAACCTCTTCGGGGCCAACCGATAATCCTCCTCCATGGCCTCACCGAAGTTTTTGCCTCTGCCACCGCCTGGGCCGCAGCACGCTTAGCCTGCCGGTACCCGTCAGTTGTGTCAGGAGTCCCATGAGCCAACCAAGCTCGATAGGACTCCTCCTTCAGCTTGACGGCATCCCTTACTTCCGGTGTCCACCACTGGGTTCGGGGATCGCCGCCACGACAGGCACCGGAAACCTTACGGCCACAGCTCCTAACGGCCGCATCAATAATGGAGGTGGAGAACATGGTCCTTTCAGACTCAATGTCTCCAGTCTTCCTTGGGATCCGGTCAAAGCTCTCCTGGACGTGAGAATTGAAAACCCCTCTGACAGAGGGTTTTGCCAGAGGTTCCCAACAGACCCTCACAACACGTTTGGGCCCGCCAAGCCTCTCCAGCTTCCTCCTCCGCCAGCGGATCCAACTCAGCCCCTCTCTTCACCGGAGTGTCCAAGACATATGGCCGAAGATCAGATGACACGACCACAAAGTCGATCATTGACCTCCGGCCTCGGGAGTCCTCGTGCACTGATGGACGCCCTTATGTTTGAACATGGTGTTTGTACATGGTGTTTGTTATGGACAAACTGTGACTAGCACAGAAGTCCAATAACAGAACACCACTCGGGTTCAGATTGGGGAGGCCGTTCCTCCCAATCACGCCCCTCCAGGTAACACTGTCGCTGCCCACGTGGGCGCTGAAGTCCCCCAGCAGAAAGATGGAGTCCCCAGTTGGAGCACTTTCCAGTACCCCTCCCAGGAACTCCAAGAAGGCCGAGCACTCTGCACTGCCATTCGGCCCATTAGCCGAAACGACAGTGAGGCATCTGTCCCTGACCCGAAGGCGCAGGGCAGCGACCCTCTCGTTCACCGGGGAAAACTCCAACACATGGCGGCTAAGCTGGGGGGCTATAAGCAAACCCACACCAGCCTGCCGCCTCTCACCGCGGGCAACTCCAGAGGAAAAGAGAGTCCAGCCTCTCTCAAAGAGTTGGGTTCCAGAGCTCAGACTGCGTGGAGGTGAGCGCGACTATCTCTAACCGGTATCGCTCGACCTCCCGCACAAGCTCAGGCTCCTTCCCACCCAGTGAGGTGACATTCCATGTCCCGAGAACCAGTTTCTGCATCCAGGGATTGGGTCCCCGGGGCCCCCGCCCACGACTGCCACCCAAAGCGCAAGGCATCTGCCCCTTTTGAACCCTCCCGCGGGTGATGGGCCTACGGGAAGGCGGGCCCCCGTCGCATATTCGGGCTGTGCCCGGCCGGGTCCTGTTGGCAGAGGCTCGACCACCAGGCGCTCGCCTGCCAGCCCCAACCCCAGGCCTGGCTCCTGGGTGGGGTCCCGGTGACGCCAATCCGTGCAACGTGAACATCCTTGGTTTACGGTTCATTCATTAGGGGTGTTTTTGAACTGCTCTTAGTCTGACCTGTCACCTAGGATCTGTTCAAAGTGTGTCCCAACTATTTTGAGTCCTGCTGCAACCAGAAAATTTTAAATAAGCTCATTCTGTGGATAAAAATGTATAATGTCTCAGTTTCAACATTTGAAATGTCATCTATGTGCTACTATAACATATTGGCTCATTTGATCTGACAGTCATGGCATTTTGATTGTATTCACAATTTACAGTTCGTCCCAACTATTTTGAAATTGGGGTTGTACATAAATTATGCTATAATGTATAAACTAGGAGTTATAAATATAACAGAAGGATCAATGAAAGAATATGAAGTAAAGGAACAGCGAGATTACCGAAATATAACAATTCAAAGACTCGACAGGAAAGGTCAATTGATAAAAGAACTATATATACCTACATTAGCCGCTACCCGCTTTGTAGCCCAGTATTTTGTCGCTATTAGATCGCACAAGGGAAAGAAGCCGTGTCTTCAATTGCCACTTGATTATTTATTAATTGGAAAACGTGTTAATCAAGGGAAACCATCTAGAATCAGCCTGGACTAATTTTTGTGAATATTCGCCACCGAATTTTCAGGTGTACCGCCAGCCCTGTGAGTGTTGAACTTTCAAATTTGAATTGGGGAGCTGTGAAGTTGGAGAAATCAGAATGCTGTATTCGTGGACGAACGCGGTGCCCTCTGAAAAGCCTGGCTTTCTTGCAGGCTGTGTTATCACTCCCTCGGCCCCTTTCAGGTCTAACGCCAACCCTGCGAGAGTTCAACTGTCAAATTTGAATTTGGGAGCCGTTAAGTTCGACTAATCAGAATGCTGCATTCGTGGATGAACGTGGTGCCCGGTCAAAAGCCTGGCTTTCGTGCAGGCTGTCTTATCACTCCCTCAGCCCCATTGTAAACAGTGGCCTGCTCGCAGGTTACATCAATGCATGTTCGTAAGGACACTGCGGCTCCTAGTGGTGCAACCGGAGTGAAATTGAAAATTTTTTTTGCATGCATGACCATTTTTCAAAAATCAGGCGATGTCAAGTCCTTCCTGGTGTCCAAGTGGATATTCACACCAAATTTGGTGATAATCGGTTGAGAAATGTAGGAGAAAAACGTGTACATACACACACATACACACACACAGACAGACAGACATCGACCTCAAATATATTATAGATTAATAACTATAATATAGTTATTATATGAGTGTGAGAGTGAATGGTCTGTGAATGGTGTGTGCGCCCAGCGATGGATTGGCAAGCTGTCCAGGGTGGGTCCTTGCTTGCAGTCAGCTGGGATAGGCTCCAGCTCGCCCCGCGACCGTAGTGAGGAATAAGCGAGTATAGAAAATGAATGAATCTCGACTACAGAAAACACTGACACTATATACACAATGAAGGAGGAGTGTGTGTGCATGTGGGTGCTTGTGCGTGTGTGGGTGAGTGGAAACAAAAGGATGATCAAAGTTGCCCTGCTGACCATGTGGAGTGGGGGAGGGCAACCTTACTGTAACAAAGACCAAGTCTTTGCAACAGTGAAAGTTCAAGAAAGAGTGTTTAAAGTCAGTTTAAATTACTTTAAATGTTGTGTTGTGTATGTAATAAGTCAAAATGAAGAGATGTGTGTGTTTTGCACAGGAATGGTGCCGTGTTAGTTTACAGGAGGTTATTTGCATGCAAGACCTTGACTGCTACACATTAATACCATCCTGTCCAACTAAAACACAATCCTAAAAACAATGACAGCAACTATCATTTTAAAAATTCACAATTCTAGTCTTAAAAGAAGGTTTGAATGGCCAGTCGTTATCAGTCCTTAGTAAAGGAAGGAGGTTTGGAGGTTGCTGGATGATCCGATCGTGGGCAATGCTGATCTGGCTGGAAAGAACGGTTCTGGTGGTGCAAAAGTCCATGGGCTCTAATTTTGTAGACCAGGGGCAGGCGCGGCAAATAGGGGGTGCGCCGCGCCAACGGGGTGTGTCCAGGCGTATGTTGCAATTTTGTGCCCGGCGTAGCCTGACCAAGGACTGTATAAAAGATGGACGGCCGAACGTCTCCTGAAAAGTGAAGCAAAAGCGTCTCGATCGCCAACTACTGGCAGGCTGCAGTACAAATTATAGGCCCGCCCCCTCCATGTTAGTGAAGGGGAGAAATGCGAGACAGGAAAAATTGTGTACATGAAAAATTATTTATTTCTGAAGATGGTTTCTTCATTTTTAGGAAGTTCTTACCATACTGATATATATTCTAGCGTCAATTTTTCTGATCAGTTTTCTGTAAACCTTTTATTTGATATTATGCAAAAGGGGCGTGTAGTCATAATAAACACAGTGCGCGTGGACTAAGTCCCGATAGCGCCTGCCCCCTGCGTACTTCGTTTTGTGAATAGTAATTTAGCGTAGAGCTGGAGTGGGAACGTCTAGCGCTATCTGAAATTCTTCACAGCTAACAGCGATTGTGCTTCAAGCAGGGCAGACTGCAACAAAAAACGACGAAATGAGTTGCTCTATGAATTTCACTAACAAGTTAACCGTCCGGACCGATGGAAAGGATATTTGCAGTTTTTTTGGTAAGTTAATTTTATTTTTTGTTTGTTGAAGTTGTACGGTCAGTGAAGTTATTACCAAGTAAGCTAGCAACCTTGGCTACTTAAGACAGCAAGCAGAGTTGCAGACGTTTACGATGAATATGGAGAAAATGGTTATCGGTAGCCATTCGTAACTGGAAAAATATACATTTTTAATTTTAGAGAATACCAATTAAGGTAAGCTTTTGAATGAAGTCAACGGCTCTGTGTCATATAATGTCGTTCTTATGTACTTGAACTTGAAATTTTGAGCCAGTGCCGCAGTAGGTTCAGCCTTTAGCTTCCAGTTCTGCCGTCGGTATCTCGGAATTTTAGAACGAACAGAGACTGCGAGTGTCTCGGCCCGGTAGGAATTCTGCTTGATGTCGTTTAGGCTAATAAAGGGTAAAGGCTGTAGTGAGCTAATCTACATTTCAACAGACGAGCCCTAGGTTCGAGTGTTTTCTTAAGCATCAGCAAGCCAACTTCTCGTTTTTCAGTGGGTAACGTCAAAACAACAAAAGTCCAACCTTATGTTGTAATCCTACGGACAGCGGCTAAAACTGCAAGGAAAACTAATTGGATCAATGGTACAGATTATTTTACCAACGACAGTATGACAAAAATGAGACATGCCGAAAGCGGATTCAATTCATTCATACTTTCAATGTGAATTCGGCAGGTTTCGGATGAAATTACGGATGGAATCAATGCATCTACTTCAGTGGAACTGGCTGGTTAACGGGATAACTCTTAAAAGATTGATCGGACGAAGCATCGAGGAAAAGCTGACATTTCGAGTTTGGCCTGGAAAGAGAAGGGGCACAAACTGTAAATGAGGGAGTGGTGTAAACTGGGAAAAATAACATTTAAAAATTGTTTGTAGCGTAACGGATGTTGCGCTATTAAATTATACATTAATTATTGCTGCGTTTGCTATGGAGTAACGATAACTAGCGAGCTAGCTGACTTCAGTTAACGTTAACTGACCTTGCACACGGCAATTTATGATCAATTAATTCAGCCAATGAAACACATTTGTGAAAGTAGTGCTTTCAGTATCTTAATTTCGACAGTCAGAGCTGAGTTTGGGCGTTCCACAATGACAAGAAAATATTTTCCTTGATCAGCTTTATAATTTCTCGAAAAACAGAGTGAGTTATTTTGAAATGTGATGTCTCTTCATATACAAACTATCTTTGAGACACGTTTCAAGTCTGAATAGGTGCATGTATTTCTCAAATTCATTCAACTATCTGATTGTCAATACGAGATCTCAGCCATAGTTAATGCAATTCCGATTGAAAGTAAATGTTCTGACCTTGCATACAGTTGTCAAGAGAATAACACAAAGAATTTGTGCTGTAATTCAAGCCGCCGTGGTTTCATTTCAATATTTGAGTGTGCAGCTGTTTTTTGACGAGTGGAGTATTTCTGTATCAGACTTGCTGTACCATGTGTAATGTGAATATAGGCCACTAGATGGCAGTATTTACCTTTTTTTGTTAAGCTCAGACTGGAGTCATGTTTAGACATGTCCTGGACATGTCTGGGGCAAGTCTCAGAAAATTAAAAAAAAGAGGTCTAAATGTGGGTGGGGTCTGCAAAAGAGTATATAAGGAAAAGAATTGAGACAGTAAAGTAGTAGGAGAAATTGCAAGAAGATGACCAGACCTGCCATTCTGTTCAAGACCTGTGACGTTTCTTTTGTGGATTTCTTTGCCTGTGTTTGAGCATTTTCTTCATCCAGGACATCACCAAGCCACCCCACCAAAAAGGGACTGTAATTATTTCTGTTTTTTCTTATTTATCAATCTTGGTCTTTAGTTGTAGGTTGTTATTAGTCTTTGTCTTTGTTAAAAATTAAATGTGTTTTAGTTGTTAAAACTGTGTTTGTCATCCCTTGCTGTTGCTGTTGTGTAATAAATGTAATAACAAATTGGGGCCATAACAAATTGGGGGCTCAAGGTCCGGGATAGACCATTGTGTGAGTAATTTATTGAAAATCTAACATTCCAAATTGTGAAATTGTTTTTGTGAATTTTCCTAGATATATATTGACAACAGCAATGGATGATTTCTTGGCATCACCAACCGTAGGGGTTTTGAAGTCTTTTAAAAAGGCAGAACTGCTAGAAATTTGCAGACAGTTGGAGCTGACAGAGGTAAAACCAGCCATGCGAAAAGCAAGACTGGCTAGAGAGATAGTTGAATATTACATTGATGAAAATGTGTTTGCACCAGGAGATCTGGAACAGTTTCCAGTGGAAAATCCAAATATAGAAATGGAACTGAAATTAAAAATGCTAGAGATTGAAAGGGAGGAAAAAGAAAAACAAAGAGAATTTGAGAGGGAAGAAAAAGAAAAACAAAGGCAGTTTGAGTTAGAAAAATTAGCAAGAGAAGAAAAACAAAGAGAATTTGAGAGAGAGAAAGAGGAAAGAGCAGAAAGAGAGACAGAGACAGAGAGATTTTGAATTAGAGAAATTCGATAGAGAAGAAAGACTCCAAATGGAGCAACTAAAAATTAAAATTGAAACTAAAAATAAATTTTGTGCCAGTCAGGAGGTAAAACTGGTGCCTCCATTTTCAGAAAAGGATGTTGACAACTATTTCCAGTGTTTTGAAAAGGTAGCAAAGAGTTGCCAGTGGCCAAAGGAACACTGGCCTCTGATGTTGCAAACTGTCCTCAAGGGTAAAGCTCAACAAGCCTATTCGGCTTTGTCTGCAGATGATTCCTCTGATTATGAGGTTGTCAAAAAGGTTATTTTGAGAGCTTATGAGTTGGTTCCAGAGGCTTACCGACAGAAATTCAGAGGTCTGAAGAAATCTGAAAATCAGACTTGTGTTGAATTTGCTAATGAGAAGCAGGTTTGCTTTGAGCGCTGGTGTACTTCTATGGAGGTCAAGGATGATTTCAACTCACTAAAAGAGATGGTGTTAGTTGAAGAATTCAAGAACTGTGTTAAAGATGATGTTAAGACCTACCTTAATGAGAAGCAAGCACTGAATTTGCAATCAGCTGCCAAATTTGCAGATGAATATGTTCTCACACATAAGTCCAAATTTCAGTCTAGCAGTAACAATAGATGGACCCAATTTCAGAAAAAGGGTTACGGTGATACCCAAGATTCCTCACCCAAAGACAAAGACAAATCTGGTGATGGTGCTCAGAAATCCAGTAACAGGTCTGATCAAAGTGTGAAAGCTGACAGTGACAAAAGTGGTCTAGTTTGCAGTTATTGCAAGAAATCTGGTCATGTTAAAACTAACTGTTGGTTCCTTAAAGCTAAGAAAGAAAAAGAAAAGGATATCAAACCAAATGCCTTTGTGAAAACAAGGTTAGAAACCCCTGTAGTAGATAACCAATCTGCTAAATTGCCTGCTTCTTGTGGGGCTAAAAAGCCTAATATAGCTGACTTTGTGAGGGAGGAATTTCTTCCATTTGTGTCAGAGGGATTTGTGGCTCTGAATGAGCATACTACTCCTGTCCCCATATATATCCTAAGGGATACCGGAGCTTCTCAGTCACTTTTGTTGATGGACTCCTTGGAGATACGTGATGAGACCGCTTCAGGGGATTTCATACTTGTACAAGGTATTGAAGGGAGGACTGTATCTGTACCCCTGCGCTCTATATTCTTGAAGTCAGATTTAGTTACAGGACAGGTAAAGGTGGGACTTATGTCAAGTCTACCTATAAAGGGTGTTTCTCTGTTGCTAGGCAATGACCTGGCTGGGGGCAAAGTAGTTCCCCCTGTACATCTTACTTCACAGCCGAGCACTGAAAATGGGGATGAGGACCCATCTCTGTATCCTTCTTGCGCAGTGACTCGTGCTATGGCCAAGAAGGCTAAAGCAGATGATGTTGTGGTGCCGTCCAGTACATTGAATAGTCAGGACTAAGGTGGTTCGCCTCATGACTCTGATTGGCCTACTATGGTTTCTCCATTTGAGGACTTATCAGATACATTTATCAGTTCTCTATTCAGCCAGCCGGATGGGTCTGGTGATTCTGATGTGTCTGGAGACTTGTCTCTGTCCAGAAAGTGGTTGATTGAGAAGCAAACTAATGATCCTGAAATTTGTGTACTAAAGAGGAGAGCCCTTCCTGATAAAGAAATAGACGCAGTTCCAGTTGGGTATTATCTCAAGGATGGTGTGTTGATGCGGAAGTGGCCCCCTCCTGATATCCCTGCCAATGCAGATTGGGCAGTGGTCAGGCAAATTGTTGTTCCGAAGGTCTATAGGAATGAGATCTTAACAATGGCTCATAGTTTACCTTTAGGAGGTCATCTTAGTGTTAACAAGACTGTTGATAAGATCATGAAACACTTCTTTTGGCCTGGGCTTCGGAAAGACGTTTCCAACTTTTGCAAAACCTGTCACACTTGTCAGGTAGTTGGAAAACACCAGTTAGACCCACCTGTAGCTCCATTGCAGCCTATCCCAGCATTTGGGGAGCCATTCTCTAAGGTCATTGTTGATTGTGTTGGTCCATTACCCAAGACTAGATCTGGAAATCAGTACTTGTTGACAATCATGTGTGCATCTACCAGATTCCCTGAAGCCATACCTCTACGTAACATCAAAGCAACTGCAATCTCAAAGGCTTTGATAAAGTTCTTCACGTTGTTTGGCCTTCCCAGGGAAATTCAGTCAGACCAGGGTAGCAATTTCACTTCAGGATTGTTTCAGCAGGTTGTGTATGAACTAGGTGCAAAGCAGATTCTTTCTAGTGCCTATCATCCAGAAAGTCAGGGTGCCTTAGAGCGGTTTCATTCCACTCTCAAGACAATGATGAGGACTTATTGTTATGACCATGAGAAAGACTGGGATGAAGGGGTTCATTTGCTGTTGTTTGCAGCTAGAGAAGCAGTGCAGGAGTCTACTGGATTCAGTCCATTTGAGCTAGTGTTTGGTCATGAAGGGAGAGGACCTTTGCTATTATTGAGTGAACAATGGCAAGAGGAAGAGCCGCAAATCAGTCTGTTAGACTATGTTAGCAAGTTCAAGGAAAGATTGCGTGCAGCTTGTGACCTTGCCAAAGAGAACTTGAAATCAAGTCAGGGAAAAATGAAAACTTGGTATGATCATAAGGCTAGAAGCCGTGAGTTTAAACCAGGAGACAAGGTCCTTGTGTTGTTTCCCTTGCAATCCAATCCATTGCAGGCTAGATTTCATGGTCCTTATGAAATTCTGACAAAACTCAATGATCTCAATTACATTGTGAAGACTCCAGATAGGAGAAAACCAAAACAATTGTGTCATATTAACATGCTAAAGCCTTATCATGACAGAAATGCTAGGGTTGCAGCTGTCACTTCAGATTCTCCAATGGTCGAAACGTGTGAAGATGAGGGGGAGTTTCAAGATGATGAACCAAGAATTAAAGCTGAAGTTCTTTCATGTAAATTGTCAAACACTGAAGTGTTGCAAAATCTTGATGTAAAACTCCAGCACTTAGAACCCTCACAGAGAGATCAGTTTGAAAGGTTGATCAAGAAATATGAGGATTTGTTTCCTGATGTTCCAAAGAGAGTTACTATAGCCTCTCATGATGTAGATGTTGGTGATGCCAAACCAATAAAACAGCATCCATACCGGATGAATCCTGAAAAGAGAAAGATTGCTGAGAAAGAGGTTGAGTACATGTTAAAACATGATATTATCAGACCCTCCAACTCCGATTGGAGTTCACCCTGTGTGCTAGTTCCAAAACCTGATGGAAGTACTAGATTCTGTAAAGATTATCGCAAAGTCAATGCTGTAACTAGAACTGATGTGTTTCCAATACCTAGGATTGATGATTGTATTGATAGTGTAGGGCAAGCAAAGTTTCTGACCAAGATTGATTTATTGAAGGGTTATTGGTGTGTGCCTTTAACTGAGAGGGCCAAGAGCATCTCTGCTTTTGCCACACCATCTGGATTGTACCAGTATGAAGTCCTACCCTTTGGCATGAAAAATGCCCCAGCCACGTTCCAAAGGATGATACAGTCTACAATCGCCGGATTGCCACACACGGGTGCATACATCGATGACCTGATCACATGGAGTGACTCCTGGGAAGAACATCTAAAAGATGTAGAGACATTGTTCCAGCGCCTGACCCAGGCTAACCTGACTGTTAACCTGAACAAGAGTGACTTTGGTTGTGCTACTGTCACCTATCTTGGCTACGTCATAGGCCAGGGTAAGGTGGCACCCATAAATGCTAAAGTCCAAGCCATCATGGACTTTCCAGTTCCTGACAACAAAAAAGCTTTGCGCCGCTTCCTTGGAATGATCGGGTACTACCGCAAGTTCTGCAAGAACTTTTCTGAGATTGCTCTCAGTCTAACTAACCAACTGAAGAAAGGCGTAAAGTTCACCTGGGATGATGCATGCCAGAGAGCCTTCGATCGCCTGAAGTCTCTGCTGTGTCACTTCCCCGTGCTCAAATCTCCTGACTTCAACAAACCGTTCTCCATCGCGGTCGATGCTAGCGACCAAGCTTGTGGATCTGTGCTCCTACAGAGAAGTGACTCTGATGACATTGAGCATCCCGTGGCATACTTCTCCAGGAAGTTCAATCGCCACCAAACAAACTATTCCACAATAGAGAAGGAACTGTTGGCTCTGGTCCTTTCTTTACAACACTTTGAGGTTTATGTTTGGACAGGACAAAAGCCAATGATTGTGTACACTGACCACAATCCGTTAATGTTTTTGAGTAAGATGAAAAACAAGAATCGGAGATTGTTGAATTGGAGTTTGATTTTACAGGAGTTTGACTTGGAAATTAAGCATGTGGAGGGTACAGACAATGTAATTGCTGATTGCTTATCCCGTGTTTGCATATGTATATATATATATCATGTGTTTATTTGAATATTCTATGATGTGTATATATAGACAAGTGTTCACTTAACCATTTTGTATTGAAAAGAAAAATTTTGCCTTTAAAGAGTCAAAATTTTTCCCTTTTGGAATGGAGGTGTAATGTGAATATAGGCCACTAGATGGCAGTATTTACCTCTTTTTGTTAAGCTCAGACTGGAGTCATGTTTAGACATGTCCTGGACATGTCTGGGGCAAGTCTCAGAAAATTAAAAAAAAGAGGTCTAAATGTGGGTGGGGTCTGCAAAAGAGTATATCAGGAAAAGAATTGAGACAGTAAAGTAGTAGGAGAAATTGCAAGAAGATGACCAGACCTGCCATTCTGTTCAAGACCTGTGACGTTTCTTTTGTGGATTTCTTTGCCTGTGTTTGAGCATTTTCTTCATCCAGGACATCACCAAGCCACCCCACCAAAAAGGGACTGTAATTATTTCTGTTTTTTCTTATTTATCAATCTTGGTCTTTAGTTGTAGGTTGTTATTAGTCTTTGTCTTTGTTAAAAATTAAATGTGTTTTAGTTGTTAAAACTGTGTTTGTCATCCCTTGCTGTTGCTGTTGTGTAATAAATGTAATAACAAATTGGGGCCATAACACATGTTACCCCACATAAAAAGGAATGTAAATTGGTAGCAGGAATTTAGTATTTAAAGTATTTAAAGCTGCATATCACTCCATTCTATTTTTTTTATGTATGTAAAACCTGCCATATGAAAAATTGCCAGATGTATGGGTTGGAATTCTACTTTACTGCTGTCATGGTAGGGCAGACTGCACTTTAGGTTTCAGACAAAAGCTTCACAAATAATTCAATGTGTTTTTTTTTTTTTAGTCGAGCCCCCGAAGGGGTTTCGCGAGACTATTGTAATCGCTTCGTGTGTCTGTGTGTGTGTGTCTGTCCGGACTGATATCTCTGGAACCGCGAGGCCGATTGCCTTCATATTACACAGGCGGGTTCCTTGTGAGAGTCTTTCGGCATAACATAAATTTGAAGGTCATAGGTCAAAGGTCAAGGTCAAGGTCGTCATGTTGGCGGATAACTATGGGCGAGACTATGAATTCTCTGAATGCTTGTTTTTTTTTTTTAAATCAGGTGATTACAGAAGCCGCCCTCAAATTCAGACCTCAGCGTTACCCAGTGAAGACTTGGAGCATGCCACAAGCAATTATTTTGTTGTATTGCTGGAAGATACTTCTGAAGTAATTTGTAAATGAAAACCTGATAAAATGCTTATCAAAACTGCTCAACTATGCATTGTCACAGAAACCTGCAATGGTTCTGTTTGACCATAATTTACAAGGAAGTAGGTAAGTCCATGTTGACTGAGTAATAATGGACTTCTAACTGGCTTCTCTTATGTATGCTTGTTCCGTCTGTGTCACCTTCCTTATATGCCATTGTCTTCAATAATTGGCATAAACTGTCTTTTTTTTAAATTATGCATTCAGAAGCTGTTCATCTTCACTACTGAGCCTTCAGTATTCCAACAAAGACTCTAGTCATCTGTCCTTGGACTGGGAGCACATGGGAAATGTTATGTAATTAAATGCACATTTCCTGTTATGGTGGTAAATTAAACCTGTTATGTACAATAAAGGTCTTTACATTTACATTGAGCGAAGACTTCACTCTGGAATTCTTTCACATACATGTCCTCTGCTGCAGTAAATCAGGCATGCAAATGGGTGTTAAATAAAAAAAATGTATTTAAACAAAAATCACACTGCATGAAGTTGTCTGTGGTCCATCAACAACCTACTGGCTACATTTGCCGTGGGGAAACATGAAGGAGGCCCCATTAGGTGGAAAGGCTGGGAGAAAGCAAATGGTTTGGAGAAAGGAAGGTGGATGGAGAGGAAGACCTGGGAAAACAATAGGTATGATGGCTAGTAAAAAATAAATTAATAAAAAATACATCAAACATCACATATAGCAAAAAAACTGACCCTTTTTTGCGCCCATAACTGATGTTGAAAATCCAAATCCAGCATCACCCTTCTGGATTTGGTCTTTCAGATGCAGGGCAATGTTATTTAAAAATATCATTTCCCATCGGGGTGAAATGAACTCTGTCATGCAAAAATTGGCCAGGATATCTGCTTTATCTGATGATGATACAAAATCTCTCCACCAATATGCGATACAAAGGTAGCCATCACACAGTTGATATATCGCTGGGCTTTTTCAATCCTCTTTGGATGGGAAGACCTCCACCAGCATCGCTGGGTGATGGCAAAGAAGATAATCTTCATCCAAGGGAACTGCCTATGAACATCTTCCAAGTCCTGCTTGATCCCTGCGACAAGCTTCACACTCTTGATTTTTCCGAGGTCATTCCCGCCACAGTGGACCAGCAGGACCTCCTTCACAGCTCTTCTGCTCAGGTACTGGTGGATAAAGGGGAGGTTTCCTCAAACCACGCCACCCTAGCCAAACCACTGGACTTGGACATCCAAACCAAGGTTGGTCTCAATGGTCTCCCTTGCGCGGTTTTCCCCACGGCAGATGTAGTTGTCCCCTATGATATAAACTTTTGGCCCTGTTGGTTGTTAAGTGCAAATGTCACCTTTAAATGATACACTTCTGCTGGCTTTTTATGGAATTTAGCACATTTAATATTTCTATTCTATTTCTCCATATTTTATCTGGTGGTATTGTGCTTTTTATGCATGAAATGGATGTGATTTAATGTTATAAATCAGTTTTTATGGCATTCTTCGTGAAAAATCTTGTGCTTTAATAACCACAAGCGTTGGTTTTTTTTAGATATTCCCATGAGATTTATACATACCCTTGGCCACTGTGGAGGATGCCGACTCCATTTCGTCATCTAAAAATTAGGATAACAAAAATTGAACAATTACTATGCATTCAAATACATCGAGTCCACAAAAAAGAACGTGGAGGGGGGTTGTATTGCTAAGTTAACTATCACAGAGAATGAATTGCCAGTCCCCTAAGCCTGGTCAGGATGGTTATCTTCAACTGCAAACATTTTTAAGAAATACAACATTAGATAGCGGTAAGACATGCGATTACTTAAACACAGCAAGCTAACTTTGGTTAGAAGGACAGTGTATTTTAATTCAAAACTCGATTTAGCGTTCTAACGTGTTAATTAAAAGTTCGACCCATTACTCAGCTCGTACATGCGCATACGAAATGGCACTTTCCCGGTGGAACGTTAATTAGAAAATACAACGAAAGTCGGCGTTAATATGCACGCCACTCGCAACATTGGGTAAGTGACGATGGAGAACATTGGCTGGAGCTGGCTATGTGGCAAAAATCAGAAGCCTTACTTAATGTAATTAGCTGCATACCTAGCTAGTTAAACAAGAATCAGTTCTAAGATATCATAGATAGCCAGTTAGGTACTTCAACTAATTTCGAAACAGATGACTGTGAGGTGGGGAATGTTTTGCCAATGAGGCCATTAACTTTTTGAACGAGCCCGCGAATATTTATGCTGCCGGCAGTCGTTGGGTCCTTTCACTTTCCTGCACCGTCTCCGTGTGAGAGCTGGCCATTACGGGCACTTACGTTACTAGCGCAGCTGCCAGACCAGGTGAAAAGTTCAGGGGGCTGGTCGGATGGTGTGTGGGTTGGATTCAATAGCGCGGCTCTACCCCCCGATCACTACTGCGCCGACTCAGGCTCCAGATGTGCAACATGGCAGCGGCCATATCGAGGATATTTTGGCTCCATTTTTGTTGAATGGGAGTGAAGGGAGACGCGTCGTCCATCTTTTATACAGTCCTTGAGCCTGACGCAAGTACTCCTCTGTCCCGCCTCTGCCCCGCCTCCCAGCGCAAGTTGGCAAAGAAGGCGTGCTTGGGTATAACACAGCCGAGTCAAATATTGCTCATCGGCAAGAGAAACGATGGATAGCGTGTTCCTATTATTACAGCCTGTTGCTGCTTAAAAGTTTGGGATTAACATCCATGGGCAACAAGGCAAGATACGTTAAACATTTTTTTTCAATATGTGATCTTAACTCAGTACGAGATCATAGCAATCAGGCTGTATTCCTTTCCCCCACTAAAACCGATAAAACCTAAGTGACAATAATATTAGCCAAGTATTAAGCCGCTTGCACACTGGACGCGAAACAAATTTTTCGCTCAACAGATTGCGTTGAAAGCAGTGTCTTGTGTCCGAAAGTCTTCAAATCTACTGACTCTTTTAGATATTAAACGTGAACGTTTTGATAAGAGGGCTCAGATCTTCAAAATGAGTACTGTTATGGCCCCAATTTGTTATTACATTTATAACACAACAGCAACAGCAAGGGATGACAAACACAGTTTTAACAACTAAAACACATTAAATTTTTAACAAAGACAAAGACTAATAACAACCTACAACTAAAGACCAAGATTGATAAATAAGAAAAAACAGAAATAATTACAGTCCCTTTTTGGTGGGGTGGCTTGGTGATGTCCTGGATGAAGAAAATGCTCAAACACAGGCAAAGAAATCCACAAAAGAAACGTCACAGGTCTTGAACAGAATGGCAGGTCTGATCATCTTCTTGCAATTTCTCCTACTACTTTACTGTCTCAATTCTTTTCCTTATATACTCTTTAGCAGACCCCACCCACATTTAGACCTCTTTTTTTAAATTTTCTGAGACTTGCCCCAGACATGTCCAGGACATGTCCAAACATGACTCCAGTCTGAGCTCAACAAAAAAAAGGTAAATACAGCCATCTAGTGGCCTATATTCACATTACACCTCCATTCCAAAAGGGAAAAATTTTGACTCATAAAGGCAAAATTTTTCTTTTCAATACAAAATGGTTAAGTGAACACTTGTCTATATATACATATCATACAATATTCAAACACATGATATATATATACACATTCAAACACGGGATAAGCAATCAGCAATTACATTGTCTGTACCCTTCACATGCTTAATTTCCAAGTCAAACTCCTGTAAAATCAAACTCCAATTCAACAATCTCCGATTCTTGTTTTTCATCTTACTCAAAAACATTAACGGATTGTGGTCAGTGTACACAATCATTGGCTTTTGTCCTGTCCAAACAAAGACCTCAAAGTGTTGTAAAGAAAGGACCAGAGCCAACAGTTCCTTCTCTATTGTGGAATAGTTCATTTGGTGGCGATTGAACTTCCTGGAGAAGTATGCCACGGGATGCTCAATGTCATCAGAGTCACTTCCCTGTAGGAGCACAGATCCACAAGCTTGGTCGCTAGCATCGACCGCGATGGAGAACGGTTTGTTGAAGTCAGGAGATTTGAGCACGGGGAAGTGACACAGCAGAGACTTCAGGCGATCGAAGGCTCTCTGGCATGCATCATCCCAGGTGAACTTTACGCCTTTCTTCAGTTGGTTAGTTAGACTGAGAGCAATCTCAGAAAAGTTCTTGCAGAACTTGCGGTAGTACCCGATCATTCCAAGGAAGCGGCGCAAAGCTTTTTTGTTGTCAGGAACTGGAAAGTCCATGATGGCTTGGACTTTAGCATTTATGGGTGCCACCTTACCCTGGCCTATGACGTAGCCAAGATAGGTGACAGTAGCACAACCAAAGTCACTCTTGTTCAGGTTAACAGTCAGGTTAGCCTGGGTCAGGCGCTGGAACAATGTCTCTACATCTTTTAGATGTTCTTCCCAGGAGTCACTCCATGTGATCAGGTCATCGATGTATGCACCCGTGTGTGGCAATCCGGCGATTGTAGACTGTATCATCCTTTGCAACGTGGCTGGGGCATTTTTCATGCCAAAGGGTAGGACTTCATACTGGTACAATCCAGATGGTGTGGCAAAAGCAGAGATGCTCTTGGCCCTCTCAGTTAAAGGCACACACCAATAACCCTTCAATAAATCAATCTTGGTCAGAAACTTTGCTTGCCCTACACTATCAATACAATCATCAATCCTAGGTATTGGAAACACATCAGTTCTAGTTACAGCATTGACTTTGCGATAATCTGTACAGAATCTAGTACTTCCATCAGGTTTTGGAACTAGCACACAGGGTGAACTCCAATCGGAGTTGGAGGGTCTGATAATATCATGTTTTAACATGTACTCAACCTCTTTCTCAGCAATCTTTCTCTTTTCAGGATTCATCCGGTATGGATGCTGTTTTATTGGTTTGGCATCACCAACATCTACATCATGAGAGGCTATAGTAACTCTCTTTGGAACATCAGGAAACAAATCCTCATATTTCTTGATCAACCTTTCAAACTGATCTCTCTGTGAGGGTTCTAAGTGCTGGAGTTTTACATCAAGATTTTGCAACACTTCAGTGTTTGACAATTTACATGAAAGAACTTCAGCTTTAATTCTTGGTTCATCATCTTGAAACTCCCCCTCATCTTCACACGTTTCGACCATTGGAGAATCTGAAGTGACAGCTGCAACCCTAGCATTTCTGTCATGATAAGGCTTTAGCATGTTAATATGACACAATTGTTTTGGTTTTCTCCTATCTGGAGTCTTCACAATGTAATTGAGATCATTGAGTTTTGTCAGAATTTCATAAGGACCATGAAATCTAGCCTGCAATGGATTAGACTGCAAGGGAAACAGCACAAGGACCTTGTCTCCTGGTTTAAACTCACGGCTTCTAGCCTTATGATCATACCAAGTTTTCATTTTTCCCTGACTTGATTTCAAGTTCTCTTTGGCAAGGTCACAAGCTGCACGCAATCTTTCCTTGAACTTGCTAACATAGTCTAACAGACTGATTTGCGGCTCTTCCTCTTGCCATTGTTCACTCAATAATAGCAAAGGTCCTCTCCCTTCATGACCAAACACTAGCTCAAATGGACTGAATCCAGTAGACTCCTGCACTGCTTCTCTAGCTGCAAACAACAGCAAATGAACCCCTTCATCCCAGTCTTTCTCATGGTCATAACAATAAGTCCTCATCATTGTCTTGAGAGTGGAATGAAACCGCTCTAAGGCACCCTGACTTTCTGGATGATAGGCACTAGAAAGAATCTGTTTTGCACCTAGTTCATACACAACCTGCTGAAACAATCCTGAAGTGAAATTGCTACCTTGGTCTGACTGAATTTCCCTGGGAAGACCAAACAACGTGAAGAACTTTATCAAAGCCTTCGAGATTGCAGTTGCCTTGATGTTACGTAGAGGTTTGGCTTTGGGGAATCTGGTAGATGCACACATGATTGTCAACAAGTACTGATTTCCAGATCTAGTCTTGGGTAATGGACCAACACAATCAACAATGACCCTAGAGAATGGCTCCCCAAATGCTGGGATAGGCTGCAATGGAGCTACAGGTGGGTCTAACTGGTGTTTTCCAACTACCTGACAAGTGTGACAGGTTTTGCAAAAGTTGGAAACGTCTTTCCGAAGCCCAGGCCAAAAGAAGTGTTTCATGATCTTATCAACAGTCTTGTTAACACCAAGATGACCTCCTAAAGGTAAACTATGAGCCATTGTTAAGATCTCATTCCTATAGACCTTCGGAACAACAATTTGCCTGACCACTGCCCAATCTGCATTGGCAGGGATATCAGGAGGGCGCCACTTCCGCATCAACACACCATCCTTGAGATAATACCCAACTGGAACTGCATCTATTTCTTTTTCAGGAAGGGCTCTCCTCTTTAGTACACCAATTTCAGGATCATTAGTTTGCTCCTCAATCAACCGCTTTCTGGACAGAGACAAGTCTCCAGACACATCAGAATCACCAGACCCATCCGGCTGGCTGAATAGAGAACTGATAAAAGTATCTGATAAGTCCTCAAACGGAGAAACCATAGTAGGCCAATCAGAGTCATGAGGCGAACCACCTGAGTCCTGACTATTCAATGTACTGGACGGCACCACAACATCATCTTCTTTAGCCTTCTTGGCCATAGCACGAGTCACTGCGCAAGAAGGATACAGAGATGGGTCCTCATCCCCATTTTCAGTGCTCGGCTGTGAAGTAAGATGTACAGGGGGAACTACTTTGCCCCCAGCCAGGTCATTGCCTAGCAACAGAGAAACACCCTTTATAGGTAGACCTGACATAAATCCCACCTTTACCTGTCCTGTAACTAAATCTGACTTCAAGAATATAGAGCGCAGGGGTACAGATACAGTCCTCCCTTCAATACCTTGTACAAGTATGAAATCCCCTGAAGCGGTCTCATCACGTAACTCCAAGGAGTCCATCAACAAAAGTGACTGAGAAGCTCCGGTATCCCTTAGGATATATATGGGGACAGGAGTAGTATGCTCATTTAGAGCCACAAATCCCTCTGACACAAATGGAAGAAATTCCTCCCTCACAAAGTCAGCTGTATTAGGCTTTTTAGCCCCACAAGAAGCAGGCAATTTAGCAGATCGGTTATCTACTACAGGGGTTTCTAACCTTGTTTTCACAAAGGCATTTGGTTTGGTACCCTTTTCTTTTTCTTTCTTAGCTTTAAGGAACCAACAGTTAGTTGTAACATGACCAGATTTCTTGCAATAACTGCAAACTAGACCACTTTTGTCACTGTCAGCTTTCACACTTTGATCAGACCTGTTACTGGATTTCTGAGCACCATCACCAGATTTGTCTTTGTCTTTGGGTGAGGAATCTTGGGTATCACCGTAACCCTTTTTCTGAAATTGGGACCATTTATTGTTACTGCTAGACTGAAATTTGGACTTATGAGTGAGAACATATTCATCTGCAAATTTGGCAGCTGATTGCAAGTTCAGTGCTTGCTTCTCATTAAGGTAGGTCTTAACATCATCCTTAACACAGTTCTTGAATTCTTCAACTAACACCATCTCTTTTAGTGAGTTGAAATCATCCTTGACCTCCATAGAAGTACACCAGCGCTCAAAGCAAACCTGCTTCTCATTAGCAAATTCAACATAAGTCTGATTTTCAGATTTCTTCAGACCTCTGAATTTCTGTCGGTAAGCCTCTGGAACCAACTCATAAGCTCTCAAAATAACCTTTTTGACAACCTCATAATCAGAGGAATCATCTGCAGACAAAGCCGAATAGGCTTGTTGAGCTTTACCCTTGAGGACAGTTTGCAACATCAGAGGCCAGTGTTCCTTTGGCCACTGGCAACTCTTTGCTACCTTTTCAAAACACTGGAAATAGTTGTCAACATCCTTTTCTGAAAATGGAGGCACCAGTTTTACCTCCTGACTGGCACAAAATTTATTTTTAGTTTCAATTTTAATTTTTAGTTGCTCCATTTGGAGTCTTTCTTCTCTATCGAATTTCTCTAATTCAAAATCTCTCTGTCTCTGTCTCTCTCTTTCTGCTCTTTCCTCTTTCTCTCTCTGAAATTCTCTTTGTTTTTCTTTTTCCTCCCTTTCTTTTTCTCTTTCCTCCCTTTCAATCTCTAGCATTTTTAATTTAAGTTCCATTTCTATATTTGGATTTTCCACTGGAAACTGTTCCAGATCTCCTGGTGCAAACACATTTTCATCAATGTAATATTCAACTATCTCTCTAGCCAGTCTTGCTTTTCGCATGGCTGGTTTTACCTCTGTCAGCTCCAACTGTCTGCAAATTTCTAGCAGTTCTGTCTTTTTAAAAGACTTCAAAACCCCTACGGTTGGTGATGCCAAGAAATCATCCATTGCTGTTGTCAATATATATCTAGGAAAATTCACAAAAACAATTTCACAATTTGGAATGTTAGATTTTCAATAAATTACTCACACAATGGTCTATCCCGGACCTTGAGCCCGCAATTTGTTATGGCCCCAATTTGTTATTACATTTATAACACAACAGCAACAGCAAGGGATGACAAACACAGTTTTAACAACTAAAACACATTTAATTTTTAACAAAGACAAAGACTAATAACAACCTACAACTAAAGACCAAGATTGATAAATAAGAAAAAACAGAAATAATTACAGTCCCTTTTTGGTGGGGTGGCTTGGTGATGTCCTGGATGAAGAAAATGCTCAAACACAGGCAAAGAAATCCACAAAAGAAACGTCACAGGTCTTGAACAGAATGGCAGGTCTGGTCATCTTCTTGCAATTTCTCCTACTACTTTACTGTCTCAATTCCTTTCCTTATATACTCTTTTGCAGACCCCACCCACATTTAGACCTCTTTTTTTTAATTTTCTGAGACTTGCCCCAGACATGTCCAGGACATGTCCAAACATGACTCCAGTCTGAGCTCAACAAAAAAAAGGTAAATACTGCCATCTAGTGGCCTATATTCACATTACAGTACCGAGAATTTCAATCAATGTTTCTGTTTAAGCTCTGCTAAATAAAGTGAGTCGACTTTGGCGCGAGACAATATGCAATGCCTCCGTGTCTGACAGCCAAAAAAAAAATAAAAAACAGGACGATTAGAACAGAATCACAACGAACGAAATAAAGAATAAAATGTATGATGAATCTATGGTGATGTATATGTATTTCTATTCTTAATTCAACTATAAATCTGTTCTCGTATAAATACTTTTATTTTTTGCTGGGTGCCGGACATGGAGTATTTTGCATTTCGCGTCGGACAGTCTTGATCGTGCATGCGATAATTTATTCACACTGTCAATGGTCATGGACTTGATTTGCTCTCTGATTGCAAGCACTATTTTATCTCTGCTGTGGAAATAAAGTGTGAATCTGTTCGATCCATCTGACTTATTTTCAAAAGAAAGACCGAATAAAGACTATTGTCTATCTTCAAAGGAAGAAAACAGACAAATAACAAGACCAAGGAAAGTCGATCGCTCTTTGCATTGACTTTGACTGTAATCAGTCGTGCGAAAAATTTGTTTTGCAAGCGGCTTTACCGAGCATAGAACACACGCATTATATACACACTGTTTGATGCCGAGGCAGTTTGTGGCTGGCTGAGAAAGATGTGAAGACGTTAATTTGCATCATTGATTCAGTTGCGTTGATTAAGTCAGGTTGAGTTTCCATCATGCGTGCCAACCGCCTTCTGACATCAGGACAATCGATACAGATACTATAATTTATGTGCCGATTCAGATAGTTACATTAAACAGTGGTTGCTGTAATTATTTACTGTTTTGAAATGTGCCTGACATTCTGGAAACCTGCCTGTGAGGTTTCGGTGACGTGTGCGCACTGCGCTCCGGTCAGCCAAATTACCACTGCACAGAAAGTGAACCATGTTGGAGCTGGCGAGCTTTCTGAGCAACTGCAGCAAAGCCTTTTTCTATGAAACTCTCACTGCGTCTTGATGAATAAGTGACACCTCCCCCAACTACGCCGCCACACCCATTTCAGCGCGCGTTCGTCTGCGCGCGGTGTTGCACCTCACAAAATTACCACTACGCGGTATGAAGGTAAATATGTTGCAAAATGGGAGAGCGTGCACACTTGATTTGAGAACTTGTAGAATAGAATGTGAGAATGTGTAGAACGAAAATGTGAACTTGTAAATGCCTATTTTCATGTTCGTGTGGGTTAAATTTGCAGTCACGGGGGAAAAAAAATACACGGGTGCTTGAAAAAAATATACGAACTTACGTTTTGAAATATTCACTTGAGGAAAATATTCACACACACAGGAGAAAAATATTAATAAATGTGTAGACTGATATTTGCATGAATAGAGTGACAGCTACATCCATAAAGACAGATACAACCGCAACTCAGCGACTGCAACTTCTCAAATGTGTCCCAGCAGTTTCAAATCTGCGCGCCTTGACTTTTGCAACTCATCTTGCGATGAGTCTGTAGCAAAACCAATTTTCACTTGTAGAAAGAGGGGTAGGGGAGGGGGAGGGGTTTAAACAGAGCCATGTAGAGAGAGAGTCGCTTCAACGGAGGTCCAAAATTCTCGATCGTCACGTGGTTCATTGAGACGGCGAATAGTTCTCGGAAGTCGCTGGCGGGCAATTTAAATGCGTCTGTCAAATAGGGTGCAGAGAGACATACCTGCAATTATCGGTAATAACTTGTCAATAAATAGCGTTATTTCTGCCTTCTGTACATATTTTAGGCTTGAAGGAATGTCGCCTCTCACTTAAGTGACCCCAACGTTAAACAACCACAAAAAAGCTACATTAAACGGCAGAATTTTGAACATGTACACTCAATACAGGCAGTATTCGAGCAGTTTTAGTGCCTTCGAATTACTGAAATAATTAAGATGACTAAAACACAGCGGCGGTTAGTCGACAGAAACAGGGCCAGCTATAACCTCGCCTTTCACTACTTAATGACCTACACCTCTCGCAGTTTACCTCCCCGATTAGCAACAGTTGCTCAGACTGATAGGTAGGACCGACGAGAGTCTAATTTATTTTTGAAAGCCTTGTTATACATTGCACTACGAAATTATACGGATTTTTCTTCCGCACCTCAATTACCACGAAAAATATCAATTCGTCTTTATAATTTCTGCGCTCATGTAGCACGTGAAACCACAGATTTGCCTAAATTAGTTTGCGAGGCTCTTTGAGCAATAAGCCATGAGAATCCGTTCTATTGTCTGAATGTAGTGACAACTAAAGTGGGTAGTTAGGTAGGATGCACAGCTGAGTGATGCCGAAAATAATTCCTGCGAAGTCCGCGAATTTTTCTGATTTACTTGCAGATTGTCAACCTTGCAGAGTCACATCAATTATATCAACATAGCCAACAGGCAATCACTTTGTAATTAGCATTTCGATATCATTACGTGTCATGCATTGGTGGTGGTTGTTCAGTTAATAAGTTGTTTGATTGTTAATCAGGCAAACTACAGCAATTATGCGGGAAAGGGTGATGTTACTGAAGGCCTTCCTGACATCTGACGGCACGCCACTGCTATTTAGTCAGTATAAAGAGCGTGTTCCTGTTCTCGATTGCTTTGAATTCTTGGTTTTTGCTTTTGAATACAATGCTTGTTTAATCCCATCCTAATGTTTGTTATACAGAGGGACGGGAAGGAACGTTTCAAAATTGTTTAATTTTCTACCATTTGTTCATTTGCTTGGGGTTTTAATCTTCCCATGGAATTAAGAATCTAAGTTATCAATTCAGTAATTAACTAATATAATCTTCATGACTTTCAGAAAGGACAGAGGACTGTCAGGTGACTATCTACGATTATCAACTGACAGCACAATTAGTCCCTGCATTATTAAAAGCAGCATAATGTTCAGTGTGGCATCTTAGAAAATCCACTGGTAGTAATTATAATTTATCTGCTCACATCTACACTTGTCACTAAACACCAATACATAAGTTAAGAACAACTTTTTCATTGACTTTTTGCATGCAGAAGGTATACATTTATCTAGGCTTGCATGTATAGTAACATTTTCAGGAAGGGCTCATTAAACACTATATATCCAGACAGAACAAGACACATTAACATACAAACTTATACTGTTATACACATACATTTTCTATATATCTTTATTTTGCTCTCATGTACTACAATTACTTCATGAAACAGAAATCTTGAATAAATTTAGAAACATGAATAGCATGTGAGGCAGTTTGTCTGTGCCTCTCCTCCGTATTGTCCTTGTATATTATTTCTACCATAGTTTGCTGTGCTACGTGGGGATGCTCCAGTCGTGGGGGGGGCGGGGGCGGGGGCGAGGGTTTAGTACAAATTTTAAGCTTGTAGACTCAATTCAACAGGAGAAATCTAACAATCATTCAAAATTACAACAACAAAGATGTAAGGTGATCATATTCAAACACTGCACATGCATTTTTTCACAACCAAAGACCACAGGATTTGGAAGCTTATTGTCCAGTTTATTAAAAGTAAGTAACAGGGAAAGGCTTGTACAGCTTAGGGAGTTAAGACTCAGGATGCAGGTTGAGTGTCGTCTGTCTCATTGCAGGGAGTTCTCTGGCTCTTATTGAATCGTCTGCAGTTCTTCTGCTGAAAGGGGGGGGGGGGGGGGAGAAGAAAAAGACAGGAGAAAGGGTTAGACACACCTATATGGGCTTGGATGGGAAATGGTGCTGAGAGATGAGGCTGGTCTTTGTTTCCCAACTTAGCTGATGTAACTTAAGTAGTTGTGATCAGCTATGCTGCTGATGTTTAAGGAAGTATGGTGAGTGGCATCAGTAACATGTAACAGGAATTAGTATAAAGATGGATCATGTTCTTCGCAGTCTTTAAGACAAGTAATGCAGTACAGCTCAATATTTATACTATTCGGTATGATTCCCCACTTAGTCTTCCATGTTTAATTTTCCAAATTGTTCGGCCAATTTGGCCAATACTTTCTGTTTTCGATTTTCTATTTGGTTCCCCAGCTTCCCTGTCCCTTAACCATCAATCCAAAAATGAGCAGCGACATAGTATTGACAAGTAATTGTCAATTGAATCTCATATCCTAAAAACTATAACAATAGATAACGTTTTAGTTCATTCAATAGCAGCAAAAAATAGGTCTAACAATCAATATTCGTAGCGATGTATCACAGCAACCGATGGCTTTCTGCTTTAATATTGTGTAACTTTTATTATAATAGCTAACGTTAGCTACCTTGTACTCAAAGAGAACCTTACTTCACCACCTCCACTACTGTAGCCAGTCTGATATTTACGTTAATTCTCTAACATTTCACTCCTCCATCCCACTCCGCAAAAAATCACTTTAAGAAGCCCTTTTCTCTAATATCGCGTCGTTAGATGAAATGACACTGAGAGAACGGAGTTTTCCATTATGCTGCTGCTCATGGTTAGCGCTAGTAACTGTGTCACTAACTGCACCTAGCTAGTATCCCACCCCAATTTTCTGCCCTTAAACGTTCAATATATCTCGAATTCTACAAGGGATAATCCAGGAAAACGCTTAACTGTACGTGTTAATTTAATTCAGATGTGCTGACAATCTAATCACAGTCTAATTCTTAAATCGGCTTACCTTCGGAAAGATCATCACGAACGGTCCATTCCGCTTCATCTCAGCTGCTGGACTAGTGTTCGTCGCTAACTTCCGGGTACTATTGCGAGACTCCACGACCCGCCATTATTGGTCCATTGGAGTGAACGGAGTTGACACGACTCTCTCTCTCTACATGGCTCTGGGTAAACCCTTCCCCCTCCCCCTCCCCCTCTCTCTCCAAGTGCAAATTGGTTTTGCTACAGACACATTGCAAGATGTGTTGCAAAAGTCAAGGCGTGCAGATTTGAAAGTGCTGGGACACATTTGAGAAGTTGCAGTCGCTGAGTTGCGGTTGTATCTGTCCTTATGGATGTAGCTGTCACTCTATTCATGGAAATATCAGTCTACACATTTATTAATATTTTTCTCCCGTGTGTGTGAATATTTTCCACAAGTGAATATTTCAATCCACAAGTTCATATATTTTTTTCAAGCACCCGTGTATTTTTTTTCCCCCGTGACTGCAAATTTAACCCACACGAACATGAAAATAGGCATTTACAAGTTCACATTTTCGTTCTACACATTCTCACATTCTATTCTACAAGTTCTCAAATCAAGTGTAAATGCTCTCCCATTTTGCAACATATTTACCTTCATACGCGGGCGGCGCCGGACGAAATTACCACTGCGTGAGCTGCGCCACGATTCGCCACCTGCGCTGCGCCAAGAAATTAGAGCCCCATGTCTTTGCTGTTCGAAGAGGAGGGAGGCTGGCCACTCCTCAATAGCAAGCTGCTGCTTCCAAGGCTTGCTCTACTCCTGGTAGCGTGGATGATGCTTCAGCATGGCCACGGGGGAGAGGGAGGCTAAGAGGTGGGGGAGGAGTACCCCAGCCTGAGCAGTCCCCAGGGGCCCAGAAGCCTCACCAAGGGAGGGAGAGCAGAGCCAAAAGAGAGAGTCCAGAGCTAAGGGACAAGAGCTGAGAGAAGAGAGTGATAAACTGGTTGACCACTGCTTTTATGTGCCTGGCCTGCTGGCAGGAGGGGCTTACAGGCAACAAGTGGTCATGGGAAATCCGGGGATCCATTTTGAATTTCCTCACATATGAAAGGCTTTCCTCTGTGTGACCCCAACACTGCTGAGCTTACTGGACCGCAGTAGAGAGCTGTGAGAATGCAGCAAGCCTGCAGTACGACTGCGACACACACACAGTACGTACTGCAGTGATTTGACATTAATGTGATCTGTACTGTGTTTAAAGACATCGTCCATGCAATGATATGAACTCGGTGATCTGTGTATTCCTTCTCTAAACTCCTCTCTCACTCATCATCAGATGACAGACCAAGCTCATCAAGGTCATCTTCACAACCTGGTCATTTGCTTCGCCTCTTCTTTGGGTACCAACGCATAGGGCAAAAGTGGACGCTGAAACCGCACTACTCTGTAGCTTCTTCAAGCAAGTTCCCAGCTGTCATATTCTGACGGGTGTTGGCAGATCTCTGACTTGTCTGCATTCGCCCATATTTTAACAACAAAGGCACCGCCTCACGTGGCATACAGCTCCTATTCGCAAGGAGGGAGTCCACTTCAGATCTTTTCAGCTTGTCCAAGGCTCTAATGCAGGCCTCAAGCAGGTCTTTGGACCGTAGGCCTTCTCAAGTGCCTTAAAGTGGAATCAATTGAGATAAGGCTCAACCATAGATTCTTATACTGAATCTCTGAAGTGCTTTCTCTGTGCAGTCGCTCAGCTTGTTCTGTGACCTAAGCTTCTCAAATGTATGCTGGATGTCCTTGCTTTTCTCCAGTTTGACATTTGTTCTTGCCTTCCCTTCTCTTACAAAGATGTATAGTCACATCCTGTGCAGGCCTAGAAAGCTTGCATATGTCGAAACCTTGCATTCAGATCATCATAGTATTAGGAAAATATTCATTTAAGCGAGTCTTTCATATTGCACCCTCTTTGATACAAAGCGGTCAAAGAATAGCTAACTTAGTACTTTTTAACTAGCCTTTGGTTGAAAGTATGAAAATAATTTAACTTTAATTTCTTAAATAGGGAATCCTGCATTTTATACATTCTTAAGTAACTGTTCCTTGTTTGGGCTACCAAATTCTACATTTTGGCAAAGGTTTTGTTGATGGGCTGAAATTGCTAATTAAGAAGCTAATTAGCACTAATTAGCACTAATTAGCATGCTTCTAAAGCATACTTATTAAGGATCGACCGATATGGATTTTTTAGGGCCGATGCCGATACCAATTTTTTTCCATCACCCTTAGCCGATGACCGATTATGGACTGCCGATTTCCTTGGGCCGATATTTGTGGCCGATACTGCTTTTGCTCCCTCAATTTACATAAAAAAATGACACAATGATAAAATTTATTGAAAAGTTTGAACCAGCCATCGATGTGATGGCTGCTCCTCCCCAGTGAGACGTGCAACACTCCCCCTACCCCCCCCCACACACACACACACACACACACCAGCTGAGCAGACGCTGACTGAAAAACTCTGCCGCTGGATTGATAATGGTAGCAAACTTCTCTGAATACGTTTTCACGAACCACTGACACAGATTAGTACTACATATAAAACATTTCTCTCATCATTTAAGTTCTTCTAGTGCACGCTTAAGACCTCTCTGATAGCAGACATGGCTGCGCCACTCCGCTCTGAGGGAGAGAGCACGCAGCAGGGCTCGATATTAACCTTTTTTTCTTGGTAGCGCTGCGCTCCTCAGTTCAAAAAGTCAGGAGCGCGAGCTAAAATTTAGGAGCGCACAAGCCAAAATCAAAGAAGCATGAATATATGTATTTTTTAATGTTTAAAGAAACTACAATATAACACTCCGCATTAACAATACAACCGTCTCCAACAAATGACAATTATTAAAACAATATGAGTCTCTTGTTCATTGATTAACAAAGGTTTCCTCTACATTGGCTTTATGCCATATCTGGAGGCCAGGATTTAAAATTGGGTCTCCTGCTCTCTGCCCTTCTTTCCATCTCCCACTGCGTGTGAGGCATCAAATATGTCCAGAGGACCCTCCACACTGATCCCAATCAAATCTTAAATTGCGTTAGGGTTAATTGCAGATCTGACGTAAAGTCCTTTTTTTGCCTCAATATTGCAATATGAATCAGTCCACAGAGGTAACTTTGCTATTTGTTCGCTTATTATAACATAAGCAGACTTTATATTGAGTTGGATATGTTTGTTTTAAGAAAGCCTATGCCACACGCCCAGGCGCGTCTCTAGGACTGAAGATTGGTGGGGCCCAGAGCTCCCCTTAATTACTAACCCTGACTTACACGCAATCATTCGCATAATTGACAAACAATACCTCCAGGATTTTCCTGGCTTTTTTAATGTTTTTTTGAGGTAACTTTTTCAAAAAGTGGCAATGAAAGTTGCAATGTCTTGGCAATTTATTTTTTTGTCCGCAAGAAATTTGCGTGGATTGGTTGAATTTGCTTTAATAGTTGCAATCGCAATATGCAACTTCCTTGAGGGACTGAGCAATAGATTAACTCCGAGAACACGCCGCTACGGTATGATACATTACGGTACAGCGACAATCATTAATCTGGAAGCGTAATTTCGTGCATTTAAATCAGCGTTATTCAGAATTGCACATAGACGTTTTAAATGGTCTTATATTTTATTTAAACAAAACGATCATGAAGCGCCAGTTAAATCACCTGATGTGTGGAAAAGGTAGCGTAGACGTTTGAGAGCAGTTTGTCTTTCATAAAGCGTTGAACAATTTTTGAGCGGCCAGAAAAATTATTTAGATCTGAATTTATCCCATTATTTACAGAGTTTCCGCGGAGTCATAAAAAGTCATAAAACGTCATAAATTTAATCATAAGAATTTTAGGCCATAAAAAGTCATAAAAACATCCGGATTTCCCTTACAAGGTCATAAATTACATTTAGCCACGTCTTAAATTGATATGCTCGTTCAATCATTGGTTCTACCATCGCGTTTTCCCCCGAGAAAATACGCTGGTGGCGGGATTCATTCGTTTCGCCTATTGTAGTTCTGTCTGAGGAATCCGGGTGGTAACATCGCATTCCAGAACTACAAAGTCCATGCGGCAGTGCAGGAAACAGACTTGGTGGAAGGACTTTCACAGAAACCTGCGCGAACTTCAAAGTTTCATTACCGGTGTTCTGATGTAGCCTATAGGTTTATCGCAAGGCAGTCTGCTTACCGCATCTCATTTCTGTAGCTCATATATTTGGTTCTGATTAATTGATTACTTAACTTTACACAATGGGAAAGTGTACGTTTAACATGTTATGGCTAGATGATGGTGCGTTTAAGAGCTGGCTTAAGCCCGTCGCGAACAACAGATATCAAGCATATTGCACCCTGTGCAAGAAGGCCCTGGAGCTCTCTAGTTTAGGCATACAAGCCTTAAATTCACATGCAAAATCAGAGAGGCATAAGGTATCGTTAAAAGGTCTGCAGCGGGTGCAGACGATCACTCAGTTTTGTTCCCCGTCACTACCCGGTCCAAGCTCATTACGGGATTCCGGTTGTCCCGCTCCCGCCACATCCAGAGCTCACAGTCCTTTCGGGTCAACCTCGACAATGAAAGCGGAGGTCCTGTGGGTCTTGAACACCATTACAAAACACCAGTCCTACAACGGGAACGAAGACATTTCCGAACTTTTCCGAACAATGTTCCCAGACTCTGATATTGCCAAAACCTTCACGTGTGGAAAAGACAAGACATCATACATCGCACGGTTTGGCTTAGCAGAGTACATTAAAAAAGACCTCCTCTCCAAGGTCACGAGGCCTTACGTCCTGATGTTTGACGAAAGCTTAAACAAAACGAGCAAGAAGAAACAGCTGGACATTCACGTTCGGTTTTGGGATGAGGACAAGGTCAATTCTCGCTACTTGGGATCGCAATTCATTGGCCATGCCACAACCCAGGATTTGCTAAAGCAGTTTAAAGTAAGTAGCCAAATTAAAGTTTAATCTTTATACAAATATGATTTCTAATGCTGCATGTAATATTTGGAACAATTTAATCTGCAAACCTATGAATAGCTTAAAACGTGTATTTGATCCATTCATTCATAGGCTACTAATTTGCAGAGGGAAATCGTGTCTCTGTAGCTACTGTTATGAGAAAATATAGGCTATTTATCATCATAAATCCTCAAATTATGGCCGGGGTATTTTAGGCTATTTACTTTATTTTGGGGCAGGCTTGTTTTCAAGTTAGACCTTTATTTCTTGCCTGCGTTTTGTGAGACATGCTTGTCGTTTGGAGCGGCATTAAGCCGACCGGTAGGCTGTCAAAAGCAGATTCTCGTTTTGGTTTGGAATTTAATTTACTTTTGAACTGTTTGGTTATGTTGCTAAATGTTGGGACTGATGGCTACTGAATTCTGGGGATATTTGATGGTTCACTATTAAGTTGCATATAGTTGAAAGACTGTCGGGATTTCCGCACTGTTTGCGAGACAAGGCAGCGCGCTTTCATTCATTCATTCAAATAGCCTAACGTGCGCTGTGCTGTTGGCTAATGGAAACCTTAGGCTACTGCGTAGCCAGGTGGCCTAAATGTAGTTATTTGTGTATTTTTATTTATAGACAATTTACTTTTTATTAAATTAGTAGGCTGGAATGCCTCACGGCAACAATTGTGTTTAAATGTATAGCTTTATGCTGACTTAAGGGGGTGTTGAAGACCCATGATGTAGCCAAGGACAACCAACACAACAGTAGCCTATTAAACCATATAAAATATTAAGATCTCTTTTATTTCATTGAGATAAATGGAAACAATGTCTTAGTGCTCATGGACTGATAACCCTACTGGTCGGCAATTATTACCCCGGCTTGTATTTGGGGGCCGGCCTTTATTTGTCCAGTCGACCACCACCCAGCTATTATTTGAGGCCAGGCTATAAATAGAACATAATAGAATTCCGGCCATTATTTGAGGATTTAGTTTTCTTGGATTTGAGGATTTAGGTTTTTGAGGATTTCAGGACCTAACCCGATGTAGGCCTAATTCAAATCGTTTAATTTGTTTCGTCAGCTGCGGGTGTATTGTCAGAAACAGTCCTCATGGATATACCTGACATGCAGGCCTAGTCAAAACATGATGATATTGAACTTGAACTGGAAAAGTGCTGTGTGTGTATGTTATCAGTTAAGTGGTATATTTATTTATCATCTTTTTATTGTCATCCCTCAAGGAGTGTGTGGATCAGCTGAATCTCAGCAGGCTGGTCTCTGTATCGATGGATGGGCCCAATGTAAATTTCAAGTTCTTGGAGCTCCTCCAATCCGACTTAAAGGAAATGTATGGGGGTGCTCAGCTGGTGTCCGTGGGGAGCTGTGGGCTTCATACTCTGCACAATGCGTTCAAGGCAGGTTTCTCCATGTGGCAGATGGAAAAGCTGTTAAGATCAATGCACACACTCTTCAACAATGTTCCTGCAAGGAGGGAAGACTATGTAACAGTCACAAAGTCATCAGTCTTCCCACTAGCATTCTGTGGCCATCGCTGGTTAGAGAACCTGCCTGTGGCAGAGAGAGCTCTTGAGGTCTGGCCTTCACTTCAACTGTATGTGGATGCGGTGAAAAAAAAGGAGCTGCCCAACCCTGGTACAGGTTCGTTTGAAACAATAGAGGCTGCACAAAAGGATCCCCAGATCTTGGCGAAGTTGCATTTTTTCACAACCATCGCCCGTACCTTTGAGCCCTTCCTGAAGAGGTACCAGACAGATGAGCCAGTCATGCCATTCCTTGCCAGAGACTTGGCTGAGTTGATGAAGGTAATTTAAAAATAACTTGTGTGCTTGTCTGGCTCGTCAGCTACTATGATGAATTAGATATGCGTGTATGATGTATTATGTGCACTGTATTTAATGGATGAAATTGTTCAATCTTTGTTTTGTTTTTTTCTGTTAAAACTGTGACATTACTGCATGAAAAATATGGATGTAGGGCACTTACATTTTTCATTTTCATCTGTAATTTTCCTCTGACAGAGTGTACTGAGGCGCTTTGTGAAACGAGAAGTCCTGCAGGACATCACAAAACTGCAGCTCACCAAGCTGGACTTGAGTGAGAAGAAAAACTTGCTCCTGCCACAGAGAATGGACATTGGCCTAGGTGCAGAAAAAGCCCTGAAGGTATTGTGGTCAATTTTGAAGTTTTAGTTGAAGTACTTTTAGAAATTGTGGTCAGGATACAAGAAACAGGAATCATTGTGTTGTACATTCTACTTACTTGTGTTTTCATTGTACATCCCTCTTCAGGAAACAACAGTATCAGATCTCAGGGTCCTAGACTTTAGGAGAGACTGCATGCAGGGGCTGACCAATATAGTCAGGAAAGTGCAGGAGAAGAGTCCACTTAAATATTGCACTGTGAGGCAGATGGCCTGTCTGGACCCCTCTAACATGTTCAGAGACCCAGACAGGTGCAAGGAACAAATGAAATGTCTGGTGCAGACCTTTCTACAGACCAAGCAGCTGGCAGGAGGTGTATCCGCTGGTAGGAGTAGTTCTGGAAGGGGCTTTGACCAAGGATTAAGGACCACACTAAATTATACTCTAAGTGGTTATTAGACTGTGTTTACAGCATTATTCTTAACTGTGCCATCTTGTAGACATTTGCTCCATGTATCCCTTTTCTCTTTTCCCATCAGGGTATTTTTTTAGCGTGGATCTCTAGCTTTTGTCATTTGGTTGGTAATGGTCCTGCACCCGTTCTGTGTGCAGTGGTTCATGATTTTGAAATATTTTACATTGGGTTTTGCTTGCTTAAAATATGAAGTTTATCTGGGTTTTTTTTAGGAACCACATATACCTAATAAGTGTTGCACGTTTAAGAAAATGTAAAAATCAGAAAGTAGCTCAGTCTCAAATGGAGAGGTATCCTGACAACAGTAATCAACAAAAGAAATTGGATGAGCGATCATGTAGGTGTTGCAGATTAACTACATGTAATTTTCGTGTCCTGAGTTTAAAATTGTATTTATCTCAGATTAGTGGAGTTTCTATGCCCTCTAAAACCTTAGGGAAAGCCCTGAATTTAAACCATCGTAACCAAATGTTATTGTAGTCTTTATAGAGGTTGAAGTACATCAATATATACATATATTAAGTTATTCCCTTTGTAACATGTTTTTGTTTTAGGGGATGTCATTCTACAACAATTTGAGGCTCTTCTGACCCTTGAGTGTAGGAATGAAGAGTTTCTCTCCTTCCAGCCACTGGTGAAAAGGCTGGACACCTTCTTGTGCGGCTTCTTAAGCCATGCCTATCCAATGGCTTGGGCATTTTGCCAGAAGCTGCTCCTCCTTTCTCATGGGCAAGCTTCAGTTGAAAGGGGGTTCTCTGTGAACAAGGAGGTTGAGACTGACAATATGCAGGAAGAGACAATGGTTGCACATAGACTTGTGTGTGATTATGTTGATTCGCATGGTGGAGTGACCAAAGTGCCCCTCACAAAAGAACTGCTGGTCTCAGTGGGTGCAGCCAGGTCGAGGTACCGTTTTTTCCTTGATCAGCAGCGTGCAAGGAAGGAGAGTGAAGCACGGACACAGAAAAGAAAGCTGGCAGAGGAGTATTTGACCGACCTTGAGAGAAAGAAAACCACTGTTGAAGAGGTTTCCACCTGTCTCGCCAGAGAGGCCGACATGCTGGCAGAGAAAGCAGAGGGCAAATCGGGGTCAAAGATGGCCCAGCTCCTTTCAAAATCAAACGCCCTCAGACGGGCAAGCAAGGAAAAATTGGCTGAGCTGAAAAAGGTTGAGGAGGAGATCACCGTTAAGGGGGACGAACTGAGATACATGTAGACAGACACTGACTGACTGACTGACGTACTGACAGACCGACAGACATACAGACTGACTTGTTACTTTGGAAAGTAATGCCATAGAGATGTTAATTTATCATACAATTTACAGTTGTTAAGTGTTGTTCCTGTTTTGTTGATACTTAAGAAAAGGGAACCTTCAGTTTGTTACTCTTCAGAAAATGGAACCTTTAAAGAATACAATTTGTTGCTGTCAATGAAAGTCAATTAAAAAAAAAAGATTTTTGAAAGGAATTTTAATGACTGAAGTTATTTTTCAGAATTCGTGTAGGTCATAAATTTTTATCATAATGGTTATAAAAAGGTCTTAAAAAGTCTTAAATTTGACTGACTAAACCCTGCAGAAACCCTGTATTTAGGCGTCAATTGATCTCACGGAGAAAGAAACCGTAGCTTCGAATACCAGAGGATTATTGTCAAAATTGGAAAACGTGTTAATAACGGAAAATAACAGTACAAGCCAGAAACAATCCTTGACGCAAAGGCATGGTCCGGGCTCCACCAATTATCACTTCCAGAGACGCCACTGCACATACAAAGGTCTTCTAATTTCGGCATTTTCTGGAAAACGCTGCGTGTACTGCGTGCAAATATATTAACGTTTACTGGTCTAAAGACGCGCTGTAAAAAATGTTAATGATTTTTGCAGATAGGATGCTGAAAATATGAGCGAAGAAACCGAGATGGAGATTTTAAGGCTGCGCAAAACGCCGAGCCGCGAGGCAGCATATTTTGATAAGTTGTACCTATTAACAGAAATACGGATCTACTCGTTTACGCACATTTGTCGCAGTATTTTCTGTGTTTCGTGCTTTCTCCATGTTTGGAAGGACTTTCACATTTAAAGTGTTTGGACTCAGTTGAGAACGCGCTGTTAACAGCCAGATTCGGGTCATTATCTTTACAATGAACACAGTGCACTTCACCTTCTTGTAACCTCAGCCATTCAACATTTTGATGCAACTCTTAACGAAAATAATTAACTTATTTTCGCTGCCGCTTCATCTGCATCATTGTCATGATTTTCAGTTTCAGTAACTTTTGATACCGACTCGACTTTTTTCACGTTAACGGTACCAAAAAAAAACAAGAAGTCTTCAATCCCTCTTCGTTCCATTTTCAGTCCAAATCTTGAGCGTAGCAACAACAGTAACTCTCATTCCCGCGAAATGGATTTTTTGACGACTAATATTAACCCTTCTAGAATCAGTATTGAGGTTTAGGACGTCAACCTCCCCTTTGATTGGTCAGAACGGTCCCTGTCAGCTCGAGGGAACACACTGGGTGCGCTCGGCTGCGTATGTCTAGTAGATTCATGCACTGCTCCAAGACATACGCCCATCTTTATTTAAACTGCAGCGGCGGCTGGCTTGCCTTCTGACTACCAAATGCATCTGAAAAGAGGCGATTAATTGGGGGAAAAGCGGTCGCTCAGGTGCAACTATTTTAATTTGAAGGTCACAGTCTTAATTTTGTTCGCAATTTCGAACCCTCCACATACACACACGACTCGAAACGCATTTAACCTCACCCCAGTGTTCGCTGAATTAAACTCCAACAAACACCATGACAACATTGACATTACTTAATCCTTAAACCGGTGTTCGTTACATCTGTACATATTAGCCCACAACCACGTCAACATCCCCCTAAATACAGTGGTAAGCACTTCTAAAGACGAAGCATTTAGCAGCGTTCCCGTTTTACTGACCCACAAACTTAACTATGTTTGCAAGCACGTGTACTAATTGGCAATTACTTGGCATTCATGTTTCCTATTTCAAAGTGGGTGGCAATATTTCAACTAAGTTTAACAGTGAGAGGCTAATAGAAATTTTAAAACACCTTGTTCTGAAGCAGCCATTGCATTCACCACTCTTCCTTTGGGGGAGGGATTATGCGTCTGCACGCGATGCAGGGTCTTCCGGCAACACAGAGCTGCCCCTGGATGCCTGTCTGTAAATCATGCCGCGGAAATATAAATCGGCAAACCCACACGCGAATCGGCCGAAGCCGATTCTGGTAAAAAATGCAAATATCGGCCTTATATATAGGCCGGCCGATGTATCGGTCGATCCTTAATACTTATCCAAAAAAAATTTGCGTTCATATGTCAAAATTTTGGAAAACATACATGAAAATTTCTCCATTCATGGAAAAAATACTGGTTGGGCGTCAATTGCTAACTTGAGTCATTTTTGGGGGTACTTTTGGTGGCGCCCCCTGCTGTATCGCACAGTTGCGGACCCACACCCACAAGCTATATGTTCAACGCCTCAAACCCTTCGGGGTCAAATTGCTAATTAAACTCTCACTGGCTCTGGGACTATTTGTTTTAGCTCAGGTATGCATGTCTAAATTTTTCAGCATCTGCATGGTGGGTGGGTATTTGTTTTTGTCCAGTATACAGTAAGGCAGGGATGGGCAACTCCAGTCCTGGAGGGCCGGTGTGTATGCAGGTTTTTTTTTCTATCAATGGCCCGCACTAATTGAGTTAATTGGCTGCATACACAAATATAGATTTTTGCAAAGGTTTGATGAAAGAAAAATGTTTTATGTAGGGTGATGAGAACAGTCTTTGGTGGTAATTCATGATAATGTAAAGAAATGTCAGATTTCATGAATAGTTTGGCTAATTTAGATAATTAACTAATTAAAGGCCAGAGGTTGGTGTGAAAACCAGGGACAGATATGGCCCTCGTTGCCCATACCTGCAGTAAGGGTAAATGCTCATTATTATTTTTCACATTTTGTGTATATTATGTTTTGTATATTTGCCTTCTGTCAGGACCTCCTTGGAAAATAAGCTTTATATCTAAAGGGGTTTAATCATACAAATGTCTACCTGGTGATTCCCAACTGAAAATTCCAACTTAGACCAGCATGACCGTCTCAGGCTGATTAAAGTTGGGTTTTTAACAGTCTTTAGGCCCGTTTCCACCGCAGGAACTTCAGGGTAATTTTACGGGGCCGGGGCCGTTGTTGCGTGACTCCTTCACTGGAACCACCCCCGAAGGACAGAGTACTGGAACTTTTACAGGGGCTAAAAAAGTCCCTGCCTTGGAGTAGGAACTCCGAACGGCCCCGCAAAACTCCTGGGTGGGGCTTGGGGTTTACTTGGTGCTGACTGGATTTACTCAGGGCAGGATGTAACATCTACGGATCGTGACAAAATAGCCGGCATTTTTAAAACTCAGCAGATGATGAGGGGTCACATTTTTAAAAGGAGTTCTCCTACCTCACCCTCTCGATGGAGACACGGCAGTTGAGAGGGCCAAGTGAGAGGACGTTCTTGTAGTAGTTCCTGCCCCCCAAATACTACCAGGAACTTCTTTGGTGAAAACGGGCCTTTAGCTGCTTAGTCAGCTCTTCACCGGAAGACTGATTCTGTATAAAGCGATAAAGAACAGCTTAAACCAGTCTATGGTAAACTATGACTGGCTAAGGATGTTAAAACCTCAGCTCAGACCAGTGGTCTCCAGCCCTGTTTCTGGAGCTGCAGCTACCAAGGTTTTCAGCTAAGCACACCTGATTTCCCAGTTAGAAATCTGAGCTGCTAATTAGCTGTATCAGTTATACAGAATTAGGGTTGGAGTAAAAACAATGTACCTACAGGATGCTGCCTGTCCTGGAACAGGGTTGGAGACCACAAGCTTAGACCAGCAGAAACCAGTCTGGAATTATTGCTTGACTTGGCTAAAAATTTCAGCAGGGAGTCACCACCCTCCTGCTTATGAAATAAAACTATGTCGGAAGGCAGTGCTTCTCCTTAGTTAATGGGATAATGCCATACTGACTGCCATTCACTTGAAGACAGATGCATACAGACCACTTGACATGTTGGATGTCGCACTTCTAATATTCAATACAAGAAGTTACTGAAAATAGGAAAAAGGCAAGGACAGATCAGCTCAATAAAAAAACTGGCAAAAGCAGCAGATGGCAAAATTACTTCTATCTTTCGTTCCCTTCCAATGCATCAGGTTCCTGAAGGAGATTAATCCTTTGAACTTTCATTTTCGCATTCTCACCTTGCAGAGACTGTGACTGTAATTCTGTGCCTCAGGTGTGCTTGTGATGTCATTAGCAGAACAAAGGAGAATCAGACAGAGGTACACCAACTGTCTCTGATTCAGAGCTGTTCACCGACAGAAAATTCTGTCTTGCCGCTGTTTTCTTAATATAAAGCTCCTGTTTGGATCTCAAAAGCAGAGAGTCAAAAAAATGACAGCATGGACATCACTGTTTTATTATTTTACAGAATGTGACCAAAGTCATGATAAAGAAAAGACAAACCATTACAAGCATACTGAATTAAAAAGTCTGTAATGCCATAGATGTATTATACATACAAAACCAATTGCATGCTTTATACAGCCAAACCAGGAAACACATCTAGCCAAGCATGTTGTTGTATTGATGCAAGCACACAGTTCAGATTCAGGAATGCTTCAACCCCTATGGTTTCAAGCGATTCGGTTGAATATCATTGCCATATCTCTCAGTTCGGTGGGATGAGCTGATGGCGTCACATCACAGCATTCCGTAAAAAAAGTTAGAGATGTGAAATCCTTGTGTAGTCATGGTATAACCTGTGGGGAACAGCATTTTAAACCTTATTTTTGGGCAAATCACCAAACTTTTCAAGCGGTTTTTTAGATTTGACTGGTTTTTCAATACAGGCAGTTTTTATGTCTCAGTGACCATTGAAAGTAATGTCATGGCACTCTCACCATTCATTTAAATAGGGGCCTGGTCTTGCTAGCATAAAATAACTGCCCGAGGATGTTGCCAAGATGGCTGCTAAGTGGCGCGACTCACCCAGAAAGACTTTGATGTGACCAATGGTAAAATGAGATGCATTAAATTTGTCCACAATGCAATGACATTATCGGGAAATGCTGATAGAAACAGAAGAATTGTCAGGAGCTGACAAGGATACGGAGAGCAGGCAGTTTTCATCAGTCTCAGATTCTGATGGGTGTCAGAAACATGTCGTGAAAAGATAGGCTGTAGAATATACACGGTTTTAATTATGCTGTTTAATTTATCATGCTCATCTCATTTTGAAAAGCCATAACAAGGCCTCCCACGGAAAATGTGCCATAGCCTGGGGGAGCTACACAAACAAAAAAAAAAATGACAGGTGTTAACACTTAGTAAATGAGCACACACAATGCCCACATTTCCACAAAGTAAATATGAGAATAAGTGGCAACGGTGGGGGTGGGCCAGGCAATCTCACGCAAACGCTCCAGTGGGCAGAGAATAATGTCAACAAAAGCTCTGCGTGCATATTTAATTAATTTCATGCACAGTCTGATGGATTTATGAATTATGTGAAAACACAAAATTAAGCAAGCACATCAGGGGACCAGAGAACTTTGACATGGTGCACTGATTTTGCATCCTTGGAAGTAAAAGAATATGGAGGCACTCATAGATTGCAGAACATATTTAGACTGAGTGCTTTTACCACCCACCCCATATATACCATTGATGCCATGCTTTTCCAATTTGGTTAACACTTCCTTGTGCATGTAGGGAAGACTTTATGTTTTGACTTACCTTCCCACTAAGTCAAAGATCTTGAAAAATTGCAGTTTTTAAATATATTAAGTTCTAACAAGAAAATGTTCACTGTTTGTTTTATATTCAACGTTTGACTTAAATTATTTGCATAAAAGCAGCCCATCATCTTCATTATTGCACTTTCCTCTAATGCGAAACCCGATACCTGCAGGATATCCGGTTCACTGGACTTTGAGGGATCCACGTTATACTTACTGTAGCAGCAGAAATCTGCTGTGATGCTATGGTGTCATTTTGCAGTTGTTGGTAGTTTTAATTCATTATCACTCAACCAAATATATACACACAATGAAAATAGCAGTCTGTAAATTGAACAGTACAAAATTGAATACAAGAGAGCAGAGTTGATAGTCATAGTATAGCTGCATTTTTTACATCAAATTGGTAGAATAATTACAAACTGCAACAAAGAATATGCTTCCTTAATACTGTAGACTTGAATTTTTAAGTAATGACACTGACAGGCTTGATCCCCTTTCAAAACTAGGTTGGGCAACTGAAATCACTGATAAGATAAAAAATAAATACCATAATCAGAGCCAGTTACTGTTCATAAAGCATATACCAGGATTTTTCTGGCAAACATGGTGACTGGGTCGACTCGCTGGACCTTTGGAGAGTCGTGAGTGCCTAAAACGGTTTCTGACAGTACCTGATAGCTGATGGCATTGGCTGGGCTTTTCTCCAGTCAATCCAAAGGCTGCTGAGTAGTATAGTGTCTTTTGCTGACAGAAGAATCCTAACTGGGACTTGGAGAATAGCAGGTGGTTTGGTAGAAAAAAGTATATATCTGCAGGAGATCAACTGAAATCTTTGATGTGCAGGAGTCATGACATTGCAACAATACAACTAGGCAACCATGCATGGGATCAGCAATTCAGATGCACAGCTGTTAAACTGTGCATACTTCTCAATAGCTCTGTCTTCACTGCTATGAACTGCTCTTTCTTTAAACTCAATATATGTTGCTCCCAGGGCTCTGTTTTACAAAGCGCAGGTGTTCAACTCAATCATTGTTAATTGCTTTTAGTGATCCTGGTAATATTCTACTTTTGTATGCCTGAGAGTAGCTCTGCTTTCCCTTGACTTTTGTAAGTCATTCAGGGTGAGATCATCAGCTGAACAAAGGTAATGTAGCATAATAATTAGAACTTACATTGCAACAGGAAATACTGAGACACACCTTGTTCCAGCAGACCCTGTAGCTAACCAGAATCAAGCCAGGGGTACTAACAGACCAGTAAAACCTGCGATTCCTAATCACTCGGATTGGTTCAGACTGGTGTGCTCAATCTGTTGTGAGGCATCTCAGAGAAGTGGCTGAAAAAACCACTGAATTGACCACCTCCTTAGGTCTTTCTGCTGTTCTCTGCATACTAAGCTCCTCCTACAGCGTGACACTGAGCCACTGTATGTGCTGCACTGAAAGCATGCTATTAGTTGGCACATTAGAAAACACTCACACAACTCCATTCTTCAGATCCAAATGGGCTGGCTGTCTGTGAAACGGAACAGTTTCATCTTTCTCCATGTAAGACTCTGTATCACTCTCATTCTAGATTTCTAATACCCTTTGTTTAATTTTACATTAAATATAAACAGTTCTTAGAAGTGAGAAGTTACCTCTCTCGATCGCACTCTCTGTCTCTCCCTCAGTCTCCTTCCTCTTGCTCTCTCGCTCTCTCTCATCGGTTTACTGTAGGTCTCTATCATTTCCCCTCTGGTCCATTATCCTTCACATCCTTTCATCTCACCATCTGAGAGAGGGGAGGTATTCTGCTATCAGTTTTCTGTGCCCAGATCTTTTAAAATGGTAATTCTCCAAGAACATTTTTAGCTCTCTCAAAGAAAATATGGTTTGTCAATTGATGTTAAACATAAAAACCAAGAAGCATTTATACAAAAAAGAGTATCGCAGCAGTTTCATCCAGTTTAGAGAACAGATAGGTTAGAATTCTCAATAAGAATCATGCACCTTACCAAGTAATGAATGAACCTACAATATGACCATCATCTATTTAGTTTTTTTGGAGTAATCACCAAATAATGTATTTTGATGAATTCTGGAACATTTTTGAAGGATTTTCAAAAGGTTAATTTGGGTCATCCACTACAAAAAATGGCTAAACTTTCAACATTGCCCCTTTGTGTGAATGTTGCCCATAGGATGGCTAACCAAGCTGCTGAGAATGATCAAAAAATATTTCCAAATATGTGTCAAGATATTTCCCCAACCCCATAATTTGGAATGTTTATACGCCTATTTGACAGCTTATAAGTCATCTGCCACTGGGGTTGAAACTACGAACCATGGTGGAAATGACTCGCTCCTCCATAATAAGAAAAAAACCTGCCGCTCTACACAGTACTTCGTAGTAACACCGGAAATGAGAAGAGTATTTCATTGTTTTGCAGTGCTTTCATCTATATGCACTATGTGGAACTACAAACCTATACACTAAACAAGCAACACTACAAATGTTATTTTATCTACCCTGGCCTTATCCATGCCAACACATGAAAACTTGGGGTATTCTATCATAAATATGGCTGTTTCCCTGGGAAAGGGGCGCGCCTGGCATTCTTCCATGCACAAACCAATATTCTGTAAAGCCTTCATATGGCCCAGACTGTCTTTGACTAATTACTTTCTCTATGAACAGATAGGCAACAACCCAGTATAGACCTGAATACCTTGTTTTGCCTTGTTTCAAAACTGTAGGTTTTGTCAAAATTGAGTCTAGAGCAGGGGTGTCAAACTCACCCGTAAATGGGCCAAGAGGCTGCAGGTTTTCACTCCAACAATGCAGAAGCGCACCTGATAAAACTAATCAGTTGTGCAGGCCTAGATCAGTTGATTAAATCTGTGCTTTCAGGTGAGCTTCTACTTGGTAGGATTGAAGACCTGCAGCCTCTTGGCCCGTTTACGGGTCAGTTTGACACCCCTGGTCTAGAGAGTCCAGTAAGGAGGCAGTCTGGGACTTAACCATGTTAGCAGGAGTGGTGCCACTTTATATTACCCAACAGCTCAAGAATGCCTGGCCTTGAATGGCAGCAACTGCCAGACTACCAGAACAGCCAGCATGAGGAAGTGAAGAATAAAAAAAGACAAAATAATCTGCTGAAATCGATCTGTATTTCAAAATATTTAGGAAAAAATATATAAAGCAGTGTTGCGCCCGACAGGTCCTGTAACTCCACAAAAAAAGATGATGCTAGTAATCCCAAGTCCAGCCAATAATCATGATAATGATACCATAGACAATCACAGCAAGAATGAACAAAATTTTATGGACAACCAAAGTATCCATGTTGTCAGCCAGTAGGCATGATACAGAATCCACGTGAACCTCGTCAGAATTACGAAGAGTTCACAGATCCACCTGTTTGATGACATTTGCCTGTCGTCATGATCTTGTTGTCATGGAGGAGGCAAACAGGTGTTGGTCATCTAAAGGAGTGTCAGTACTGTCCTTAGTCAAATAGCCACACTTCTGTCAGACAGACAGACAGACGGGAGAAGTTGCTTGAAACCTGCTGGGTAGTTAGCCAGACCTCCTTCACAAAAAGGGCTTTGATTTTCTCAGCCACCGACCCAGGGTTTTCCTTCATTCCAGTCTCTACTCCTCTCATAGACCACGTGTTGATTAGGCTACTACTGTATATGCCTATCGGATAACAATGTGGCTGCATCAATGCATGCGACTGTGAATTGTCATGGCATTCATTCAGGCCTAGCACCGGTAGTACATTTGCAAGTACGTACCTGATCCAATTGTTAGTAGTGTTATGGCCCCCAATTTGTTATGACCTATCGGACAGAAAGGGATGACAGACAAATTTTTAAAACTTAAACAGATTCAATTAAACAAACCACAGACCAAGATTGAAATATTAACATACAAACAAACAAAAAAAGAGATATTTACAGTCCCTTGAGATGGGGTTGCTTTGCGATGTTCTGGGACAGGAAAATGCTCCAACATGGGCAGAAATCCACAAAAAGCTTTAGAGGTCTTGAAAAGAGTGACAGGTCTGGTCAAATGCATCCTTCTACAATTTCTCCTTGCAATTTCTCCTACTACTTTACTCTCTCAATTTTTCTCCTTATATACTCTTTTCCAGCCCCCTCCCACCCTCCAGACTTGTCTAGTGGTTTTTTTTTCCACATTACAGTAGAACGTTCCAAATATCAAAAAAATTTTTTGACATCAATGCCCAAAAGTGCGTGTTTTTGACCAGATTTTGCATGGTCTATCCATGCAATGACACAATGTTATTTTTTTTTCTTTTTTTGGAAAACGTGAAATAACCTTGCACTTGAACAGTCATGTCTTATACCTTCAAATTCTGTTTCTTATTTCATACATGTAACAATGCTTTATGGTCATTGATGATTTTGAGCATGTGGTAATCTGATAAAAGGAGGCAGGGTAAAGAAATTTGATGTTGACTTTCAGAAATGCAAATGCACTCAGATTTGTAACAAAAAGAATATGCAATAAGTCTGAGTGAGCCTTATGGAGCCCTGAGCATTCATCCGAGAAAAAAATACACACATACTGCATGTAAATCATCTGGACTGGCATTTAGCAGCATTGATACAGCTAGTGGACATGTCCAACAATTACTCTAACCCAGAGGTGGGCAGCGAGGGCCGTATCTGTCCCTGGTTTTCACAGCAACGTCTGGTCTTTAATTAGTTGATTGTCTCAATTAGTCAAACCATTTATGAAATCTGACGTTTCATGCGCATTTCTTTAAATTATTATGAAACTACAAGGACTAGTCTTGTCTCCCTTCATAAAACATTTTCCTTAGATCGAATCATTGCGAAAATCTGTATTTGTGCATGCAATCAGTTAACTCAATTAGTCAGGGTAATTGATAGGAATAAAAACCTGCATACACACCGGCCCTCCAGGACCATGAATGCCCACCCCTGCTCTAACCCCTGCTTTCACATCCTTTGCAAAGTCCGTAAAAGTAGAAGAAGAAACCTCCACTCCAACTGAGACTGATAAAAATGTTGTCCAAGTCGTTGATGTCAAACACTGGCTGTCCCTGGGCTTGGTGAAAAGTATTTAAAGGTGTGGTCACAGAGCCCAAAAGTCACATAAACGCATGTATCACGCACAAAATTCTAGTCTTACGCGATACATCCGCGATTTGCGCATTTCATCAGTTTTTCTGACGTGGAACGTCTGTAGTTGCGCTTTACACTTTATTTGCGCTTTATTCCAGCTTTTAAGCAGCGCAGAACTCAGCTTCGCGAAAGAGTTTCCGCAGTATTGCGCTGTTTTACGTAATTTTTGCGTAGTTTGCATAGTTCATACGAGGACAATGCGCAATATCAGTGATCGCTCGTGTTTGAATATCAGTGATCGTTCGCGAAAATGTTGCCACTATCGCATTCATCAACGACTTTCCACTGACGATTAGCAGACATATGACGCATGTTTCGCGCTTGTAACACCTAGGTATCACTGAAAATAACTGGAACAAATTTTTTTGGTGTGCCTATGCGCTGAAGTGCGTGGTTTGTCAGTGATTTGTGCGTGATCTTTCCGTAGTTCTTGCGCAATTCATTGGTGAAGTTTCATAGCGTAAATCAGCGAAAATTGTCAAATTCTCGACGGACAAGCACGCACAACCAAATTTTATGCGTGATTCATGCGTTTACGTGCTACTTGGGCTGTGTGACCATGCCTTAAAATCTTATTGTACAAGTAGTTGCATGAGCCTGCACTGTGCAGCCACGGAGTCTAATTTATCTAGGGATATAAGCTCCTGTGGCTTACTCCTGGATTGTTGAAAGCAGTCCTGCTTTTTAGTTACACTGAAAATATGTACTGAATGGCCTGCGCTGCTGCTAACAATGGTGACGCTAGCGAGCAAGGTCTCACAAACAAGACCAGGAAATAAGACTTGAAAAACGAAGGATAGTTTTGAGTGCTTACATTCAACCCACCTGGCTGCAAAGGTGAAGAACGCCTCCACACCAGTTTAAAGCAGTTTAAAATGAGTAAGCAGTACCAGGCATGCCAGACCCCGCCCCTTGCACATATTTTCGCTGTTCAATGAGTTGATCAACTTTTTGGGTAAAGGTGCTTTTGGCTTTCATCTTTCAAGGTCAAATGTCATGGGACCATTGAGATTCCCACATCTGAGTTTCTTGTAGTGATGAATAGTAAGACGTCATGGTTTTGCCCCTGCCGGCAGAGGACAATAAGCCGGCGGGCACGGGGACCATGTACCCAAAGACCGGTGAAGAGACCAACAAGCACGGGCTGAGTAAAAATAGAAAAAATTTAAATTTAAAGATTAAAGCCAAACAGAAGAGGAGCAGCGGCAAAATGACAGACAGGGCTCCATGACACAGAATGTAGCTGCACTGAGTGCTTAAATACTCCAACCTGCACCTCCACCTCAATGAGCAGCAGGTGTGGCTCGTTGAAGTGGAGGTGCAGACAGCAGGAGGGGGGAGGTTCTGCCTTGCCATGTCCCTGGCTGACCTTTGTGTATTTGGATTATTTGCTTATGTCTGACCACTCTCTAAATTATGTATTGTGATTTGGATATTTTAGAATTCATGCTTTGTTATTTTCCATGTTTTAGTTTTTACCATAGTTTATCCATGCTATGTTTTGATTTTCCATGCATTGCACTTCGCCTCTCCCTGTCTTGTCCTTAGTCTCGTCTTTGCTCACAGCCCCAGAAATGCATGCCACTCCTTCAGGTGATTTAATGGTTTCTGGGTTTCAATCTTCCTTCTTGATCTCGTGTTCTTCCTTCCCCTTGCTTTTGCTATATTACTAACACCTTCTAACAGCTTGTTATTTTCACTAAATTACTTACCAACACTAACATTGTATATTAGACTAACTTACTACCAAGCACTCGGGATTGTATAGCTGCACTTACTAATTGACTAAAGACCTCTCCGCACTCGCCCTGTTCTAGTCTCTGCCTCTTGCTTTCGCTCAATCTACTTTGCTGTATTTCTTGCTGACACTCTGCCCCTGTCTTATCTCTGTTCTGCCTCTCACTCTGTGCACTTAGAAATCCCTAATCGGATCCGTTGTTCTGTCTATAGGCTGTCCCATGATCCTTGTCCGCGTTTTGGCTTCTGCCAATTTCATGTGATTGGTTTCCTCCCAATGTGATTCTCCCTTGTTAATCAGTCCACAGTCCTACCTGTGTTCCATTACCATGTGACCTCCCAGAAATGTATATTAGATATACATTTCTTGAGGCAGATCACAGTCAGACGAAAAAAGGTTCAAACACAAGAAGGCGGCAAAGTACAGGGAGAATGCAAAACTCAGGGACGGTCCAGTCAGAAAGATAATCACAATGGGTACAAGGCGAATTGAACATAGCACAGGTAAGCAAAGGAGAACGATCCGACAAGGAAGTGCTGTGAACAGACATCTAATATACATTTCTGGGAGGTTTCTTTTCATGGAACAGCATGATCAAAGGTTTGTGGTCTGTGCTAATGGTAAATGTTGGCCCATAAATGTATTTATGAAATCGTTTAATTCCGAACATGATTGCTAACCCCTCCTTGTCCAACTGTGAGTAGCGTCTCTCAGCAGGTTTTAGCGTTCGGGACATGAAGCCTGATGGCTTTTCCATACCATGTGCCATGACGTGTGACAGCACAGCACAACACCGTACTGTGAGGCATCACAGGCTAGCACTAATTCCTTGTCTGCAAAGTAATGACTCAGAACTTTGGCTGATTTTAGCATTTGCTTTGATGTTTGAAACACTCGCTTTTGTTGTGTCTTCCATACCCAAGATACATCCTTTCTCAATAGGTGGTGTAATGGAGCTAAGTGTGTGGCCAGATTTGAGAGGAATTTGTTATAAAAATTTATCAGGCTCAGGTAGGCTTTCAGCTCAGTTACTGTTTTGGGAGCTGGAGCCTCTTCAATGGTTCTCACCTTGTTCTGCACTGGAAGTAAGCCTTCAGCATCCACTTTGTGACCCAAATACTCAAACTCGTTTTGCAGAAACATGCACTTATCTCTGTGCAGTCGTAGGCCAGCTTCTCCCAGGCATTTGAGAACTTTGTCCAGGGTCTTCATGTGCTCTGGGTCATCACTCCCTGTTAGCAGAATACCATCAAGATACGCAGCAGCTTGGGGTGGCCCCTGCAACAGACTCTCCATTGTTCTTTGAAATATTACTGGAGCTGATCACACTCCAAATGGTAATCTGTTGTAGGTAAACAACCCTCGATGTGTGTTTTCAGTGAGATACTTTTTGGATTCATTTTCCATTACAATTTGTTGGTAGGTGTGACTTAAATTGAGTTTTAAACTGTTTCCCACCAGCTTGTGCATTCAAGAGATCCTCAACCCGGGAAATGGGCATTGTTCAAGTGAGGAGGCACTGTTTACTGTATGTTTATAGTCACCATATATTCTAACAGAGCCTTCTGGTTTTAGAACAGGAACTATGGGTGCTGCCCATTCCGCTTACTTAACAGGTGATATAATGCCCTCTTTAACCAGTCTGTTTAGCTCTTCTTCCACCTTAGCCTTCATATCATTAGGAACGGAATGTGGACGATAGAATTTAGGGCGAGCCTCTGCAGAAACTTGAATTTTTGCTTTCATCCCTTTCAATTAGCCAAGTTCCTTTTTAAAAACCTCTTAGTTTTTAATAAACACTTCCTGTAAAGATTGTGCCTCAGTTCTCACATTTTTAATGTAGCCTTCAACCATCCTCTTCCCAGCAAATTCAGACCAGTACTTCTCACCACGACTAGAGGGAGTATTTTCTCTTGTTTTGCATGCTTTACTTTCACTTCAGCAACACTGGCTACTGCAATTTTCTCCCTAGTTTAGACCCATTTAGTTTAGACCCATTTACAGCCCACGTCATCAAAAAGATGCATGCGCATTTTGCCAATGGAAGTAGCAGTCTCCCCAATTCAGTTGGACGAGTTATGAATCTGCAAACACTGAATTAGATATTTTACCAGCACTGAAATTTCTGGTTGTTGCGTGTACGGCTGTCAAAATTGATATTTCATTGGTGGACTCAAGTTTTACACGATTCTGAGAGGATCACATCAGTAAAACACCCACTGGCTGCAAATGAAGCATCAAGTCAAACTCTGAACGATGCTTTTAAATGCCCATTGAAGGTATCAGTCGCATCTACATTGACAGCTGTCAACAAGACCAAGAAGCCATAGGTATCACTCTCAAAATACTCAACAAGATAACGCTGAATTTTGAAAACACCTACCAATAACGCTTATTTTAAGTGATGAAGAAGTGTGACATTCAGGTTACTACGCACTATATGTTATATTCAGGCATAATTCTCCCCCTAAATTTAGCTGTCTCGTAAATTAAGATTATGATTCACTTTACTTCACCCAGCAGCAAATTAGCTAGCTAGCTAACTTAGCAGTGTTAAATTCTTACCAGTGTACCTTGAGTTGGGTTCTGTCTAACTGTAAATCGCTCGATAACATAAATACGCACAAAATAATGGATTTCCTCTCAAACTGCAACTTCGCTAACAAGCAGGTATATCGGTTTCTACAAGTGCATGTGAGGTTTCCGTGTGTGCCACCAACCATGGCAAGGCGAAATAGTTAACCTGAAAGGCAAATGTGTTCCTATTGAGTTGACGCTCAAGAAATTGAGCAACACGCTGCCAGTGGGCTTTGCTCCATTGAAATGAATGTAACCAATTTTTTGGCGCTCGTCTCACGGTTACAAACATTCGATGAAATATGTGAGAATAATGGTAAATTGAAATAAATTTCATGTTTGCATGACAACTATGCAGTCAAACTCGCTAGCTAGCAAGCCAACAGTACAAAATAATACTTAGCCTGCCATGCAGGTACAATTAGCTGTCAGGACATAGTTTTCTCTGTATATTTTTTTACCATAATCCATGCGTCTTACACGGCGCCCTTATGCTTGACTAGGAAGGACCTCTGATTTCGAGACACAAAACTCCAAGTCTGTCGTGGTATTTAACATTCTGCTTATGTCCACCGATAATGTAGTCATAAGCATCCAATGGTAGGTTTCTCGATCAAATGGGTACATATGTCAGGCCTCGGAATACTGGGCCACTAACTAACGTCATCTACCCACTCACTGATACCATACGGATCTGGAAATTGATTGCCATTTGTCGAAGTTAATTTGTTTAGGTAGATTTCGCAATCTTTGATGGCTGATGCCCTCCTATAGCTTGACAAGCTATGATGGTCCGCCATACTTCCGTTGCGAAGCAGCGCGCGCAGCCTGTTTTGTTTGCAAACAGTAAATGGGTCTATATGACTTTTGTAACAACTTAGTGCGTTTTAATTGTGGGTGTTCATTTCCTTTCCACGTTTCATTAAAATTGTTTTCTTTCATTATGCTCAAGCTGCAACCTATACTGAGTCGAAAAAGAAACTTCACACTCAAAAATTTGTTAAGATTTTCTTGAAACTTTTAATAAAATAGTTTTCATTCTCACTAGGGGTAAATGCGTTGTCAAAGACATCATGACACACATCAACTCTGAGGTGCACAGGTACGTAGCACGTGCAAGCGTACTTTAAGCTAAAACGTGGCCATATGAGAGATGTGCAACTGAGCTCACATTAGAGTGACATCTCGGAAAAGTTTATACAGTCAATTATTTGTTGATTTTCAATGCCATGGCTGTCAAACATTCAGCGTGAACGTGCCATTGGCATGCTGAATACGGACACGTCCGTCGCTGATGTTGCAAGGGTTATGGGATGCAGTTGACGGACTATCCAACACTGACACGTCTCCAACAAACTGGCACCACAGCTGACCGACCTCGTTCTGGTAGCCCATGTGTGACGTCAAAAGCAGAAGACCGACGAATTGTCTTACGTCATTTGCATAATCGATTTGTCACTGCAACATCCACTAGGAATTAATTGTTTAGAGGTCGTGAGACAGGTCAAACCATACGTAATCGCCTGCGCACTGCTCTTAATCAAGTTGTAACTTACCATTTTTACTGTTGGACATTACCATAGCATTTCCAGTGGAAAGATTACATTATGGACATTATTTTTATGATATACCATCTTTAATGAGTACAGAAATAAATTAAATCATTATTGAAAACCTAATTTCTTGTATGTTCAACTTATCAACCTCCAAACGAGTGTGAAGTTTTTATTTTGGCTGAGTATTAATCAATTTCAAAGTCCACCAATTTCCTTTTCACTTCAATGCTCACTTTGAAAAGCTTTACTTTCTGTATGGATGTTTCTGCGTGCACCCTAATGTAAACGCTTCCTCCACTTCGAAACTTTCACTGTTACCTGCGCTCTCGCTGACGTTATGAAAGCGTTGCCAATTTTTCAACAGCAGTAGCATTTTGCATCTTTAAATTTGCATTCAGCTGCAACATGTTTCCTGTGACATCGGTAACATTCTTGCCCCTCGGGTTTGCATTTGTTTTATGCCTACCCTTCTTTCTCGCAGTCGCTCCACCCTCTGCCTTTACTTGTTTGCACGTTACTTTTTCCTGCAAATCTTGGACGTTCTTACTAGCAGCTTCTGCGGCAATGGCGATTTTATACACTTTCTCGAAAGTAAGGTCCTTTTCAGATAGTAAACTTCTTTGGATACGATCGTCGCTTACCCCACATACAAGTCTATCTCTATACCATAGACCTATAAGGAAAACTGGACAGACAAACGAAGGCTGGAACACACGCCGACATGGGCGTAGCGGTGAACTTAATATTGCAGGTCACGTGATGCCATGGGGGCCAATAAGAAATTTCTCCATAGGGAATGATAATAATTAAATAAAACACGCAGATAAATCCATGAATAATTTTTTTTGACAGCCACAAATTATCGATACCGAAACGGTTTATTTTTTACTTTTTAAATCATTGATGCCTAGTTTCTCGGCAAAGACAAAATGTTTTATTTATATTATATATATATAAAATATATATATTTTATTTATATGTGAACACCAACAGGTCCTCATATGTAAACGCGTTCTCGTCTCCTCCGAATTTAGCACTGCAGCGGATATGAGTGGGTGGAGCAATGGGCATTCCTTGCCATCTGTCTGTGTTCGACATTAAAGATGTATCCAGTAAAGTGAGCTGGCAACGTGACGGTGCAAATATATTGAGCAGCAAAAGAAACAAAGGTTCATCAAATACAGACTGGAAAATAAGTTTGCACGTAATTATCAAAGAAACTCAAATTTACTAATTGCAAGCAGATCAGAAACCACTAGGTCCTCGAGGCTTACCCGGAGTCTGTCCTGCTTGTTATAATGCAGCCCAGATTGACGATGCAGATGTTGATGTGATTGCTTATAAGATGTTTCTGGGTCTGTAGCTGGTTAAATACCACTAATTGGGGTTGCTGGCTCTGTGCAGTGGGCAAGCAGGCTGCAAGCATCTGTACTTGCGTTCCTCAGTGAGTAGCTTCTGGAATGGACTCATATCGAAACACAAATCACCAGCACCAACACCAGAGAAGCTATCTTGAAAGGACCAGAGGGCTAACCCAAGCAGGGGCTGATCATGATTTTTTTTTCAGGGTTTATTCCCATAGATCCGCTGCATTTTGCAATATTAGGAGCGGCGCTAAGAGCCACAGCATGCGGACTTTGGCATGTGAGAGGCTAGGTAGTGCGGCCACTTGCTAATGATAAGCCACATGCCACTGAATATGGGGAAATCAGAAATGGGCATTCCTTGCCGTCCGTCTATGATCAATATATTAGACGTAGCCAAGTCAGTGATGTGAGCTGGCGGTACGGTGCAAATCTACTGAGCAACAAAAGAAACGCAACTTAAGTAAAGGCAGACCGGAGAATAAGTTTGCACGTAATTATTGCAAATAAAATTTATTACTAGCGTGTGAACATTTACAGTAGTTTCATCAAACTTTTCTATGTTTTGCGGTCACTTTGAGTAACCATAAGAGCACATTAACTTACAAGCTAACTTGTGTTTCTTTTGTTGCTCAGTATATTTTTGCCATTTTATTTTAATTGATGAATGGGCGAAATATGTAGCAACTCGATTGTCACACTTCATGTAGGGCGGCAAAATGTACTGTAAGCTGTTGTGACATCCTAGAATCATGTACGCAGCCAACACTCAACTTACTTTTTCATATTAAAATGATATGGATATATCCATGAACTGAGTTGAATATTTCCAATACTTTAAATAGCGCCATTACTCTATTTTGATGCATTATGCATAATCTGTCAGCTGAGTAGCATCTAACATAGTATCCATATGAGTGCATGTGTAGCACTACATAAATTCAGTTCAAACACCGTTTAGCAAACCATTTATTAACCATTCTTCATTGTTAAATTTCTAACAGACCTTCATACATGATGACGAAAATTTTCAGCAACTTGACAGATGTGATCCAAAATGATAACTATTTTTTGTGCATGATCCGAATCGAGTTGGTGGAACAATCGGCATTCCTTGCCATCCGTCTGTGATCAACATTAGAGACGCGGTCAAGTCGGTAAAACGAGCTGGCGCTACGGTGCAAATATTTTAGCCATTTTATTTTAATTGATGAATGGCCGTAATATACTCGATTGCCACACTTCATGATGTAGCGCAGCAAAATGACTAGTGAGCTAAGGCCACTGTTGTGATATCCTAGAACCATGTACGCAGCAAACACTCACCTTACTTTTTCGGATTAAAATGATATAGATATATCCATGAACTGAGTTGTATTTTTCCATTACTTTGTATAGGACCAATTCACATTATGCATAGTACTTCTAAATGCAGTAATGTGTCACCTGAGTAGCATCTAACGTAATGTCCATATGAGTGCACTTACAGCAATAAATTCAGTTCGAACACTGCTAAGCAAACCATTAACTAACCATTCTATATTCTTACATTAGTTACAGACCATCATACTTGATGACAAAACTTTTCAGCAATTTGACAGATGAGATCCAAAATGATAACTTTTTTGTCCATGATCTGAACAAGCACTGAATATACTTACTCATTATTTGTGGTACAGCCTTTATTAGATCGAAGTTTTTGGTAGGTGGAAATGTGAGTATATGAAATCCAAATATCAAATGTTCGTGAGCAGCATCTGAGATCAATGGGAGTGATGCAGGTAGATTCGATGGTGTGGCTGCTTTTCATCTGAACGAATACTAGCTACGAGTCCTAAAAAAAATGCAACATTTGAGCATGAGACGAAGATTGAGTAGATGTACAACCCCAACTCCGTAATAGTTCGGACGAAGTGTACATTGTAAACCAATAGTAGGTGTTTTCCGCAATCTGATTGGTTAATTACCCTTGTCGAATAGTGTTCGACATCCCTGAAATGACAGGACCTTTTCACCTACTCATGAATACATTAGCATGCAGAGGTGTATAATCCAGGGGTCAGAATGTAAAAATCCTACCATGTTTTCATTCCAACTGTAAACTCCTGTCAGCAGATTTGACTTGTTAGTTTTTCCACCCAGCTGAAGAATAGTGTCAGCTGCCAGGTCTTTTGTGGCTGAAACAATATCCTTGGATGTACTTTTACTTTCTGAACCTGGATTATACACCTCTGTTAGCATGAAAACAGACCTACTTTCGCTCATTCAGCCCATCAGTTCAACTTGACAGGTTGCGGAATTCTACCGCGTGACTCGATGACCTAATTGTGACGAATCACGTCGCCATACAAAAGAGTCCGTGCAAAAAACGTTTCTTTCTCACTTATGGTTTACAATATCGATAAATAGTTACGTTTGTGAAATTTATGGTCTACAATATCGATGAATAGTTACGTTTGTGAAATTTCCTGGGATTCATTGGAATTCAACGCCCGCAAATTTAAACGTTTAAAACCTCCGACGTTTAAACTAAATTTGAGGGCGTTGAATTCCACTGAATCCCGGAAATTTCAAAACGTAGCTATTTATCTTCATATTGTGAATAAAATCAAAATGCAACGATTTTCAGATCACATGAGCCAGTGTTACTCACAAGGATGGACTGAAAAGGCTAGCTTACACAGAGCCGGTGTTCTGACAAATTTTGCTGCCAATCAAAATATGCTACCTCGCGGTTATGTGCTTGCGCAACCCTAAAATCTCGGGCTGTTTCCTCGCTCATGTCTAAAGAATCTTCAAAAATCATAAAAATAGCCTTATTTTCAGTGCACATTTCGACATGTAACCAGTGCTTTAAGTGGAAAAAAAGACGTGCCGGTACTCCACCTTTTCAACTACTGGCAGATAAATTAGGCGGTGGGTGGTCGGTATCAGCAGATCATTAAGTGATACATTCAAATGCTAGAACATGACGCTGATTTTAAGAAAAATTGTTTTAAAATTCCACAAAGAGTTTTAACAAGTAGTTTCTTGTTAAAATCCATCTATGAATGATCTGCCGGCAAAACACGACTAATTGAAAGATGTTGCCCAATGACACAGTTCTCTTTGGTTTTTGGGTGAGGCATGATATAGCCTAGAGTGTAGAGCTTGTCAAAGTAAATCTTACTATGGTTAAGTCCACCAACCTCCTTGAGAACATCGCCAGGTCTGGAAATCTGGTACAAAGTTGTGCAGCAACTCTTCTGTTCGGCATTAATGATGCTCCATCACATACAAAAGCCACAAAACACTCATGCAAGAAGTAGTCATCAAAGCCATTTTTATGAAGACATGCTGGCAGTTTCTCTGTTCTATCATTTGCTGTGGTCCCATCCAACTCAAGCAGGTCAAAAAATATTGTGTCTGGCTGTGCATTGGGAATAGCTGACGACAAACACACCACCAACACAGACTTTCCACTGATTGTGGTGGATTCAATCAATCAATGCGCACAATTTTCGTCTGTTTTTGTCTATGTCATCAACCACTTTTTTGGTAATCATGCTAGCTAGCTAATAGTTGAAGAACGCAATATGGTGTCAGTGCACCACACTCTTCAGTTTCTCATATTATACAACATGTAGATCCAACCGAGCAATCTGATTGGTCAATAAGACGTTCAGAATGTTCATAAATGAGCAAGACAGTACGGGTAGCGTGTGCTCAAATGAAAAATACTTCATCACTGAAAATATTTCTCTGCCTATCTCTGGTGCCTAGGCCATTGATTTAATTAATTTGTTTGCATTTGTACTTTGAAGTGAACATTTAATAAATCTACAGATTCGTGAAAACTGCTTATTTCGGAGGTAATTTGATAATAGTCTGAAAAGGTGATTAGCGAAAGCCCCCGAAAGGTGGGGCTGAAATATTCAACTCTGTTCAGCCTTACTGTTGCTGGTTACTTTTGCTGCTTGGCTACATTAATTGGAGCTAACGTTAATTAAGCATTATTACATGCGAGGGTGTGCTTGACCGTCTTTCTTGTCATGACAGTGACACGGCCAGCGCCTCGTTCCGTTATCACTGAAGTGACAAGAATGACGGTCAAGCACACCCTCCAGTGTAATAATGCGATAATACAACTATTACCACTAAAATAAAATGTATAATCAAAATGTATTCATACTATGGGCATTAATAAAAAAATTTTTTTGCAAGTTTTCTCTCCATATTCGTGGAAATACATGCGCTCTGATGTTAACTAGTCCTTGTGAGGCAGTCAATTTGGGCATATGTTTTCCCTGCTGAAAATTCCAGCCTAGACCAGCCCAGACTGGTCAGGCTGGTTTAAGCTGTGTTTTGGGCACAGCTCAGACCATCTTAAACCAGCTTAGAATTCTAGCTGCTAGATTTCTAAGCTGGTTTAAGATGGTCTGAGCCGTGTTCTTAGCTGGTCATAGCTGGTCTAGCTGGTCTCTGTAGCTTGATGAAGGTGGTTATAGCTGGTTAAGCTGGTATTTTCAGCTGGTGAAGGGCTGGTTGACCGGCTAAGAGTGTCCAAAACGCAGCTTAAACCAGCTGACCAGCCTGGGCTGGTCAAGGCTGGAATTTTCAGCAGGGGTGAAAACTAAATAAATACCGCATATAGCAACACAAAAATGCTTTGCTAGCTCAATCATGTTGTAACTAGAAAAAAATTTTTTTTTTCATGGAGTGATAGTAATTTTTCATCGACATCAGTAATTTTTAGGCTTACAAGTGCTGTGACAAACTGCCGTGACAACGACTCCGCTCACCTTTATCAAACAAACTTATATTAACGGTTTTATTTAAATAAAGGCTTCGGCTTTCCAGTGTCGGCACCAGAACAAAAATCTATCTTCTGATTAATTCACCAGCAGATGTTTCATTTCAGATGGGGGTGTGTCACTCCAATGACTGTGATGGAGAATTCTGAGCCATTTTCTTTTAAATTTAAGGGTCTAGTGCCAAATTTTCAACACATATGTAACAGGAATGCATATAAGATCAATGGGTTATTTTGCATGACACCATTCGATTATAAAATTGTTGGGAGTGTTGGTTAGAGCAGCCGATTGGTTGTATTCAGGAATGACGACGAATTCCTGGTGAATGGCCTACAAACACCATTATGAATTAGTTATTTGTCGAAAGGACGTGACCTAACATAATGTGGATGGGCGAACAGTAAACTCCTCTTTTCTGTTCTCTAGCCAGCTGGCATTGGTTTATGTATTTGGTTGTAGGTATTTTGAGGATTAATATCGATCCCATGAAAGTTAATAGTTTGAAACATCATCTGGCATGCAAGTTATCATTGAACTCAGCTATGCTTGCCATCGCATGGCAAAAATGCCGGCAGACGTTTGAAGCAGTAATAATATCAAAGATGACCAAATTTCCTCGTGTTGGCAAATAGCTAGCTAGCATGATTACAAACACCCCCACCGAATTAGCTTGGTAGCTAGGACAGCTATAAACCGTCTCTCTGCAGCAACACCCATTCCACAATGAGTCCGACCTGTAGCCAACATTGCATTGCTTGCTACTTGCCATTGATAGTTCGCGATGAGACTGCCAATGCATCATGCGGCTCGCTAAAATAATGTTTGAAGGACATGCCACTCCTCCTTGAGATCTCCTTGCGAGTGAACGTCTGGCGAGTAAAGGGACGGACGTGCGGCGCGTACTCGTGCACAGTGGGTAATGTAGTATAGCCATTGGATCATGAATCGCCGAGAGAGAAATAGAGCCGGACAGGGTACAGCTTGTGTGAAGTCCCAGTACGCCCTAAAAATCCTGGTATGCCAGAGGCTAAAATTTAGAAGTGCCGGTACTCTGTACCGGTGCATACCGGCCCACTTACGGCTTGTAACCGTACATATATTTGCATGTACATGCTGGGTTTTCCCGAAAATGAGATGATAGTGGGCTATTATCTTCGAACAAACTTATCCAACTTGTTATAAAATCTGCTATGTTAGGTTAAAATAAGCTAACAAATGACAAAGTTACTACTGTAAACTGATTCATGTTGCAATATCAAGGCGAAAACAAAGACTTTATGATTGCTTGGCATTACGGTTGCATTTTTTGACAAGGGAGCAAAATTTGGCCGAACACCGGCCACTATCATAATATTGAGTACCACAACTACAATCGATGTTAACTCGCACTTAGAAATGTAATGAGGAAGTATTCAAATTATAATCAGGACAGACTTTATTGGAAAGGGAATGAGGGGTGGATAGAAAGGCACGACCTCTGGTTCGCTTACGTGCAGAAATTCATGGATGAACAGTTCAATGCACTCCAAGAGGTTCAGATATCTGTGGAAACAGAAAAAAGTAGCTTTCAAACAAAAGGTCAAAATAACGCAGTACAACGTGCGTAACATTTCACGGTAGACCCACATTTTACGATACTCCGTGGAATGGTTATAAGTTACGTAAGCTAAAATTAAATTAGATTGCCAGAATTGACAAAAGTTGAAAGGCTCTTGACTTTAAAAGATATCGGTTTATTAGGCACGAGCAGTGCGTTGTGTTGTGTGTTCGGTTTATTGTCTTGAATTCGGAAAAGATAATGGAATTTGCACGCAGACGAGCAAGAATCGTCTGATTCCATTCATGTGATTATTCATCGTTGAACTAAAGAGGACACGAGCCTGGGGCGCGTTTCCCAAAAGCATAGTTGCAGAAATTAAGTAATCCGTCCATTCACAGTTAATGGTTTCAACTATGGAAGTTCGCATCTGTGATTTCGGAAAGCCCAACCCTGAGCAATGTCACATTACACAATAGCAAGTCAACTATTTCGCAGACATTTTTGAGTTGAAATCAATAGCATTACTTCCCTGTTAAAGTCGTTTTAAATATTTGATGTCGCATATGTGTTTTAAAATTGTATCTCAAACCATGATTAAACCTTTACCAGCGGCTATCTTTTTTTTCTCTCTCTCTCTCGTTCCGCTCATATGTACATCAGGGTGCAGTCTGCAGTGGTCAGACTTCCATTTCCGTTGAAAAGTGATCGTGATCACGCACCCTAGGTCGAAGTTCCACGAGCGCGAGCCGTTGTCATGGACACCTCGGATACCAGCGTAATCATGAGCCCCACACTACGCGTGTGTGAGCAAAAAAAAAAAAAATCACACAGTGCATGTCCGCGTGGGTCCGAAAGCTTGGCCCCCATGTCGGCGTGCTGCGCCATTGAGCAATTTCCATTGAAATGAATGGGCGGCCATTTTCCAATTGTATATCCAGTGAAATAAAAAACATCCTTGCCCCTAACATTACTTCCAATGTTGGGCCGTAATTGCAATCTATGTAAGTGTACGTACGTGAGTGCTTACGTACGTACAGCTACGTAAGCACTCACGGATTCTGCACGCTGCCAAGAGGAAGAATCGAATTTATATCTCTGCACAATTTCACTTGGCTTTGGACTAAAGTGGTTTTTCATCAAAGTCCTTCGCTGATTATACATTTTCAAGCTAGGCTTCTCTGGACTGAGCAAGTTTCTCATTAGTTTGTACGTAGCAGGTTCCACTGCGCCGGTGAGGATAGGCCTCTGCATTTCCCCGTGATCAATGCCATTAACTTCAAAAAACTGCTCAAGAATTTCACAGTACTCGTCCTATAACTGTTCTTTAGGCTCGTATGCCGACATTGCATTCATTTTTATTTTTCCTACCTTGAATCTTCCCGTTCACTTTAGCCCGAAAGTCGTTGAATTGCATGAAACCAGTCCTACTGCCTTGATTGTCACTCCCGTGCTGAATCGGTCCTCAATCGGCTTTGATCTTGTCCATCCAGAATCCTCGTCGACAATAATGTTGTAACTTGACCGAGTGGTATTGATCAGGCAGAGGATTTTTTTGTATTTTGCAGACTGTTTATTAACCACTTCATACGAATGCATGAAAGAACGAATGCACGCTGAACAGGATCATTATTCTCTGGTTCAATATATTCTGAGTACCCATTAATTAATACGTTGACAAGTGGCGTGGTACTGCAGGCCATTTATCGTGATCAAGATAGCACAATTACCAACAGATGTGCCTAGCACATTTTTACAAGTTGGTTTGATCATTGTTTAACAACATTTTCAGCGATCCCATTTTAGCATACAATTAGGTCATGTTGAGTCTCCAATTAGCCTGTCTTGCATGTCTTTGAACTGTGGGAAGAATACCTAGAGCAGTGGTTCTCAAATTCTGTCCTGGTGCCCCACTGTGTATGCTGGTGTTTGTTCCAACCACAATTGCAATCTTAGGATTTTAACAAGCTGTTGATTTGTTTTAATTAGGTGCATTACTGTAAATATTGGCAGAGGGAAACAATTTAACCAAACATTTAATCATCATAATTAATCAAAACGTTCCTCATTGGCGAAACTCTTGACACGTGGTGGCAAAACCCGACAATTTACTTGGCAAACAATGGAGTCACACCTGTTGTGTTTTCTGTTGATTTTATTTGGTTCAGGCAGGTTATTTTGGGAAAAACTCAAAACGCCAGTGTTCAGAAACCTAATTTGGAACTTTTTGATTTTCTCAGTCTAATTTGATCTGTTCAAAAATGTTTTCACCTGAAAATCGTAGAAATATTGAAAATTAAGCACAATATGTTCAAGGGTTTTTATTCTTGATAGAAGAATGGATATGTCCATCCAAATGTGACTTAAGATGGTAAATAACTACTCTAAACATGGAATGCTGCTAATTAAGTAACAGCTTTTTAAAATCCTAGAATTGCAGTTGTGGCTGGAACAAAAACCAGCAAACACAGGGGGGTGCCAGGACCGAATTTGAGAACCACTGACCTAGAGGAAGCCTACGCGAACATGGTGAGAACATGCAAACTCTGCACAGAAAGGCCCCAAGCCAGATTCAAACCCGTGCCCTTCTTGCTGTGAGCTGGCAGTGCTACCAACTGTCCCATGGTGCCGCCCCATAAGTTTGATAGGTCTTCATTTCGAAGCGTCCAATTATGTCATTTGCTGCCATGTTATACCATTGAATGACTGGCGATTTCTGAGCAATGTGAATTGAAGTACTCCCAAGTTAGCTTTATTGGCACAAAACAACACTATGCAAACCACCTACAAAGAACAAAACTACATATTGAAGGCAAATGGTTCCTACAAGGCTGGGTAAATTGTGTTTGAACTCATTGCTGTAAAAAAAATTTTTGTTACTCTCGTCCCTAACGACATCATTTTCTTTTCCCATCGTATTTTTTACCCAGCTGGCTTGATTATTCCTGGGCGGCCCTCCCCGGAATCTATATAAGCCGCAGGTCGCCACGCCTCTGCTGGAGTGTCTGATTTTATGTTGCTCGCTTTGGCTCGAGAAATCTTTAGTCAGGGTTTGCCTATATTTATATTAACTCGGTTTCTGGGAAGCTTTGCTTTTTTAGATTATTTGACACAATTGTCTTTTGTTTCTTATTTATTGAGATTTCTTTTCCTCTCAGGTTGCTTGCTTCGTTTCTGGCCTTCAAGTCTTTTGTGTATTCAGACACGCAAGCTCCTTTCCCTTCTTATTTTCGCGATATCACTTTCAGCTGCGCCGGCTCCGCGCTTGGTGCAGCTTCGCCAGCCACGGCATCTAAAACTCCACTTTTACCAGTGTTATGGCCCCAATTTGTTATTACAATTTACAACACAACAGCTTCAGCAACAGCAAGGGATGACAGAAACAATTTAAAACTTAAACACATTTAATTTTTAACAAAGACAATAATGACTAAACTAATCTACAGACCAAGATTGATTGACAACAAAAAAACAAATATTTACAGTCCCTTGTTTTGGTGGGGTGGCTTGGTGATGTCCTGGGTGAGGAAAATGCTCAAACACAGGCAAAAATCCACAAAAGAAACTTCACAGGTCTTGAACAGAAATGACAGGTCTGGTCACAAGTATCCTTCTTGCAATTTCTCCGACTACTTGACTGTCTCAATTCTTTTCCTTATATACTCTTTTGCAGACCCCACCCACATTTAGACCTCTTTTTTTTTTATTTTCGGGGACTTGCCCCAGACATGTCCAGGACATGTCTAAACATAGCTCCAGTCTGAGCTGAATAAAAAAAAAGGTAAATACTGCCATCCAGTGGCCTATATTCACATTACACCTCCATTCCAAAAAGGAAAAATTTTGACTCATAAAGGCAAAATTTTTCTTTTCAATACAAAATGGTAAAGTGAACACTTGTCTTTATATACATATCATACAATATTCAAATAAACACATGATATCCCGTGTTTGAATATGTATATATATAAGCAATCAGCAATTACATTGTCTGTACCCTTCACATGCTTAATTTCCAAGTCAAACTCCTGTAAAATCAAACTCCAATTCAACAATCTCCGATTCTTGTTTTTCATCTTACTCAAAAACATTAACGGATAGTGGTCAGTGTACACAATCATTGGCTTTTCCCCTGTACAAACATAAACCTCAAAGTGTTGTAAAGAAAGGACGAGAGCCAACAGTTCCTTCTCTATTGTGGAATAGTTCGTTTGGTGGCGATTGAACTTCCTGGAGAAGTATGCCACGGGATGCTCAATGTCATCAGAGTCACTTCTCTGTAGGAGCACAGATCCACAAGCTTGGTCGCTAGCATCGACCGCGATGGAGAACGGTTTGTTGAAGTCAGGAGATTTGAGCACGGGGAAGTGACACAGCAGAGACTTCAGGCGATCGAAGGCTCTCTGGCATGCATCATCCCAAGTGAACTTTACGCCTTTCTTCAGTTGGTTAGTTAGACTGAGAGCAATCTCAGCAAAGTTCTTGCAGAACTTGCGGTAGTACCCGATCATTCCAAGGAAGCGGCGCAAAGCTTTTTTGTTGTCAGGAACTGGAAAGTCCATGATGGCTTGGACTTTAGCATTTATGGGTGCCACCTTACCCTGGCCTATGACATAGCGAAGATAGGTGACAGTAGCACTACCAAAGTCACTCTTGTTCAGGTTAACAGTCAGGTTAGCCTGGAACAGGCGCTGGAAAAACGTCTCTACATCTTCCTAGGAGTCACTCCATGTGATCAGGTCATCAATGTACGCACCCGTGTGTGGCAATCCGGCGATTGTAGACTGTATCATCCTTTGGAATGTGGCTGGGGAATTTTTCATGCCAAAGGGTAGGACTTCATACTGGTACAACCCAGATGGTGTGGCAAAAGCAGAGATGCTCTTGGGCCTCTCAGTTAAAGGCACACACTAATAACCCTTCAATAAATCAATCTTGGTCAGAAACTTTGCTTGCCCTACTCTATCGATACAATCATCAATCCTAGGTATTGGAAACACATCAGTTCTAGTTACAGCATTGACTTTGCGATAATCTGTACAGAATCTAGTACTTCCATCAGGTTTTGGAACCAGCACACAGGGTGAACTCCAATCTGAGTTGGAGGGTCTGATAATATCATGTTCTAACATGTACTCAACCTCTTTCTCAGCAATCTTTCTCTTTTGAGGATTCATTCGGTACGGATGCTGCTTTATTGGTTTGGCATCACCAACATCTACATCATGAGAGGCTATAGAAACTCTTTTTGGAACATCAGGAAACAGATCCTCATATTTCTTGATCAACCTCTAAAACTGATCTCTCTGTGAGGGTTCTAAGTGCTGGAGTTTTACATCAAGATTTTGCAACACTTCAGTGTTTGACAATTTACATGAAAGAACTTCAGCTTTAATTCTAGGTTCATCATCTTGAAACTCCCCCTCATCTTCACACGTTTTGACCATAGGAGAATCTGAAGTGACAGCTGCAACCCTAGCATTTCTGTCATGATAAGACTTCAGCATGTTAATGTGACACAATTGTTTTAGTTTTCTCCTATCTGGAGTCTTCACAATGTAATTGAGATCATTGAGTTTTGTCAGAATTTCATAAGGACCATGAAATCTAGCCTGCAATGGATTGGACTGCAAGGGAAACAACACAAGAACCTTGTCTCCTGGTTTAAACTCACGGCTTCTAGCCTTATGATCATACCAAGTTTTCATTTTTCCCTGACTTGATTTCAAGTTCTCTTTAGCTAGGTCACAAGCAGCACGCAATCTGTCCTTGAACTTGCTAACATAGTCTAACAGACTGATGTGCGGCTCTTCCTCTTGCCATTGTTCACTCAATAATAGCAAAGGTCCTCTCACTTCATGGCCAAACACTAGCTCAAATGGACTGAATCCAGTAGACTCCTGCACTGCTTCTTTAGCTGCAAACAACAGCGAATGAACACCTTCATCCCAGTCTTTCTCATGGTCATAGCAATAAGTCCTCATCATTGTCTTGAGATTGGAATGAAACCGCTCTAAGGCACCCAGACTTTCTGGATGATAGGCACTAGAAAGAATCTGCTTTGCACCTAGTTCATACACAACCTGCTGAAACAATCCTGAAGTGAAATTGCTACCTTAGTCTGACTGAATTTCCCTGGGAAGGCCAAACAACGTGAAGAACTTTATCAAAGCCTTCGAGATTGCAGTTGCCTTGATGTTACGTAGAGGTATGGCTTCGGGGAATCTGGTAGATGCACACATGATTGTCAACAAGTACTGATTTCCAGATCTAGTCTTGGGTAATGGACCAACACAATCAACAATGACCTTAGAGAATGGTTCCCCAAATGCTGGGATAGGCTGCAATGGAGCTATAGGTGGGTCTAACTGGTGTTTTCCAACTACCTGACAAGTGTGACAGGTTTTGCAAAAGTTGGAAACGTCTTTCCGAAGCCCAGGCCAAAAGAAGTGTTTCATGATCTTATCAACAGTCTTGTTAACACCAAGATGACCTCCGAAAGGTAAACTATGAGCCATTGTTAAGATCTCATTCCTGTAGACCTTCGGAACAACAATTTGCCTAACCACTGCCCAATCTGTATCGGCAGGGATATCAGGAGGGCGCCACTTCCGCATCAGCACACCATCCTTGAGATAATACCCAACTGGAACTGCGTCTATTTCTTTATCAGGAAGGGCTCTCCTCCTTAGTGCACAAATTTCAGGATCATTAGTTTGCTCCTCAATCAACCGCTTTCTGGACAGAGACAAGTCTCCAGACACATCAGAATCACCAAACCTATCTGGCTGGCTGAACAATGAACTGATAAAAGTGTCTGATAAGTTCTCAAACGGAGAAACCATAGTAGGCCAATCAGAGTCATGAGGCGAACTACCTGAGTCCTGACTATTCAATGGGCTGGATGGCACCACATCATCTTCTTCTTTAGCCTTCTTGGCCATAGCTCGAGTCACTGCGCAAGAAGGATACAGAGATGGGTCCTCATCCCCATCTTCAGTGCTCGGCTGTGAAGTAAGATGTACGGGGGGAACTACTTTGCCCCCAGCCAGGTCATTGCCTAGCAACAGAGAAACACTCTTTATAGGTAGACTTGACATAAGTCCCACCTTTACCTGTCCTGTAACTAAATCTGACTTCAAGAATATAGAGCGCAGGGGTACAGATACAGTCCTCCCTTCAATACCTTGTACAAGTATGAAATCCCCTGAAGCAGTCTCATCACGTAACTCCAAGGAGTCCATCAACAAAAGTGACTGAGAAGCTCCGGTATCCCTTAGGATATATATGGGGACAGGAGTAGTATGCTCATTCAGAGCCACAAATCCCTCTGACACAAATGGAAGAAATTCCTCCCTCACAAAGTCAGCTGTATCAGGCTTTTTAGCCCCACAAGAAGCAGGCAATTTAGCAGATCGGTTATTTTCTACAGGGGTTTCTAACCTTGTTTTCACAAAGGCATTTGGTTTGGTATCCTTTACTTTTTCTTTCTTAGCTTTTAGGAACCAACAGTTAGTTGTAACATGACCAGATTTCTTGCAATAACTGCAAAATAGACCACTTTTGTCACTGTCAGCTTTCACACTTTGATCAGACCTGTTACTGGATTTCTGAGCACCATCACCAGATTTGACTTTGGGTGAGGAATCTTGGGTATCACCGTAACCCTTTTTCTGAAATTGGGACCATCTATTGTTACTGCTAGACTGAAATTTGGACTTACGTGTGAGAACATATTCATCTGCAAATTTGGCAGCTGATTGCAAATTCAGTGCTTGCTTCTCATTAAGGTAGGTCTTAATATCATCCTTAACACAGTTCTTGAATTCTTCAACAAACACCATCCCTTTTCGTGAATTGAAATCATCCTTGACCTCCATAGAAGTACACCAGCGCTCAAAGCAAACCTGCTTCTCATTAGCAAATTCAACATAAGTCTGATTTTCAGATTTCTTCAGACCTCTGAATTTCTGTCGGTAAGCCTCTGGAACCAACTCATAAGCTCTCAAAATAACCTTTTTGACAACCTCATAATCAGAGGAATCATCTGCAGACAAAGCCGAATAGGCTTGTTGAGCTTTACCCTTGAGGACAGTTTGCAACATCAGAGGCCAGTGTTCCTTTGGCCACTGGCAACTCTTTGCTACCTTTTCAAAACACTGGAAATAGTTGTCAACATCCTTTTCTGCAAATAGAGGCACCAATTTTACCTCCTGGCTAGCCCGAAATTTATTTTCAGTTTGAATTTTAATTTTTAGTTGTTCCATTTGGAGTCTTTCTTCTCTATCGAATTTGTCTAATTCAAAATCTCTCTGTCTCTCTCTTTCTGCTCTTTCCCTCTTTCTTTTTCCTCTTCTCTTGCTAATTTTTCTAACTCAAAGTCTCTTAGTTTTTCTTTTTCCTCCCTCTCAAATTCTCTTAGTTTTTCTTTTTCCTCCCTCTCAAATTCTCTTTGTTTTTCTTTTTCCTCCCTTTCTTTTTGTCTTTCCTCCCTTTATTTCTCTTTTTCCTCTCTTTCAATCTCTAGCAATTTTAATTTAAGTTCCATTTCTATATTAGGATTTTCCACTGGAAACTGTTCCAGATCTCTGGGTGCAAACACATTTTCATCAATGTAATATTCAACTATCTCTCGAGCCAGTCTTGCTTTTCGCATGGCTGGTTTTACCTCTGTCAGCTCCAAATGTCTGCAAATTTCTAGCTGTCCTGTCTTTTTAAAAGACTTCAAAACCTCAACGGTTGGTGATGCCAAGAAATCATCCATTGCTGTTGATCTGTCAATATATTTTTATTCAATTAAAAAATCAATTTTACAATTTGAAATGTTAGATTTTCAATTAATGACTCTCACAATGGTCTGTCCCGGACTTGAGCCCCCAATTTGTTATTACATTTACAACACAACAGCAACAGCAAGGGATGACAGATACAGTTTTAGAACTCAAACACATTTAATTAAACAAAGGCAACTAAACTACTCACTAATAACCAAGATTGAATTACAAGAAAAAAAACAGAAATATTTACAGTCCCTTTTTGTTGGGGTGGCTTGATGATGTCCTGGGTAAGGAAAAATGCTCTAACACAGGCAAAAATCCACAAAAGAAACTTCACAGGTCTTGAACAGAATGACAGGTCTGGTCACATCTATCCTTCTTCTTGCAATTTCTCCTACCACTTTACTGTCTCAATTCTACTCTTTATATACTCTTTTGCAGACCCCACCCACATTTAGACCCCTTCTTTTTATTTTTCGGGGACTTGCCCTAGATATGTCCAGGACATGTCTAAACCTAGCTCCAGTCTGGGCTGAATAAAAAAAGGTAAATACTGCCATCTAGTGGCCTATATTCACATTACAGGATCATGCACAAAAAATAAACATTTTGGATGTCATCTGTCAAGTTGCTGAAAAGTATCGTCGTCAAGTATGAAAGTCAGTCATTAATTTTTGACTGAAGAATGGTTAATAAATGGTTTGCTAAGCAGTGTTCGAACTGAATTTATGTATTGCTATAAATGCACTCATATGGACATTACGTTAGATGCTACACAGCTGACACATGATGCACGATGCATCAAAATACAGAAATGTGAATTGGTGTTATTCAAAGTAATGGAAATACACAACTCATTACAATGATAACCATGAACTATGAAAAAGTGAGGTAAGTGTTAGCTGCGTATACATGCTTCTAGGATATCACAACAGCGGCCTTAGCTTTACTGTACATTTTGCGGCACTACATAATAGAGTGCGGCAATCGAGTATATTACGGCCATTCATCAATTAAAATAAAATGGATAAAATATTTGCACTGTAACGCCAGCTCGCTTTATTGACTTGGCCACATATAGAATGTTCATCACAGACGGACGGCAAGGAATGCGCATTGTTCCACCCACTTGGTTCGGATCATGAACAAAAAATAGTTATCATTTTGGATCTCATAAGTCAAGTTGCCGAAAAGTTTCGTCATCATGTATGAAGGTCGGTAAGTAATTTAACAACAAAGAATGGTTAGGCTGATAAATGGATCGCTAAGCAGTGTTCGAAATGAATTTATATAGGCCTACTGCTATAAATGCACATTAAGTTGCGTTAGATGCTACTCAGATGACATGTTATGCATCACGCATCAAAATAGAGTGATAGGAATTGGTGCTATTCAAAGTAATGGAAATACACAATGCAGTTAATGGATTTAACCATTTCATTTTAATTTGAATAAGTAAGGTGAGTGTTGCCTGCGTACATGGTTCTAGGATGTCACAACAGCGGTCTTAGCTTACAGTACATTTTCTCACGCTGCATGAAGTGCAGCAATCGAGGTGCTACATATTACAGATAGCAAGCACCTCCGCTCCGGATCTGCCTTGCCTCCAGCTGATCCGGCTCCGAGCCGGGGCAAATCCGGAGCGGAGGAGCTTGCTATCTGGGTACTCATAGTTGCCGCAAAACAAGGAAAAGTTTGTTAAAAAGAGTGTAAATGCGCACACGCTAGTAATAAATTTGATTTTCAATAATTACGCGCAAACTTATTTTCCGGTTTGCCTTTGATTAACTTGCGTTTCTTTTGTCGCTCAATACATTTGCTCCATAACTTGCCAGCTCACTTCACCGACTTTGCGTCTTAAATGTTGAACAGACAGATGGCAAGGAATGCCCATTGCTCCACCCATTCACATCCGCTGCAGTGATAAATTCGGAGGAGCGGGAACGCGCTTACATATGAGGACCCGTTGGTGTTCGCATAGCCTGAATATACATAGAAGATTTTGTCTTTGCCGAGAAACGAGGCATTAATGATTCAAAAGAGAAAAATAAACCGTTTCGGTGTAGATAATTTGTGGCTGTCAAAAAAAAATTATTCACGGATTTATCAGCGTGTCTTTTTCAATTATTCCCGATGGAGAAATTTCTTTTTGGCCCCCATGGCATCACGTGACCTGCAATATCACATTCGCCGCTAGGACCATGGAGGATTATGTGGTCGACCCGATTTGTGCGTCCAGATCTCCTTATAGGTCCATGCTCCTGAGATGTAACTGGAACTTCCTGGTTAGGCTGGGTCCTCTTCCTCATTAAGATGCTCAAATTATTGCCCGTTCAAAATGAACCATATACTGTCACACCATATGACATTCAATTCATGGACAAAATATTTTTCATTAGAACTTAGTTAGACATCATGCATATACATCAATAATTTCTGTGATCATGAAAAACACCCATTTATTTCATGTGCATTATGAATTTTTAATCTATTTATATTTACTTTGGAAATATACTCTTATTTCAAAGGCCACGCACATGCCGGACAGTCACACCATATGACATTTTTGCTGTTTAGATGAAAAATTAAATCAAGATTCTAACACACCGGCAACTATTTTGGTATGACTTAAGTTGATTTGACAAGAGGAATAACATTCCTATATCAATTTTTAACCATGTATATTTTGAATTAGTGAGGGACACAAGGACAGTTAGAATTTCCTTATTTGTCATCCACCCAAATACAGTTTGAAACAAGCTTCATTATTCAGCTCATGAATGATTTTGGACTCTATCAAGTCTGCAATTGTGTCAGTGAAATCCTGATGACTTGCATGATGCGTATAAGCAACTTTCATCTCTGGTTTGTCACCATCACAGTTCTCAATGTCACAATCATTTCCCTCTTTGTCGTCATCATCCCCAAGTGTTGACAGGACTGGTTCAAAAACTGTAGCACCATTCTGCACCTGCAGCCTCACCATGCCAGGGAGTTTCCTCATGGGTATCTTTTCTTTTGGTATGCAGTTCGCATAACGCAGATGATGGCATCCTTTACCTTGTTGTACGAGTTCACGCATGCCTTGCTGAAGTTCTTTCGCATGCCCGCAGCTTTCTCTGCGGACCTCGAAAAAAATTGTACAACCTTAGTCGAAAACAATAATTGAATCCTGCTGAGCTAGGCAGGGGCCATTGACATTTTAACAAAGTTTGTTTAGGTGGTGCAATGAACTTACAATTTCTACTGTACACTATCCAACCAGAAAAATCAGCTGTTGACAGTGAATGGAAAAGTGCATGGTGGAATTACTAGTGTCACTACCATAAGGTCAATCTTGTTTCCAAATCGTCAGAACACATTCTGCACTTTGCTACCACCAATGGTTAGGACCTTACTAATGAATGAATGAATGCGCCTGATCAGTCAATCATCTACATGCATAGCTATGCCTGGGCTATGAATAAAAATTCTCAATCATTTTCCTTTATTGACGCATTTTCCAATTATCGTAATTGGCGTCTGAAGAAACGGTTTCTCTCCATATGCGATCTAACAGCGATGAAATCATGGGCTAAATTCAGTACAGTGGCAGAACCAGAACTGAGAATGAGGGTGCACCAAACATCTGTTTAAAACCATTATTAGTCCTGACCTGTTCTCAGTTATTTTCATAACAGAAGGTTCACTCCGAGAGCAATCCATACTAAATAAGTGCTGCTTGTTCTCCCCGATTTGGTAAGACTGCAATCATTCATCTGGACGCGTATTTGCTGTATTTAATTCAACATTATACAAAATTGCCTTCGTGCACAAAGAGCTTGAGCCGCATGCTTTTTATGGCCTATTTAACTGCCGAGTGCCACTTTTTATATCAATCCATCAATACCAAAACTGAAAGGCGATATTTCATTGGAATACAGAACATTTCAATCAATGCAAAGCATTGGCCTATTAATAAGTACATTATTTTTCTGTACTAAATTTAGCCCAGGATTTCACCGCAGTTAGATCGCATATTGAGAGAAACCGTGCCTTCACTTGCCAATTACGATGATTGGAGAACGCGTCAATGAAAGGAATTATTCAGAACTAGCTTGCACACTGGAGGCGAAACGAATTTTTCGCACGACAGATAACATTCAGGGCTCTAATTTCCTGGCGCAGTGTAGGTGGCGTAGCGAGGCGCAGCGGTAATTTCGTATGGCGCAGCCCGCAAAGTGGCAATTTCGTGAGGTGCGCAGCCTTCGGGAGATGAAGATGCGCCGAGATGGGTGTGGCGGCGTAGTAGAGGGAGGTGTCACATATTCATCAAGAGGCAGTGACAATTTCGTGGAAAAAGTCTCCGCTGGAGTTGCGCAGAAAACTCGCCAGCTCCAACCTGGTTTAATTTCTGTGCAGTGGTAATTTGGCTGACCGGCGCAGAGTGCGCACACGTCACCAAAATCTCATGAACAGGTTTTCAGAATGTCAGGCGCATTTCAAAGGAAGAAATAATTACAGGAAGCACTATTTAATGTAACTATCTGAATAAGGACATAAATTATAGTATCTATATCGATTGTTCTGATGTCAGGCGGTTGCCACGCGTAATGGAAACTTGACCTGGCTTAATCAACGCAACTGAATCTGTGATGCAAACTAACGATTTCACATCTTTCTCAGCCAACCACAAACTGTATCGTATATATATATTTATACCATGGTCTGGGTCAATACTTTTTTCTGATTGGCTGGTAGGTATGCATTAAAACCGTGGAACCGCACAGGTAGTTCGGCTACGGTAGTTTCACCATTCGAAATTCATCCACTAGCCAACTAGTAACCCTAGCGACATTAGACCTGGTATTCGGCTGGGTAGGCCTACAGCAGAAACCAAGCTGCTCATTTATCTCCAGGAAATTTAGCGGCGTCATATAAGTTGCATCCTGCGGGGCGGTTAACAATAGGTACTCAAGCGATAATGACCGTAAATATTGTAGCAGCGAAGTAATCAGGCTTTATCCATTAAACAATTGTAACTGTGTACGGTTACAAATGAAGCTGACGTGTCCACTTCATGTATCAGCGACTGCTGACAGTTCGCTAGCTACGTGCTATGCCAGCAGAGTGATTTCAGCTCGCTGCACTCGTACTCAACCGATAATGACCGGAAATATTACAGCAGCGAAGTTATCAGGCTTTACACATTAAACGATTGTGTGTACAGTTAAAAATGAAGCTAACGTGTCCACTTCATGTATCAGCAGCTGCTGACAGTTCGCTAGCTACGTGCTATGCCAGCAGAGTGATTTCAGCTCCCTGACTGCGGAAACCGTCATTAGTTCATTGTAACGGAACATTCACATTGGCGCGGCGCGTCCATTGACGGCCACGCCTCCCCATTCATTTGCTATGGAAGGCGGCGAGCGTGTCCGTAGCCGCGGCGCAATGCATGATGGGAGCCGCGCGTCAAATTTTGTGCTTGCGGCGCGTCGAGGAAGCTGGGAAAAATGAAGTTTATGGTAATGAATCCGGCAAACGGAACGCGTATATCCAATCAACTGGTTGAAGGCAGTGTGTACGTTGTCTTCCAGGAACGTGGGCTACGAAATAATGGTTCCGCTTATTGCATGTAATTCGGGAACACAATGGAGGAAAAGCTTATTATTGCCGTGACCTCTTTTCCTGTTTAATATGACAGTTCCCTGCCTAGTTACAGGGACAATGAGAAACGCAACTGCGCATTGAGGAAGGTAGCAGAGATTGTTGGTGTCTCTGGTGGGTTTGAGCATTCTGTCACTGTTAAAAATGAAATAAAATACGGTATTGTGCTGCTCTAATTACTGAGACCTGGCGCTCAGCAAATCACGTTTTTTACAGGCCCAGATGCGTTCCCAGACCGTCGCCGTTTTCGTCGAACATGCAGGATGGCGACTATCAGAACTGTCCTCGTTCTCCGATCCATGACAATGATGAAACTCCATGACAATAACGGAATGCATTTATACACAACTGCAGTCCCTCAAAAATTCAGAATCCAAGGGGGAAAAACGACAATTGGGTGAATTAATATCGTTGTCAATGAAAACATGCTTCAGCCAGTTGACAGCTGCATTTCGCTTCCAGTGACGTCACTAGAAAACTCGACCGCCCAAAGGCGGCAAAACCAAGGGGATAGAAGGGTCTGCAGGCGTTGCCGCGCCACGCCAATGTGAATGTTCCGTAAGGGACGTGGCTGCCCCCCCCCCTCCCCCCCCAAATTCCCAGTTCTAGCGTTGCGGCAGCATCGATGCCAACTCATAGTTGGACCCATTGACTGTGAATGGGCGAACTATGCAAGTTGCCCACTTAGTTAGCAGCTACGCTTTTGAGAAATGCGCCCCTGCATTTCCATTAAGCGCTGTCCCATGTGGGGGAATATTTTGAACAAAGTATAGCTAGCTGTTTAATAAAAAAAAATTCTTGTGGTCTTCAATGCTCTGATGCTTTTCGAAGTCATCCTTTTTGGGAGGACGAGTAGATTTGCCTTTGGTGAACACATTTTTCTTTCCTTCTTTTCGGCAAAGCTCACAAAAAATACATTGTTTTCTTTATCATGCTTCAATCATAAGTTTTTTTGAAACCACTCTGGCCTAATGACATGACTCTCGTTCTGATCATACTTCTTCTTGTCTGCATTTTCATCTGTTTTTAGCTTTTTCGGTGCCATACTAAATAAGCAGGCTATTGTAGCCTGACGTTACGTGGGCTGCTTTGAGTCTGAGTCCGATATAAAAATGACATCACTGGCTTCACCATGCTCTCTTGCGTTGCTTCGCGAAGCAGAAGCCATCTGTTCCGCCTTGTTGCCTGGCTGTGAGTACGGATATCAATCAGCCTCTGGATTCATGAAATCGTTCGCCAATCGATAAAATCTGTATGATATTCATCAAAATGATTTATGATACTGAAATGCTGACTAAATATGGTAGCAAGTGACAGTTGCAGTTGAACTTAATGCACGCATCGGATGCGTGACGCACACCAAAAGTTCATATTTCGCCACTCTCTAAAATTTGGCTCTCGCCAGTGTGGCTCTCTGTGGCCATCTTTCGGTCGCCACAGGCCACTCTGCTTCGCCATTGGCGACGTGGCAAGCGGGTAGCGCGCACCCTGCATTAAAGCTATGCAAAAAAACGAATTGCCCCGGCAATGAAATAATACAGAATTTAGCACTTCTCACCCAGCGTAATCAGAGCAAATGTGGCCCTCCTACACTAGCCTGTTTGTTCCGTGGAAGACAGGGAAGAAGACAAAGAGAACATTCTAGTCACACAAAAATAACAATCAATGACAGTTTATATGATCTCATTTAGAAATTGCGCGCTTGAAATTTCAAACTACTCCGATGTCCGGTTTGCAACTAAAGGACAAGGCAACGCCTTAACAAACATAGGATTCTTACCCCGCACACGGAAAAATCTGCGGGGCACTGTAAAAGCCAGGCTCTGTGCACACCGGAGAAGTGTGCACGCAACAGGTGGTGAGCAACCATCATCCCTGGTGCATTTCACTGCACTGAGGAGGAGGTGGCATCCACTCTTTCCGCAATGGAAGTGCATGGAGAATAACTTGAAGTGGATATGGATGAAAGAGGGTTACGTAAAATGGTCATATTTATTTGCCTATACTCAAAATATCACTGTGACAGATACTGGAAACAAGCTTAATATGGAATCAAATATTTTTTGGCATTTCAAGCAGATGCTTAATATGCGCGTATCATGATCGCACACAACCTTAACATTAATGAACATTACTGCTGTGCTGACGTCTGCCGTCTCTGTACATATTCTTATTAGTGGAGGGGGTTCTTTTTGCAACGTGAGTACAATCAATGGCTCCCACAACACTGGGGAACCTGGCGACCCAGTAGAACCCCCCCTTTACTCTCCGTCTTTCCGCTGGTGTTTCAGGGAACTTTAAAGTGGCTGATGTGGTGCAGCATAGCATCAACCAACTGTGTCAGACACCTTGACACAGACGCCTGTGATATGTGCGTGACATTACCAGCTACTCTCGGGAACGACCCAGACGCCAGGACCGACAGCGCAGTTGTGACCTTGATGAACACCGGTATGTTTGTGATTGTTAGTAAGGCGTTTGTAGAACAGGCTGTTGCGTAATATCATATGATGATTTTGTTTGATACTTTATTATGGTTATGAGAAATGTAGTTTAGAAATAAGGATGAATGATCGAATATTGAATGTCTCAACCTTTACCATGTTGAATAAAATAGAATTAATGTTAAAAATTTGGCCTAAAACTGACATGAAATGCAATATTATGTTGGCGCTTGACATTAATACAGCCCTCAAAAGCGCTGAACAGAAAAAGCGCGTAAACCAGGGGGAGAATACGCGTAAGTGTTATTTGCCTGAGAAACACCCGGAAACGCCCCGATTTGGCCTTCCTCCGCCCCAATTGCATAGCTGCTTTCAGGGCGCGTAATGCACAGACTTAAGTCGAGGGGAGAATACACGTAGGCTGAAAAGCGCGTAGCTACTTTTTTTTATGCACTTGGGAGAGTAGACCCCTAAGTGATGAACATCACCCCATCCTTGGTTGTGAACGACTGAGCCTTTCGGGGATGCTCCTTTTATACCAAAGCATGACACTCACCTGTTTCCAGTTAACCTGTTCACCATGGAATGTTCCAAACAGTGTTTTTTTTTTTTGTTTTTTTTTTTAGCATTCCTAACCTTCCTGGTCTTTTGTTCCCTCTGTCCCAACTGTTTTGGAATGTGTCGCATGCATCAAATTCAAAATGAGTGAATATTTCCAAAAAAAACAATTAAGTTTATCAGCTTGAGCATTAAATATCTTGTCTCTGTTGTGTAGTTGAATATAGGTCAAAAAGGATTTGCAAATCATTGTATTCTGTTTTTATTCCCTTTTTACACAACGTTCCAACTTTATTGGAGTTGGGGTTTGTACTTTACGCCGTTTTTACGCAAATTTTTCTCATGGTGGCTTAAAGCTCACAAATGTTTTGCACACACGTGCAAAAATGACAGAAATTACGAGGAAGGGCTTGGTTCCTGAGCAGTGGCACAACATAATCGTGATTGGCCCCAATGCAAAATTCCCCCGTCCCAAACACAAGTGCACGCTCCTGCAGACCGCACAGCCTGATTTGTCCAACTACCACACATCCGAAATAGCACTATCAAATTAACACAAAGGTAACACACACAGTATGTCGAAACAAATAGCCATCGAGAAAAGCACGGTGGCTCATTACATGCCGATAATACTTTATTGATGAGAAAAACATTAATGACGTACTCTACAATATGAGCATATTTTAAGCTTAAATACTTGCAGCGATACCCCAGCAGGTGTCACAGGGGGACACCGGTCCTTGCACAATTAAGCACAAGGCACAGTAAGTGTAACTTAACTGATGATATAAATCTCCAGACACACCAACGGGATCGGTCAGAATCTCCTGCCAATTAATGTTCTACATTCATACGAGAGGTAACACTTGCAAAACTCTAAATTAAAGTGATGGGTAGCTTACGTTAGCCTCTCAGTACACTTTGACATTCAAGCACGGATTAACCACAGGTCTGATTGGGCCAGTGCCCAGGGGGCCTCCGACCTCTAAGGGGCCTCCAAGCACCCACTGTTTCATTCATATTATTATAGTTAATTAATTAATTAATTAATAACATCAAATTAAATAAATTAATTGAGTGAATGTGTGGATGTATCTGTTTAAATACGAAACAATCAGCGTAAAATTACACTAACAAGAAAAAACTATGGTTGGTTGGCTGTGTCTGGTGAAAATGACTCAGGGGATTAATTAATAAAATGGATGAATAAATAAAATAATATGAATTAAACAGTGTGTGCTTGGAGCCTCCTGTGCACCGGGCAATCTGTGCTTGGCAAAAAGGTCAATGAGAAGCAAACCGCAAGAGCACCACATCTTTGGGAACTTAGATTGCCATGCAGCTGCATTATAGCCATACAGCTGCCCTGTTAAAAAAAAAAAGACATATGTGTATGTCTTTAATATTTGCAATATATTCCATTATGAGCTATTGGCACACTATGGTGTCGTCATTGTGTAGGCTATTGCTTTTGTTGGGATGATATGGCTCGGAAATATTCGCTATATTCAGGTTACTGCTTTCAACGTATCTTAGCCTATAATTACAACTCAATGCCATTTGAGCAAGTGAGTTATAGGTACTGCGCCAGATAGCAAGCACCTCAACTCCGGATCTGCCCCGGCACTGTGCAGACTCCAGCTGATCCAGCTTAGAGCCTAGGCAGATCTGGAGCGGAGGTGCTTGCTAATAAAATAGCCCTAATTTGATTAAAATATTTTAGGCATAAATAGATGCCAGTTTGCCATGAGAGCAGTGAAAGTGTAAGGGGGCAAAGGCTGTTTAATACAGTACATAAACACTCTAAATTTACTGAACAGTTCACATTGTAGGCTACTTGTGTACAGCATTATTGATAGCTCGTGTCTATTACTCATTTGCCCAAATGGCATCGAGTTTTAATTAAAGGCTGAGAGACGTTGAAAGCATTCGCCTGAATATTTCCGAACCATATCATCCTATCAAAACCATAGCGTGCCAATAGCTCATAATAGAATGTACTGAAAATATTAAAACACTGCTACTTGTTACGGCATTAGGTTCGCTTATCAAGAAACCTACACAAATAATGAACAAACTGAAGATCATAACTCTCGGCCAGGTCTTCATCATCAGAAAAGAAATATTGTTTGGAGGAAGTGATAATTAAGAACAACTCAGGAACATAGTATTGCTATGTAAATGACATAGCCATGGGTAAATTGATGCTAAAATAGGCTAGTTAAGTACAAGAATTAACGTGTGGGGACTGACGTTAGCCAGCTTTTTGAACGCGAAATATTTTGTTAGCTATAATCATAGCTACGTATAGTAAGTGAAACCAATACCTTCAAACAATATTAAAATGGGATCAATGAAAGATTTCATTACGTGAAAAACTTTATTGTTTCGATAAGATTGTTGTCCTCTTTGATTTCTGTAGCCAAGTTCACGGTAGTTGAAAACCAGTTATAAAATCAAACAGCTAATCAAAGCTCATTCTCAGCATTGAATGTCCCGCCTCCAAAGTCCAAAAGTCAAATCAGCAAGCGAGCGTATTCTGATATTGCGAGCGTATTTTGACATTGAGGGAGCGTGTTGAAGTATTTTGAACACATGTTGACATTGAGAGCGCGTGTTGAAGTATTGCGAGCATATTTTGACATTGAGAGCGCATGTTGAAGTATTGCGAGCACATTTTGACATTGAGAGCGCGTGTTGAAGTATTGCGAGCATATTGTGACATTGAGAGCGCAAGTAGAAGTTGCAAGCGAGCGCCTTTTAAATTGAAATTGCGCACATTTTGAGGTTGCAAGCAGCTAGAGAGGGTCTTGAGCGCTCAGTTTTTATGCTCTTGAGTTTTGAGACTAATTTAACACCATATATTTCATTCAGGGTCTTGAGCGCTCAGTTTTTATGCTCTTGAGTTTTGAGACTAATTTAACACCATATATTTCATTCATTACTTCAACCTGTGCTTAATTCTGGGTCTTGCTAAACTCTGAGTGAATGCATTCTCTGATAGGATAATTACTAACCCGCATGAACCAGCACGTATTCGAGGGTGATTGTATATATTTTGCCATGTAGTGTTAACCTTAATTAACGTATTAGCGAGTGCTTCTAGCTTTTGTAATTCTTCCTAAGCTTTCCCTGGTTAACTGTGTTTAAAGCTATGCTTTCCTTTGTTTCTCTCGTGGTGCTTTTTACTCGTCATGTTTAGATTACCTTAATCTAAACTGTCTAGTTTGATTGATTGTCTCACCGTCTTGTCTCGAATCATTATTGTTGCTCTGGTTTTCGTGAAATTATTTATTAATCCCATGTGTTTCTGTTTCCATTCGAAATCGCTTTCCGAGTCCTCCCTCCTCCCCTGTGTATTTCAGTGGGTAGGAGTGAAGCAGTCGTAACTTTGTATTGGCTATGCTCTGCATCAGGGCCGGCGCTAGCCATTTTGGTGCCCTAAGCATAAATGCTTTGTGGTGCCCCCCCACATACCCACCCACCCAACCCCACCCCTGACAGAAATGAACAATATCTGAGTATTTGTCAGTTTTGCTTTATTTTACAAAATAAGTTGTCAATATTTATGGTTCAAAAACTGAGATACAGATGAATAATAATAATAATAATTATTATTATTATTATTATTATTATTCTTAAGAGATAAATAACAATAAATAAGTCTTTATAAAACACTAACAATGGCATCAAATACTCAAATAAAAATAAATAATCTAAATTTTAAAAAAATGCCACAACTATTAACAAATAAACATGTTTTTAACTGTTATCACAGTTCTGAGTAAGGAACTTTAAATACATATTTTAAAATGCAAGCACCAGTTGTTAGAGGCCCTACAGAGGCAGGCGTCTGCATTTTCGGGCTGCGAAATCAGCTATCAGGTCATCATGTGACAGTTTCTGAGTGATTTCCCCACTGATGCTGATGACAGCCAGACCACTTAAACGCTTCTGGCCCATTGATGAGCGCAGGTATGTTATAACGAGTTTAAGTTTGGAGAAGCTTCGCTCAGCAGAGGAAACTGACAGGGATACATCTGGGAATGTGTACAAATAGAAAAACGGATTTAGCTAACTAGAGAGGCTTTATGGACACCAAACTGATTCGCTATCAGCCTATAGGCCTACTCTCCGCAGCTAGCGAGCTTATATAACGCAATCGCCACTCGCATTTCAAGAGGTACAGCGGTCATCTCTTCAGGGCTCATGATATCCTTCATTTCATCACACACTTTCACGAATGCTCCCCGAGACATCCTGAAATTCTCTCTCCATTTTGCATCTAAAAAATTCATTGAGCACCACTCTCTCCCACCAGTCCTTACTCCTAACGCACATCCAGGAAGCACGGGTTTTTGGTAGGAGTGGAGGAAGTGGAGGAGAGGAGACCAAGAGTTTTACGTCATGTACTTGGAAAGAAATCAAACTATTGACTGAACCATGTAAACCAGGTTTTTCCGATTATCAGATGACTGAAGTACAAGAAAACGCGTCAAATCAGATTATTGCCATTACCCGATTATTCCCAGTTAACGAATTATTGCGGTCATGTAAACGTAGCTGTTACAAAATAAATTATTGTTAATTAAAACATTGTCTTACCTGCAAGTGACGCGCGAGCATCATCTCGCAGTTTTTTTCTTTTCCTCTTTTCCGCCCCCGACTCTTGATGCCTTTTCGATTTTGATGACATGTCCAGATCTCCGGAATAAATTTCTGCCAAATTTGCGATTGAAGCATAATGGAGCAAACTACTAGGGAATGGGGGAGGGGGGAGGGGGAACCAAAGGTAGACCGATGAGAGGGCCGTGCAGGAGATTAATCTTTTTTAGCGTAAATAAGCCTACGTCATTTTTGTATTACTTATATTTATTAACATGCTTTACAAACTTTTATTTTAAATATTAAATACTGTTATTATTATAATTTTTTATGGGCTTGATTTTTTTGGTGCCCCTTCAGGCAGTTGGTGCCCTACGTGCAGTGCGTGATAAGCGTATGCCGAGCGCCGTGTCTGCTCTGCATTATGGAATCTCCGCTCCTGTGTCTTCCCGAGTAGGCCTATTTCCTTTGTATTATTTCCAAGCCTTGTGTTTTGCTGCGCCCCCGTCTTGTCTGCCCTTTGTCTATAATGGCCGGTACACACTATACGATTTTGGCCCGTCCCAGAAGAAAGATGACCATCGTAGAAGAAACGTGGTGAAATTTTTGTTTCGTGGCTCTAAAACGGTAGTCTTACGTCTGACTGTTTGACAGGTTCAAGGACGGCCGTTGTCAGCGTCTTGCGACCGAAGATAACCTGAGATTAAATTCTGACGGTGTCAGAAATTTAGGATGACTATCTCACAGTGTGACAGCTGCTACGATCTACGTCTACTAATCAGCCAATACAAATGCAGCAGGAAATAAAATGATAATCATTTATTTTTTAAGATAAAATAAACAAAATAATTCATAGATTACGCATTAGCTGATGCTGACAGTGATTCACGTAGACACGGACTGGAGTTAAATCACAGTCAGAAGCCGTTCAATTTTAACAGGCATTTAATTGCATACAATCCTTCACGTTTGCCTTGTCATGTGAACTGAATAAAATAAATAAAATACAAATCAGTTCAATACAAAGCATTCTCGAAGAGAACGAGCATTGAAACATTTCACAAATACAACTTGCCAACCCATCGGTTTTTGAAGGCAATGAACCATTTACCTTACAGACCAATTATTCTTCAAAAAGCATTTAAATGTTCACTGTGGCGTAGATGGTTCATCGTGTCATCATCGCAAGTACTGTTGATTGTATAACCATATTAGTGGCACATAAACTTATCCGCGTCTTACATTACCATTAAGCTTGCACAGAGTTAAAATAAAACTGAATACAGTGAACATGGTGGCGCAGACGGATGTCGTACGCTAATGATGCTGCATATTGACGTACGCCGTGACCTGCGATTCAGTAAACTGCCATTGTACAGTCTGCACACATCAAACTTGACGTTGTATCAAAGTTTATTAGATCCAAGTCACATAGTGTGTCATGCAATGGTCTTTAAAGATTGCTAAATAACGGCCAAAAGTCTCCCAGTGTTTCCGTCAGTCTAGTTAGGTCAAATTTTAGTTTTTCTAGTTTAGCCACTCTTGGAGTGTGTACCTTTGTTTCCCCCTGCCTTGGGCAGAGTACCTTAGTCTTCCCATTGGTTCAGTGCATGCACGCAGTGTTTTATTTCTGGCTTGTTGCCTACCTTTCTCATTGAGCGTTTGGTGTTTCAATAAACACTTTTGGATCCTGCATCTGGTGTTCCCCTGAGCTCTTAACAGCTGGTTAGTTTGATGGATTTAAGAATTAGATCTTATTTTGCAATCAAGGGAGCTAAATAACTATTTAATCCCGAAATAAGGGATTTCCTTATTTAACATTGTTACGCCCTGCCTAGGGGAAAACCGAAGCGCAGCATAAAAGTGACCTGCTCCTTCCTTATTCCCTAGGAAAACCAACAACCGAATATGCAATCGAAAGACTTTCGTTTTATTCTAAAGGAGGTTTTGCGACGTCAGGGAGGGCATAGCAAAAAATAACCAACAAAAACGACCCTACAAATAACTCTTTCCTAACATCGAAAAAAGGGAAAAAAACAACAATACGTTAACCTACCTACAAGCTAACGACACAGGAGAAAAAATATATATATACAGAGTCAGGAAAAAAAAAACAGCTCCCCCCCATCTTAAGTCCAGGAGTTACTCTTTGCATTTGCGATGTTTCAGGTTTCAATATCAAAACACCACTTTACACAGACGAACGACCTGACTAAGTTAAAACTAGACAAGAGCTTACAAAGACTAGGACTCAGAACAAACTACATCGTCCGGTTTACAATTCTTACAAGCGTCTACTAAGAGCCATGGTACAGGCTGCGTAGGCCACGTTGGGAGGAAGGAAGGAGGCGGGGTCCCGTCTTCTGGTGCAGCTTCCGTTTATGCTGTGTGCAATTAACTGTTGTCCAATCAGCAACCTAGATCACCGAACCGGAAGACAGCAACAAAGATAAACAGCAGCACTCCTAGCATGAAAACAAAATATATATGAATACAAATACTTGCCTAAGTCATAACAACATATATTGTAAGAAAAAAGTGGGTATTTCCAAACTTTTGACTGGCACTCTATGCTTCATTTCATGTTTTTTACATACTTTATGACGCATGTAAAAACTACCAGTTTCTCACATGAATTACACGTGGATGAAAAGTATAGTGATTGCTGTGACGTGTAGTCAGTGTGTCCCACATATGATTTGGAACGTGCTTCTTTGCACGTTTTTATGCATTACTTACACGTACCCTATGACACGTGTAAAAGAACACCCGTTTCACAAGTGACTTAGATTTTGAAGAAACAAGTTTGCTGGATTGTCTACTGATGAAGCTTTAGGTGCCCCCAGGATTCATCTCTGGGGTTGACACCATTTGGCAACCGTGTGAGTCGAGAGTTGTGGACCAGTGATGTGCTGGTCAGTACACACATGATTTGCAAGCTCCTCCTGAGATTTAACATTTCTACTAAATGCCTGTGTACGACATAAAATTAATTCCCTTTATGTATGAATGAAGTAAAGGGGAAAGGAGTGAATGTTGACAATTAGCATAGCATAAAATAGCTCTAAAAATAATGGGCGCAGATTTTCCGCAACCCCATGACTGAAATTCCCAGAGTGAGTCTTATCTCTTTTCAGCTCATAGGCTCATCATAAGACCGATGATGACAATTTGAAGACTTCATGATAACAGAAATAGCACTCAATTCTGGTGTGAGTAGGGAGTAAATGGACTCCCACCAAACATGACCAATTTTGCAGTGCAGGTGGTGTGGAAAGGGTTTTTGGCTGAAGAAACTCATGAGTGAAATGAAGGAATATGATTGAGAGTATTTCACATCTGCAGCTATGCCTAATAAATGTGTACATAATATAATGGCCAGCCAATATGACAGTGTAACATTTTTTTCTAAATGGCATGTTTTTATCTGAAGTCATAATGACTACTGTAAAAACCAATTTAGCATCGGTAAAATATTTTACCAATGCACCACCTCCCTTTGTCTCTCTGAGGCACACATTTAGAGGTGTTCACACATAGTTACACAGTCATTTCACAGGATATATATAATATAGAAGCATAAAAAACTCTAGTCACCCATGATGCAGAGCTGATCAGAATAGAGATGAGGCTAATGTTACTCATTATTATGTAGCCATAAAACATGCAGTGCAGCATCACAATGAATCTGTATTCTCCCCAGTCACAGCAGCTGTAATCATCACCAGCCTTTGATAAAAATTATCTTGGGATCAGTAAATAAATAAATAAGGTAAACAAATACTTAGCATCAAGCACAATTCATGAATGCAGTTAATTTATTTCTTTGGCACTGTGATTGTGAGGAATTAAAACTCAGAAGAAAAAAAAACAGACTACATTATACTGTAAAGAGTGTTTCAATGTTTAGCATGGAGTTCAAACAAAAACAGCCATTTCATGAAACTGAACAAAGCAGCAATCCAGTCAGGGGAACAGAAGTGAAAAGCAATTAACTGCTAACCATATTGCTTGGCAAAGGCCTCTTTAACACAAGTTAATTTCCCTGAAAAATACATAATATTCCAACTAATCATGGTCTGACAGGTAAATTTATAATCACATTTTTATTCACATCCAGAGGAAGACTGTATTGTGTCCTGCTGTCATCTGAACTGGATGTTAACATTACAGAATGCATCGTGTCCAGTCTACTGACATCTCACATCTCCTCATAGCAACGCGAGGGTAAAGAGATACTCGATTGTTGGCAGGCTGTCAGGTTGGTGTGTACACCGAGTGAAATTACTGAAGAACTGAAATCTTAATTTCAATGCACAGAACAAGGTAAACAGCTCATGAAAAATCAAATGTAAACTGTGGATCTCAAATATGGGTAATGGGGAAATCTAATTTGTCTCAAACTCAGCTGGATACCAGAATAGACAGGACCCAGGATCTTTCACAGCGTTGTATTGCATTTCTGTGACACCCGACGAGAGCCACAGCAAAAGATACATGCAATATCAAACTAACCAAATGTCTTATTACAATTATGCAAAATTAATATTTGTGGAATTGAGACCATCTGTTTTGCTGTGAAATCTGTTTATGATGTTCGGAAGATCCCAGATCACTGGCATTCTCAGTCTTATTGGCTCTCAATTTAGATATTTATAAACAGAGCAGTTGCGCTATGAAATATGATTATTTTAACTGAGTAAAGACAGGAGTTTTTGGGGATGTTCATGAAGAAATGCCTAGTTTGTATATTCCTGGCTATATTTGACTCAAAAAGGACATTCTATCCATAGTTAACCCAATGACAAAAAATGGAATGAGATTTCACTCGAAATGTTTGCAAAATGATTAATACCTTATATCAGAATAACCAGGGATATTAACCGTTTTTAGACAGGCCCTCAAGCTTGCACACCATCTGTGAGGATCAAATTCTAAATATGTACAGCAGTTTTTTTCTTGGGTGTATGTTCGTGTGTGTACGTGGGTGTGTGTGTCTGTGTCTGCATGTGTGTGTGGTTTACATCACGCTGAGGATAAGGATGGTGGGTTCAGAGCTGACATTCAAATGCGGATCGACCTCGTGTAATCTGGAGTCTCACCCTGCACCCTGCCAAATTCATTACAGGCCTGGAATGAATTCCATAGCCCTGGGAGCCTGAGCAAAGCGCTAAAGCTCGAAACGATCATTATCGATTGGCGCTGACGCTTCACCCGCCAACTTCCTGTGAAAACTCGCTGCAGAAAAAAAAAGCACCTGGGGACCTCTTGCTGAATACATTTCCATCGCGCATTTACACATTCGTTTTCATTTCAAACTTCATTTCATTTCAAGTAAACCAAGTGCCGCAGAAAATAAATAAGTAATCAAAGGAACTGAGTTTATCTTCCGATCAAAATATGAACAAAATGACTATGTAGTTTCAACACATCGATACGGCTGGCTCTAAGCTGGCTGATTTAACCCGGTCTCATCCTGATGTCTGACAGGACAAGGCTGCTTTGCAATTTCATTGTGTTCCTTCTCTCACTTACTGTGACGACAAGATCAGCCAGGAAGGGCAGGTAACTGATTGTGCAATGGTCTGAAAGAGCAAGAGTATTAGACTTTTAGGGCTCAGGCTTAGTGAATGGACCCAGATATAGACATCTTTAAGGTCCATTTCTGTCAGCAGCACTTAGAAAAGAAGAATGTGAATTATTTTGCCAGTGAAGTAATTTTCAATACTTCAATGCATTCCTGAGTGCATTTCTGAACAGCTCCAGGATGTGACACACAGCCAGTACCACATTAACAATGAGATGAGTTATCAGATTAATTGAAATGAGAGTCTCATGACAAGAACACCCAAGAGACCTCTACATGGAAAAGTGGCATGACAGACTCAGGGACATTGTACAAACTCCCATGTTCCAAAGTCATTGAATGCATTTGTCCATGATGAACTTTTTAAGTCATTCCATCAACCACGGAAGATGCTACGGGCAGGGGCGGATCTAGGATGGTCGGAGATCCAGGGCTTAGCCCAGAGGGAGGAAGAAAGTGTGCTCGTGAGCTGCAATTCAGAAGCCCTTAACTTAACAACAAATTAAAGCGGACAAAAAACACTGGAGAATACTTGCAAATTCACACCCTTTAATGAAGAAAGAAAAAATCAAAAATCACTCAAGATACTGTCAGCAGCTGGTTGAAGTCTCTTCAGAATTTTTTTTTTTCAGCAGGTTGGTTCGTACCATTACGTACATCAGCCAATCATAGCTCTGGTACAGGCTGTGGTACCATTGTACGTGCCAACAGCCAACCACAGCAAGGCTGTACTCACGCATCAGTGAGAATGGTAATGCATTCAACCTTGTCTCTGTCAGCTGAGTTGTGCACATGGCAAATTTGTAAATGCTCGTCTGACAATCATGATTAAAGTGCTTCACATACGCTATATAGCAAGTGAACTAACCGGTCTGCTGCAGAACAACAGTCAATTTATTAGACATTGGCTTCGGTGACTAATACTGCGGATCAGAGCACAAAGTTTGTGATATCAGAAAGTGAGGACGATGTCAGACTGCTTTATGACTATAGACTGTTCCTGACGCAGGCTCCTTTGAGGCATTGCGCTAATAAACATGATCCTCACTGGGGTATATTGGGGAAGATGGTGTCTAAACCAGTATTTTGAACATCTGCTACAATCAACAAAATACTTCTTAACTGACTGCAGGCTAATTATTGGAACCCCAAAGAAAATAGACTTTACATCTAAGAACCGCAGCTTTTCTCAACTCCTATTTTAACTCCTATTTGCACACTGGCCGATGTGTTCCACGCATGCATAAAACCCTTTACCGGTTGGATTGGCGAATCAAGTGCTGGATAAGCGATATAGACAGAGGCTGCGAGTCTTTTAAATTGCATCCTAGTTCCCCTCACTTGCGTCCTATCCTTGCGTCTTAGTCCCCCCCACCAAGGATGCATGGAGGAAACAGGAGAGAGGACAACTGAAACAGGGACATATGTTTTAAGTGACATGAGATGTCCGTTCCTCAGCCTTATATAAAGCGATGCTAGTTTCTAATAATGGCCTCGGCGGGACAGGCCCGGATGTCATGGTTATGGTTTTTGGTCATGTTTATGTTCATGTTCTGTGTTCATGATTTTGTCTTTGATTTATTCTTTTTGGTTATTGTTATACTCAGGTTTTTAGGTCACCTGAGCCGAAGGCGTGACCTATTGCGATCCTCTTTTGTCCGTCGTCGTGCGTCGTCCTTCGTGCGTAAACTTTTCCTTGTGAACAAAATAACTTGAGTATTTATGAACCAATTTTGATGAGACTTTGTATGCAGGCTTATATCCATAAGATCTTGGACGAGTTCGAAAACCAGATTGATTCGATCATATTTGATGGAGTTATTGCCCTTTGTTTTATTATTATCAGTAACCTTGAGTAACCTTGTGAACACAATAATTTTAGTAAATATTTTCATGAAACTTTGCATGCATTGCATTTTATCTATAAGATCTGAAAGACGTTTGAAAACCAGACCGATTCAATCAAATTTGATGGAGTTATTGCCCTTTGTTATATTGTCATCATAAGCCACATTCTGAACCCTACAACTTAAGTAAGGGTCATTTAAGAATGTGTCATGTTTAGGTTTTGGAGGAAACTGGAGTATACCTGGAGAAAACATACAACCTGTGGTTGGTACTTGGCAACTGCCTGTACAGTTTGAGGGGAAAATGCCCCGCGGGATGCGGTTTTACCTCAGAAGTTGAAAAGTAACTTGACATATATTAATGAAGGTATTATTCCTTCCTTTCACGGAAGCGTTTTTTGTTTAAACGCAAAATGAAGTTTTTATGTGCATATTCACAGACCACACCAACCAAACCTATGTATTGTCAACTCTGTTAGTGCAAGCCTATTGTCTTGCATTTACTTTTTTATACCTAGATATGCTGGAAACCAGTTATCTTTATAGATGGAAGTGTCTTGAGGTGCTTTATAAAAATTGTGAATTTCATGACCCCCAGGCTCCATGTTTGCCCCTGGGGAGGGGGTCAAGTTTACTATAGTTTATATAGGAAAATTATACTTTCGGGTGTATTCTGTTTAATTTCTTCCGGAAATCATTCACACTTGATTGACATTACAACAATGAGATGATATTATGATATTTTTGACAGTTTCCCTTACCCAGGGGCAAAGGGGCAGGGCCCAAGGGTCAAAATGGCTTGAGAAATCTTCTTTGCTTAAAGAAAATAGCCACAAGTCATACAAATACAATTTAGAATACTCTATTCCTTATGATACTGGTTTCCATTAATCTGATCCCTGGGGTCAAAATTAGGGCCATGCCTAATGGCCAAGGTTTAACATTGGATATACTATACTTAGGTGACCGTTAAGGCCCATGGGCCTCTTGTTAGTTCATTCCACTTCCTGTGTATGACCCTTGGCTTTGTTCATCGACGACGACTTTTTGCCTATCGTTTTTGTACCTCTGCTCATCTGTCTTACTGGTTCTGACCCCTGCCTGTCTAGTCGACACTGTTTTTGGATTTCGTATTCTGGCTTGGCAATTCCTGTGTTTTTTTTAACTCGGACTCCATTAAAGGCATAAGTTTTTCGGATTTCTATCTCTCGCGAGTGGTTCCTGAATTGTACCTCACACCGGCACTAGAACAGGAAATTGGGGGGGCACAGACGTGTCCCTTTATGACAATCAGGATTGTCCCGGCTAGTTCTCAATCATTTTCCTTTATTCCCGCGTTTTCCAATTATTGTAATTCACAACTGAAGATACCGTTTCTCTCCATATGGGATCCAAGAGCGATTAAATCATGGGGTAGAACTGAGAATCGGGGTGGACAAAACATCCGTTTTTGGACAATTATTTGTCCTGACCTGTTCTCAGTCATTTTCATGATTAACAAAAGGTTCACACCGAGAGCACTCAACACTTAACAGGTGTTGCTTGTTCTCCCCGATTAGGTAAGATGACAATCTTATTTGCTAAATTTAAATCAACGTTATTCAAAATTACTCTCGCTATTGAGTGAAAAAAGTACAGCACTCGCCAGTGAAATAGGCTATAAAAACATGCGCCTCAAGCCATTTGCGCAGGTATGCAATTTTGAATAACGTTAAATTAAATTCAGCGAATACGCGTCCAGATGAATGATTGTCGTCCTACCTAGTAGGGGAGAACGAGCAGCACCTGTTAAGTGTGGAGTGCTCTTGAAGTGAACCTTTTGTTAATCATTAAAATGACAGAACAGGTCAGGACTAATTGTTTAAAACGGATGTTTTGTCACAATTCTCAGCTCCACTGAATTTACCCCATGATTTCATCGCTGTTAGATCGCATATGGAGAGAAACCGTGTCTTCAGTTACCAATCATGATAATTGGAAAATGCGTCAATAAAGGAAAATAACTGACAATAATTGACAATTAGGATTATCCTAATTGTCAAAAAGGGACGTGTCTGCGCCCCCCCAATTCCCTGTTCTAGCGCCAGGCCTGCGGCGGGATCTGTTGGAATGTAATCCGCGGTAATTGGCAAGCGTATAAACCGTGAATCATTCGCAAAATTTAACAATCAAAGTAGGAAGTACAGTTCAACTGCCGCATGCAATCTATCACTAAAAACGGCACAGGGTAGCCTACATTTTAACTGTGTGATTAAAATGTTTTCATAAAATATTTACGTTCTTCACTTATTGACTCCCCCTAAATTTTTTTTTCGTCGTGGGCGACCATATTTATAATATAGACATAGATTAATTAATAGCCTATTTAAAACTATTTTAAACATTCAAGATATCTTTATCCTCATCAGAAAAAATCCACCTCCCCCTATATAAAAAACATTTATTTTCGTAGCATCCATGAATCTCCATTTCTTGTCCATTGTAAGCGGTAAGGGTTGACTTGACATTGTTTTTTAGATTACAGGGGGGAAAAACAAAACCTTCATCGGTTGCCAAAAGAGAGTGGTATGTGAAAAATGCACCGCCATTGTTCTGAATGTCTGTTGAGGGACACGTATTATCACATTCATATCGACAATGGAGGGGTTTGGTTTCGTAAATATGTGATTTTGGCCCACAGGGTTTACATTAGGGATCAGGAAAAAAAAATTATGTAGAAAATTCCTTTCAAGGTACCCATATTATCAAACAGTTCCATAAAATTTCACACGATAGCTCCATTTCTTTGCTATGACTTGTGCTGGAATTGATGAACAGAGACAATTTTGTGCAAAATGTGGCAATACGCCTACTCAAATAAAAAATCTACACATGAAGGAGCATGAAATAAAATAGGATCTTTCTATAATGTCCTTTCCTTGGAGTGAATTTGTATTCTATTATGTTATTAAAGTAAAAATGAAGTCCCTGGCCTCACGAAGGACCATGAAATAAAATAAAACCTTTCTAAAATATCCTAGTGTTGCAGTGAATTTGTATACTATTTTGTTGATGGGGACCTAATTTGCTATTTTTCAAAGTTTATATTTTGGCCTTTGACTCCCCTAGAGTACCCCAAATTGCGCAAAGTTAAAAAAAGGGTACTTATTTCGCTTATACTGCCATCCTCAAAAAACCCTATTTGAAGTTATTGTAGTTTCTGCCTGAAATGCCTCATTGGGGTGGCTCTTCCGCCCTGTGTGGCCACTTTCTTCTGACAGGCCAGCTCTGTGGAGGGAGGGAAGAGGGAGTTGGGCTGGAAGAGGACACAGAACGCAGTCTGCCTCCCCAGGATGAAACAAGAGACACGGCTGCCATCTGATAACGAAGCGGCGGGCTATCGGCTACAGTTTGCTACCAGTGAGTACAGCGGTTCTTCTACTAGCTAGGATGCAGGGAAAGCTAGAATCCACAACATACAGACACATTTGTAGAACGGGTCGACATACCCAAGTGTAGACCGGAGACCGTAGAAATCCGGTGTATTCATTAGTCATCAGTAGAACAAATACCATATTGAATAACCATAATCAATAATCATAATCAATGACCATATTATGTAAGCTTGCTCAGATATTTGTGAAGTATCCGGCTGATCCCGGTCATGGATAAGTGAAGCGATCACTAACTGTTGTGGCTACAATCGGGCAACGTTGTGATGAAACTGCCACATTGATGGTTACCGAAGTAACACAAGCATACCGATCAGAATTACTGTGTATAAGTTAGCCCGGAGCATTTTTAATTAGCACGACACATAAACTAACATGCAGTAGCTGGTAAACGAGCAGTCGTAACCACAGAGACAAACCCTTGGAAAACAGGTTTTACAGACAGCAGGTTCTGTGACTGACAACTGTTGTACCAAGCATCCAAATTACAAACAAGTATTAAAAGTTAGCTTCAAATGAGGTTTATGTTCACACACCTTCTGTAGAATTCCCCCTGATATCACTCTTGCATATTCAGGACACAAACATTAGCAACAGTAACTTTGCTATGTTAGCAGCTGTGCTACAGCCACAATCAACTGGCTATCACGTCAGGTTGGCTTATGAAGTTAAAGCAACTTACAGCTTCTGAGTCTGAGAGTCGCGGACAGTCGCAACGGATACAGGCATATTCAGATATTTTGCAAAGCCTGTGTTTGAGGCCAGTTGTTAGTGCTAACTATCGCTAGCGGTCCTGCTAGCCAGGGATAGATTAATGAACGGGCCTACTGGGCCCAGGCCCAGGGGCCCAAGGGGCGCCTTGAGCCTCCGCTCAAAGTCATCGCTATTCACTTTAGATTTCTTTTTGCATCGTCAAAGAGCCGAATCGTTCCTGACAATAACTAAAGTCCGACTGGCAAACTGAAGGAATACCCTGAAAATTCACTTTGAAGACATTACAAGAAAGAAACGATCATGTTGCATTTTAAGTGGGTGTTTATCGCCTTGCTTAATCCACAGGACTTTAGAGGTTACTCCATGTAATATGGGCCCTTCAACTCTGTGGGGAGAAATCCAAAGACCAAGTTCAAATCAAGTGCGATCAAGTTCTCTCCAAGGGGCCTCTCACATGGTCATGGATATGGACCCTCCGCCACACACACACAGACACACACACACACACACAAATGAGCTGTTTATGTGGAATTTCTGGAAAGTCATGGCCCATAAAGGCCCCTCAATCATAAAACATGTGTGTGTGTGTGTGTGTGTGTGTGTGTGTGTGTTTGTATGTGTGTGTGTGTGAGAGAGAGAGATTTCCTGATTAATTGATTCATTAATTTCTAGTTTTATTTATTATTTTTGAAACTCGATTATAGGCTCCTTTAACCTTTTAAGTCTGAGAGGCCCCCAGTTGGAGTCCATCAAATGCAGCGGCTATATTCAAACTTGTGAAACTTCAGGCCCATTTTAAATTCTAGTGGAGGTCCAAAGGTTTCTGACAATCTCAAATATGTCCATGTGAATAACAGGGAAATGTGTATAAAATAAATCCCGGTTACCCAGGTCCCGCCCGAAAGTTTCAGGTCCCGGGAAGAAAATTGCAATACCCTTTTCCCGAAAATCAGTTTGTTGATTGTGCACATGATAAAATGATGGATGATCATTCATGGCATCACCCAGACATTCGCTAATAACATGTTCATAATTTATTCCTGTAGTTCACGACTGTCTTGCGCCAACAATTAGTTTATCAACTTACTTGAGTGGGAAACAGATGGAGAATCAATCACTGGCAATTCGGAGATTTTATGTAATCAAGGTGGTATTAATGCCTACCTCCTTGGTCTAGTCAGCTCGTGCTCGCTAGCTGCCTTTCGATCTCATCGGTGTCATGGGTTTTTTATTCCTTTTCAACAGTTGTGATGAAGAATTTTGATGATAGTGATACAAATTACATGTTATTTATTGTCCTTGTGATTGATAGTCCCGGTTGATTGTAATAGTGATAATGAATAAGGAGATTTGGTATTCGGTAATGATTGAAGTTGATGGAATAATTATCCAATGATGATGATATGAGGAAATGGGGAATTCAGGGGAGCAGATATGATTTTGAGTGTTGACGATGGAATTGTTAAGATGGTAGAATTAAATACTTATTAATGATAATAATGACATCAGTCGGACATCCTTACACTTTAAATGAGATAAGGATATGGTCAATTGGAATTATTTCGAATGAAACGGGACCGGAGTGTTCCTGCTACTGGATACATCGTTCTCTGGAGGAGGGATTCATGAAAAAGGTTAGGCTGCTACTTTTGTTTTTTTTTTCGTTTTGGAATGTATACGTACTCAACAAAGTCGAATGTCGAGTTTTTTTTTCCTGTTTAAAACGCGAACTGCCCGTGGATTCGGGTGGACCCCCTGGCACATTCATTGCATGTTTCTTTTGAATTGGGAGAGGCAATGGATTTGATATTCCCTGAAAGTGGAGTGTCTGTTCAGTTAAAATAAGGTATATTTCAGAATTCAGATATTACTGAGTTAGTGAGGTGTACTTGTTCCTTATAAGTGTTGAAATGGGTTTGTGAGCTTAGAAGAGGGGACTGGCAGCTTCCATTACAGAGTGAATGTTCTGACCGTTTAATAAGCAGTTTATTTAATGCGTGTTTGTGCTGGCTTTGAAGAAAAATGGCCGAAACTCTAAACTTTATTATGGAGAAAAGGCATGTTTTGTGTTTGGAGAGGTTACTGGTGACCACTGATATTCAACTGCACTGATATTGATAAATTCATAGCAAACTCAACCAGAAAATAATTTGTTCATATTAAATTTCATGCCTTAAAACTTTATTTGTGTTAAATATATGATTTTTTAATGATTTGACAGCACATAATTTTGAGACTTTGGAGAGACACTTGGGTAGCTGTATAATTTGGCTAATAGCATGTAGGTAATCTAGAATGTAATGTTGAAGATGAATTCTACTTGTGCTCAAGGAGTTTATGATACCAGAAATGTAAAGTTTTAAGCCCCAGCAGTTTTTCAATCCTCAGAATTATTTTTTTTGCAATTTCAATGGTGAATTCTCATGAAGATTTTTTATGTTTGCTGCTCATTTTCTCTACCAAATCATGAAAATAAACTGAAATACAATGTAATTCTAAATGCTGTAAGTGTCTTTTCTGAATTGAGCCACATTTTTCTCTTTATGAAGCTTAAATCTTGAATTATACAGCATTAAAGTGGGTAACCCATAAATAGCCAAATTTGGCTTCTGCACAAAGGGGTTAAATCCTGTAAATGTAACTGAACACTTCAAGGCCAGTTTAGCGAACCGATTTTCAATAAATCGCGTCTATTTTAGCCGCGTAATGTGCATAACGTAGACAGGATACAACCGAGCCTGCTGATACGCATAAGTTTGTATGCTCTGTGTTTGTCCAATCAATGTGTTTCACTTACTCTAAAATGTTGAAACACTCGGGAATTGGATAAGAAACGAGCCAATCAATACATTGTTACCAGGGGAACTTCACGAGGGCATAAAGTGTAACTGTACAATTACGTAGAAGAGTTTGAGTGTATGATTGAGTGATTGGCTATCAACACCAGTACTCGGGTGGATATAAAGAAGCGCTGGATTTTGTCAATGAAGGAATCTACGCGTAAATCCACGGTAGGGAAGTACGAATTTTTTTGTATGTGACAACTGTAATTGACAGTACAATGTGAGAGAATCAATACCATGTCGATTTTTTTGCCTCAGAAAACAGATTTTTCTGAACCACTAATTGAATTGCTGTTGGGTCACTGTGGCTAAACTGGTTGCAACAGAGGATAACGATTTTTTCTGTGTCAAGATATCGTTTTTTTAAACTGCTGGATCGATACTATGGGCAAGGATACTGACCAGTTTGCACATCAGGCTTAGCTGAGGAGTTTAATTCATGCAGCTCTTGAGAAACAGGGCGTGGAGTGAACTTCCCCATATTCAGAACCGCGTTCGAGGTCTGCTTGCTTGTGAACATTCAATAAATAATCCGGGGGTGCCATCTAGTGATCAAGTACAGTAACAGCCTGCTTAAATTTGCAGTCTATAGCTGCAGAAAGGGGTTACTATAGCAAATGAATATGAAAAATACATTTGGAAAGTAAAATCTTGTATTTGTTAAATACCTGATCAGTCCAACCAACGTTTGTGCATGAGACTAGTTCGCTCGATTGTTGTTTACGCTTTAATCTCAGCTTTTTATGCTAGCCGTTATCATATAATTAATGGATTGTTGATGTATGGTTTTTAACTCGCTATCGGTGTCAAGTAGAAAGTTCTTCTATTATTTCCATTATGGCGGCAAAAGAATTCATTATAGATATCGAATCAAATTCTAGAATGATGAAAATCCCCTCACTTGTGAGAAAAAGGCGCGGTTTGGCGGCAGGATGTTCAATGGAATTTTTAGCTAGCCTAAATAATTTTAATTGGCTTTCATTTTTTGCCAAGTTGGCTTGGGTCTATTAATTAATGGACAGTAGCAACAGGAATTTTAATAACATCAGTGTTATGGTTGAGTTCGGACTCTGGTTAGTAGTAGGTTAACTTATCCATCATGCCCAGTTATGTGTGGGATTCGTTCTCAAAAGATGAGTCAGAGCCAGGAAAGATACTATGTAAGATATGTGGAAAGAAACAACTCAACAAAGGAGGAAAAATTAGTGCAAAGCATTGACATTTACAAGGGGTGCATAAATAGTTGGAGTCCAGTAAAGCATCCAGCTCTGCATCTGACACCAGCAAGAGACAAGGATCCATCAATTCATTCACTCAACGGCTAATTTGTTCGGAATAAAGGAGCAGCAAGATGTTGATTGCGGAGATAATTACAACAGATGGACTCCCGATTAGGATGGTTGAAAACTCTGGTTTCAGGGCCCTGATGGGGTACTTGGAACCTGGAAATACAGTGCCCTGTCATAAGACAATACCTGCGGCCATTACTACCAACTACAATGCAGAGAAAGAGAAATTAATGGCCCAGTTGGAAAAAGCATCAAACGTAGCACTTACATCCGACTGTTGGACAAGTTGCTCCATGGAAGGATATATAACCGTGATGTGCCATTTTCTACAAGATTACAAGCTTATTTCAGGTGTATTGGACACTCCTCCGGTCCAACTCCTCTCAGTGGAAGATGAAGAGCCTCAACCAGTGCCATAAAGCTGAGGCTTTGGCCAATCAACTATCTGTCGCGGCTGCTGAGTGGAATATTTCCAATAAAGTCGTTGTCCACAATAATGATGCAAACACAAAAAACATTTTCGGAGATGTCCGATTTGGAAAAATCCTTTGATGTTCCATGTGCTGCCCACACTCTTCAGCTGAGTATCAACAAGGGGGTGTCTCTGCCTAGGGAGACCAGTCTGGTAGGTACTGCCAACAGACTCATGAGTCATTTCAAGTGCTCCACCATGGTCACCAAAGCGCTGGAAGCTAAGCAAGTTAGCTTAGAACTAGATGTGGGCAGTGTTGAGGAATTTGTACTGGTTAACGTTGACCTTTAAAGGAAGGACCAAGAGACTTATAGCAATTTAACAATTTTACTATAATTCAAAAAGCAAAAACCATGTGTATAGACACAGGCAAATAACATAGCCTTCAAACCATTAAATGATATAGTCAACCATATTCAGTTGATGATCTTCAGGAAATTATCACAAGGAAGAAATTCAGCAGTGGTTAGTTAGACCGTTAAGTTTTGGTTAGTTAGACTGAGAGCAATCTCAGCAAAGTTCTTGCAGAACTTGCGGTAGTACCCGATCATTCCAAGGAAGCGGCGCAAAGCTTTTTTGTTGTCAGGAACTGGAAAGTCCATGATGGCTTGGACTTTAGCATTTATGGGTGCCACCTTACCCTGGCCTATGACGTAGCCAAGATAGGTGACAGTAGCACAACCAAAGTCACTCTTGCTCTGGTTAAAAGTCAGGTTAGCCTGGGTCAGGCGCTGGAACAACGTCTCTACATCTTTTAGATGTTCTTCCCAGGAGTCACTCCATGTGATCAGGTCATCGATGTACGCACCCGTGTGTGGCAATCCAGCGATTGTAGACTGTATCATCCTTTGGAACGTGGCTCGGGCATTTTCCATGCCAAAAGGTAGGACTTCATACTGGTACAATCCAGATGGTGTGGCAAAAGCAGAGATGCTCTTGGCCCTCTCAGTTAAAGGCACACACCAATAACCCTTCAGTAAATCAATCTTGGTCAGAAACTTTGCTTGCCCTACACTATCAATACAATCATCAAACCTAGGTATTGGAAACACATCAGTTCTAGTTACAGCATTGACTTTGCGATAATCTGTACAGAATCTAGTACTTCCATCAGGTTTTGGAACTAGCACACAGGGTGAACTCCAATGTGATTTGGAGGGTCTGATAATATCATGTTCTAACATGTACTCAACCTCTTTCTCAGCAATCTTTCTCTTTTCAGGATTCATCCGGTACGGATGCTGTTTAATTGGTCATCACCAACATCTACATCATGAGAGGCTATAGAAACTCTCTTTGGAACATCAGGAAACAGATCCTCATATTTCTTGATCAACCTCTCAAACTGATCTCTCTGTGAGGGTTCTAAGTGCTGGAGTTTTACATCAAGATTTTGCAACACTTCAGAATTTGACAATTTACATGAAAGAACTTCAGCTTTAATTCTAGGTTCATCATCTTGAAACTCCCCCTCATCTTCACACGTTTTGACCATTGGAGAATCTGAAGTGACAGCAGCAACCCTAGCATTTCTGTCATGATAAGGCTTCAGCATGTTGATGTGACACAATTGTTTTGGTTTTCTCCTATCTGGAGTCTTCACAATGTAATTGAGATCATTGAGTTTTGTCAGAATTTCATAAGGACCATGAAATCTAGCCTGCAATGGATTGGACTGCAAGGGAAACAACACAAGGACCTTGTCTCCTGGTTTAAACTCACGGCTTCTAGCCTTATGATCATACCAAGTTTTCATTTTTCCCTGACTTGATTTTAAGTTCTCTTTGGCTAGGTCACAAGCTGCATGCAATCTGTCCTTGAACTTGCTAACATAGTCTAACAGACTGATGTGCGGCTCTTCCTCTTGCCATTGTTCACTCAATAATAGCAACGGTCCTCTCACTTCATGACCAAACACTAGCTCAAATGGACTGAATCCAGTAGACTCCTGCACTGCTTCTCTAGCTGCAAACAACAGCAAATGAACCCCTTCATCCCAGTCTTTCTCATGGTCATAACAATAAGTCCTCATCATTGTCTTGAGAGTGGAATGAAACCGCTCTAAGGCACCCTGACTTTCTGGATGATAGGCACTAGAAAGAATCTGCTTTGCACCTAGTTCATACACAACCTGCTGAAACAATCCTGAAGTGAAATTGCTACCTTGGTCTGACTGAATTTCCCTGGGAAGGCCAAACAACGTGAAGAACTTTATCAAAGCCTTCGAGATTGCAGTTGCCTTGATGTTACGTAGAGGTTTGGCTTTGGGGAATCTGGTAGATGCACACATGATTGTCAACAAGTACTGATTTCCAGATCTAGTCTTGGGTAATGGACCAACACAATCAACAATGACCTTAGAGAATGGCTCCCCAAATGCTGGGATAGGCTGCAATGGAGCTACAGATGGGTCTAACTGGTGTTTTCCAACTACCTGACAAGTGTGACAGGTTTTGCAAAAGTTGGAAACGTCTTTCCGAAGCCCAGGCCAAAAGAAGTGTTTCATGATCTTATCAACAGTCTTGTTAACACCAAGATGACCTCCTAAAGGTAAACTATGAGCCATTGTTAAGATCTCATTCCTGTAGACCTTCGGAACAACAATTTGCCTGACCACTGCCCAATCTGCATTGGCAGGGATATCAGGAGGGCGCCACTTCCGCATCAACGCACCATCCTTGAGATAATACCCAACTGGAACTGCGTCTATTTCTTGATCAGGAAGGGCTCTCCTCCTTTGTGCACGAATTAAAGGGTCATTAGTTTGCTCCTCAATCAACCGCTTTCTGGACAGAGACAAGTCTCCAGAAACATCAGAATCACCAAACCCATCTGGCTGGCTGAACAATGAACTGATAAAAGTGTCTGATAAGTTTTCAAACGGAGAAACCATAGCAGGCCAATCAGAGTCATGAGGCGAACTACCTGAGTCCTGACTATTCAATGTACTGGACGGCACCACATCATCTTCTTCTTTAGCCTTCTTGGCCATAGCACGAGTCCCTGCGCAAGAAGGATACAGAGATGGGTCCTCATCCCCATCTTCAGTGCTCGGCTGTGAAGTAAGATGTACAGGGGGAATTACTTTGCCCCCAGCCAGGTCATTGCCTAGCAACAGAGAAACACCCTTTCAAGGTAGACTTGACATAAGTCCCACCTTTACCTGTCCTGTATCTAAATCTGACTTCAAGAATATAGAGCGCAGGGGTACAGATACAGTCCTCCCTTCAATACCTTGTACAAGTATGAAATCCCCTGAAGCGGTCTCATCACGTAACTCCAAAGAGTCCATCAACAAAAGTGACTGAGAAGCTCCGGTATCCCTTAAGATATACATGGGGACAGGAGTAGTATGCTCATTCAGAGCCACAAATCCCTCTGACACAAATGGAAGAAATTCCTCCCTCATGAAGTCAGCTGTATCAGGCTTTTTAGCCCCACAAGAAGCAGGTAATTTAGCAGATCGGTAATCTACTACAGGGGTTTCTAACCTTGTTTTCACAAAGGCATTTGGTTTTGTATCCTTCTCTTTTTCTTTCTTAGCTTTAAGGAACCAACAGTTAGTTGTAACATGACCAGATTTCTTGAAATAACTGCAAACTAGACCACTTTTGTCACTGTCAGCTTTCACACTTTGATCAGACCTGTTACTGGATTTCTGAGCACCATCACCAGATTTGTCTTTGTCTTTGGGTGAGGAATCTTGGGTATCACCGTAACCCTTTTTCTGAAATTGGGACCATCTATTGTTACTGCTAGACTGAAATTTGGACTTATGTGTGAGAACATATTCATCTGCAAATTTGGCAGCTGATTGCAAATTCAGTGCTTGCTTCTCATTAAGGTAGGTCTTAATATCATCCTTAACACAGTTCTTGAATTCTTCAACTAACACCATCTCTCTTAGTGAGTTGAAATCATCCTTGACCTCCATAGAAGTACACCAGCGCTCAAAGCAAACCTGCTTCTCATTAGCAAATTCAACATAAGTCTGATTTTCAGATTTCTTCAGACCTCTGAATTTCTGTCGGTAAGCCTCTGGAACCAACTCATAAGCTCTTAAAATTACCTTTTTGACAACCTCATAATCAGAAGAATCATCTGCAGACAAAGCCGAATAGGCTTGATGAGCTTTACCCTTGAGGACAGTTTGCAACATCAGAGGCCAGTGTTCCTTTGGCCACTGGCAACTCTTTGCTACCTTTTCAAAACACTGGAAATAGTTGTCAACATCCTTTTCCGAAAATGGAGGCACCAGTTTTACCTCCTGGCTAGCACGAAATTTATTTTTAGTTGCAATTTTTATTTTTAGTTGCTCCATTTGGAGTCTTTCTTCTCTATCGAATTTCTCTAATTCAAAATCTCTCTGTCTTGCAAATTTTTCTAACTCAAATTCTCTTTGTTTTTCTTTTTCTTCCCTTTCTTTCTCTCTTTCTTCCCTCTCAAATTCTCTTTGTTTTTCTTTTTCCTCCCTTTCTTTTTCTCTTTCCTCCCTTTCTTTCTCTCTTTCCTCCCTTTCAATCTCTAGCATTTTTAATTTAAGTTCCATTTCTATATTTGGATTTTCCACTGGAAACTGTTCCAGATCTCCTGGTGCAAACACATTTTCATCAATGTAATATTCAACTCTCTCTCTAGCCAGTCTTGCTTTTCGCATGGCTGGTTTTACCTCTGTCAGCTCCAAATGTCTGCAAATTTCTAGCAGTTCTGTCTTTTTAAAAGACTTCAAAACCTCAACGGTTGGTGATGCCAAGAAATCATCCATTGCTGTTGATCTGTCAATATTTTTAGGAAAATTAACAAAAAAAATTTTACAATTTCAAATGTTAGATTTTCAATAAATTGCTCACACAATGGTCTGTGCCGGACTTGAGCCCCCAATTTGTTATGGCCCCAATTTGTTATTACAATTTACTACACAACAGGAACAGCAAGGGATGACAGAAACAATTTAAAACTAAAACAAATTTAATTAACAGACTAAGACAAGATTGAATAAATACAGAAAAAACAGAAATATTTACAGTCCCTTTTGTTGAGGTGGCTTGGTGATGTCCTGGGTAAGGAAAAAAAATGCTCTAACACAGGCAAAAATCCACAAAAGAAACTTCACAGGTCTTGAACAGAAATGACAGGTCTGGTCACATGTATCCTTCTCCTTGCAATTTCTCCTACTACTTTACTGTCTCAATTCTTTTCCTTATATACTCTTTTGCAGACCCCACCCACATTTAGACCTCTTTTTTTAATTTTCGGGGACTTGCCCCAGACATGTCTAAACATAGCTCCAGTCTGAGGTGAATGAAAAAAAAGGTAAATACTGCCATCCAGTGGCCTATATTCACATTACACAAATAATTCAATTGAGTATGTTTTCAGGAGCAAATTATGATTTTGCCGAACAAATATTGATCAAAGCCACAGAAATCAAATACATCCTCTGATTATGTTTTTTTTAATATTAATCAAAGCTACAGAAGCATGCTGCTTATTAATCAACGCTACTGAAGCGTGCTGCATACGTGTTTGAGCTGCTCATGCATGTGTGAACTGAATTGTTTGTATATATGTGTCTGTGTGTGAACTGCTTGTATGTATATTTGTGTTATGTTATGTGTGTGTCTGCACTGCAGTAGGTGAACCACTTGTATGTATGTGTGTGTCTTTTTGCTGCCTACATAATATGGTTATTGATTATTAGTATGAGCAATGAAATGATAAAAAATATATATAATCAATATTAGTGAATAAAATGAATAATGCTGAAACAAAATCAACACCAGCAAGAGCATGCACACATGCACCTAAAAATCATATTGTGCACTTAAAGACATTACAAAAGCTTTAAGAGTAGCGCTATTCCCAAATACCCGAAGCTGGCAGGAAACATTAGCTTAGTTAGAATGACAAATGGGCTCCCAAAGCCCATTTTTTGCCATATTGATATTTTCAGGTTGCTAGTCGACATAAGCAGGCTACCTTCATACATACCAATATAAAAAAGTAAGGTTAAGATAACACATACAATGCCAGAGACTACTGATGGCGAGTCCAATAAATAACTTAATTTTAGATGCTTACTCGGATTGGAGGTGGAGTCCCTCGAGGCTGAAAGCATATTCGTTGCACAGGGCTCTCAAGTTTTGAATGCAGGCTATAGTAAGATTTTATAGGGGGGGGCATGATACTCCCATTTTCAAAGGTGCATAGTACGATGTACATGTACTTCGTTACAATATTTAAGTAGTATACTTTCACTTTGTTACTTTGACACAGGCAACTTAGTTACTCGTTTCAAATTCAACTATTGATTTAATTCTTCATTTGGATTATCTGGATTTTGCGCGTCGAGAAGAACAATGGTGTAACGTTATCTTTGTGCAAATGTGTCCGCCAGTGGACACGGAGCTGCAAATTTATGCACGCAGTTACAATATTCTATCACTAGATAGCAGACCAGGATCAACTATTCAATATTCACAACTGCCAGTAAACTGAAATAAGAAGTGACTCTTCATTCCCCCCAATATATGTGCTTTTTCAATTTCACTGAGACTTCCCAGAATAATAAAGGCTAAGTAAAATAATTATTTGTGTATTTGTATCGTTTTGTCAGTCTCAAACAAGAGATGTTGCAGTACCACCCCTGGCACCGGATCAGAGCAGGGTTTGTTTTCAGCCAAAATACAGTACATGGAGGGCAGAGAGCCCCCACTCTCCCCGTTACAAGTCAATTGACTAACATTAACCATAACCGTCCAAAGCTGTTAAATTGAGCAAAAAAAAAAAGATCCATAAAGCAGATATCCTACATTGTTCCTCGACTTTCATAAGCAGTTATTGAAAAAAAAAGTGATGAAGTGATTACCTGATTTCGGGCTTCCAGTTCCAGTTATTCTCTGTCATGTGCACACAAAAGTATTTGCGCGTGTGAAAGACGTGATTACGGCGCTGCCATTTCACCTGGCAACAAGAAATACTATTTTCTGATTGGCTGATAGGTTGCTGATTCAAGCAGAGTGTTGTGTTCTGGGATCCTGGCCTTTGGCCAGGACAGCATTTATGGTTTTAACAGTTTCATGTTCCTAGTTTCATAGTTTCACAGTTCATAGTTCATGTCACAGTTTTAACAGTTTCTTGTATCTAGTCATAGCATTTCATATTTCACATTCATTGTCCATGTTTTTACTTTTCCATGTTTTTGTTTGCGCCAGGTCTGCCAAGCCACTCCACCCCTTGTCTGCGTTCCGCCCCGTGCCTTCGTTGTTGCACATTTTCAGAGCTCTGGTTGGCTTTGGTATTTCCCCTTCCTTCTGTGCTGTGCTGATTCGGGGCTGTCTAAGCTTAATTGACAATTAACTGTTTTTAAGTTACTAACATTTACTAACACTCACTGGGTGGTGTAATTCTTAGATAGGCACATTACTAATATTACTAATTTAGACAGGGGGTTTATTGTCATGATTCCTGCTTTGCTATTTCAAGATCTTGCAGTGCTTTTCTGTTCTGAACATTCATGCTGCTTTCAAACTGCATACTTAATTGGTACTTAAGCTGAGCACGCTCATTCTCTTAATGAGCAAGTCTTGTCATCCAATCTTAGTCCATGTGTCATGATCTTGCCATGCCTCTTGTTTCTCCTTCTCTAGGTGTTGCCCCTCATGTCTTGATTTCCTAGCCTTTATCTGGATGCGGTGGAAGTTGGCTGGCAGACAGAGTCTCAAGTCCAAGTTCTTGTTTGCAGTTCTGGTTCTATCTAGCTCATGTTCCCAAGTCTTGCTTTTGTAGTCATTTTGTATATAGCCGTCTGCATTCTTAGCATTGTTGTTCTTTTCTGTTTATGTATTTTCTGCCTGGAGTTTCCAGTGGCCTTTGTTTTCCTCGTTTTTGATCCTTTGTTTATAGCTCTGTGTAGCTCTCTTTTGTTTGTTTTTTGGCAACCCTTTGGGTGAAGTTTTTTTGTTGGTCCTTGTGCCTGACTTTATTTAGTTTTTCCAATAAAGCCTTTTCCCTCCATTCCAGCATTTGGTGTCTAACTGGTCCCGTATCACAGAGCCGTCTGCCTCTGCCTTCGCATCATCCAGTCATAGGTCACTAATCTCATTTACAGTCTATGTTACTCATGCGGCGAGTTTTATCACTTCTCAGCGTGAGAAATGTCATGTGTGGCATGAGAGCGTGTAAACTTATTAACTTGAGAGCCCTGGTCGCCGGCAAGCAGAGGTTGCACTGCACGGTTATGCTGCGTTCTCTTGCGTTGTGAAAGTGAAGTGGAGGAGGTTAAATTTTCTGCTTAAAAATGCGTTTCTGTCGGCTCTGACCTACCGGTTTTGGCTCTGACGCCTCCGACATTAAAAGTACTGATTGGTCGGATGAATGATGACACAAATCTCCGGGCGCATCCTACGGTCGCATCCAGTAAAAGGTGGCATTGCAGCGTGTGATCAGAGAGTGCTACAATTCTGAGACCCGCTGGGAAAATGCGTGGGAAAGAACTAATTTCTTCGGATTTGATTTGGGAAATAATTCTCGTTTAAAATAACGGAAAGTAATCCATTGATTTTTAAAATGTAACTGTATCCTAATTACCATGTATTATCATTGTAACTGTAACAGAATACAGTTACTCATATTTTGTATCCTAATTACGTAACGCCGGTACATGTATTCCATTACTCCCCAACACTGGAAATACTATACTGGCTTTTCCACAGAAGCTTTCAATGCCATTTCAAATTTTTTAGTACCTGACTCGGATATTTGTCAGATGGACTATGTTGGCATAGGCAATTTGTCCCAAATTAAAAGTCTTTCACTTAAAAATCAGCTCTTTTTGACAATGTGCAAGCTAAGAAATAACTTAGATTTACAAGATTTGGCTGTGAGATTTGGAACAACACCACAAGTTGCTGGGGTGATATTCAATTCCTGGATAAACTACATGTTTCTTAGATTTGGAGAAGTGTGTTTTTGGCCAAAGAGAGATGTTCTGTATGAAAACATGCCAGATGATTACAAATCAGAATTTCCAACAACATTGTTGACTGTACTGAAATGAAAACCCATCATCTCTTAAAGTTCAGTCTCAGACATACAGTGATTATAAGTCATCAAACACATTCAAATCTCTGGTAGCAGTGGATCCTAGGGGCTCGTAGCCTGCGTTGCCGGCGGTCAGCGGCTGGCAGGAGAAAGGAGGGGAAAGACCGCCTGCACGATAACGTAGGGATTTTGAGTTGTGAACCAATGAATGGGAATTACTGATTGGCTTAAGAGGTGTCAATCAAAATTGAACTGTCATCGAATGTAACGCAACACATGGTTACGCCGTAAACTGCCAGAACAAAGATGGCGACGGTAGAGAACGACACTTTGATAAAGAAATCGCTTGAATATCTTGAAATTCACGACCGAAAGATTACTCTACAGAATGAACAACTACAGGCGATCAATCATTTACTAGATGATTTGATCTCCACGCATCACTTGTGCTCTCAAATTACACTCGAGTTTCATTGGTTTAAAAAAGGGGTGGTCCGTCGCGGCTCGTTGCGCAAGGAAGTGGGTGGCTACTCAAAATCCCTACGTTATCGTGCAGGCGGCCTTTCCTCTCCTTTCTCCCGCCAGCCGCGGACCGCTGGCAACACGGGCTAAGGGGCTTGGTCACCTTCAGTTCGATTTTGTTCGCAGGAGCTATGTCTGATAAGGAAATTTTCAAAAAATTAGGTTTTCAGCCAACACTCTCACAGCTGGTTGAGTCAGGTTGGTTGAATGTTGGGGATAGGCTCATGGCCGATAAAGGGTTTGACATTAAAGAGGAGGCAGAAGCAACTGGTCTGAAGCTCAACATCCCCCCCATTTGCAAAATCTTGTGTCCAGTTGAGCCAACATGATGTGATGTACACTCAAAAAATTGTTAGACATCGTGTTCGTGTTGAAAGAGCCATTCGAAGAATAAAAATTTTCAAAATTCTGAGTGGTCGCATTCCATTGTCATTGTTGTCAGCCATTGAACAAATATGGTTTGTCTGCTCTTTTTTGACAAATTTCATGCCACCCTGCATTAAAAAGAAGTAATAACAGTGGCTAATATTTCTTGAATTGAAGCAAAGAAGAAATTGACCATATTATCAGATTACCATTTCCAGCTATACTGCTAGCAAGTATTTGTGAAAGTTTAACTAATGAATGCCAGTTGACTTAAATGGGATGAATTTATATGCTGTGAAAAGTGTGTATTACTATGTAAAGTAGTGAAGACAGATTGTTTGTGTGCGCTTATGTTCCATCTAAATTAGAAAAAGATTAAATTGCAATTTAGTATAGTTTCAAATATAATATGCTTAATATTAGAATGGAATTTGTATAGATTGTTAGTTACTTACATGTGTTGACAGACCACTGCCTAATGGTACTGTCCCAACATGGGTCTCGACTGTCTTGGGGGAGGGGCTCAACACCAAGTAGCTTAGGGGGCAGTCTCGCAGGTTCTTCAGCTGTTCAATGTCTGCTCTTTGGACCTTGATTTTCCTGTAACATTCAATTCATTATCTGTTGAATATGTTTTCAAAATAACTTGATTTATTGACTACTTTCCAGTAATAGTTTTGAAAGCGTTATAAAATTCTTATTTTTGTAAGTTTTCATCTAACTTTGACAACATACATTCAAAAATAATCAGAAGCTCTTAACTGTTTCAAAATGTCATTTAGGGTTTTGCGTTCTCTCTTAAATGGAATTTTTCGATAATTTCTATAAGTACCAAAACTGATAGGAAAATTTCAAACCAAAGACATTTTGATCACTGTTTAATGAAGAAGTTTCTTACCCTTTGATGTAAAATATCAAATAATTCTTAATTATCCCTTGCAGTTGCTGAGGGTATGGAAATGAGTTCCGTCCATCCGGGTTAAAAGGGGACAACTTTTCTGAGACTATAAGGGTTAGGCAACTTAGGTTCACCTGATTAGGTGTGTGGCCTCTGCACACCATGTTCAAATTCAAATTCATGAGGCTTTATTGGCATGACTGCATAGAATACAATGTTGCCAAAGCATATTTACACAAGCAATACAACAGTAGAACATATGAGGGAAAAAAAAAAACAAAAACCTATATACAATAAATATACTAAGTACCATATGAAACATGAGGGGCAATGGGCAGTGGGTAAAATTACAAAACCCAAGACCAGTAAAGTTGGCACGTTGTGTAAATCGTTAATAAAAACAGAATACAATGATTTGCTAATCCTTTTCAACCTATATTCAATTGAATACACTGCAAAGACAAGTTACTTAATGTTCGAACAGGTAAACTTTGTAATTTTTTTGCAAATATTAGCTCATTTGGATTTGATGCCTGCAACATGTTTCAAAAAAGCTGGCACAAGTGACAAAAAAGACTGAGACAGTTGAGGAATGCTCATCAAACACTTATTTGGAACATCCCACAGGTAAACCGGCTAATTGGGAACAGGTGGGTGCCATGATTGCGTATAAAAGCAGCTTCCCTGAAATGCTCAGTCATTCACAAACAAGGATGGGGTGAGGGTTACCACTTAGTGAACAAATGCATGAGCTGATTGTCGAACAGTTTAAAAATAACATTCCTCAACGAGCAATTGCAAGAAATGTAGGGATTTCATCATCTACGGTCCGTAATATCGTCAAAAGGTTCAGAGAATCTGAAGAAATCGCTGCACGTGAGCGACAAGGCCGAAAACCAACATTGAATGCCAGTGACCTTCGATCCCTCAGGCGGTACTGCATCAAAAACCGACATCAGTGTGAAAAGGACATGACTACATGGGCTCAGGAACACTTCAGAAAACCACTGTCAGTAACTACAGTTCGTCGCTACATCTGCAAGTGCAAGTTAAAACTCTACAATGCAAAGCGAAAGCCATTTATCAACAGCACCCAGAAACGCCGCCGGCTTCGCTGGGCCCAAGCTCATCTAAGATGGACTGATGCATAGTGGAAAAGTGTTCTGTGGTCAGAGTCCACATTTCAAATTGTTTTTGGAAACAGTGGACGTCGTGTCCTCCGGACCAAAGAGGAAAAGAACCATCCGGACTGTTATAGGCGCAAAGTTCAAAAGCCAGCATCTGTGATGGTATGGGGGTGTATTAGTGCCCAAGGCATGGGCAACTTACACATATGTGAAGGCACCATTAATGCTGAAAGGTACATACAGGTTTTGGAGCAACATATGTTGCCATCCAAGCAACGTCTTTTTTCATGGACCCCCCTACTTATTTCAGCAAGACAATGCCAAGCAACATTCTGCAGGTGTTACAACAGCATGGCTAAGTAGTAAAAGAGTGCGGGTACTAGACTGGCCTGCCTGTAGTCCAGACCTGTCTCCCATTGAAAATGTGTGGCGCATTATGAAGCGTAAAGTATGACTACGGAGACCCCGGACTGTTGAACAACTTAAGCTGTACATCAAGCAAGAATGGGAGAGAGTTCCACCTGAAAAGCTTCAAAAATTGGTCTCCTCAGTTCCCAAACGTTTACTGAGTGTCGTTAAAAGGAAAGGCGATGTAACACAGTGGTAAAAAGGCACCTGTGCCAACTTTTTTGGAATGTGTTGCTGCCTTCAAATTCTAAGTTAATGATTATTTGCATAAAAAAAAAACTTTCTCAGTTTGAACATTAAACATCTTGTCTTGGCAGTGTATTTAATTGAATATAAGTTGAAAAGGATTTGCAAATCATTGTATTCTGTTTTTATCTAAGATTTACATAATGTGCCAACTTTACTGGTTTTGGGTTTTGTAAATGTTAACATTGAACAGATAGTTTAATAAAGATTAATTACTTGCTGTGTGGGACAGGGGGCACTGAGATGTGGAGCTTATGGCAGGCTGCTACATATCTCGCCGCCAGACTACAGCAGTCCTCTCTCTCTCCCAGGAGGATTGGTAGTTTTTCCCAGTCATTTAGATTGGGAAATTCTGGGTTTATTTTTGTAATTTTTTCAAAATATTTTTCCCGAAGATTATTGAAGTGGTAGCATTGTGTTAGGAAGTGCAGTTCGGTCTCAACACTTCCTTGGTTACAATAACAACACAACCTCTGCTCTCTGGGCAGCCAGGTCTGTCTGTGCCGGCCAACCTCTATGGCGAGCTTGTGCTCACTCAGTCTGTACTTAGTCAATCTCCTTCGCAGTTTTGTGTCCGTCACTGAGGTCAAGTAGGTGGCCACAGTGTACTGTCTGTTCAGAGCCACCTAAGTTTCCATTTTGCTCAGGGATTTTATTTGCTCTGTCCAGTAATCTCTGTATTTTTGTTTTTCGTTCATCATAATTTGGTTGGGTCTGATGTTCTGGGTGTTTGTGCTCTGAAGCTGGGGTGGTTGTGGTGTCGAGACCGGAGTACTGGAGGATTCACCCAGCCTCAGGACAAGTTGGCAGAGGGGACTTTTCTGTGGGTTTGACTCCTGGCAGCACAGGGCTTTGTAGGCGAGGGAGAGTGGGTCACTTCTCTTAACATGAGCCCAAAAACTTAGGGTTCATTTCTGAATATTTAACACAAGAGGGTATTGCCTAATTCAGCTCTACAGGCAGCGTTGGGAGCTCTTCTCTGCACATGTAGGATATTTTTGCGGAACTTTGTGTGCAGTATTTCAATGGGATTTTTGTCCCATTTTACCCAGTCTTGTTGAGCTTGCGTACCCCACACCTCACAGCCATATATTGCAATGGGTTCAATGATTGATTTGAACATTTTCACCCAGGTTCTTATTGGAAGTTCAATGTTAATTGATTTTTTAATTGCATAAAAAGTTCTTTTTGCCTTGTCCCTTAGTTCATTGACGGCTAAGCTAAAATTCCTGTGTTAGATATTTTTAGTCCTAAATATTTGTAATGGTTTGTTTGTTCAATTGGGTTGTTTCCTACAGTGAAAGTGGTATTTCCTCTCTGTAGGTAGGATCTTTTCTGAAAGATGAGCACTTTGGTTTTGTGTTGGTTGATTGTCAGGGCCCAGGTTTGGCAATATTTTTCCAATTCTGATAGGTGTTTCTGTAAACTCTCTTCAGTGGGGGAGAGTAGGACCAGGTCATCAGCGTAAAGGAGACACTTTATCTCTGTGTCTTTTAGCTTTTGTCCTGGTGCAGGGGAATTCTCTATTCGTTTGGCCAGTTCATTAATATATATATATTAAAGAGTATAGGGCTCAGGTTACACCCCTGTCTTACTCCACGCCCCTGGGAGAAATACTCTGTTCTCTTTGTTCCAATTTTCACTGAGCATTTTCCGTTCGTATACATCGATTTAATCAGGTCATATACTTTTCCTCCAATACCACTTTCAAGTAATTTAAAGAAAAGGCTGTCATGCCAGATTGAGTCAAAGGCCTTTTGAAAATCGACGAAGCAAGCATAAATTTTTGCATTATTTTTGTGCACATAATTATCAACTAGTGTGTGTAACGTGAAAATATGGTCTGTGGTTCTAAATTTAGGTAGGAATACAATTTGGCTTTTGCTTAATAAATGATGTTCTGTGATGAAGTCTGTGATTCTTGAGTTTAGTATACCACATAAAACCTTTCCTAGACAGGAATTTATGCAGATCCCACGGTAATTTTGGGGGTCTGTCTTGTCTCCATTTTTAAATATGGGGCTTATCATTCCTTCACTCCAAATTTCTGGAAAATGGCCAACTCTGAGTACCAGATTGAAAAGTTTTAAAATGGCTGACCTGAATTTTGAGTCTGTGTATTTTAGCATCTCATTACAGATGCCATCCAGTCCGCTGGATTTTCCACATTTTAGAATTTTCAGTTTTTGGTCTAATTCTGTCACTGTAATTTCATAATCTAATGGGTTTTTGATACAAGATCAGGTAGACACCAGGAGCGAGGTGAAGGGGAATAAGGAATTTATTAAAACAAAACAGGCACGAGGGCCAACAAAAAACTTGGCCCAAAGGGTTGCAAAAGACAAACTAAAGTAAGCTACACAGAGCTATAAACAAAAGAATACAAAAATGACAAAAAACAATGGAAATTCCAGGCAAGATGACCAAGAAAAATAAATAACAAGGCTATATATACACACAAGGGCTATGAACAAGGCTTGGAAACTTGGCAACAAAACTTGGGAACATGAACTAGGAACAAGCTTGAGCTAGAACTTGAGACACTGTCTGCCAGCCAACTTCCATCGCATCCAGACAAAGGCTTAGAAATCATGGCACATGAGGGGCAACACCTGGAGAAAGAGAAACAAGAGGCATGGCAAGATCAAGACATGGACAGAGATTGGATGACAAGACTTGCTCATTAAGAGAATGAGCGTGCTCAGCTTAAGTACCAATTAAGTATGCAGATTGAAGGAAGCATGAATGTTTCTAGAACAGAAAAGCACAGCAAGATCTTGAAATAGCAAAGCAGGAATCATGACAATAAACTCCCTGTCTAAATTAGTAATATTAGTAATGTGCCTGTCTAAGAATTACACCACCCAGTGAATGTTAGTAAATGTTAGTAACTTAAAAAACCGTTAATTGCCAATTAAGCTTAGACAGTCCCGAATCGGCACAGCACAGAAGGAAGAGGGAAATACCAAAGCCAACCAGAGCTCTGAAATGTGCAACAACGAAGGCACGAGGCGGAACGCAGACAAGCGGTGGAGTGGCATGGCAGACCTGGCAAAAACAAAAACATGGAAAAGTAAAAACATGGACATGGAATGTGAAACATGAAATGTGTAATCCTAATACAAGAAACTGTTAAAACTGACATGAACATGAACTATGGAACTATGGAACATGAAACTGTTAAAACCATAAATGCTGTACTGTTCTGGCGAAAGGCCAGAACACTGGAACACAACAGTTTTGGTAATTCTTAATGATTGTTTCTAATTGGTTCAAGTTTTCTTGTGTTTGGTTTTGTTCAGGTGTGTTACGTGGTGCTTGATATAAATCTTTGAAGTGCTTTATCCATATATCTCCATCTTGAATGGCCAAATTATTATTGTTGTAATTATTTTGTTTGTTTAATATCTTCCAGTGGTCCCAGAAACTATTTGACTTAATTGATTCTTCAACTGAGTTGACCTGTTTTTTCAAACGCTGTTCTCTTTTCGTTTTCAGAGTCTGTTTATATTTTTTTAAGTGCGTTGCCGTAACGAATGTGCAGGTCCTGATCTTCTGGAGCTCTGTGCTTTTGGTTGGATAATTTTCTCAGTTTTTTCCTCATGTTTTTGCATTCTGAGTCAAACCAATTTTCTTGCTTCCCCTTTGGATTTAGTTTTTGGTGGGGTAAGTTAGATTGTTGTGCGGCATGATTAAAAATAGTGTTGAGGTGTTTTGTGGCTGTGTTTACTCCTTCTATAGTGTATGGGTAAGTGAAGCCCAGGAATGAGTTTAAATGCTCTTGGATTCTGTGACTGCTTTTCACCCGCTGATATTCAGGTAATCCTTTTTTGTCCCATCTGTACTGAGTCCTCATAGGATATACTTTACTGGGATTAGGGCATTGTTGATTAAGGTGTGCCCTTTTTAGATATATCTTAATCTGGTTATGATCCGACTAAGGGGTTTGTTGCTTTATTGTGAATGCTCCAAAAGAAAAAGGGTCCATATCTGTTACTGTGTAGTCTACTGTGCTACTGCCAAGAGAAGAGCTGTAGGTGCAACGACCAAATGAGTCCCCTCTGAAGCGACCATTGACTATGTACAGACTGAGGGCCCGGCAGAGCTGCAGTAGTTCTTTCCCATTTTTGTTGGTCACTTTATCGCAATTATTCCTCAGGGGAAGAGTTAGACTGGTGCTAGTTTTGTTATTCATGTATTTATCTCCCTTTGTGCAAATTATATAGTGCGTGCGTTCAGATCGCCTATGATTAAAATGTTTCCCTGCGTTTGGAAATGGCTGATGTCTTCTTCTAGAGCCGTAAAAGTTTGTTCTTTGAAGTAGGGAGATTCTGCCGGAGGGATATAGATTGCACATAGAAATATATTTTGGGTATTTGAGACCAGTTCTTTATTGTACAAGTTAGATTTTCCAGTTTCTTTTTATATTTTGTTACTCATACATCCCCTCCATTTTCCGTAGATGATTTCTCTTCAGTACCTTAGATGTAGATTGGTTCTGATCCTGTGTCTGCTCCTCTGGTCACTGTTCTCCACTGTAATCCTTCTGAAATCTTCAATTGTCTTTGTTTCTGATGAATTGCTATTGCTAGTTAGGTGATGGTTTATTAATTTTTCTTATACAGCATATGACTGTAAAATTTAGACATTTCACTCAGTTTTAAACAACAAACAAATTAAATAATCTAGGAGCTCTTGCGAAACATGACTTCTTGCCAAGCTGCAGAATTCCAGAATTCTCTGTTATTGACTTCGAGTTTGAAAATTACTTACGCCAAATTATTTTTACAGAACAATGACCATTTATAGGATTTCTGACTTAGTGTGTATTATATATAGGGTGTATTATATTCTTTTTTCACTATGATGAAATGTATCTATTCATTAATAAAACATGATAATACCTGCAGTCTGTCAGCGTGTTCCTTATTGGTCGTCTCTTCCTGTCAGGTTTCGGGTTGACAAACGTAAGATGGGGCACAGCGACAGGCTTGATCTTGCGTCCGCGTGGTACACTCCACTGTTGAGGCAGTGATGTGCAACTCAGTTCGGCCGGAACCTCCACAAACCCCATCCACAGGCTAGTGCGCTAACCATTACACCACCACAAATTAATAAAAACAATTACTCTGATACTTATGTTCACGCAAATGAACTCTATTATTTCCTCTCAAATGTTTTTCCTTGATTTAGATCTATTTCTGAATGATTGTTCAACCTGAAAATTACCCTGAATTATCCCAAAAATTTCTATCAGAAAAATATTGCAATTGAACTGAGCTAAATAAAGGAAAATAAGTAATCTAAATACAAATTAAAAAGGATGTACATCTGCCAAAGGAAAAAATGACACAATAATTCAGGTTGTTTCATATAAAGATGTGCCACAGCCCCCGCCCGCCCCCCCCCCCCGAATAAATAAACAAATAAATTGATTGATTAATTGATTAATTGAATGATTAATTACATAAATAAATGAAAAAAATTGTAATAACAGCTAATTAAACATTTTTATTTATCATGTGTGATATTTTTTTCTTTTCATGATATAAAAATGGCATTATGTACATCAATCTTGTAATTTTAGAAAGTTATAAACAATTTATATTCCTAAATATTTCATTAAATAAATAGATTGTTTTGTTATCGACCCTGGCATTTGACACATCAAGACAGATCTATTAGATCTTGTCTTAACTTTAAAATTTCATCCAAAAAAACACATCACATACATCCAAGGCCCTCTTCTGTTACATACATATACATAATTTTTATTAAATTAAATATACATAAATTTTATTAGATTAGTCAAGCATGTGAATCATCTAAATTTTATTTGAAGATGTGAAATTTCCTGAATCGGCTTGTATTTTTCTTTATTCTTTTAAAATGCTTGTGCCGGCAAACGTCAGTCTTCATTGGGGCCCTGATCGAGAATTTAGTAAACTGACCAAAGACGGGTTACTCTTCTTCGTATAATTATTGATACAGATTCCAGAGTTCCTGTTTTTCTTGAAATTGTAATGAAATAGATTTCAATACCTTGTGATTATACTTACCCAGCTTGACAAGTGCAGTGAGCGTCTGAAATCTCCTTCGATGATATTTCCAAATGCAGCGAGTGTGGCTCCTCACTTTTCCATTGGCTGCGGTAGCACTTCGAACTGACTCGCAAAATACTGTCCGAAACAGGAATGGAGACATCACTGAAAAAGCCTTCGCTGAAATATGTAAACCCTTTCTGTTTTGATTTCATATAAATATCAGTGCTTCTCAAGAAGGCAACTGAGAAATCAGGTGGCAGTTGTAACAGAGACGCTTTGCATGACATCATACTGGCCGCCATGATTGTACGAGGAAGTGGAATCGGCATTTTTGGGCGTGGCTAAGGGTCTCTCACAGAAGAATGAATTTGTAGAAAGTCATATTATAGTTTATCTCAGTGTGGTTTGTGTTATCCAGGGCTTTGCTGTGAGGCTAAAGTCGGACTGTGGAATGCGGTATGTGCGCCATCTTTGTTTTATGGAATTGGCTCAGTGCATCTATCAGCAAGAGATCGTAAAGACCTAGATTCCCTGCAGGGCACTTTGATAAAAAGAGCCTTCGGCTTCAGCAAACTTGACCGTCACTCGGCATTATTCCGGGCCCTTGGTGTCTGCTCTGTGTCAGAGACTATAAAATTAAAAACTGCGTCTCTCTGGCACAGAATAATGAAGGTTGATTGTCCTGCACGTGACCTGGCGGTCGAGATGCTCGGACTTCGTGTCACGGGGTCTATTATAGAGAGGCTGAGGAGCTTTGGCCTCGCTCCAGTGGCAGTGGGTTTGAGTATGTCGGTGGCCAGGTCAGTCAAAATCGAAGAGAGTGGCCGAAGCCCTTAGGGGGCTATTGTACTGTAAAGGTTTTGCGAGACGGTGCTCTGATGAATTCAAGCTTGCCAAGCTCCTTGTGAAATCATTTTAATCTCGTATAAATTTTAACTTTGGGGTAAGCCCTGTCTGTTGTCTATTGTCTATTATTTTAATGGAATTTGTCTGATGTTTTATGCATCACATTATTGTTTATATATTTAATGGAATTTTTCTAATGGTAATGAGCACTGTTTTACGATTATGATTTCTTTTTATGATTACTGATTGTATTGATGTACCTTTGTGTGATGTTGTGTGGCATGTGTGCCACTGTGTAATGTGTTGAGTGTTTTCTCCCTCGTGGAGGTTTAAATAAATAAATAAGTAAATAAATAAAACAGTATTTATGTGCTTTTATCAGCCAGTGCACAGCGCACATACCCTGTACTTGCTGCATAAACAGGAACATCAATGGCAACGCATGCAAACAACTAAAAATAGAAAAAAATATATTGTGAAAAATTATGATCATGACATTTTAAAAATATGAGTCATAATGATTTTGCGATCAACCTCCATCAAAAAACGTGCTGTTCTAGGCTATTGAATCATAAGGGAATCTATTTCATCAGGAAATTTGCGATTTTATCGAGTGAGGCTAAATTTGTTGGTATTCGCAGATTATTCTGGATAAAGCCACAACAAATATTGGTGAAATCTGTCATTCCTACTGTTTTCCAGAGAATCCGTCTGGAGGGGTGGCTGTTCAGGGATGATGGTTAGCCTATAAATTAACGACATGGCACAGCATGTCTAAAACAGTGCATGGCGTTTCATTCTATGACACAAAACACAAACTATAATAGAACGAATGCTCAAAGTGCTAAAATGTGCTTGAGATGTTTGGATAAGTCCTGCATGGGTTGACCCATTACCTGCAATTTTATAAAAATCGATTTTAAATCTGAACTGATCCATTGATACAATATCTGCAGCCATTTTCCCTGCTGTGATCATCAAATACAAAACTCCATTATTTCCATTGAAAGTATTTTTTCATGATTTACTGTCAAATGAAGCAGCCTTACAAGGTAGCAATTTAAAGTAGCAACAAAGTTATGGATAACATTGTTCTCACTGTTCATGATTTTTCCACATTTCTTCCATACATCCGACTTAGCCCTCAATTTTCAGCCAAGCAGATGCGAGTTCACTTTCACTCCTGTCGGACATTACTCAAGGGGTTACGATAGCGTAATCAAGGTAATATTAGTTTTGTTTGTTTCTTGCTGGCTGTTTTTCTGACTCATTTTAATTTCTTTTGGCCATCCCCCATCAGCGCAAAAGCACTTTCTTTTTTTAACAGTGACATTGAACAAAAACCTGTCTTTCATTTGCTTGTTTCATGTACAAATTGTAATGCAGTATAATGTTCAAATGCAGCCCCATGGTGATCTTCAACGTACAGACATGATTATAACAGTTTTGAGAAATATTTTGAAAATGTGTTTCATTACATTTTTGTAGATCAACGCGATCAGGTTTCCATACCTTCAGCAGTGGTATATTCACGCTCTTTCACTTCACGCATGAGTAGACCACTTTCCCTGGGCGGAGATTTTTTTCCCCAGTCCTTGTGGAAGCCCCCCTCGGTTATAGAGGAAATGTGGGATTTCACTTTGATTGGCTTATTTCGTGTTACTTCCAAAACACACCCATAATTATATGAAAGATTAAATGTAACCCCTTTGCTAAACTGGAGAGATTGGATTTGGAAACGGCTTGAATGCGCTTGTGCCACATGATTTAGACCATCACTTAGATTGATAAAATAGGGCCCAAAGTCAGTGTTGCCATGTGCATCCTTCATCACAAGGTACTCATTACTACCTGAAACTTCTGTGAACTTTGCCATCCATCACCATCTCATCATCCACAAAGAAAAGAGAGCTCTAGTAATTTTTTGTGGCTATGCTGTCACTTATCTCTGCCCTTACCTACTGTGCCCTGTTCATCACTACCGTTGTCAAAGAAATTCTCTTAAAAATGTTTTTTATATAGACAAGAGTGCTTGTTTGACTTCCACTACTTCCTTACGATGTTATGGACCCACTGGTGAAGTCTTGCTTTATGAGACAGTTGAAACCTGCAAAAAAGTTGTGTCAGCAGAAAGGTTTCAGGGTAAGTCAAAAAGTTTTTTTCAGAGTACATGTAGAAATGTGGTACTAAATTTATCACAAAATGCGTAAGTCCCTCAAGGTATAATAGATACAGGATGACTTTGCTCTTTGTGTTTGTCTGATACAGATGTTTTTTTTTTAATTCACTCCTTATTAATTCATCGCCTCATCGGCCTATGTAATGAAACCCTCAATTTATGCATACAGTTATGGGATTTATGAAATGCTCAGGGGTTTGAACCTCAAATTAAACATAATTCCAAGGCCAAAATACTGTCAGTGCTAAAAAAACTTGATAAAAGTTTGAAAATGTTATGTTTTAAGCCAGGAATCAAATGCAAAGGCAGAGTACAATCCAATAGGTAGGTGTATTGGCAGCAGTACAGCAGTTATTGGGGGCAAAACCCCAGAGGAAGAGAGCACAGTTCAACACAGATGATAGGTGAAGCTGGGCTGCCAAATGCTGGCCAGCGGCTGTAGTGTTTTCATTCAGAAATATTTTCATATTATAAGATTCCCCATCCACAAACAATTGGAGAGAGACAGATTCTTCAGAAAATTCAGCTTTATTGAGGTACATTGATGAATATAAAGCAGAGTTGTTTTTGCACAGAAAGAACTAACATTCTGCTTTTGACACCCAATTTTTATACCTCCATTGCAGGAAATATCTTCCAAATACGGTTTTTCCTCCAACTCATGCTTCAATGGTTCAATAACGTAATGTCTGCTTCTTATTTGTATTTCAATGGTACAATGACGTAATGTCTGCATGTTACTTGTTTTTCTCTTTTATGATTAGTTTGAATCCTTAATCAGAACTTCAAGGCTACTCCATTGTTTAAGAGGACTTTTAGTTGGGTCACAGATCGTCCCAGAGACAGGCAAACCAAACCACTGCCAACTTGCCTTGAAAAATGAACAGATCTCAATCAAAGCAAGAGAAGCCAACTGTGTGTGTACTACTCATGCATGTGTGATCTACTTGCATGTGCGTGTGTTGTGTGTGTGTGTGTGTGTGTTACTGCTGCTTACATAATATGGTTGCTGATTATGATTATGGGATTTTGACTTACTGATGAATATGTTGAGAAATATTGAAATATTATCCTTAACACGGCTTCCGTGGTAACAGCAACATGGATTGCACACTTTGCCAGAGCCGAACTGTCCCACAGGAGGATGGAGTAGGTTTAGATGAACTTTGTTCCAATCCAGATGATCGTAGAAGGATTAGGAGCTTGTTCCCAACAAACTGGACAGAGGAACTGACTTAGAAGGGTTGAAAAGAATGCGGTCCCAATCCTAGACCCTGAACCGACTTGGAGGTTTGTTTGAGTTCAATGAGTAAAAAGAGGAGAGAGTCTGCGAGCTGCTGTCATGAAAAGTTACGTTACCCTTAATGAAGACAAAGGGCCATATTTTAATGATCTAAGCGCACAGTCTGAAGCATGCGGCGCAAGTGCATTTGAGGGGTGTCCAAATCCATTTTTGCGAGTTTAATGGCAGGTTATCAAGGCACAATGCAAGGCGCAAGGGTCAAACCGGTTCACTTACGAATTAAATAGCCTGTGTCACAGCATACCCTGAAGTGCGGAAGTTGGTCGCACCAACCATTCTGACATGCATTTTTGAAATATCTTGACAAAAATCAAATCATAATCTCTTTATTTTGATTTGGTTGCATGCGCTGCTGCTCGTCCCTGGGTATTGGGTATTATGTAACAAGCAGAGTGCGTGCGATGTGCACTCACCTGCAAAGATGCATAATACTATCTGACTATCTGATATATGCACCCTGAAATGAGCGGTCAAAAACTGACCATGGACTTTCGACCAGGCTTTTGTTGGTCTCAAGATAGCAATGCACCTGAGCACATCACATTTTAAGACCAGCATGCCCACAGTTGCTAAATTTGGCGCAAATGAATAGGCCATTTATGCAGCGAGGACATTGGACAGGAAATTGGTATTTTTGTCATTCATAAAGTTACAAAGACACTTGCGCTACGTTTTGAATTGCGCTGGGTGAAAGATAGAGGCCCATAAGTGTGCTCACCCACTGTGTACTCTGATCAATACTAAAACCATTATATCCATGGCTTTGGTTTATTTAGGCAAACTAGCATCCAATGACTTGCAGACTTAAATTTCCATAATTCCAAATCCACATGAATGTAAGGGGTAGCTTATCAATTTTATTAACCCGTCTACCAATCAGAAGACAGTCCTGTCACCAACAGAGCTTACCAACAGAGCAACACATTGCATACATACACCTGCTGAAGTCTTCATATAAACACAGATATGAGTCATAAAAAGTAAATTTAAAAAATCTGTCACTTGATAGTCTATTTGAAAAAAAAATCACAGTGGTATTGTATTGCTGGGGGGAAAAAATCAACCATTAGAAGTGTTAATGAGGTTAGCATTAATATACAGTATATTCAATAGTATAATAGTATACTGTACAAACTTTTTCCAGTTTCAGTGCATCGATGGATTTTGGCCAAGACATGACTGTGCGTCTACAGCAAAATAAAAAAATATACCATACTGGCAGGATTATTTTCATAATTACACACAATAAAAATAGCTGAAATTCTAGGTTATATCCATGGGCTACCTGCTGTCTTTGAATTGTAATTTCATAGTGAATGGTAACTGCAATACATGTATACTTGTAGTGATAAATGTGGTGATACTGTACATGCATAAATGTGTTCATATATAACTATATAAAATGTAAAGAGTGGACCACACTTAAAACTCTTCTTGCACAGTTGTTATTTTCACTTTGGCATTAACAGTCATAATGGTTCAATTTATTAGCTAACTCAATCAAACATTGAGGAGAGATGCAAACACACCATAGTGAGTAGTCCGGAAGGAAGGCACAGTGCTGGTGGTCTGGCTGGGGAGAACTGAAAAGGAGGAATCTTCTCCCCTTCTACATCCTGTACTAGAGAGGAGGAAGAGCCTCCTCTGTGTCCTGTGGGCAGGACTAAGGGAGTGGTGCTTGTCACAGGGATGAAGCAGGACTTACAGCAACTTCACCATTCTGACTTTGGATGAAGATCATACTTTCCCTCTTCACTGAGAGATGCTGCTGATGGGTTGTCAATCCCGGAAGGATGAACAGAACTAAGTGTTGGGGGAACGGTGTGAAGGCCAAGTCTCTTCTGGAACAACAAGGCTGGGGCTTTGGGGACCATCATCACACAAAGTTTGACTGCCCTGGTGTACTGCCTAACCTGACAAACCCAAACCTGACAACACCATGATCCATCAGTTTTCTCTATTCCATTTCAGATGTAGCTGCACTAGTGGTTGCAAGGGCTTGCAGTGGTTGCTAGGGTGTTTCTAGGGTATTTGTAAATGAATAACAGTGTGTGCAAAGTGGGTGCTCGGGTATTTTCGGTGGTTGCTTGGGCATGGAGGGTGGTTGCGAGGGTGAATTCTGGGTCATCAATTAGAAATTTGTGAGGTACAATTCAGGAACCACACGTGAGAGACAGTAATCCAAAAAATGTATGTCTTTAATGGAGTCCGAGTCAAAGCCAAAAACACAAGAATTGCCAAGCCACAATATGAAATCCAAAAACAGTGTCGACTAGACAGGCAGGGGTCAGAACGAGGAAGACAGATGAGCAAATATACATAAATGATAGGAAAAAAGTCATAGTCGGTGGACAAAGCCAAGGGTCATTCATAGGGCATCCAAACACAGAAATCGTGATCATACAAAAATGGGTCGAAATCCAGAATGACAAAAACAATACAAAAAGGGCAATGGCAAAAATCGGACAAACCAGTAGAAGAGAAACAATACTCAATGGCATACGAGGCGCTCTGCACAAAGAAATATTGATCAACGTTCTGACAAGAGCTGTGAGTGAAATGACCGCTTAAATACACACAGTGAAGGTCACATGCTATTCAGGAATCAGGTGTAGTGAATAAGACTAATTGCAATGGGAGAATCACATGAGGGAAACCCTTACCACGAAAACTGGAAAAAGATAAAACACGAACGGGAATCTCACAAACAGCCTATGACATTAAGACAGCTCCGGTCCAGGAGTTCTACGTGCACAGACAATGAGCACAGGAGAGTAATTAAGCACGTGCGAGAGATCTCGCTGAAACTCAGGAGAAGACAGGGAGAGCTTAGCAAGAGGCGGAGATTAGAACAGGACAATTGCTGAGAGGGAATTAGTATAAATTAGTAGCGGTGCAACTTTACAGATTTAACTAGAGTGCTTGTTATTAAGTTAGTAATCTACATACATGGATTAGTTGTGTTAGGAGACTATGATACAAAATACCAAGGTTAGTCTTGTTAGTAATCAGAACAGATAGACAAAGGAAGTAAACGAGAATCGAAGGAATATTTTAGACACCGGAATTCATTTAAATCACCTGAAGTCAGTGGGCACGCAGATAGGGAAGGCGGGCTGAACCAACTGGATCACAAGACAGGGGAGACAAGTGCAATGGAACAGAAATGGAATGAACTAAAAACCTGAGTATAACAATAACCAAAAAGAATAAATAAAAGACAAAATCATTTACACAGAACCTGAACATAATCATGACAACAAGGCAGAATCACAACAGTAATTCTCAATGATTGCGAGGATGTGCAGGGTGGTTGTTAGGGTAGTTTTAGGTGGTTGCTAGGGTAAGAAGGACGGTTACCACAGTCCAGACCAGGAATCAAGCACGGAGTCTGAAGCAGAATCCAACTGGTAGTTCATTGACAGCAATACTGTGGAGATTGGGGGGGGGCGCCCCGAGATAGGATAACAGGACCAGAAGCCGGAGGTAAATAGACAGTTCAGCACAGTTGTAACAGGCCAAGCTTGAGCTGCCATCACTTCAGGCTTTCGAGATGCTGCCAGGTGTTACACTGGCTTTTCCATCAGAGGATAGAGAGGTAGCCTGAGGGGAATGTGGTCCCAGTCCTGACTCCAGTTCAGGATTGGAAACTGGATGAGTTAGCAAGAACTCCATCCAAGTCTTGGACTCTGATTAGGATTGGAAGCTTTTTTATGATTACTTGAGTTGATGAACCGGAGAAGACTGGAATTGAGTTAACTTAAAGAAGCTAGAGTTGAAGAGTTGAAGCTAGTTTGAACAACTACATGGTTAGAGTGATTTCTCAGGGAAAATGCATTCACTAAAGAACTAGTCATGAGAGATTTACAATAAAACACTGATTAGGATCACTTGCATGAGAGCGAGTTTATAATTCTGTGACACACAAGCTAGAGAACTTAAATACTTGTTAGACCATTGTAAAGTGCAGCTGTAGGGGAGAAATGCACAGGATGTGAACCAATCAGAGCAGACATACACTTTATAGGCATGCAAGCTGCTGAATTGCTAAGAGACAGTTGGTAACTATGAGGAGAGAGAGAAGACTTAGCATGAAAATTTGAAAAAATGCAACTTTCAGATCCCTCCCCCTCCCCCTCCCTTTCCACTGCACTCCTGCCCTGACTCCAAAGACCCTCCCCCAGAGGAGCCTGCCGTGCACGCGTTGGCAAGCAATCTGTAATGCATGTAAGACTGCCAGGTCACTTCCTACAGATATTTTCTGCTACTTTCTAATAAAACGACACTGGTAACATTAGCCCTTGCATCGGAAACAAGCTAACGTGTGCCCGACTGCAACATCACATGCACTATGGAGTAGTGTAACAATTACAAGACGCTGGCTATTTGAACAGGGACTGTGCTTGTAAGCGACATTCACTTACTTATTTGCAGAGCAAAAATTAATTGATGCCAGTTAGGGCTGGGGTTTATTAGCAGCTGTGCATGTAAGCGACGCCAACTCACTTATTTGCAGAGCATTGTGGCGCAAAAATGAACCAACGAAATGCCAGTAACGTTAGCCCTAGCATCGGACACAAGCTAACGTTAGCCCGACTGCAACATCACAATAACATAACACACACTATGGACAGTGACGTGCGGTCGGAGGTTAGTTTGGTGAGGCAGAACACTCCCCTTTGCTTGATTAGCAATCAGATGTTTAATAAGACTATTATATAGACAGAATGACAGCGTTATTTCCGCGGCGTCATTACTCAGTACATCGAACCTGAAATGCTCACCAAACTGCAGATTTGCGCGTACTTGCTTCCAGGAAGCCGAAGCAATGTAATCAACAAATATTAAAACAGACTGACCGCAGAGTTCAACGCTTGATCAATATACAACAGGGGTCCCCAATCTTTCCCAGAAAGGGCCGGTGTGGGTGCAGGCTTTCAATCTAACCAAGTAGCTGCACACCTGATGCTACTAATCAAGCTTATTAGCAAAGAGACTAGGGGTTTATTAGTAGTATCAGGTGTGTAAGTACTTGGTTGCAATGAAAGCCTGCACCCACACTGGCCCTTTCTGGGAAAGATTGGGGACCCCTGATATACAATGTATTCTCCTTTAAATATGCGCCTTTACACCCAAACATCTCTCATAATCCAATTAACAAAATAAAATGTTTAAACGATATACAGAATTACCGAGAGCCGAGAATTTTTCCTAATTGATTATTCAGATTTCCGTCCTTGCAGTCTCAAATTGAAGTGTATACGTGAATTAATCTTGTCATTATCTCCTCTATCAGTATATGAGCGTCCTATAGGTTTGGTCTTAATTGTTTTGATTGTCCATCATCCCAGCCTGCCTCAAAACCTCCACCATCATCCCCATCCCCAAGAAGTCAGCGATGGACAGCCTCAATGACTACAGGCCCGATTCACAAACATCTGTGGTCATGAAGTGCTTTGAGACAGGGGCGGACTTTCAGGGGGGCGTGCGGGGCAACATGCCCCGGGCCAAGCGTCTCTGGGCCTAGCAAAGCTATACGGCAGAAAAAATGATGAACGCTAAACAAAAAAGTGGGGCAGCAAAACGAAAAGATAAAGAAAAGAGGGAACGGGAAAAGGCAAAATTGCCTAAACTGTATACTTATTTTGCTCGTTCAGTTGGAGATCAGCAACATGTGCACCAAAAGCAGCAAGCTGAGACTGATCACAACGGATGTGATAATGACAGGTAGAACGACATGGCTTAACACAACAGTTTATACGCTATCACGCTATTGTTGCTGTAAAAATTAGTGGCCCATTGTCCAGAAGTGATTTTTCATTCCCATTCCCTTTCATTTTTTGCCGGCGGTATAACAGCGAAGCACCTGCTAACTCCACCTGGCCAGAGCCTAGCCGAGTGCCCAGCCCTGACCAACCTTCCTCTCCCACCGGGCTCGCCACTGACAGGTTGACCCATCTCAAAATCAGTGCAAGAAAAATTATATAATTTAGTGGAGATCGAACATGTAATAGCCTTAAATACTGTAGCCTTTAGAGTCATTTACACGGATTATCTTTTTTCCTCGGCATGTAGCGATGGAATGGAAATGGCCCTTTCCGCATCAGCATCGCCAGATCAGTTGCCCTTGCCCTATTCTTCCTCTACGCTGGAGAGTGAGGATGCGGATGCAGGCGGCCGCGACACGGAGGGCCAGGTCCCCGTTCCCGCAAGTTCTACAACCCCCCCATCTCGACCGAACCAGGCTTTTCCGACTGACCGTGCCAATTTTGGAGAAAACATAGAGGATGCTGACATAAAACGATTCATTCTTAAGATGGGACCGTGCAAACCCAAAGGTCCATTTCCTCTTGATAAAAACCGCAGGTGCTTTTCAGAAAAGTATTACACCTCCACCACTAAAGCTGGAATGAAACTTCCCCGAGGCTGGCTGTGCTATTCCCCGACTTTGGACAGTTGCTACTGCGAGCCCTGCTGGCTTTTTGCAAACCGAAAGTCCCCTTTTTATAGTAGCAAGTGGGTAACGGGGATAAACGACTGGAAGCACATTTCAATTAAAATAGACAGACACGAATCATCGCAAACACATCTCAGTGCATGTGTTGTATACGAACAGTGGAAAAAGAACAGTACAATCGATGCACAGATGGAAAAGAATGTGCGCAACGCGGCATTATTTTGGAGAGGCGTACTTGAGCGCATTGTAAATGTTACACTTACCCTAGCTTCATGTAACCTGGCATTCAGAGGACATAGGGAAGTTTTGGGTCAAGGAAATGCAGGTAATTTTTTGTCTATAATTGAACTATTGGCCCATTATGACCCTGTTCTGCGTGAGCTCATTAAGCGCCCAGAGGGCTCAACAAAATATTTAAGTCACCACATTCAAGATGAAATAATATACATTTTATCTCAACATGTAAAAAATGACATTATTCGTGACATCAACGACGCCCCATTTTTTTCTATCATCATGGACACAACACAAGATATTTCAAAAATAGATCAACTGAGTCAAGTGTACCGTTATGTAAATGTGGTGAAAAATGAAATGGATGTCGTAACAGATGTTAAAATCAACGAATCGTTCATTGGTTTTGAATCAACTGTGGGCTCATCAGCGGCAGAACTAGAGGAACAAATCCTGAGCTCGATGGAAAGAAACGGAATTAATTTGTCAAAATGCCGGGGTCAGGGCTATGACGGGGCTGCGAATATGAGCGGTGTTCATTCTGGCGTGCAAACTAGAATACGTGAACGAGAGCCACTTGCACAGTATGTACATTGTGCAGCTCATAATTTAAACCTTACTCTAAATGACTCTGTAAAGAGTATTCCTGGTGTTAAACAATTCTACGACATTGTAGAAAATGTATACACATTCTTTGGCCACAGCATCAAAAGATGGGCACTCCTCTGTGAAACAAAAACATCAGAAAGCACTCTGACCTTGAAGCGCCTGTGTCCCACTCGCTGGTCATCCAGACATGATGCGCTCTTTGCGCTAAGGCACAGATATGGTGACATAATGAAAACTCTAGTCAAAATATCACTTACAAGTGACAAAAAAGAAGAGCGTGCTTAGGCTAATGCACTTAAGAATGCCATAAGTAAATTCTCATTTGTATTTTTAGTCCACATTCAATGTAAAATTCTTGAGTGCGTAAACGCAGCCTCCCACATGCTTCAAGCCAAGGACGCAGATATTATGAAACCTCTGCCCTCCTGCAAAATGCCATCAGTATTTTGACTGAGTTCAGGGGAAAATTTGAAGATGCAAAGTCGGCTGCTCTGACACAGGCTGAAAAATGGAGTTCACAAACTAAATTTGAAGAAACCAGGGCCAGAAAAGTCAAGTGTCACTTTGACGAACTCTCTGAAGACAGCCGCCTCGCTGACGCAGAAAGCCACTTTCTGGGAAATATTTTCAATGCCTTTCTTGACACAATCATCCACCAACTCTCTGAAAGATTCACTAGTCTAAATGCAACATTGCATACGTTTGAGGCTATTCACCCACGCACGCTGGTCCAAGCAGGGGATGAGGAGTTAGTCCATGATGCTCAGCGGCTATGTGAGAAATATCAACGGGACATCGCACCCAGCTTCCCCGCCCAGCTTCTTTCTTTCAGGAGTTGTTTCAGGGACAAGATTAAAGAGACTGATACTGTTGCTGGTTTGGCTAAAGTGCTGCTTGTTAACCACTCTGCTCTGACCTCTGCTTTTAGTGAGGTTTGCACCGCTTTCATTTTATTCCTGACACTGCCTGTCACTGTTGCAAGCTGTGAGCGTTCATTTTTCAAATTGAAAATCATTAAAAATCATTTGCGTAGCAGTGTGGGAGAAGAACGACTGAGTGGACTTGCCATTTTATCTATTGAAACTGATAGAGCGAAGAAGATGGACATACAAAACATAATCGACGAGTTTGCAGAGCGCAAGGCCCGTCGTGTTCCCTTCAAATAGTGCCGCATGCAGCCTTTACGCACGGCCTTTTTACACATTGTTATCAAGGTGGAATACGACAAGAGACCTATATTTGAGAAGCATGAGCAGAGCTATATGGATATGCTACTAGCTGGTTGTTTCATGCACTTTATTTCTATGGACTTTGGACGATATAGGCTATGCATCAGACGAGACGAGTTTGCTAAGCGCATTAGCCCAATGTTCCCCAATTCAAACATCTCATTGAAATAATATTTGAATAACTTGTGCCCCTAGGTTACAATCTTCTTCTTTGTTCATCTTTTTGCTGTTATTTTAAACTAAGGTGGTAACTGTTGGTATCCAATAAATACGACATGCAGTTAGTTTTACGCACTGGCTTTACGCACGGATTTAAGGCTCGGCAAACATGCCAATGCTCAAATGATTTTACCTCTTCTTTTTCTAATTGTTCAAAATGTGCTTTGCACATGGTGTAAGCCTGAAAACCCCGCTGTAATTTGAGAGCATAACGGGTCCTGTTTCTATAGTTATAGGCCTACTTTTTTTCCTCCATTATTGCCTTTTAATTCACCTGTTTGTGATGACAATTTATATGCTCTTTAAAAGCTATAAAAGAAGCAATTCATGATAGTGGTGAACATTAATTTTGCAAGACATAGGTTAGACTGTTAGTTATTTTTATGCCCGTCTGGTACAGGTGTTTCCACGTGGGAGATAAATTTGACCACAATTTTTTCCAGCAGTTTGAGATGAATTGGTTGACTAGCCTATAAAAGCACTCTCATTACGGCATCTCATTAATTCCAAAACATATGCATCACTCTCATTTTGTGCAGCCAATCTACTTAACACAATTACAACTTCCTTGTCGTAATGTATTTTCTCAAAGCTCAAACTTTGAGAAAAAGACAAAGTCCACTCAATGGCATTGATACTCTAGTACGTCACCGTGGCACAGGTGCACATTGCAGCACCTCAGTCAGCGGCTCAGCGACTTCTGTCAGGTCAACCTCAAAGGGCCCAGTCATACAGTGCCTTGCGAAAGTATTCGGCCCCCTTGAACCTTGCAACCTTTCGCCACATTTCAGGCTTCAAACATAAAGATATAAAATTTACATTTTTTGTCAAGAAACAACAAGAAGTGGGACACAATCGTGAAGTCGAGCGTCTGGGTCAGACGCTGGAACAACGTCTCTACATCTTTTAGATGTTCTTCCCAGGAGTCACTCCATGTGATCAGGTCATCGATGTATGCACCCGTGTGTGGCAATCCGGCGATAGGAATAGGAACGTGGCTGGGGCATTTTTCATTCCAAAGGGTAGGACTGCATACTGGTACAACCCAGATGGAGTGGCAAAAGCAGAGATGCACTTGGCCCTCTCAGTTAAAGGCACACACCAATAGCCCTTCAATAAATCAATCTTGGTCAGGAACTTCGCTTGCCCTACTCTATCAATATAACCATCAATCCTAGGTGTTGGAAACACATCAGTTCTAGTTACAGCATTGACTTTGCGATAATCTGTACAGAATCTAGTACTTCCATCAGGTTTTGGAACTAGCACACAGGGTGAACTCCAATCTGAGTTGGAGGGTCTGATAATATCATGTTCTAACATGTACTCAACCTCTTTCTCAGCAATCTTTCTCTTTTCAGGATTCATCAGGAACGGATGCTGTTTTATTGGTTTGGCATCACCAACATCTACATCATTGCTTGATCAACCTCTCAAACTGATCTCTCTTCTAAGTGCTGGAGTTTTACATCAAGATTTGGCAACACTTCAGAATTTGACAAATTACATGAAAGAACTTCAGCTTTAATTCTAGGTTCATCATCTTGAAACTCCCCCTCATCTTCACAAATCTCGGCCATAGGAGAATCTGAAGTGACAGCTGCAACCCTAGCATTTCTGTCGTGATAAGGCTTCAGCATGTTAATGTGACACAGTTGTTTTGGTTTTCTCCTTTCTGGAGTCTTCACAATGTAATTGAGATCATTGAGTTTTTTCAGAATTTCATAAGGACCATGAAATCTAGCCTGCAATGGATTGGACTGCAAGGGAAACAACACAAGGACCTTGTCTCCTGGTTTAAACTCACGGCTTCTAGCCTTATGATCATACCAAGTTTTCATTTTTCCCTGACTTGATTTCAAGTTCTCTTTGGCTAGGTCACAAGCTGCACGCAATCTTTCCTTGAACTTGCTAACATAGTCTAACAGACTGATGTGCGGCTCTTCCTCTTGCCATTGTTCACTCAATAATAGCAAAGGTCCTCTCACTTCATGACCAAACACTAGCTCAAATGGACTGAATCCAGTAGACTCCTGCACTGCTTCTCTAGCTGCAAACAACAGCAAATGAACACCTTCATCCCAGTCTTTCTCATGGTCATAACAATAAGTCCTCATCATTGTCTTGAGAGTGGAATGAAACCGCTCTAAGGCACCCCGACTTTCTGGATGATAGGCACTAGAAAGAATCTGCTTTGCACCTAGTTCATACACAACCTGCTGAAACAATCCTGAATCGAAATTGCTACCTTGGTCTGACTGAATTTCCCCGCGAAGGCCAAACAACGTGAAATACTTTATTAAAGCCTTCGAGATTGCAGTTGCCTTGATGTTACGTAGAGGTATGGCTTCGGGGAATCTGGTAGATGCACACATGATTGTCAACGAGTACTGATTTCAAGATCTAGTCTTGGGTAATGGACTAACACAATCAACAATGACCTTAGAGAATGGCTCCCCAAATGCTAGGATAGGCTGCAATGGAGCTACAGGTGGGTCTAACTGGTGTTTTCCAACTACCTGACAAGTGTGACAGGTTTTTGAAAAGTTGGAAACGTCTTTCCGAAGCCCAGGCCAAAAGAAGTGTTTCATGATCTTATCAACAGTCTTGTTAACACCAAGATGACCTCCTAAAGGTAAAGTATGAGCCATTGTTAAGATCTTATTCCTGTAGACCTTCTGAACAACAATTTGCCTGACCACTGCCAATCTGCATTGGCAGGGATATCAGGAGGGCGCCACTTCCGCATCAACACACCATCCTTGAGATAATACCCAACTGGAACTGCGTCTATTTCTTTATCAGGAAGGGCTCTCCTCCTTCGTGCACAAATTTCAGGATCATTAGTTTGCTCCTCAATCAACCGCTTTCTGGACAGAGACAAGTCTCCAGACACATCAGAATCACCAAACCAACTGGCTGGCTGAACAATGAACAGATAAAAGTGTCTGATAAGTTCTCACGGAGAAACCATAGTAGGCCAATCAAAGTCATGAGGCGAACCACCTGAGTCCTGACTATTCAATGTGCTGGATGGCACCACAACATCTTCTTCTTTAGCCTTCTTGGCCATAGCACGAGTCACTGCGCAAGAAGGATACAGAGATGGGTCCTCATCCCCATCTTCAGTGCTCGGCTGTGAAGTAAGATGTACAGGGGGAACTACTTTACCCCCAGCCAGGTCATTGCCTAGCAACAGAGAAACACCCTTTATAGGTAGACTTGACATAAGTCCCACCTTTACCTGTCCTGTAACTAAATCTGACTTCAAGAATATAGAGCGCAGGGGTACAGATACAGTCCTCCCTTCAATACCTTGTACAAGTATGAAATCCCCTGAAGCGGTCTCATCACGTAACTCCAAAGAGTCCATCAACAAAAGTGACTGAGAAGCTCCGGTATCCCTTAGGATATATATGGGGACAGGAGTAGTATGCTCATTCAGAGCCACAAATCCCTCTGACACAAATGGAAGAAATTCCTCCCTCACGAAGTCAGCTGTATCAGGCTTTTTAGCCCCACAAGAAGCAGGCAATTTAGCAGATCGGTTATCTACTACAGAGGTTTCTAACCTTGTTTTCACAAAGGCATTTGGTTTGGTATCCTTTTCTTTTTCTTTCTTAGCTTTTAGGAACCAACAGTTAGTTGTAACATGACCAGATTTCTTGCAATAACTGCAAACTAGACCACTTTTGTCACTGTCAGCTTTCACACTTTGATCAGACCTGTTACTGGATTTCTGAGCACCATCACCAGATTTGTCTTTGTCTGTGGGTGAGGAATCTTGGGTATCACCGTAACCCTTTTTCTGAAATAGGGACCATCTATTGTTACTGCTAGACTGAAATTTGGACTTATGTGTGAGAACATATTCATCTGCAAATTTGGCAGCTGATTGCAAATTCAGTGCTTGCTTCTCATTAAGGTAGGTCTAAGCATCATCCTTAACACAGTTCTTGAATTCTTCAACTAACACCATCTCTTTTAGTGAGTTGAAATCATCCTTGACCTCCATAGAAGTACACCAGCGCTCAAAGCAAACCTTCTTCTCATTAGCAAATTCCACGTAAGTCTGATTTTCAGATTTCTTCAGACCTCTGAATTTCTGTCGGTAAGCCTCTGGAACCGACTCTTAAGCACTCAAAATAACCTTTTTGACAACCTCATAATCAGAGGAATCATCTGCAGACAAAGCCAAATAGGCTTGTTGAGCTTTACCCTTGAGGACACTGGCAACTCTTTGCTACCTTTTCAAAACACTGGAAATAGTTGTCAACATCCTTTTCTGCAAATGGAGGCACCAGTTTTACCTCCTGGCTAGCCCGAAATTTATTTTCTGTTGCTATTTTTATTTTTAGTTGCTCCATTTGGAGTCTTTCTTCTTTATCGAATTTCTCTAATTCAAAATTTTTCTTTCTTGCAAATTTTTCTAACTCAAACTGTCTTTGTTTTTCTATTTCTTCCCTCTCAAATTCTCTTTGTTTTTCTCTTTCCTCCCTTTCAATCTCTTCTCTTGCTAATTTTTCTAACTCAAACTGCCTTCGTTTTTCTTTTTCTTCCCTTTCAATCTCGAGCATTTTTCATTTAAGTTCCATTTCTATATTTGGATTTTCCACTGGAAACTGTTCCAGATCTCCTGGTGCAAACACATTTTCATCAATGTAATATTCAACTATCTCTCTAGACAGTCTTGCTTTTCGCATGGCTGGTTTTACCTCTGTCAGCTCTAAATGTCTGCAAATTTCTAGCAGTTCTGTCTTTTTAAAAGACTTCAAAACCTCAACGTTTGGTGATGCCAAGAAATCATCCATTGCTGTTGATCTGTCAATATATTTATATCGGAAAATTCAAAAAAACAATTTTACAATTTGAAATGTTAGAAATTCAATAAATTACTCACACAATGGTCTGTCCCGGACTTGAGCCCCTAATTTGTTATGGCCCCAATTTGTTATTACAATTTACAACACAACAGCAACAGCAAGGGATGACAGACACAATTTAAAACTTAAACGCATTTAATTAAACAGACAATAACTAACAATAACGACTAAACTAATTTTCTGACCAAGATTAGATATATACAAAAAAACTGAAATATTTACAGTCCCTTTTGTAGGTTGCTTGGTGATGTCCTGGGTGAGGAAAAAACTCTAACACAGGCAAAAATCCACAAAAGAAAATTCACAGGTCTTGAACAGAATGACAGGTCTGGTCACATGTATCCTTCTTCTTGCAATTTCTCCTTCTACTTCACTGTCTCAATTCTTTTCCTTATATACTCTTTTGCAGACCCCACCCACATTTAGACCTCTTTTTTTTAATTTTCGGGGACTTTCCCCAGACATGCCCAGGACATGTCTAAACCAAGCTCCAGTCTGGGCTGAATAAAAAAAAAGGTAAATACTGCCATCTAGTGGCCTATATTCACATTACACCTGTCTTACCTGTCAGGTATTCCCAATAAGATAAAGGACATTGTTGCTAAGGTACTACTCACCTCTGACCACTGACGATAGAGAAATCATGTGTTTTAGCTGTAAAAAAAGATTATGCCATCCAAACTCGACTATTGGGGATCATTGACACACAAAAACTTTTTGGTTAGCACCGAGGACATCTATTGCAAAAACATTTCTGTGTCCTCTACCACCCTTTTTAGTGGTTTTGCCCTCTATTGAAACAGCACCCTGATGTCTTCAAAATGGCCTGGAAGGGGTTAAAATCCTGAAATCGATGTCAAAAGTGATAAGATTTTGAGAATAATAAGTACAAATAGCGACATTTACAAATGGCTAAGTGACAGGTGGACATTTTTGTCCACTTGGAGGGTCATGGATAGGATAAAAATAATAGATTTTCATGCTGAAATTCAGGATTTTCAAATTTTACGCAAAATTTGCCCCCCTTGCCAAAAATCACCCCCCTCTGACATTTTGTTGGACACTTTCTAGAAAATGGACATTTTTGTCTTCTTGAAGGGTCATGGAAGTAACGTTTTTGAAGGGTAACATGAAAGTCATGAAAGTCTCGCTTATGATAATACCACAACAGCTCCACAGTGCAATATTTATTCTACATAAATGAACAACAAGAACATCTGGTCAAATATAAAATATTTGCCTTTCTCAATCACCGGAATGTTTGCGGTGTGTTTTAGCTGGGGTTTCTGCATCAGTCAGAGAGCGCGCCGTTCAGAAACGCCACAATGAACACGTTCACAATAACATTCATCAATCGGAAATACATATGAATGAGTTCATGAGTTCATTGAATGCATTCAGGCACAACACTGATGATAGCAATTCTAGTTTACAATGCTAAAAATAAACGACTAACATTCCGACGTCTTCTGCCGACACACAGAAAACGACCGGCAGCATTTACAGTTATAAGCCAGCATTGTCATAGACTTATAAAAAGTTATTAATGTAACAACTCACACAATAAAAGTCTGAAATTACCTCCCTGTTCAACAAAAAGTCTGCTGTATCAGCATCAGTTTTCAGGCCCAAATCCTCCTGGAGTTCCTCCAGCAGTGAATGGATGACCCGATGTTTACCCGGCTTTGAGTCCTCCGTTGGTCACATTTCCTCTTCATCTCTGCCTTTTTCTCTGCAGACTTACGCTTTCTCCCAACTTTTGCGGGTGGGGCAAGCCGCTTGCTGCTGTCGCTGTCTTTCTTTTCCATTCTTTTAGCGCTTGTTGCTAAGCTGCTACTCAGCTACTTGCTTGTTGCAGAAAGTTTATAATGCGGAAGGGGGCAGGGACGAGACGGAACGTGGAGCACGGGGAGTCAGAGCAAGCACTCGGGGGAGTGTCAACTAGAGGGAGGGGATTGGATGAGAGTAGGAGAGAGACGTTGATCACAGTAAGCCATCCGTCCCTGCAGCCACTATAGTGAATGGATTTTTTTCGTTTTTTTGCTCCTCACATTGTGTAAATTGTACTATAGGACCATAAGCACCATCTAAATTAGGTTATTTATAATTATCAAACTTTCAAATTGTATACTTCAGCTTTAAGGCTCGTCTATCACATTTACTTTCCCCATGCACGGGCCTCTCTTCAGGGCAGGCACAGCTGACTCAGTGGGCAGGTAACAGGTAAACATTCCTAAATAATAAAGAAATTACATTGTGAAAGATTGTTGTCTCGATCAGTGTTTCCCAAAATCTTTCCCGGAAGCCCACCTGTCCTGCATGCTTTAGATTTCTCCCTGCTTCAGCACAGGTGATTCAAATGATCAGCTTGTTAATCACCCCCTAAAGCTGATTGATGACAGCCTGATCATTTGAATCACCTGTGCTGGAGCAAGGTGAGATCTAAAACATGCAGGACAGGTGGGCCTCCAGGAGAAGTTTGGGAAGCACTGGTCTAGATATTTCAAAAAAGGAATGGTGAGCACAATCGCTCTACATAACCACATCAGAGCATGCTGTGATTTAGGCTATTTTAATCGTCAGGAAATCTATTCCATCTGGAAATTTATGCTCATTATGCTTATGCTTATTCGCAGCTTGTACTGGACAAAGCCACAACTCTTCAAAACTGGCAACTCTGCAATTCTTGCTGTCGTCTAAAGCAGTGGTTCTCAAGTTCGTTCCTGGCGCCCCCCTGTGTATGCTGGTTTTTGTTCCAACTACAATTGCAATTGTAGGATTTTAAAAAGCTGTTACTTTGTCTAAATTAGCAGCATTCCATGTTTTGAGCAGTTATTTACCATCTTAAGTCACATTTGGATGGACATATCCATTCTGCTATGAAAAATAAAAACCCTTGAACATATTGTGCTTAATTTTCAATATTGCTAAGATTTTCAGGTGAAAACATTTTTACACAGATCAAATTAGACTCTGAGAAAATCAATAAGCTCCAAATTAGGTTTCTGACTACAGGTGTTTTGAGTTTTTCCCAAATAACCTACCTAAACCAAATAAAATCAACAGGAAGCACAACAGGTGTGACTCCATTGTTTGCCAAGTAAATTGTCGGGTTTTGCCATCATGTGTCAAGAGTTTCACCAATGAGGAACCTTTTGATTATTTATGTTGATTAAATGTTTGGTTAAATTTTTTCCCTCTGCCAATATTTACAATATATCTCAATGTGGATATTTGCATAAATGCACCTAATTAAAACAAATCATCAGCTTGTTTAAATCTAAAGATTGCAATTGTAGTTGGAACAAAAACCAGCATACACAGGGGGGCGCCAGGACCGAACTTGAGAACCACTGGTCTAAAGGATCCCCCCTGGAAGGGTAGCTGTTCGGCGACAATGGTTGGCCAAAATATCAAATACATGGCATATAGGGCACTATCTTTCACACTGCCCTACCCATTACCACCACCTGCTACCCGTGAATTACACATTCAGCAGCTTCCACTATCCCTAAACAGTATCTTGCGGCCACACTACCCGCTATACATTATGCCGACTCACTTATTTGTGCCTGGAGGTGTGCCCGTGGGCATATTTATGTGCTTTCACGACAATTGCTAACTTGACCACTCACATTAGCGAAAGCGTATAGCGGGTCTTGAAACCACCCGCTACATCTTTTACAGGAGCGCACCCAGGCGGTTTCAATGCGTGTCTACTTAGACCAGTGGTTCTCAAAGTTCTCCAGTGGTTCTTTGCTGCCAACGCACAAGGCAACTTTGTTCCCCCTTACTTCCATGACCACATCATCCAGGATGGGCCCCCTGGCTGCACTGGTTCTGCCAATGGATTGGAGTGGATGGAGGAGACAGATTTTTTGGCCTTTTTACAGCATTTCGCAAGACACACCCTTGTGACCCTGGAGTCAAAGTTGGCGCTACTCTTAGACCATCATGCATCACACCCCTCTGTGGTAGCTATTGACTTTTGCAAGGTACAGGGCATTGTACTCCTGTCTTTTCCACCCCACTGCTCCCACCGTCTTCAGCCGCTAGACCTAAGCGTTTTTGGCCCTCTGAAGCACTGCATTTACAGTACAGCAGACATTTGAATGCGAATGAACCCTGGAAGAACTTTGACCATCTACAACATCCCAAGTCTTGTGGCTAAAGCTCTGCCTAAAGCTGCGACACCAAGCAGCATTTTGTCTGGGTTCGAGTGTACCAGTATCTGGCCTTTTTATCCAGATATTTTCAGTGAGGCAGACTTTGCTCCAGCTTTTGTGACCGACCGTCCTGCACCAGCACCAGCTCCATCCCCAGTGTCAGCGGCAGCTCCATCACCACTGCCCTCTTCATCACCAGCGCCAGCTCCATTACCAGCTCCATCGCCAGTGCCTGCTCCCTTGAGACACCACCAACCTATCCAGAGCTGCATCCCCATGAGTCAGCCAGCCCTGTAGATGGTGAGAGTTTGTGTCTGTGTGTGTCTTTAAATGTGCATGTTGAGCCTTGCCAAGCATTTTTAAAATATTATCTATCCAGGTATGCTAGTGGTTCCAGGAACATCTAGTGGCACGCCAGTACAGAGGATCAGCCCAGAAAAGGTTCACCCATATCCAAAGGCCGGCTTGAGGAAAGAAAATAAAAGGAGAGGCAAAAAGAGGTGAGCATAGTGTCATTTTTAACTCATCTTGATTCTCTTGCTTGCATAAAAACAAGCTGATTCTGACTATCATCTCTTAGAATGTTGCAGGTCAACAGCAATACTGACCGACACCCCGGTGAAAGCTGCTTTGGACGAGGAGAGTAGGCAGAGGGGCCAGAAAAAACAGTCCTCTTCAAAACTCCCCAAGAAAACGAGGCTTGGTAGACACACTACAACCACAGCTTCTCAGGGCAATGATGAGGAATGTCTTGTTTGTGGGGACACATTTGCCTAATCTTTGCCTGGAGAAGTGTGGGCGCGGTGCATCATTTGTCTGCTGTAGTTGCATGAGGGTGCCACTCATTATATCTGTCACAACTGTGTTGAGTAATTTTATAAATAGACCAATTGCACATTAAACATAATAATAATAAATTTTATTTATATAGCACCTTTCAAGTAATACAGCGCAAAGTGCTTCACAAACAGGTTAAATACATAAGTACATAAAAGCAATAAAAGAAAATGGGGAAACAGGGAATTAAACATCAAAATAGAAAAAATTAAGTTAATAAAAGGAGACATACAATGAAACACCCATAATTTAAGAATTTAAACCGTAAAATCAGCAAAAGCAAGCCTAAAAAATGAGTTTTTTAAAGAGATTTAAAAGACAATAGAGACTCAGCATTTATTATGTTGTTTGGGAGGCTGTTCCAGAGTATTGGAGCCTTAACCGAGAAGGCTCAATCACCCTTTGTTTTTAACTTGGACTCTGGAACAGCCAATAATGCTTGCTTGGGGGATCTTAGCAATCTTTTAGGTCTGTAAGCATTTAAAAGCTCACTTATATACTCTGGTGCCATGCCATGGAGTGCTTTGAAGGTAATCAACAGAATTTTTAAATCAATTCGGAATTGGACTGGCAGCCAGTGCAAAGATGCCTAAATTGGAGTAATGTGGGCTCTTTTATTTTTTCTAGTGAGCAATCTTGCGGCTGAATTTTGACCCACTTGCAGTTTGCTCAAAAATGTCTTATTCAGACAAGTAAATAATGAGTTGCAATAGTCTAATCTTGACTAGATAAAAGCACGAATAATTTTTTCCGTATCTTCAAATGAAAGAACAGACCTAATTTTAGCTATGTTACGGAGTTGCAAATAGCATGCCTGAACAAGCTTCTTTACGTAAAACTCAAATTTGAGTTCAGATTCAAATATCACCAAGATTTCGGGAAGAGGGCAAGCAAGAGGCCTAAGTGATTATTGGATTTTATCCGACACCAACTTTGGACCAAGTATAATGACATCGGTTTTATTTGAGTTTCACTGCAAAAAATTATTAGACAAACAATTTTGAACATCAGCTAAACAGTCATGCAAGACCAACGCATTGCTGATTTCAGAGGATTTTACTGAAATATACAACTGCGTGTCATCAGCATAACAGTGAAAACTTATTTTATGCTGACGAATAATAAAACCCAGAGGTAACATATAAATACAAAACAATATAGGCCCAAGTATGGAGCCTTGAGGTAAACCTAAAGTAAGCAGTACAGACAAGGATACTTGTTCACCAATGGAAACCAAAAATTTTCTGTTCGACAGATCGGAAGAGAACCATTTCAGAACCGTCTCAGAGAGCCCAACCCAATTTTTCAGCCTATCAATCATGATGACATGATCAACTGTATCGAAGGCAGCACTGATATCCAAAAGCACGAGTAATGAGCAGTTGCCAGAGTCAGCATTCATCAAAAGATCAATAGTGACCCTGAGAAGAGCCGTTTCTGTACTGTGCTTACGTCTAAAGCCTGATTGAAATTTCTCAAAAATATTGCTGGTTTCCACCACTTCTAAAAGTTGCTTTGCAACCACTTTTTTCAAGACCTTCAAAATAAAAGGCAATTTTGATATTGGTCAAAAATTACAAAGAATGGCTGGATCAAGATTTGTTTTTTCTAGAAGTGGTTGAAAGCAGGCAATCTTAAAATAGTCTGGAACACAGCCAGTAGAGAGAGAACTGTTTACCATGGAAAGCAAGGCAGGGCCAATAGCTATCATTACTTCTTTAAGGAGCCGAGTGGGTATAATATCCAAGAGACTGGATGAGGGCTTCATACGTGGCACAGTTTCAGTAAGATCCAACAGAGAAATCGGTGCGAAACAACTCAGCAAGTTTAAGCGAGGGCACGAAACAGTAACAGATGGAGTAACAGTATTAACCCATGACTGATACTAGACCGTATGACTGCTATCTTGTCAATAAAAAATTTCAAGAACTTCTCACAATCAGCGGGGGATTAAGCTGATGCAACAGCAACTGAAGGGTTCACCAGACAGTCAATTGTTTTGAATAAAAATCTAACATTATGCTGACAAGCGGCTATTATTTCAGAGAAGAATTTATCTCGAGCATTTTTAACTTCTTGATTATATGAGTTTAACAGGGTTTTCCTGCGCACGTAAAGAACAATTTGTTTAGTGGACTTCCACTTCCGTTCCTCTTTTCTGCATTCCCTCTTAAGGCTGCAAATCTTATCATTGATCCAAGGCGAATTCTGTTGCACAGGTGTTGTTCTAATTTTGAGAGGCGCAACAGCATTCAGAGCAGACAAGCACGTATTATTAAACAAATTTAGCATTTCATTGCGCTCTGCAACGTGCGCTATATTGATGCAAGTATTTAAAAAAACTGACAAAAATTTTGAGGCTGTGTGGGAGGTTGCCACACGAGAACGAAAGGATTGCTTCACTTTGATTTGAGCAACAGGGGACTCGATTTCAAAGAACACACCAAAATGGTCGGAAATGAAAAGATCCTCGAACTTGAGGTCATTCAAATTCACGCCCAGAGTAAAAACTAAATCCAAAGTATGGCCGTGTTTGTGCGTGGGGCCAGACACCCACTGGACTAGGTTGAAGCACTCAGTAAGGATTAAAAATTATGATTATTATTTTATTATTATCATTATGATTCCGTCATATTTTAAAACCTCTGAGGAGAATAACTCTAAAAATTCTGACATAAAACCATCAATCGATTTAGGAGGGCGAAACAACAACACACAGAATAGGGTTATGAAAATGAGCTGTGAGCACACCTGAGGCAGCTTTCAAGAGGATCCCAAGGTATTCAAAAGAGGCAAATTTTCCGAGATCAATCTTGGAGCAGCTAAACTTATTGGAATAAATAGCACCTATGCCACCCCTCCTCTTTCCTTGTCTTGCTGCTTGAACAAATTTGTAGTCAGGAGGACAAGCCTCAATTAAAGTTGCAGCTCTATCATTCTGCAGCCAGGTCTCAACAAGAAACATAAAATGCAATTTCCTCTCAACGATATAATCACAAATTATAAAGCTCTTATTATTTAGATATCGTACGTTTAAAGATGACATATTGACAACGCTAGCTGATTTTTTATGTCTCAGGGGTCTTAATGAAATATTGACCAAGTTGCTGCGACGGCAGCGAGCGTTAGTCTTAGATCCAATTCATGATTGTGTTCTCACTGAAGTAATTGTAACAATTGAATGTGAGACCTCAATTACCGGAGAATCAATTAGTCATTTGCCTGACAGGTGAATCGTATAAAAGATGTTCTCAGCTAACTTCCGAGTACCGAGCGGAGTGGGGTGAATTCCATCTCTTCTAAAGAAGGCTGCACGCTCCCAGAACAGATTAAAATTATCAATAAAAAAGATTTTGTGAGAGGAGCATTCAGATTGTAGCCAAGAATGAAGACTAAGAATTCTGCTAAAACGCCCTATCCCTCAAGCCAGAATTGTAATTGGACTCGAAATAAAAACACGTTTCTTGAGCGCATCGAGCAATGAAGTAAAATCACGCTTCAGTAGTTCGGACTGTTGATATGAAGTGTCATTAGTTCCAAGGTGGACTACAATGTTCCAAACATGAGGATATTTATCCAACAAGCCAGGAATCCGGTCTAAAATGTTTAAAACTCTGGCACCCGGGAAGCAGAGCGTGATGGTGGACTTCGCTCGTATGTTCTTCAAGATTGAGTCTCCAATAATGAGAGTAGTGGGGGCACTGACTGAAGACCTGGATCTCACCGGAGTAGCGACCAAAGTAGTGGGCCGCAGGACAGTGGAGCTTGCCGTACGGGGTCGATTCTCTCTCGGCTCGGGCAGCGGAGATGCAGCTGGGCGAACAGGACAGGGCGGGGGTGACGAATCCTCCTCATCCAGGATGGAAAACCTGTTCTCGAGCTGCAGGTCCCAAATAGGCGGAACTCGTGACGACCTCTTGCCACAGCGCTTACTGCCGCGCAATCCGCCCCAGGGCTCAGCCTAGCAGGGTGTGGAGCTGACGACCGCCTTGGGCCTCGCTCCCAGCTGGATCCAGGGATCCTCGCTTTGGGTCAGAGCAGCTTCACTGGGAAGAGCCATGGAATCTCGATCACCCGTGGTGGTGACCTTCGTCACGGCGAGAGCTGCAGCCGGAGCAACCAGAGAATCAATGAGCTGCTCATCGTCCCTAATCTGGTATAGGGTAGAAATTCTCCCCGCCAGTTCAGCGATCCTTTGGAACATGCGGAGGCAGCTCACGCAGCCAGGCGGAGAGGTGAGTGGAGCCATAATTGCGTTTAGCCTGCTAGGCGTTAGCTAGCCAAGGCGCTTACTTAAGGCAACACTCGGATGCAATAGACATACTTTAAAAACATAAAACAAATGAAAATAACAAAACTAGTAAAATGATAAAATAACATCATAGTTCATGTTCACTTTTGGAACATTTAAAGCTAATTAAAATGTTTAAAACGAATGTCTGGCTGTTTTTGCTTCTGTTTTAATGACAGAAATTTTAAAAGATTCCAGTAAATTTGATCACGTTACTTTTGCCCTGCCCGTGCATTACTTTTATCCCGACTGAATGGGTCAAAAGTAACAATGCGCGACTTCCATTCGACGTCAAACTATGCCTAAGACAATATATTAACATAACATAACATGATTGGCAAGAAAAGGCCTTTCAGCCCAACTACGCTCACCAGTTTCCTGATACTATTGGGAATATATCCCTTCAGATACTCAATGGTATCTAGCTTTAAGTCAAGCCTGCTCTTGAAAACCCTCAAGGTCTCTACCGCAACAATATGGTCAGGCAAGCTATTCCACATTGAAATTACTCTTTGGGTTGTTATGGCCCCAATTTGTTATTACATTTACAACACCACAGCAACAGCAAGGGATGACAGACACAATTTAAAAATTTAACCCATTTAATGAACAAAGACAACTAAACAACTAACTACGCTACTGACCACTACAGACCAAGATTGATGAATAACAAGAACAAAAATATTTACAGTCCCTTTTTGATTGGGTCCCTTGGCGATGTCCTGGGTGAGGAAAATGCTCCAACACAGGCAAAAATCCACAAAAGAAACTTCACAGGTCTAGAACAGAATGACAGGTCTGGTCACATGTATCCTTCTTATTGCAATTTCTCCTACTACTTTACTGTCTCAATTCTACTCCTTATATACTCTTTTGCAAACCCCACCCACATTTAGACCTTTTTTTTTTATTTCCGGGGACTTGCCCCAGACATGTCTGAAACATGTCCAAACATAGCTCCAGTCTAAGCTTAACAAAAAAAAGTAAATGCTGTCATCTAGTGGCCTCTATTCACATTACACTTTCATTCCAAAAAGGCAAAATTTTTCTTTTCAATACAAAATGGTAAAGTGGACACTTGTCTATATATACATATCATACAATATTCAAATAAACAATTGATATATATATACATATTCAAACACGGGATACGCAATCAGCAATTACATTGTCCGTACCCTTTACATGCTTAATTTCCAAGTCAAACTCCTGTAAAATAAAACTCCAATTCAACAATCTCCGATTCTTGTTTTTCATACTCAAAAACATTAACGGATTGTGGTCTGTGTACACAACCATTGGCTTTTGCCCTGTACAAACATAAACATCAAAGTGTTGTAAAGATAGAACCAGAGCCAACAGCTCCTTCTCTATTGTGTAATAGTTCCTTTGGTGGCGATTGAACTTCCTGGAGAAGTATGCCACGGGATGCTCAATGTCATCAGAGTCACTTCTCTGTAGGAGCACAGATCCACAAGCTTGGTCGCTAGCATCGACCGCGACGGAGAACGGTTTGTTGAAATCAGGAGATTTGAGCACGGGGAAGTGACACAGCAGAGACTTCAGGCGATCGAAGGCTCTCTGGCATGCATCATCCCAAGTGAACTTTACGCCTTACTTCAGTTGGTTAGTTAGACTGAGAGCAATCTCAGCAAAGTTCTTGCAGAACTTGTGGTAGTACCCGATCATTCCAATGAAGCCGCGCAAAGCTTTTTTGTTGTCAGGAACTGGAAAGTCCATGATGGCTTGGACTTTAGCATTTATGGGTGCCACCTTACCCTGGCCTATGACGTAGCCAAGATAGGTGACAGTAGCACAACCAAAGTCACTCTTGTTCAGGTTAACGGTCAGGTTTGCGTGGGTCAGGCGCTGGAACAACCTCTCTACATTTTTTAGAGGTTCTTCCTAGGAGTCACTCCATGTGATCAGGTCATCGATGTATGCACCCGTGTGAGGCAATCCGGCGATTGTAGACTGAATCATCCTTTGAACGTGGGTGGGGCATTTTTCATTCCAAAGGGTAGGACTTCATACTGGTACAACCCAGATGGTGTGGCAAAAGCAGAGATGCTTTTGGCCCTCTCAGTTAAAGGCACACCCCAATAACCCTTCAATAAATCAATCTTGGTCAGAAACTTTGCTTGCCCTACTCTATCAATACAATCATCAATCCTAAGTATCGGAAACACATCAGTTCTAGTTACAGCATTGACTTTGCGATAATCTGTACAGAATCTAGTACTTCTATCAGGTTTTGGAACTAGCACACAGGGTGAACTCCAATCTGAGTTAGAGGATCTGATAATATCATGTTCTAACATGTACTCAACCTCTTTCTCACCAATCTTTCTCTTTTCAGGATTCATCCGATACGGATGCTGTTTTATTGGTTTGGCATCACCAACATCTACATCATGAGAGGCTCAGAATCTTTTTGGAACATCAGGAAACAGATCCTCATATTTCTTGATCAACCTCTCAAACTGATCTCTCTGCAAGGGTTCTAAGTGCTGGAGTTTTACATCAAGATTTTGCAACACTTCAGAATTTGACAATTTACATGAAAGAACTTCAGCTTTAGTTCTAGGTTCATCATCTTGAAACTCCCCCTCATCTTCACAAATCTCGGCCATAGGAGAATCTGAAGTGACAGCTGCAACCCTAGCATTTCTGTCATGATAAGGCTTCAGCATGTTAATGTGACACAATTGACTGAATTTCCCTGGGAAGGCCAAACAACGTGAAGAACTTTATCAAAGCCTTCGAGATTACCGTTGCCTTGATGTTACGTAGAGGTATGGCTTCGGGGAATCTGGTAGATGCACACATGATTGTCAACAAGAACTGATTTCCAGATCTAGTCTTGGGTAATGGACCAACACAATCAACAATGACCTTAGAGAATGGCTCCCCAAATGCTGGGATAGACCCACCTGTAGCTCCATTGCAGCCCAACTGGTGTTTTCCAACTACCTGACAAGTGTGACAGGTTTTGCAAAAGTTGGAAACGTCTTTCCGAAGCCCAGGCCAAAAGAAGTGTTTCATGATCTTATCAACACTCTTGTTAACACCAAGATGACCTCCTAAAGGTAAACTATGAGCCATTGTTAAGATCTCATTCCTGTAGACCTTCGGAACAACAATTTGCCTGACCACTGCCCAATCTGCATTGGCAGGGATATCAGGAGGGCACCACTTCCGCATCAACACACCATCCTTGAGATAATAACCAACTGGAACTGCGTCTATTTCTTTATCAGGAAGTGCTCTCCTCCTTAGTGCACAAATTTCAGGATCATTAGTTTGCTCCTCAATCAACCGCTTTCTGGACAGAGACAAGTCTCCAGACACATCAGAATCACCAAACCCATCTGGCTGGCTGAACAATGAACTGATAAAAGTGTCTGATAAGTTCTCAAACGGAGAAACCATAGTAGGCCAATCAAAGTCATGAGGCGAACCACCTGAGTCCTGACTATTCAATGTGCTGGACGACACCACAACATCATCTTCTTTAGCCTTCTTGGCCATAGCACGAGGCACTGCGCAAGAAGGATACAGAGAGGGGTCCTCATCCCCATCTTCAGTGCTCGGCTGAGAAGTAAGATGTACAGGGGGAACTACTTTGCCCCCAGCCAGGTCATTGCCTAGCAACAGAGAAACACCCTTTATAGGTAGACTTGACTTAAGTCCCACCTTTACCTGTCCTGTAACTAAATCTGACTTCAAGAATATAGAGCGCAGGGGTACAGATACAGTCCTCCCTTCAATACCTTGTACAAGTATGAAATCCCCTGAAGCGGTCTCATCACGTAACTCCAAGGAGTCCATCAACAAAAGTGACTGAGAAGCTCCGGTATCCCTTAGGATATATATGGGGACAGGAGTAGTATGCTCATTCAGAGCCACAATTCCCTCTGACACAAATGGAAGAAATTCCTCCCTCACAAAGTCGGCAGTATCAGGCTTTTTAGCCCCACAAGAAGCAGGCAATTTTGCAGATTTCAAAATTTTGCAGTTATCTACTACAGGGGTTTTTAACCTTGTTTCCACAAAGGCATTTGGTTTGGTATCCTTTTCATTTTCTTTCTTAGCTTTAAGGAACCAACAGTTAGTTTTAACATGACCAGATTTCTTGCAATAACTGCAAACTAGACCACTTTTGTCACTGTTAGCTTTCACACTTTGATCAGACCTGTTACTGGATTTCTGAGCACCATCACCAGATTTGTCTTTGTCTTTGGGTGAGGAATCTTGGGTATCACTGTAACCCTTTTTCTGAAATTGGGACCATCTATTTTTACTGCCAGACTGAAATTTGGACTTATGTGTGAGAACATATTAATCTGCAAATTTGGCAGCTGATTGCAAATTCAGTGCTTGCTTCTCATTAAGGTAGGTCTTAACAGCATCCTTAACACAGTTCTTGAATTCTTCAACTAACACCATCTCTTTTAGTGAGTTGAAATCATCCTTGACCTCCATAGAAGTACACCAGCGCTCAAAGCAAACCTTCTTCTCATTAGCAAATTCCACATAAATCTGATTTTCAGATTTCTTCAGACCTCTGAATTTCTGTCAGTAAGCCTCTGGAACCAACTCATAAGCTCTCAAAATAACCTTTTTGACAACCTCATAATCAGAGGAATCATCTGCAGACAAAGCCGAATAGGCTTGTTGAGCTTTACCCTAGAGGACAGTTTGCAACAGCAGAGGCCAGTGTTCTTTTGGCCACTGACAACTTTTCGCTACTTTTTCAAAACACTGGAAATAGTTGTCTACGTCCTTTTCCGAAAATGGAGGCACCAGTTTTACCTTATGGCTAGCCTGAAATTTATTTTCAGTTTCAATTTTAATTTTTAGTTGCTCCATTTGGAGTCTTACTTCCCTATCGAATTTCTCGAATTCAAAATCTCTCTGTCTTGCAAATTTTCCTAACTCAAATTCTCTTTGTTTTTCTTTTTCCTCACTTTCTTTTTTCTCTTCTCTTGCTAATTTTTCTAACTCAAACTGCCTTTGTTTTCCTTTTTCTTCCCTTTCAAATTCTCTTTGTTTTTCTTTTTCCTCACTTTCTTTTTTTACTTCTCTTGCTAATTTTTCTAACTCAAACTGCCTTCGTTTTTCTTTTTCTCCCCTTTCAATCTCTAGCATTTTTCATTTAAGTTCCATTTCTATATTTGGATTTTCCACTGGAAACTGTTCCAGATCTCCTGGTGCAAACACATTTTCATCAATGTAATATTCAACTATCTCTCTAGCCAGTCTTGCTTTTCGCATGGCTGGTTTTACCTCTGTCAGTTCTAAATGTCTGCAGATTTCGAGCAGTTCTGTCTTTTTAAAAGACTTCAAAACCTCAATGGTTGGTGATGCCAAGAAATCATCCATTGCTGTTGATCTGTCAATATATATAGGAAAATTAAAAAAAACAATTTTACAATTTGAAATGTTAAATTTTCAATAAATGACTCACACAATGTTCTATCCCGGACGAGCCCCCAATTTGTTATGGCCCCAATTTGTTATTACAATTTACAACACAACAGCAAGGGATGACAGACACAATTTAAAACTTAAACACATTTAATTGAACAGACAATAACAACTAACCAATCTACTATCTACAACTTAGACCAAGATTGATTTACAAGAAAAAAACGAAATATTTACAGTCCCTTGTTTTGGTGGGGTGGCTTGGTGATGTCCTGGGTGAGGAAAATTCTCAAACACAGGCAAAAATCCACTAAAAGCTTCACAGGTCTCAAACAGAATGACAGGTCTGGTCACATGTATCCTTCTTCTTGCAATTTCTCCTACTACTCCACTGTCTCAATTCTCCCTCCTTATATACTCTCAGACCCCACCCACATTTAGACCTTTTTTTTTTTTTTTTCTGGGACTTGCCCCAGACATGCCTAGAACATGTCCAAACATATCTCCAGTCTGGGCTTAACAAAAAAAGGTGAATACTGCCATCTAGTGGCCTATATTCACATCACAGCACCACTTCCTGCCAGTCCTCACTTGTATGCCAGCCAAGGAGACTTTGCTGTCACTGGAGTCCCTATACAGCAGCACCTCTCTTGCTCGGGGTAACCATAAACCATTAACCTTCAGGCTGCTGAGGGGCAGAGTCAGTTTGTTGTTCCTCCCGTACAAGGCGATGCTGCTGAGGGTTCGTGGTAGGCCCAGCCACTTCCTCAAGAAAGAGCTGACCTTTCTGTCGACGCACTCAACGGTGGTCATTGGCACATCATAGACCAGCAGTGGCCAGAGGAGTCGAGGCAAGATGCCATGTTAGTAAATCCAGGCTTTAAACTTGCCTGGTAGCCCTGACTTGTCCACTGCCATCAGCCAGGTTCCCAGCTCCTCTGATGTTGCTTGGAGTGCTGCGGTGTCCTTTAAGGTGCAGTCATAGATCTTGCCTAGACTCTTAACTGGCTTCTCTCCCACAGATGGAATCTGGGTGTCACTAATTTTGAAGTGGAACCTGTCTGAGACCTTCCCCTTTTTCACCACCAGGGACCTGGACTTGGCTGGCTTGAAGTTCATCCGGGCCCAGCTAATGAGACGCTCAAGGCCCTGCAGGATCCATCTACAGCCCGGGACTGATGATATAGTCACAGTCAGATCGTCCATGAAGGCCCTGATGGGCGGCTGTCGCATACTTGACTTGGTGAGTGGTCCTCTGCACTCCACCTCTGCTGACTTCACCAGCATGTTCATGGCCAGGGAAAATAATTCCACTGAAATGGTGCATCCTGTGATAATGCCCTTCTCAAGGCGATGAAATGCAGATGTAACTGTTCCAGAAATGACTCTCAAACTGAAATAGCTGTAATAGTCCAGTATGAGGTCCTTGATCTTATCTGGAACGTGGTGTCGGTCGAGCGAGGTTTCCACCAGCTTGTATGGAATGGACCTGTAGGCGTTGACAAGGTCAAGCCAGAGGACTGCCAGGTCTCCTTTGCCTTCCCGTGCCTCCCGGATCAGCTGGGTTACAACTCCTGTATGCTCGAACATCCTGGGACCTTTGGGACTCCTCCCTTCTGCACAGGGGTGTCAATGTAGGTGTTCCTCAGGAGGAACTCCGTCATGCGGCGGGCAACAATACTGGAAAATATCTTGCCCTCCACGCTGAGGAGCGAGATGATCCTGAATTGCTCGATGGTAGTTGAGCTCTCCTCCTTCAGAATCCAGACCCCCTCCGCGTGTCTCCACTCCTGGGCCACCTTCCCCCTTCTCCAGATGGCCCGGAGGATTGCCCATAGTCGCTTCTGGAGCCTGGGGCACCTCTTGTTAACCACATATGGCACTCCACTGGGGCCTAGTGCAGAATTCGATCTAGCTGCCTTGACAACATCTTGTTGTCTCCTTGGTGTTGAATGCCGCGGTGGGTTCTGGCGGAGTTATCAAGGTTCTGCATGGCCCAAGGTCTTCCTCTCTTGCATTGTCACTGTAGGTGGCATTGAGGTACTTGTTAACCTCGTCTTCAGTGCAGGCAAGGTGGCCACTTCTTTTCTGACCAAGGATCTTCTTAGTGAAACCAAAGGGAATCGAGATGAAGGCTACCCGTCTCCTGGCTCTCTCCCTACCCCTCCTCCTATGCCACTCTGCTTGACGGAGTGTGGTGAGCCTTTTCCTCAACATGCAACGGAGCTCTGCCAGCCCGGCCTTCTCGTCCTCTCTTGCCGCTTTAAACTGCCGTCTCAGCAGTCTGAACTCCTGCCGAAGCTGGCTGATTTCCATCTCCTGTCTATTCGGCTTCCCTGGGACCCTGGTTGGCTGTTGTTCTTTCATGCTGAACCTTTCAGCACCGATGCTGACGATCATTGCAGACATGGACAACAATTTCTGGTCTGCAACCCCCCTTGCTGTAGCATCAAGGACTTAGTCCAGGTCTTCATCAAACTGGCGCCACTCTCTTTCTTTGTTGGCAGCAGGCCACATGACCAGGCGGTGTTCGGAATGCTTGAAACGAGGTAGGACTTGTAAAGCATGGAGGGTCTGGGCGCTGTGGGTTGACTCCCGGTCGGGCTCCTCCTGCGTCTCACCAGGCACTAGACCTGTGGGTTGCACCACCTGCGTCCCCGTCAAACATTTTATTTTGGTCTAGTGGATCTTTAGACTATGCAGGTTCTTGCAGACTTTGCCACATGGACAGACTGCACTCGTCGTCGTTTTTCCGTTCCGTTTCGTTGCCTGTTTGTCAGCGTTTTTGAGGTGCTCATCCTCCCCCCCTCTTGGGCACCCCTGGGGGTATGATTCATCAGGGGTTTCCGTAGCTTGTTTGTGGGTGCGCCCTCGCGGGTGCTGCAGTTTGGGTTGCTGGCCCTCTCTGCCCTGGTTACTGTCTTTTCAGCTGTCAGCTATCTCTCCAGCAGTCGCCATTCTGTTCATGGTGTCATCCGGCCTGTTCCCGGAGGTCACTGGCATAGCCAGATCAACTAAGGTAACAGTGATACCCAAGATCCTCACCCAAAGATAAAGACAAATCTGGTGACGTTGCTCAGAAACCCAGTCCAAGGTCTGATCAAAGTGTGAAAGCTGAAAGTGACAAAAGTGGTCTAGTTTGCAATTATTGCAAGAAATCTGGTCAGGTTCCGAAAAACTAAGAAAGAAAAAGAAAAGGATACCAAACGCAATGCCTTTGTGAAGACAAGGTTAGAAACCCCTGTAGTAGATGACCGATCTGCTAAATTGCCTGCTCCTTGTGGGGCTAAAAAGCCTGATACTGCTGACTTCGTGAGGGAGGAATTTCTTCCATTTGTGTCAGAGGGAGTTGTGGCTCTCAATGAGCATACTACTCCTGTCCCCATATATATCCTAAGGGATACCGGAGCTTCTCAGTCACTTTTGTTGATGGACTCCTTGGAGTTACGTGATGAGACTGCTTCAGGGGATTTCATACTTGTACAAGGTATTGAAGGGAGGACTGTATCTGTACCCCTGGCATCTATATTCTTGAAGTCAGATTTAGTTACAGGACAGGTAAAGGTGGGACTTACACAACCGTTCGAAAGGTTGGGGTCATCCAGACAATTTTGTGTTTTCCATGAAAAGTCACACTTTTATACCACCATGAGTTGTAAAATGAATAGAAAATATCGTAAAGACATTGACAAGGTTAAAAATAATGATTTGTATTTGAAATAATTATTTTTTCCTTCAAACATTGCTTTCGTCAAAGAATCCTCCATTTGCAGCAATTACAGCATTGCAGACCTTTGGCATTCTAGCTGTTAATTTGTTGAGGTAATCTGGAGAAATTTCACCCCACGCTTCTAGAAGCCCCTCCCATAAGTCGGATTGGCTGGATGGGCACTTCTTGCGTACCATACGGTCAAGCTGCTCCCACAACAGCTCAATGGGGTTTAGATCTGGTGACTGCGCTGGCCACTCCATTACAGATAGAATACCAGCTGCCTGCTTCTTCTCTAAATATTTCTTGCACAATTTGGAGGTGTGCTTTGGGTCATTGTCCTGTTGTAGGATGAAATTGGCTCCAATCAAGCACTGTCCACAGGGTATGCATGGGGTTGCAAAATGGAGTGATAGCCTTCCTTATTCAAAATCCCTTTTACCGTGAACAAATCTCCCACCTTACCAGCACCAAAGCAACCCCAGACAATCACATTACCCCCACCTTGCTTGACACATGGCGTCAGGCACTCTTCCAGCATCCTTTCAGTTGTTCTCCGTCTCACAAATGTTCTTCTGAGTGATCCAAACACCTCAAACTTCGATTCGTCCGTCCATAACACTTTTTTCCAATCTTCCTCTGTCCACTGTCTGTGTTCTTTTGCCCATATTAATCTTTTTCTTTTATTGGCCAGTCTCAGATATGGCTTTTTCTTTGCCACTCTGCCCTGAAGGCCAGCATCCCGGAGTCGCCTCTTCACTGTGGATGTTGATACTGCCGTTTTGCGGGTACTATATAATGAAGCTGCCAGTTGAGAACCTGTGAGGCGTCTATTTCTCAAACTAGAGACTCTAATGTACTTATCCTCTTGCTCAGTTGTGCAGCGGGGCCTCCCACTTCTCTTTCTACAATGGTTAGAGCCTGTTTGTGCTGTTCTCTGAAGGGAGTAGTACACACTGTTGTACGAAATCTTCAGTTTTTCGGCAATTTCTCGCATGGAATAGCCTTCATTTCTAAGAACAAGAATAGACTGTCGAGTTTCACATGAAAGTTCTCTTTTTCTGGCCATTTTGAGTGTTAAATCGACCCCACAAATGTGATACTCAACCAGATACTCAACCTGCTCAAAGGAAGGTCAGTTTTATAGTTTCTCTAACCAGCTAAACTGTTTTCAGCTGTGCTAACATGATTGCCCAAGGGTTTTCTAATCATCCATTAGCCTTCTGATGCAATGAGCAAACACATTGTACCAGTAGAACACTGGAGTGATGGTTGCGAGAAATGGGCCTCTATACACCAATGGAGATATTGCACCAAAAAAACAGACATTTGCAGCTAGAATAGTCATTTACCACATTAGCAATGTATAGAGTGTATTTCTGATTAGTTTAAAGTTATCTTCATTGAAAAAAACAGTGCTTTTCTTTCAAAAATAAGGAAATTTCTAAGTGACCCCAAACTTTTGAACGGTAGTGTATGTCAAGTCTACCAATCAAGGATTTTTCTCTGTTGCTAGGCAATGACCTGGCTGGGGGCAATGTAGTTCCCCCTGTGCATCTTACTTCACAGCCGAGCACTGAAGATGGCGAAGAAGACCCATCTCTGTATCCTTCCTGTGCAGTGACCAGTGCTATGGCCAAGAAGGCTCAAGAAGATGATGTGGTGCCGTCCAGCACATCAAATAGGCATGGCTCAGATAGTTTGCCTCATGACTGTATTCGGCCGACCATAGTTTCTCCATTTGAGGACTTATCAGACACTTTTATCAGTTCTCTGTTCTGCCCGCCAGATGGTTCTGGTGATTCGGAGATGTCTGGAGACTTGTCTCTGTCTAAAAAGCGGTTGATTCTGGAGCAAACCAATGATCCTGAAATTTGACTACTCAAGAAGAGAGCCCTTCCTGATGAAGAAATAAATGCAGTTCCAGTTGGGTATTATCTCAAGGATGGAGTGTTGATGCGGAAGTGGCACCCTCCTCACATCCCAGCCGATTCAGATTGGACTGTGATCAAGCAAATTGTTGTTCCGAAGGTCTACAGGAATGAGATCTTAACAATGGCTCATAGTTTACCTTTAGGAGGTCATCTTGGTGTTAACAAGACTGTTGACAAGATCATGAAACACTTCCTCTGATCTGGACTTGGAAAGATGTTTCCAACTTTTGCAAAACTTGTCACACTTGTCAGGGAGTTGGAAAACACCAGTTAGACCCACCTGTAGCTCCATTGCAGCCTACCCCAGCATTTGGGGAGCCCCTCTCCAAGGTCATTGTTAATTGTGTTGGTCCATTACCCAAGACTAGGTCTGGAAATCAGTTCTTGTTGACAATCATGTGTGCATCTACCAGATTCCCTGAAGCCATACCTCTATGCAAAATCAAGACAACTGCAATCTGGAAGGCTTTGATAAAGTTCTTCATGTTGTTTGGCCTTCCCAGGGAATTCAGTCAGACTAAGGTAGCAATTTCACTTCCGGATTGTTTCAGCAGGTTGTATATGAACTAGGTGCGAAGCAGATTCTTCCTAGTGCCTATCGTCCAGAGAGTCAGGGTGCCTTAGAGCGGTTTCATTCCACTCTCAAGACAATGATGAGGACTTACTGTTATGACTATGAAAAAGACTGGGATCAAGGTGTTCATTTCCTGTTGTTTGCAGTTCGAGAAGCAGTGCAGGAGTCTACTGGATTCAGTCCGTTTGAGCTAGTGTTTGGCCCTGAATTGAGAGGACCTTTGCTCTTGTAGAGTAAACAATGGTAAGAGAAAGAGCCAAATATCAGTCTGTTTGACTATGTTAGCAAGTTCAAGGAAAGACTGCGTGAGATTTTCAAGAAAACTTGAAATCAAGTCAGGGAAAAATGAAAACTTAGTATGATCATAAGGCTAGAAGCCGTGAGTTCTAAGCAGCAGACAAGGTCCTTGTGTTGTTTCCCTTGCAGTCCAATCCACTACAGGCTAGATTTCATAGTCCTTATGAAATTCTAACAAAGCTCAATGATCTAAATTACATTGTGAAGACTCCAGATAGGAGAAAGCCCAAACAGTTGTGTCACATGAACATGCTGAAGCCTTATCATGATAGGAATGCTAGGGTTGCAGCAGATCCTCTATGGCCGAGACTTGTGAAGATGAGGGGGAGTGTCAAGATAATGAACCTAGAATTAAAGCTGAAGTTCTTTCATGTAAATTGTCAAATTCTAAAGTGTTGCAAAATCTTGATGTAAAACTCCAGCACTTAGAACCCTCACAGAGAGATCAGTTTGAGAGGTTGATCAAGAAATATTAAGATCTATTTCCTGATGTTCCAAAGAGAGTTTCGATAGCCTCTCATGATGTAGATGTTGGTGATGCTTAACCAATAAAACAATACCCATAACAGATGAATCCTGAAAAGAGAAAGATTGCTGAGAAAGAGGTTGAGTACATGTTACAGCATGATATTATCAGACCATCTAACTCAGATTGGAGTTCGACCTGTGTGCTAGTTCCAAAATCTGATGGAAATGCTAGATTCTGTACAGATTCTCACAAAGTCAATGCTGTAACTAGAGCTGATGTGTTTCCAATACCTAGGATTGATGATCGTATCGATAGAGTCGGGCAGGCAAAGTTTCTGACCAAGATTGATTTATTGAAGGGTTATTGGTGTGTGCCTTTAACTGAGAGGGCCAAGAGCATCTCTGCTTGTGCCACACCATCTGGGTTATACCAGTATGAAGTCCTACCCTTTGGCATGAAAAATGCCCCAGCTACGTTCCAAAGGAAGATACAGTCTACAATCGCTGGATTTCCACACACAGGTGTGTACATCGACGACCTGATCACATGGAGTGACTCCTGGGAAGAACATCTGAAAGATGTAGAGACGTCGTTCCAGCGTTTGACTCAGGCTAACCTGACTGTTAACCTGAACAAGAGAGACTTTGGTTGTACTCCTGTCACGTATCTTGGCTATGTCATAGGCCCAGGTAACGTGGCACCCATAAATGCTAAAGTCCAAGCCATCATGAACTTTACAGTTCCTGACAACAAAAAAGCTTTGCGCTTCTTCCTTGGAATATTAGGTACTATCGCAAGTTCTGTAAGAACTTTGCTGAGATTACTCTAAGTCTCACCAACCAACTGAAGAAAGGCGTAAAGTTCACTTGGGATGAAGCATGCCAAAAAGCCTTCGATCGCCTGAAGTCTCTGCTGTGTCACTTCCCCATGCTCAAATCTCCTGACTTCAACAAACCGTTCTTCGTCGCGGTCGATGCTAGCGACCAAGCTTGTGGATCTGTGCCCCAACAGAAAAGTGACTCAGATGACATTGAGCAACCAGTGGCATACTTCTCCAGGAAGTTCAATCGCCACCAAAAGAACTATTCCACAATAGAGAAGGAGCTGTTGGCTCTGGTTCTATCCTTACAACGCTTTGACGTTTATGTTTTTACAGGCCAAAAGCCAATGATTGTATATACTGACCACAATCCGTTAATGTTTTTGAGTAAGATGAAAAACAAGAATCGGAGATTGTTGAATTGGAGTTTTATTTTACAGGAGTTTGACTTGGAAATTAAGCATGTAAAGGGTACTGACAATGTAATTGCTGATTGCTTCTCACGTTTATAAGCATATTGTATTACTGTATATGTGTATATATTGTGGTATCACAAGGGGACAGGTAGTGGATGGGCAATACGTCCCAACTACATCTCCCAGCAGGCAGCTCTCCAACCACAAAATGGCTGCCACTAAACCACCCCAAGAGTCAAGCAACAAAATGGCTGCCAGACTACAAACTTCATCCCCCACAAGCCACCAGGAATTAGACAGCTGCAGGTGTTTGAGACACCTGATTGAAGCCGGGCTGGGGGAGTGGACCAGGGGAACAAATAAAAGGCAGTCAGGAAGATCATTTGGGCAGAGTGGATCACACAGAGAAGGTTGGAGCACATGGCTGGAGAAAAAACCCTCTAACTAAAGGAAAGTTGGACACTTTATGTTGATTATAAACTGGACAGTACTTTGTTATTCACTTTGTTGGGTCACGGTTATTTGAACTTCAAAAGAAGAAAAGACTTACCTGTGTTTGTTTGGATTGAGAAGTCTGGGTAAAATAAAACTTTTGGTTGGAACCTTCCTTTTTTTTGTATTTTTGTGCACTTCCTCAGTTTGCCCCGCCGGTGAGGCCTCTCATGATGCTACAATATATATATATATACACACACACACAAGTGTCTACTTCACCAATTTTGTATTGAAAAGAAAAATTTTGCATTTATGAGTCAATATTTTTCCCTATTGGGATGGAGGTATAATGTGGGGAGAGAAAAGCCACTAAACGGCAGTATTGACATTTTTTTTGTTAAGCCAGTCTGGAGCTAGGTTTTGGGCATGTCCTGGGGATGCCTGAGAGAGGTCCCAAGTCCCAGAGAATTGAAAAAAAGTCTGGAAGGTGGGAGGGGGCTGGAAAAGAGTATATAATGTTATGGCCCCAATTTGTTCTTACATTTATAACACAACAGTAACAGCAAGGGATGACAGACACAGTTTTAAAAACTTAAACACATTTAATTAAACACAACAACTAACTAAACTGACCAAGATTGAATAGGAAAAAAAAGAAATATTTACAGTCCCTTTTTGTGGGGGCTTGGTGATGTCCTGGATAATGAAAATGCTCAAACACAGGCAAAGAAATCCACAAAAGAAACGTCACAGGTCTTGAACAGAATGGCAGGTCTGGTCATCTTCTTGCAATTTCTCCTACTACTTTACTGTCTCAATTCTTTTCCTTATATACTCTTTTGCAGACCCCACCCACATTTAGACCTCTTTTTTTAATTTTCTGAGACTTGCCCCAGACATGTCCAGGACATGTCTAAACATGACTCCAGTCTGAGCTTAACAAAAAAAAGGTAAATACTGCCATCTAGTGGCCTATATTCACATTACACCTCCATTCCAAAAGGGAAAAATTTTGACTCATAAAGGCAAAATTTTTCTTTTCAATACAAAATGGTTTAGTGAACACTTGTCTATATATACATATCATACAATATTCAAACACATGATATATATATACACATTCAAACACGGGATAAGCAATCAGCAATTACATTGTCTGTACCCTTCACATGCTTAATTTCCAAGTCAAACTCCTGTAAAATCAAACTCCAATTCAACAATCTCCGATTCTTGTTTTTCATCTTACTCAAAAACATTAACGGATTGTGGTCAGTGTACACAATCATTGGCTTTTGTCCTGTACAAACATAAACCTCAAAGTGTTGTAAAGAAAGGACCAGAGCCAACAGTTCCTTCTCTATTGTGGAATAGTTCCTTTGGTGGCGATTGAACTTCCTGGAGAAGTATGCCACGGGATGCTCAATGTCATCAGAGTCACTTCTCTGTAGGAGCACAGATCCACAAGCTTGGTCGCTAGCATCGACCGCGATGGAGAACGGTTTGTTGAAGTCAGGAGATTTGAGCACGGGGAAGTGACACAGCAGAGACTTCAGGTGATCGAAGGCTCTCTGGCATGCATCATCCCAGGTGAACTTTACGCCTTTCTTCAGTTGGTTAGTTAGACTGAGAGCAATCTCAGCAAAGTTCTTGCAGGACTTGCGGTCGTACCTGATCATTCCAAGGAAGCGGCGCAAAGCTTTTTTGTTGTCAGGAACTGGAAAGTCCATGATGGCTTGGACTTTAGCATTTATGGGTGCCACCTTACCCTGGCCTATGACGTAGCCAAGATAGGTGACAGTAGCACAACCAAAGTCACTCTTGCTCAGGTTAACAGTCAGGTTAGCCTGGGTCAGGCGCTGGAACAACGTCTCTACATCTTTTAGATGTTCTTCCCAGGAGTCACTCCATGTGATCAGGTCGTCGATGTAAGCACCCGTGTGTGGCAATCCGGCGATTGTAGACTGTATCATCCTTTGGAACGTGGCTGGGGCATTTTTCATGCCAAAGGGTAGGACTTCATACTGGTACAATCCAGATGGTGTGGCAAAAGCAGAGATGCTCTTGGCCCTCTCAGTTAAAGGCACATACCAATAACCCTTCAATAAATCAATCTTGGTCAGAAACTTTGCTTGCCCTACACTATCAATACAATCATCAATCCTAGGTATTGGAAACACATCAGTTCTAGTTACAGCATTGACTTTGCGATAATCTGTACAGAATCTAGTACTTCCATCAGGTTTTGGAACTAGCACACAGGGTGAACTCCAATCGGAGTTGGAGGGTCTGATAATATCATGTTCTAACATGTACTCAACCTCTTTCTCAGCAATCTTTCTCTTTTCAGGATTCATCTGGTACAGATGCTGTTTTATTGGTTTGGCATCACCAACATCTACATCATGAGAGGCTATAGAAACTCTCTTTGGAACATCAGGAAACAGATCCTCATATTTCTTGATCAACCTCTCAAACTGATCTCTCTGCGAGGGTTGTAAGTGCTGGAGTTTTACATCAAGATTTTGCAACACTTCAGTGTTTGACAATTTACATGAAAGAACTTCAGCTTTAATTCTTGGTTCATCATCTTGAAACTCCCCCTCATCTTCACACGTTTCAACCATTGGAGAATCTGAAGTGACAGCTGCAACCCTAGCATTTCTGTCATGATAAGGCTTTAGCATGTTAATATGACACAATTGTTTTGGTTTTCTCCTATCTGGAGTCTTCACAATGTAATTGAGATCATTGAGTTTTGTCAGAATTTCATAAGGACCATGAAATCTAGCCTGCAATGGATTGGACTGCAAGGGAAACAACACAAGGACCTTGTCTCCTGGTTTAAACTCACGGCTTCTAGCCTTATGATCATACCAAGTTTTCATTTTTCCCTGACTTGATTTCAAGTTCTCCTTGGCAAGGTCACAAGCTGCACGCAATCTTTCCTTGAACTTGCTAACATAGTCTAACAGACTGATATGGGGTTCTTTCTCTTGCCATTGTTCATTCAACAATAGCAAAGGTCCTCTCACTTCATGACCAAACACTAGCTCAAATGGACTGAATCCAGTAGACTCCTGCACTGCTTCTCTCGCTGCAAACAACAGCAAATGAACCCCTTCATCCCAGTCTTTCTCATGGTCATAACAATAAGTCCTCATCATTGTCTTGAGAGTGGAATGAAACCGCTCTAAGGCACCCTGACTTTCTGGATGATAGGCACTAGAAAGAATCTGCTTTGCACCTAGTTCATACACAACCTGCTGAAACAATCCGGAAGTGAAATTGCTACCTTGGTCTGACTGAATTTCCCTGGGAAGGCCAAACAACGTGAAGAACTTTATCAAAGCCTTTGAGATTGCAGTTGCCTTGATGTTACGTAGAGGTATGGCTTCAGGGAATCTGGTAGATGCACACATGATTGTCAACAAGTACTGATTTCCAGATCTAGTCTTGGGTAAAGGACCAACACAGTCAACAATGACCTTAGAGAACGGCTCCCCAAATGCTGGGATAGGCTGTAATGGTGCTACAGGTGGGTCTAACTGGTGTTTTTCAACTACCTGACAAGTGTGACAGGTTTTGCAAAAGTTGGAAACGTCTTTCCGAAGCCCAGGCCAAAAGAAGTGTTTCCTGATCTTATCAACAGTCTTGTTAACACCAAGATGACCTCCTAAAGGTAAACTATGAGCCATTGTTAAGATCTCATTCCTATAGACCTTCGGAACAACAATTTGCCAGACCACTGCCCAATCTGCATTGGCAGGGATATCAGGAGGGCGCCACTTCCGCATCAACACACCATCCTTGAGATAATACCCAACTGGAACTGCGTCTATTTCTTTATCAGGAAGGGCTCTCCTCTTTAGTACACAAATTTCAGGATCATTAGTTTGCTCCTCAATCAACCGCTTTCTGGACAGAGACAAGTCTCCAGACACATCAGAATCACCAGACCCATCCGGCTGGCTGAATAGAGAGCTGATAAAAGTATCTGATAAGTCCTCAAACGGAGAAACCATAGTAGGCCAATCAGAGTCATAAGGCGAACCACCTGAGTCCTGACTATTCAATGTACTGGACGGCACCACATCATCTTCTTTAGCCTTCTTGGCCATAGCACTAGTCACTGCGCAAGAAGGATACAGAGATGGGTCCTCATCCCCATCTTCAGTGCTCGGCTGTGAAGTAAGATGTACAGAGGGAACTACTTTGCCCCCAGCCAGGTCATTGTCTAGCAACAGAGAAACACCCTTTATAGGTAGACTTGACATAAGTCCCACCTTTACCTGTCCTGTAACTAAATCTGACTTCAAGAATATAGATGCCAGGGGTACAGATACAGTCCTCCCTTCAATACCTTGTACAAGTATGAAATCCCCTGAAGCGGTCTCATCACGTAACTCCAAGGAGTCCATCAACAAAAGTGACTGAGAAGCTCCGGTATCCCTTAGGATATATATGGGGACAGGAGTAGTATGCTCATTCAGAGCCACAAATCCCTCTGACACAAATGGAAGAAATTCCTCCCTCACAAAGTCAGCTGTATCAGGCTTTTTAGCCCCACAAGAAGCAGGCAATTTAGCAGATCGGTCATCTACTACAGGGGTTTCTAACCTTGTTTTCACAAAGGCATTTGGTTTGGTATCCTTTTCTTTTTCTTTCTTAGCTTTAAGGAACCAACAGTTAGTTGTAACATGACCAGATTTCTTGCAATAACTGCAAACTAGACCACTTTTGTCACTGTCAGCTTTCACACTTTGATCAGACCTGTTACTGGATTTCTGAGCACCATCACCAGATTTGTCTTTGTCTTTGGGTGAGGAATCTTGGGTATCACCGTAACCCTTTTTCTGAAACTGGGACCATCTATTGTTACTGCTAGACTGAAATTTGGACTTATGTGTGAGAACATATTCATCTGCAAATTTGGCAGCTGAATGCAAATTCAGTGCTTGCTTCTCATTAAGGTAGGTCTTAACATCAGCCTTAACACAGTTCTTGAATTCTTCAACTAACACCATCTCTTTTAGTGAGTTGAAATCATCCTTGACCTCCATAGAAGTACACCAGCGCTCAAAGCAAACCTTCTTCTCATTAGCAAATTCCACATAAGTCTGATTTTCAGATTTCTTCAAACCTCTGAATTTCTGTCGGTAAGCCTCTGGAACCAACTCATAATCTCTAAATAACCTTTTTGACAACCTCATAATCAGAGGAATCATCTGCAGACAAAGCCGAATAGGCTTGTTGAGCTTTACCCTTGAGGACAGTTTGCAACATCAGAGGCCAGTATTCCTTTGGCCACTGGCAACTCTTTGCTACCTTTTCAAAACACTGGAAATAGTTGTCAACATCCTTTTCCGAAAATGGAGGCACCAGTTTTACCTCCTGACTGGCCCGAAATTTATTTTCAGTTGCTATTTTAATTTTTAGTTGCTCCATTTGGAGTCTTTCTTCTCTGTCGAATTTCTCTAATTCAAAATCTCTCTGTCTTGCAAATTTTTCGAACTCAAATTCTCTTTGTTTTTCTTTTTCTTCCCTCTCAAATTCTCTTTGTTTCTCTTTTTCCCCCCTTTCTTTTTCTCTTTCCTCCCTTTCTTTTTTCTCTTCTCTTGCTAATTTTTCCAACTCAAACTGCCTTTGTTTTTCTTTTTCTTCCCTTTCAATCTCTAGCATTTTTAATTTAAGTTCCATTTCTATATTTGGATTTTCCACTGGAAACTGTTCCAGATCTCCTGGTGCAAACACATTTTCATCAATGTAATATTCAACTATCTCTCTAGCCAGTCTTGCTTTTCGCATGGCTGGTTTCACCTCTGTCAGCTCTAAATGTCTGCAAATTTCTAGCAGTTCTGTCTTTTTAAAAGACTTCAAAACCTCAACGGTTGGTGATGCCAAGAAATCATCCATTGCCGTTGTCAATATATATGTATTCAATTAAAAAAAAATCTATTTTACAATTTGAAATGTTAGATTTTCAATAAATTACTCACAAAATGGTCTATCCCGGACCTTGAGCCCCCAATTTGTTATGGCCCCAATTTGTTCTTACATTTATAACACAACAGTAACAGCAAGGGATGACAGACACAGTTTTAAAAACTTAAACACATTTAATTAAACACAACAACTAACTAAACTGACCAAGATTGAATAGGAAAAAAAAAAGAAATATTTACAGTCCCTTTTTGTGGGGGCTTGGTGATGTCCTGGATAATGAAAATGCTCAAACACAGGCAAGGAAATCCACAAAAGAAACGTCACAGGTCTTGAACAGAATGGCAGGTCTGGTCATCTTCTTGCAATTTCTCCTACTACTTTACTGTCTCAATTCTTTTCCTTGTATACTCTTTTGCAGACCCCACCCACATTTAGACCTCTTTTTTTTAATTTTCTGAGACTTGCCCCAGACATGTCCAGGACATGTCTAAACATGACTCCAGTCTGAGCTTAACAAAAAAAAGGTAAATACTGCCATCTAGTGGCCTATATTCACATTACAATAAGGAGAAAAATTGAGAGAGTAAAGTAGTAGGAGAAATTGCAAGGAGAAACAGTGGAAGGATACATTTGACCAGACCTGTCACTCCATTCAAGACCTGTGAAGCTTTTTGTGGATTTCTGCCTGTGTTGGAGTGTTTTTCTGTCCCAGAACATTGCAAAGGGACTGTAAATATCTCTTTTTTTTTTTTGTTAATATTTCAATCTTGGTCAGTGGTTTGTTTCATTGAATCTGTTTAAGTTTTAAAATTTTGTGTGTTATCCCTTGCTGTCCGATAGGTCACAACAAATTAGGGTCATAACACCACCAAGACTTATGACCAGAGCAGGGCTTATGACATCATATACTTGGATTTTCAGAAAGCATTTGATACAGTACCGCATAAGAGATTAATTTTAAAAAATGAGCTCCATTGGAGTTACAGGAGGTATTCTGGAGAGGATTCAAAACTGGTTACAGGACAGAACACAAAGAGTGGTGGTAGGTGGAATCTCATCTGAGCTAGGTATTGTGCGGAGTGGCATCCCTCAGGGATCTGTGTTGGGAACCCTGCTGTTCCTCATCTACATTAATGACCTCGATGGGAATATTGAGAGCAAATTAATTAAATATGCAGATGATCATAAATTGGAAGGTTTGGCAAATGATTTGGATAGAATCCAGAATCGGGCAGAAATGTGGAAAATGAAATTTAAGGTAGCGAAATGTAAAGTTGTACATGTAGGTATTAAAAACATTAGACAGGATTACTTCATGGGTGGTTTAAAACTGGAATGTGCTCCACACAAAAAAGATCAGGGAATGATTGTTCACCAAACCCTCATAGGTTCTAGCCATTGTGCCGTTGCAGTTAAAAAAGCCAATTCAATTCTGGGATACATTGCCAAAAGTGTTCAGTACAAATCCAAGGAGAAGATGCTTCTTTTGTACAACACATTCGTCAGACCACATCAGGAGTATTGTCTACAGTTCTGGGGACCATACTTTAAGAAAGATTTAGAGGCGCTAGAAAAAGTTCAGAGAAGTGCCACTAAGTTAATTTCAGGTATAAAAGATGAAAGCTATGAGAAGAGGCTGAAGATCCTTCATCTCTTTAGTCTAAAGCTGGGGACACCCTACAAGATTTTCACAGTCTTTTCAGATTAGGAAAAGACTTGGAGCACACACTACATGACTGGCATCAGCAGATTCTTGTAAAGACTGGGGATCACACATCTAAGGACTGCAGCAGATGAGGGATCACATACACAACTGCGTCCAGAGTCGGCTCAAAAAATTCAAACGTTTGAATTTCGGTGAGTGAAGTCGGGCGGAGTCTGTTCACCTCACACACTTGCTGATTCCAGTCTGTACCACATCACACACCAACAGATTCTGCGCTGACTTGTCATGGCGAGTGTCCCCAATTAGAGCTGACTGGCGCAGACTAGCCCCAACTGCAAATCATGGGTAAAATCTTGTAGTGTGTCCTCAGCTTTAGGAAAAGGAGTGATCTGATTAAGGTCTTTAAATATCTTAAAGGGATTAACAAAGTGAATTATGTAGGACTCCTTCGGCCAAGTTTTGTTAGTAGAACTCGGGGTCACAAATGGAAGTTCACCAAGGGTAAATTGAGCACTGATATTAAGAAATATTTTTTCATCCAAAGAGTAATTTTGATGCAGAATAGCTTGCCTGACCATATTGAGGAGGCAGAGACCTTGGGAATTTTCAAGAGCAGGCTTGACTTAAAGCTAGCTACCACTGAGTCATTGAGTATCTGAAGTGATATATTCACAATAGTAAAAAGAATCTGGCGAGCCTAGTTGGGCTGAATGGCCTGTTCTCGCCACACATGTTATGTTAAATCAAGTCTGATTGGGAGGGTGGCCAGATGCATTTGCCAGAGCAAACAAGCCATAAGCTTGCAGATTTGTCTGGTTCCCAGGCTAAAAGAGGCCTGTTCACTGCATTTCCCTACAGGAAATTTGAAGGAACTTAACATTTTTATTCTTTTTGCCTGGAGGTTGGGTTGACATTCAGTTTATTTTGTGCAAAGTGAGGAATTTCATTAAGATTTATTTATTTTACGATTTATCATCTTTTAGAGTTGGGGTAAGTTGTCACACTTTGCATGCACTTACATCCAGAAGTATTTGGACTGTGACACAGTTTTCATTATTTTGCCTCTGGACACAGCCACAATGGATTTGAAATGAATTAATCAAGATGTGATTAAGAAGCAGATTTCCACATTACTTCATGGGGTTTTGCAAAAATATTGCATTAGCCATTTAGGAATGGCAGCCATTTTTACATGTAGTCCTCCTTTTTCTGAGGCTCAAAAATAATTGGACAAACTAACATCGTTAGAAATCTATCAGGATTATTTTTAATACTTGAATGAAACTCCATCGGGGGCAATGACTGCTTGAAGTTTGAAACCCATAGATGTCACCAGAATATCAGATCCTGATATTCCTCCCTGGGGATGCTTTGCGGCAGCCACCTTCAGTTGCTGCTGGTATGTGGGTCTTACTGCTCTCAGTTTTGTCTTCAGTAACTGAAAAGTTGCTCATTTGGGTTAAGGGCAGGTGACTGACTTGGCCGTTCAAGAATATTCAATTTTTGCCTTTACAGCATGTTTTGGATCATTATCCATCTGTACTGTGAAGCATTGTCTTGTCAGTAATGCAGCATTTGGCTGAATCTGAGCAGACAGTATAGCCTGGTACACTTCAGAATTAATGTTGCTACCTCCATCAGTTGTTACATTATCAATATACACCAGGACCCAGTTTCACTGCCAGCCATACATGCTCATGCCATAACAATGCCTCCAACATGTCCAACAGATAATGTAGTATGCTTTGGATCACGAGCCATTCCTTTCTTTCTCCATTCTCCTCTCTTCCTATATCTTCTGGGTACAAAATTATTTTGGTGTCATCTGTCCAAAGTTTATTCCAGAGCTGGTAAAGCTTTTTAAGACGTTTTCTGGCAGTCTAAATTTCCTTTCTGTTCTTCAGTCTTTCCAGTGGTTTGCACGTTGTAGTATACCTTCTTGATTTACATTCATAAAGGCGTCTCTGATTGTTGACTTTGACTGTGATATGCCTGCCTCCTTGAGAGTGCTCTTGACCTACCTAGATGTTGTGTAGGGCCTTTTCAACAACGTAAGAATTTTTTGATTATTCTCTTTCATTGCCTTCCATTGTCTTCCAGACCTTTTGGTATTACTTAGCTTGCCATTGCATTCCTTCCATTTAACAATGAACCAGATTGTTGATTTGACCTCTCCTAAAGCTGTAATCTACCTGATTTAATTATGATCTACCTGGTTAATTTTGTTTTTTCAGCTTCATGATGGCGTTGCAGCTTCATGAGGCTTCATTGAAGCCTCTTTGGAACACATATAGACAGTTCCCATGAACAGCTACCAAATGCAAATTCAAATCATACCTTTAATTTACTTAATTTATTATGAAAAATTGAGGGAAAAGACCAAACCTGACAATGAAATAGATTCTCAGTTTATCATCCATTTACTTTTGAGCCTTTGAAAATGTAGAACTATAACATAAAATAGCTGCTTTTCCAACAATTGATGCGAGATTGTTGTGAAACCCCTTGAATTAAAGCTGAAAGTCTACAACTTCAATCACTTCACGATTCATTCATTTCAAATCAATTTTAGTGGTGAAAAGAGGAAAAATAATTAAAATTGTGACTGCCCAAATACTTATGGTCCTAACTGTCTCACCAGCCCCAGAGGCACTACCGTAAAAACTGAATTGCCATTTTGCGAAGCTTCATATTTCAAGGACAACAACTTCTTTAAACATTGGTTATATCTCACTTTTGAAAGTAAATAAGTAAATAAAAGGCTATTAAAATGTTGAGAGATAAATCTTTATTTGCTATGAATATCTGAAATGATACTTTTGTACTGAATCATTTAGCCGCAGTCCTATCTCAAGCAGGTTTGGTATTCCACCATAATAATGAGTAATGCTCATACCAGTTGAGGCAAGTTGCTCGGAATTCAAAGTAACTGATCACACAATGGGGTCTAATTTCTTGGCGCAGCGCAGGTGGCAAAGCATGGCGCAGCCCACACAGTGATAATTTCGTCCGGCGCAGCCCGCGCAGTGGTAATTTCGTGAGGTGCAACACCGTGCACAGACGAACCTGCGCCGAGATGGGTGTGGCGGCGTAGTAGGGGGAGGTGTCACTTATTCAGCAAGACGCAGTGACAATTTTGTAGAAAAAGTCTTCGCTGCAGTTGCGCAGAAAGCTCACCAGCTCCAACCTGGATCACTTTCTGTGCAGTGGTAATTTGGCTGGCCGGCAAGCAGTGCGCACACGTCACCGAAACCTCACAGGCAGGTTTCCAGGATTTCAGGCACATTTCAATACAGTAAATAATTACAGCAACCACTGTTTAATGTAGCTATCTGAATCAGCCCATAAATTATAGTTTCTATATCGATTGTCCTGATGTCAGATCAAAGGCGGTTGGCATGCGTGATGGAAACGCAACTGAATCAATGATGCAAATTAACGACTTCACATCTTTCTCGGCCAACCACAAACTGCCTCGGCATCAGGCAGTGCGTATATAATGCTTGCGTTCTATACTCGGTAAAGCCGCTTGCACACTGGACGTGAAACTAATTTTTCGCACGACTGATTACAGTCAAAGTCAACGCAAAGAGCTATCGACTTTTCTTGGTCTTTTTATTCGTCTGTTTTCTTCCTTTGAAGATAGACAACGGTCTTTATTCGGTCTTTCTTTTGAAAATTAGTCAGATGGATCAAACAGATTCACGCTTTATTTCCACAGCAGAGATAAAATATTGCTTGCAATCAGAGAGCAAATCAATTCCATGACCATTGACAGTGTGAATAAATTATTGCATGCACGATCAAAACTGTCCGACGCAAAATGCAAAATGCAAAATACTCCATGTCCGGTGCCCAGCAAAAAATAAAAGTGTTGATATGAGAACAGATTTATAACGGAATAAAGAGTAAAAATACATATACATCACCAAAAGAACTTCCAAAAAAGATGACTCGCAAATAAATTAATCGCAGTGTTCGTTGGATGTTCTGTTGTTAAAATGTTTCTTTTTATTTTTTATTTCGTTATCAATCTGCTCTAATCGTCCTCTTTTTTTTGGCTGTCAGACACGGAGGCATTGTACATTGTCACGCGCCAATGCGACTCACTTTATTGAGCAGAGCTTAAATAGAAACATTGATTGAAATTCTCGAAACTCATCTTGAAGAACTGAGCCCTCTTATCAAAACATTCACGCTTAATTGTAAAAGAGTCAGTAGATTTGAAGAAATTAAAAACAATAATAGACTGTCGGACACGGAGATATAACCCTGTCAGACTTTCGGACACAAGACACTGCTTTCAACGCAATCTGTCGAGCGAAAAATTCGTTTCGCGTCCAGTGTGCAAGCGGCTTAATACTAGGCTAATGTTATTGTCACTTAGGTTTTATCGTTTTTAGTGGCGGAAAGGAATACAGCCTGATTGCTATGATCTCGAACTGAGTTAAGATCACATATTGAAAATAAATGTGTAACATATCTTGCAATGTTGTCCATGCATGTTAATCCCAAAATTTTAAGCAGCAACAGGCTGTAATAATAGGAATACGCTATCCATCGTTTCTCTTGCCAATGAGCAATATTTGACTCGGCTGTGTTATACCGAAACATGCCTTCTTTGCCAACTTGCGCTGGAAGGAGGGACAGAGGCGGGACAGAGGAGTACTTGCGCCAGGCTATGCCGGGCATAAAATTGCAACATACGCCTGGACGCACCCTGTTGGCAGGGCGCACCCCCCATTCGTGACGCCTGCGCCGCGCCTGCGCCTGGTCTACGAAATTAGAGCCCAATATCACTAAGTTCCAGATTATAGTGTTGTGATTCTGGTTCTGCCTTGCCATGTTCTTGTTCTGACTGCCATATGTGTGTTTTGATCCTTGCCATGTCTGACTATTCTTTAGTAATATGTATTGTGATTTAGTTGCTTTTTCGTTCATGCTTTGTCTTTGTTTTGGTTTTCCATGTTTTACTTCTCATCACAATTTTATAGTGCAGCGGATAACTGTAAAAATCGTTCACATGGTGATGCAAGCATGAAATTTGGCACAGATACTCTCTAAGGGCCACTCTTTTGAAAAACAGTGCGTGCCACGCAAAAATTCAAGATGGCGGCCATTTTTCAAGATGGCTGCCACCTTGTTCGAACAATTCAGTGATGTAATTCTTTAGTTGGTGATATAGGCATGAAAATTGGCATAACCAATCTCCATGAGTCACTTAACAAGAAAATGTTCCCAGCCACAGGAAATTTCAAGATGGCGGCCATTTTTCAAGATGGCCGCCACCTTAGTGGATCAGTTAATTGATGTTTAGTGAGTGATACAAGCACAAAAATTGGCATTAGCATTCTCCATGGGTCATTTGACAACAAACTGTACATAGCCAATTCAAATTTCAAGATTACATCACTTAACTGCTCTAGTAAGGTGGCGGCCATCTTGAAAAATGGCCGCCACCTTAGCAGAGCAGTTCAGTGATGTAATCATTCATTTGGTGATACACACATGAAAATTGGCATGAGCAGTGAACATGCCATTCAGGGGCCACTCTTCTGGAAAAAGGCAATGGCCTCTGAAAATTAAATATGCTGACCATTTTCCAAGATGGACGCCATTTCTGTTAAATGATCTATATGTATGTATAAAATGCAGAAACACATTTTTTGGTCTACACTTACCTAGGTTTTGGGGGTTTGTAAATTCCAATAAACCTATTGGTTTGTTATCACAACACAATTTAGTGGGTTTAAGATTTGTTTAATAGAGTGATTGTCACTACACAACCAGGGCACAATGGTGAAATCACTGCTGTGGAACTCAGCATGGGGTTCAGTGTCAGCTAATCTAGTTTTATTAATAATTTAGTATAACTTAGTTTAGTGTCCCAAATACTGTCTAACAGCCCCTCATCAATTAGCTAGTAATAACAGTTAGATGTAGTTAGATAGCCGCACCTGAATTGACAGGTTGTGCCAGCGCGGGAGAGCCGAGCCAAGGGTTAGCGGGGCAATACATGACTTGTTCATGTATACTTACCCGGAAGGTGTACAGATCACACGGGACTTAAATGGCACTGGATGAATGATCGGGCTAGGTGTAGGTGACCCGAACCTAGTTGTATCCCATACCTGAATGTGTGGTATTACTTTGATTAAGGTGGTAAAAGGATAACCCCTCGGCCTTCATCCGACATCAAAACCAAAAAATGGAAAATGAAAATCACCAACCCATGTTGGCCAAGAAGAAAACCAATTGGGAGAAATGTTGTCTTTGTCAGACAGACAAAGATGAAGACCTCAAATCACCGACATATCATGTTCCCCAGAATGACGGCTACACCATGCTTGCCACCAGAACACAGTCAAAAAACACCCTTTTTAGGAACTCAAACTAACATGGTAAAATATATTATAAAGATATTATTTAAAGATTTATTATTATTGAAAGAATGTTTGTCATCTTGAAATTTCGAGTGGCTGTGTGAATTTTCTGGTCAAGTGACACATGTTCACTGCTCATGCCAATTTTCATGTGTGTATCACCAAATGAATGATTACATCACTGAACTGCTCTGGTAAGGTGGCGGCCATTTTTCAAGATGGCCGCCACCTTACTAGAGCAGTTAAGTGATGTAATCTTGAAATTTGAATTGGCTATGTACAGTTTGTTGTCAAATGACCCATGGAGAATGCTAATGCCAATTTTTGTGCTTGTATCACTCACTAAACATCAATTAACTGATCCACTAAGGTGGCGGCCATCTTGAAAAATGGCCGCCATCTTGAAATTTCCTGTGGCTGGGAACATTTTCTTGTTTAGTGACTCATGGAGATTGGTTATGCCAATTTTCATGCCTATATCACCAACTAAAGAATTACATCACTGAATTGTTCGAACAAGGTGGCAGCCATCTTGAAAAATGGCCGCCATCTTGAATTTTTGCGTGGCACGCACTGTTTTTCAAAAGAGTGGCCCTTAGAGAGTATCTGTGCCAAATTTCATGCTTGCATCACCATTTGAACGATTCTCTTGAAATTTGCAATTATCTGCTGCACTATTATTCCGGTCAATGTTTTGATTTATCCATGCTTTGCACTTTGTCTCCCGCTGTCTGGTCTTGTCTTTGCTCACAGCCCCAGTGATGCGTGCCACTCCTTCGTGTGATTTAATGGTTTCTTGGTTCCAACCTTCCTTCCCGATCTCGTTTACTTCCTTCTCCTTGCTTTTTCCTATATTACTAACACATACTAACAGTTTGTTTTTTGTTAATTTACTTACCAAGACTAACTTTGTATATAAGATTAACTTACTAACGAGGACTCGGGATTGTATAGCTGCACTTACTAATTGATTAAAAAGCTCTCAGCACTCGTCCTATTCTAGTATCCACCTCTTGTCTCTCCCTAATCTTCGCTGCTGCATTTCAGTGGAGTCTCCACACTTGCTTATGCTTTCCTTTCTCTTAGTATCTATGCACGGTAGAACTCCTTGAGTGGAGCTGTGTAATTGTCCATAGGATTGTCCCGTGATCCCTGTCCGCATTTTGGCTTCTGCCAATTTCATGTGATCAGGTTCTCCCTTATGTGTTGCTCCCTTGTAATCAGTCTGACTGCTTGCACCTGTGTTCTGTTATCATCTGACCTCCCTGAAATGTATATTAGATGTCTCTTCACAGCCCTGCCTTGTCAGATCGTTCTCTTATGATAACTTGTGCCACGTTCATTTCGCCCTGTTCTCATCATGATTATCTTTCTGACTGGACAATCCTTGATATTCGATTTTTGCCTACTCCCTGTACCTCGCCGCCTTCCTGTTTACTGAACCAGTTTTGTACGATTGGTGCCCTGGTTACGTGGTTTCTAATTTTGGATTCTGGACTCTGTACTGTTGCTTTTTTCTGTTGGGGGTTTTCCCCCTTCAGAAATAAAGCCTCCTTTTTGTATTTTACCGGTTCTTGCTCGTGGTCCCTTTCGTAAATCCTCACATATAGAATCAAATGTTTATCGATTTATGTTATTTCAAATACTACAACTGTATTTTTATAGCAGCAGACATATCCCAATCATATTGACAATCATATTTACCGTTATGATTCAGGGTACAAGCCACAAGGGATTATTTATTAATGGGAATACAGTACTAGAAGAATGAAAAGCCGTAGTACAGAACTGTGGAGGGGCAATCCAAGAGAACCAGTCATGATTGGAGAGGTAGAAAGGTGTCTGCACCCAAGCCAGTGGCCCTCGTGGGGCTGAAGCCAGGCGATTAATCCCCCTCATATCGGGAGGACTGCTTGACCATTCAACCCAAGGGTTTACCATGAACGCTGTCCCAATCCTGAAGACCAATGAGCGCTTGGATGGTGTTCCTAATAAAATGACTCATAGAAGTAGGCAAGAACAATAGATTAACAAGAACACAGGTGCAATCCTGGAGAGTGATATAAAGACTTTGGAGCCTGCTCCTATCGAAAAGAATTATACGTTTTTCTTTTTCATTAATTCTCCAAAAACACAGAAGAACAGCTTTAGCTGAATACTAGAAGACTTCAAGTGACAGGAAGGTTTAGAAGAGTATGAACCATGAAAGACACCACAATGAACTTATATAGATGGGACATTTACAAAAGGGAAAAGGAATACAAATGATAACACCTAATATCTTGGGAGGAAATGAGACAGTAAATCAATTACAGCAGACAAACTGCAAAAATACTGCTGCTGTAACAGGGGAAGAATCAAATAATGACACACAAGGGTTGTGACTACCTATGAGTATGTGTGCATGCATGTGTGTCTGTGTGTATGTGTAGGCTTGCTTGTGAGTGTCCACGTAGTCAGGAGAAATTTCTTGTTCTTGATTTGTTAGCTAAAGATGGGAATGCGAATTTCCAAAAATAATAATACTTAAAAAACAATAAAAATAAATTACTAAAAGCGTACCTGCACCTATTTATCAATCAAGTTGCCCAAAATTTCCAGTCCAACTTGGGGCCACGCCATGTCATAATATGGATTAATATTGGTTCCCCTCTCGATTTAAATTCTGGTACGTTTTCATGGGAAATTACCCTCTCAGATCTGCGTAGTTTGAAACGGTCAATGATTTGAACGCACACTCCACTTCCAGGCTCCCCCCTCAACTGGGTAGCATGTAGAGAGTCGTCCGATGTTTCACATTTTTCAGTAAGAGATCGCGGATGGTTGAAAGCAGTTGGCAGTGCTTTTACATTTGCCTAGTTAGAATTATGACTAGCCTACATTCGGACGTTCGCGTTAGTGGTGAACTGCGAAACGTTTTCTATTTTTAACAGCATGTGATGGGTTTCGAAATTAAGGAGGAGCTCAATAGCAGGGTGGAGGGACGCTTGGAAAGGGAGGCTGATATTGCCGCCTGATCATCAGCGTATCAGTGACTGTGAACAGCGCCGGGTCCCCTGACTTCGCATGAGAATATCTGAGGATGTTTTCGAGGAAGAATACTCCACTGTTCATTGGTTGTACTGGTTAAATTTTTTTTTTTAATTTTGCTTTCTGGAATTTGGAGACGCAAAAAAAGACAACGTTATTCGCGCATTCTTGATTCCAGTGACGTTAAAAAAGCTTTTCCTCCAATTTTTAAATGCCTGAATATGGATGGCATCCAGGTCTCTCTGATGCAAATCATGAAACGTGTGTGAGGTGAGTCTGACAGTGATGATCTATGACGGTCTAATAGTAACTTAAGCATAACTTAAATATGAGTAAACTTTAAACTCTATTAGACAGATGTGAGTTCCGCATTATCCTTACAAATCTAGCCGATTATTTTGCATCAGTTTCTGTGAAATCCTCTGCATGGTCCTGCAGAATAGCATTTCCACGCATCTGAGGTGCCTAATTGGATTGAGATTAAAGTCGATAGTGGGTATTTTCTTATTTTGATTATTTGATCCTGGATTCAGTTTTGGTGACGATGGTGTGTATACTACGTCGATGATCCGGGTCGCTAAATGTTCGAGTGACGCTGTAAAATAAACTATGCAAAGGTTGTCATGTAGGCTAAGTGATTGGTAATAACAGTGCTCAAGTGTATTGAGTTTATGATACTACCTATGCTGTGAATGCCCTTTTCGTGCTTGTTATATCAGTGCGCTGTTGCGCATTATGGGAAATGTTTTTCACATATGTCTACATGCGGTCATGTATTTAACGGGTTTTCGTAATAAAAATTTGACATTTAGAAAACTTTCCCGCAAATAGCAGTTGTCCTTAGAATGTTACTTGTAAAAAAAACAACCTGACATCTCAGCATTGTGGGTATACTGAATTGTAAGCTATAGGGAGATCATCCCATGTGAAATAATCATTCCGCGTGAAATGTAACATCGTTCGAGCATGTGCAACAGCTGAATACATTATTTGTGTGATGGCACGAGCCAACATTTTCGTCTTTGTTTTGGTGATGCCCCCTCCAGACCAGTCTCTCCCGTAGGATGCAGGATGATTCCCATTCCCAGGCGAAAGGGTCCGTTACAGCCTTGGGTCGTCAGCGGAGATGCTCCACCATGGGTGGCTAGGGTGCCGCCCACTTCTAGGTTTTACTTGATGGGTGCCACGCCTCCTCCACTCCTTATCTCCTCCCACCTTCACCCGGCCCTGCTCGCAGGCTCTGGATTTCAGCTTCCCCATGAGCCGCTTCTACCTTTGATGCCTGTTCCATTCAGTCCAGATACAACTGTCCATCAGGTATGAAATAGCCTGCAAGAGTGTTCTCTGGAGCTGGTTCTGTCAAGGATTTTTTTACTGTCAGCTTGAAAGAGTAGGGAAAAAAATCTGCATTGCAACTTTCCAACAGAAGCAAATGAATTTTTAATGGACTTCACAGGTGCTCAACAAAGTATATGCGTGGAAGCGTTGGTGTTGGTGATTAAATAATAGTGCAGAGATACGTGCACTCCAGTTGTGGCAGCAGAACTGCTCCTTGAACATGAATAGTGAATTGTTTATCAAGCCTACCTCTCTTTGTGGAGACACAAGTAAAACTCGCACCAGATCCCTGGCGGTATATAGTTGTGAAATGGGCTGTGCCAGGTTTAACTTGCCCTGTGAAGGATTGGTAAGCTGTCTGTATTCCTGCCTCTGGCCCAGAGGGCAACAGCTCCCTACCACCCTTGAGCTGTATAAGGAACTTTAAACAGGTTCTGCATACTGGTCCCATCAATTCCTGTTGGAGCTGCTTACTGGCGTGATTTAGCAATTTATGGAGGCCATCATATTTGACGGTGGACCTCTTAGGCATCAAAGCTTGCACAATTGGCATTGAAAAGTGAAGGACCATCGAAAGCCCAGAAATTGTAAAGTATGATGTGAGCGCTGGGGGTAAACGCAAAAAATGTATCAATATAATTCAGCAGAAGGACTGCTAAAGTAGTCAGCTAGGGGATTTTAGCATGCCATAATTAGCATGAGCTGACTGAGCCAGCTAATAATTATATCCCCGAATGGCGTTCCGGGGATATTATATTTTTGGTCCGACCGCCACTGCCGCCGCCGCACTACGTTTTAACGCGATAACTTCAGTAATATTTCAATTAGAAATTTCAAGGTTTGCATATAGGTAAGTATCATAAAGAGGAAGAACTGATTTGATTTTGGACAATTTACGATTTCTAGATTGGCCACCAAGGGCCAAAAACTGATGTACATGTTAACGCGATAACTTCAGTAATATTTCAATTAGAAATTCCAAGTTTTGCATATAAGTAAGTATCATAAAGAGGAAGAACTGATTCGATTTTAGACAATTTACAATTTCTAGATTGGCCACCAGGGGCCAAAAACTGAAAAAAATCACTGTTTTTATCATATCTCTGGAAATTTTTGTCCGATTGACCTCAAATCAAGTGCAAATGAAAGATAATGACCTGAGGATGTGTCCTACGATGACATTATACCTGTTTGGTTCAAAATTTTGACACAAGGTGGAGCTTTGTAACATATAATTCACCATTTTTGCCATATCTTTGGAACTATTTGTCCAATTGACATGAAACTATGTGCAACTCCAAGGTCATGACCTCACAACGTGTCACATGATGACATCATACCTGTACGGTTCAATATTTTGCCTCCAGGTGGCGCTTCGTGATGGAAAATTACCATTTTGGCCATATCTTCAGAACCATTTGTCCGATTGACCTGATATTAAGTTCAAATGAAAGTCTATTCAAGGTCAAATTAAGGATTGAGGAATTGGAGGATTGGGGGCGTTCGGGGATATACCCCCAGCCATCGCCTCCAATGGTTTATCATTATGAAATAAACACAGAGGTTGCCGGGCAGACGCATGAGAACAAAAGAACATTCCAACTCTTCAAAAAGTTGTGAGTTCACAGGTAATTGTCAACTGTTGAACATGATATGCATATTACCATAGACAGCACAAAAAGAATATGTGTAAATTGTAGTGTCCGGTAAACTCCTGGCACCACTGTTTCAAGGTTTTTTAACAAATTGAACTAGCTGTACAAACCCAATGAATAGTGAGCTGGAAAAACCTAAAATTTCAGTGAAATCTTAATTTAGTCATTAGTTATTTTACGTTGTACATACAGTAAATATACCTCTACTCACAGCAGTTGAAGAAAAATCCTCTCACACACAATTTAAATGTAAATTAAATATATTAAGCTACTGTCATTATTTATGTTAGCCCATGTAATTTGTACTAGTGCACTGCCCATTCAATTTTTGTTTGTGAGGTATAGTGCTGTACCTGTTCAATTGCTGCATGAACAGTATTGGTGCTTGCACCTCTCTCAATTTTTTGAGAGACAAACAATCTCCATGTTCAACTCTGCACTTCTTTGGGTCCTCAGCAATGCACCCACCAAGTTTGAAGTTGATCTGAGAAACAGTTGTCAAGATATACAAAGGAAATATATACATACACACTAGAGATGCATGGATCGGCTCTCACGTCATCCGAATCCACATATACTATAAGCTTAAATTATCCACCTGCCACCCACCTGAAATGATTATTTTTTCTGATTTATTGACCCACACCTGAATAGACATCTAACTGTACCTCTGGGCTATATTGCCTTTGAGAAAGTTTCGTGTTTCATTGATGTATGAGTGTTTTATTAATGATTTCCTCTAAAGATTAGAGTTGCTACTTTCACAGTGAAGGAGGTGTTTCATCTCTGATCCGTACATTCTTTTTTGGCAATGCAAAATTACCAGTAGCAGGATAGGCAGGATCCAGATGCAATGAAATGCTTGGATTTATATACCTTTGTAGCACAGCCACAAAGGTTAAAAGGCAAGTACAAAGGAAATAGCAAAAAATATGCTCAAAAAATAGAATAAAAAATGATTTAACAAAGCTCAGTGATATTAAATGGTTTTTCAATATGCAAGAATGCTATGGCAAAAGGCTTAACAAGACATGAGCTATGCGAGACTTTTCACCGTAATGGCGCAAAGTCGAATGTTATATGCGGAACTAATGATAATCGGATAATGATAGACAGGTGGAGCAGATTAGTGGTAATTACAGGAGCAGGCCGGTTCCTCAGAATTCCAGACTGTTGGGGGTGTGGCATACCACCATTTGAAATTTGGCTTCTCTCCTCCTTTTTTTCAGGCTGGCTACATAATTCATATCCAAGGCTTTTCCTGCAAAATGGAATTTTTCCAATTGGTTGTCAACAAAGCTGAAATTCAAATTCTCATTCGATTGAAAAGAGGCCCGAACTTTGCCCTCAGTGCGTTTGCAGAAGGAAAGTAAAAAATGTCCAAACCTTTACAATGTTGATTGGGTATCTGAGCAATATTTGACAAAGTTTTATTCCTATCTTAGATTGCCAAAGGAATAAACTAAGTTGTGAAAAAAATGGTAGCACCCGCATCCGTCCCAAATCAATTCATCACCGTAAGTTTAAATCTTCAATGAAATTTTCAATTGTCATTGAGTTTAAAGGAAGATATTGTTAGTTTAGATCATTTCCATCATTCTTTATTGTATCTTGATGTTGTAAAACACATTGAAAGAATAGCCCAGGATTTACCCTTTTTTTCAGACTGACAAATGCATTTTCCAGGAGTATTGGAAATTGGGAGATCCAAAATATTTTTTTTTTGTCACGTACCTACCGAAGTGAATCATTCGATTAACCTGCCACTGGCACAAGCGCCACCTTGTCTATACGAATTCATCAATCAATAGCCCTGCCAGAGAACGAGCAATTGTTGATAATCCCTTCTCACAACAGCAGAACAAATACGTATGAAATAAACAGCAAACCTGGAATATGAACTGGCCAGCCTTTTATTTATTTTTAGACCACTTCTTCATTTACCTTAATTTCCAGTTATTTAAAACCCCAATTCCGAAATATTCGGGACGTAGTGTAAATTGTGAATAAAATCAAAATGCAATGACTTTCAGATCACATGAGCCAATATGTTTATTTACAGTAGAACACAAATGTTGAAGCTGAGACATTTTACATTTTTATCTGCAAAATGAGCTTATTTCAAATTTTCTGGCCGCAACGGGTCTCAGAAAAGTTAGGATGCAGGCAAAAAAGGGCTGAAAAGCAATTCATATATAAGAGAATCAGCTAAAAGACCATTTAGCAAGTAATAACATTAACTGGCATCAGGTGTGTAACATGATTGGCTATAAAAGGGATGTCTTAGCTGAGTCTCTCAGAAGTAAAGATAGCCATAGGCTCTCCAACCTGTGAAGGCTTGCGTAAAAAAATTGCGGAACACTTTAAAAACAATGTTCCTCAACGTCAAATTGCTAAGGCTTTGGAGGTCTGATCAACGACAGTGCATAACATCATCAAAAGATTCAGAGAAACTGGAAAAATCTCTGTGCCTAAGTGACAAGTGTTATGGCCCCAATTTCTTATTACAATCTACAACACAACAGCAACAGCAAGGGATGACAGACACAGTTTTAAAAACTTAAACACATTTAATTAACAGAGAAAGACAATAACCACTAACTAACAACTAATGACCAAGATTGAATTAGGAAAAAAAAAAGAAATATTTACAGTCCCTTTTTGTGGGGTGGCTTGGTGATGTCCTGGATAATGAAAATGCTCAAACACAGGCAAATAAATCCACAAAAGAAATGTCACAGGTCTTGAACAGAATGGCAGGTCTGGTCATCTTCTTGCAATTTCTCCTACTACTTTACTGTCTCAATTCTTTTCCTTTTATACTCTTTTGCAGACCCCACCCCCATTTAGACCTCTTTTTTTTTTAATTTTCTGAGACTTGCCCCAGACATGTCCAGGACATGTCTAAACATGACTCCAGTCTGAGCTTAACAAAAAAAAGGTAAATACTGCCATCTAGTGGCCTATGTTCACATTACACCTCCATTCCAAAAGGGAAAAATTTTGACTCATAAAGGCAAAATTTTTCTTTTCAATACAAAATGGTTAAGTGAACACTTGTCTATATATACATATCATACATTTTCAAACACATGATATATATATACACATTCAAACACGGGATAAGGAATCAGCAATTACATTGTCTGTACCCTTCACATGCTTAATTTCCAAGTCAAACTCCTGGAAAATCAAACTCCAATTCAACAATCTCCGATTCTTGTTTTTCATCTTACTCAAAAACATTAACGGATTGTGGTCAGTGTACACAATCATTGGCTTTTGTCCTGTACAAACATAAACCTCAAAGTGTTGTAAAGAAAGGACCAGAGCTAACAGTTCCTTCTCTATTGTGGAATAGTTCCTTTGGTGGCGATTGAACTTCCTGGAGAAGTATGCCACCGGATGCTCAATGTCATCAGAGTCACTTCTCTGTAGGAGCACAGATCCACAAGATTGGTCGCTAGCATCGACCGCAATGGAGAACGGTTTGTTGAAGTCAGGAGATTTGAGCACGGGGAAGTGACACAGCAGAGACTTCAGGTGATCGAAGGCTCTCTGGCATGCATCATCCCAGGTGAACTTTACGCCTTTCTTCAGTTGGTTAGTTAGACTGAGAGCAATCTCAGCAAAGTTCTTGCAGAACTTGCGGTAGTACCCGATCATTCCAAGGAAGCGGCGCAAAGCTTTTTTGTTGTCAGGAGCTGGAAAGTCCATGATGGCTTGGACTTTAGCATTTACGGGTGCCACCTTACCCTGGCCTATGACGTAGCCAAGATAGGTGACAGTAGCACAACCAAAGTCACTCTTGCTCAGGTTAACAGTCAGGTTAGCCTGGGTCAGGCGCTGGAACAACGTCTCTACATCTTTTAGATGTTCTTCCCAGGAGTCACTCCATGTGATCAGGTCATCGATGTACGCACCCGTGTGTGGCAATCCGGCGATTGTAGACTGTATCATCCTTTGGAACGTGGCTGAGGCATTTTTCATGCCAAAGGGTAGGACTTCATACTGGTACAATCCAGATGGTGTGGCAAAAGCAGAGATGCTCTTGGCCCTCTCAGTTAAAGGCACACACCAATAACCCTTCAATAAATCAATCTTGGTCAGAAACTTTGCTTGCCCTACACTATCAATACAATCATCAATCCTAGGTATTGGAAACACATCAGTTCTAGTTACAGCATTGACTTTGCGATAATCTGTACAGAATCTAGTACTTCCATCAGGTTTTGGAACTAGCACACAGGGTGAACTCCAATCGGAGTTGGAGGGTCTGATAATATCATGTTTTAACATGTACTCAACCTCTTTCTCAGCAATCTTTCTCTTTTCAGGATTCATCCGGTATGGATGCTGCTTTATTGGTTTGGCATCACCAACATCTACATCATGAGAGGCTATAGTAACTCTCTTTGGAACATCAGAAAACAAATCCTCATATTTCTTGATCAACCTCTCAAACTGATCTCTCTGTGAGGGTTCTAAGTGCTGGAGTTTTACATCAAGATTTTGCAACACTTCAGTGTTTGACAATTTACATGAAAGAACTTCAGCTTTAATTCTTGGTTCATCATCTTGAAACTCCCCCTCATCTTCACACGTTTCGACCATTGGAGAATCTGAAGTGACAGCTGCAACCCTAGCATTTCCGTCATGATAAGGCTTTAGCATGTTAATATGACACAATTGTTTTGGTTTTCTCCTATCTGGAGTCTTCACAATGTAATTGAGATCATTGAGTTTTGTCAGAATTTCATAAGGACCATGAAATCTAGCCTGCAATGGATTGGACTGCAAGGGAAACAACACAAGGACCTTGTCTCCTGGTTTAAACTCACGGCTTCTAGCCTTATGATCATACCAAGTTTTCATTTTTCCCTGACTTGATTTCAAGTTCTCTTTGGCAAGGTCACAAGCTGCACGCAATCTTTCCTTGAACTTGCTAACATAGTCTAACAGACTGATATGGGGTTCTTTCTCTTGCCATTGTTCATTCAACAATAGCAAAGGTCCTCTCACTTCATGACCAAACACTAGCTCAAATGGACTGAATCCAGTAGACTCCTGCACTGCTTCTCGAGCTGCAAACAACAGCAAATGAACCCCTTCATCCCAGTCTTTCTCATGGTCATAACAATAAGTCCTCATCATTGTCTTGAGAGTGGAATGAAACCGCTCTAAGGCACCCTGACTTTCTGGATGATAGGCACTAGAAAGAATCTGTTTTGCACCTAGTTCATACACAACCTGCTGAAACAATCCTGAAGTGAAATTGCTACCCTGGTCTGACTGAATTTCCCTGGGAAGGCCAAACAACGTGAAGAACTTTATCAAAGCCTTCGAGATTGCAGTTGCCTTGATGTTACGTAGAGGTATGGCTTCGGGGAATCTGGTAGATGCACACATGATTGTCAACAAGTACTGATTTCCAGATCTAGTCTTGGGTAATGGACCAACGCAATCAACAATGACCCTAGAGAATGGCTCCCCAAATGCTGGGATAGGCTGCAATGGAGCTACAGGTGGGTCTAACTGGTGTTTTCCAACTACCTGACAAGTGTGACAGGTTTTGCAAAAGTAGGAAACGTCTTTCCGAAGCCCAGGCTAAAAGAAGTGTTTCATGATCTTATCAACAGTCTTGTTAACACCAAGATGACCTCCTAAAGGTAAACTATGAGCCATTGTTAAGATCTCATTCCTGTAGACCTTCGGAACAACAATTTGCCTGACCACTGCCCAATCTGCATTGGCAGGGATATCAGGAGGGCGCCACTTCCGCATCAACACACCATCCTTGAGATAATACCCAACTGGAACTGCGTCTATTTCTTTATCAGGAAGGGCTCTCCTCTTTAGTACACAAATTTCAGGATCAGTAGTTTGCTCCTCAATCAACCGCTTCCTGGACAGAGACAAGTCTCCAGACACATCAGAATCACCAGACCCATCCGGCTGGCTGAATAGAGAACTGATAAAAGTATCTGATAAGTCCTCAAACGGAGAAACCATAGTAGGCCAATCAGAGTCATGAGGCGAACCACCTGAGTCCTGACTATTCAATGTACTGGACGGCACCACATCATCTTCTTCTTTAGCCTTCTTGGCCATAGCACGAGTCACTGCGCAAGAAGGATACAGAGATGGGTCCTCATCCCCATCTTCAGTGCTCGGCTGTGAAGTAAGATGTACAGGGGGAACTACTTTGCCCCCAGCCAGGTCATTGCCTAGCAACAGAGAAACACCCTTTATAGGTAGACTTGACATAAGTCCCACCTTTACCTGTCCTGTAACTAAATCTGACTTCAAGAATATAGAGCGCAGGGGTACAGATACAGTCCTCCCTTCAATACCTTGTACAAGTATGAAATCCCCTGAAGCGGTCTCATCACGTAACTCCAAGGAGTCCATCAACAAAAGTGACTGAGAAGCTCCGGTATCCCTTAGGATATATATGGGGACAGGAGTAGTATGCTCATTCAGAGCCACAAATCCCTCTGACACAAATGGAAGAAATTGCTCCCTCACGAAGTCAGCTGTATCAGGCTTTTTAGCCCCACAAGAAGCAGGCAATTTAGCAGATTGGTTATCTACTACAGGGGTTTCTAACCTTGTTTTCACAAAGGCATTTGGTTTGGTATCCTTTTCTTTTTCTTTCTTAGCTTTAAGGAACCAACAGTTAGTTGTAACATGACCAGATTTCTTGCAATAACTGCAAACTAGACCACTTTTGTCACTGTCAGCTTTCACACTTTGATCAGACCTGTTACTGGATTTTTGAGCACCATCACCAGATTTGTCTTTGTCTTTGGGTGAGGAATCTTGGGTATCACCATAACCCTTTTTCTGAAATTGGGACCATCTATTATTACTGCTAGACTGAAATTTGGACTTATGTGTGAGAACATATTCATCTGCAAATTTGGCAGCTGATTGCAAATTCAGTGCTTGCTTCTCATTAAGGTAGGTCTTAACATCATCCTTAACACGGTTCTTGAATTCTTCAACTAACACCATCTCTTTCAGTGAGTTGAAATCATCCTTGACCTCCATAGAAGTACACCAGCGCTCAAAGCAAACCTGCTTTTCATTAGCAAATTCAACATAAGTCTGATTTTCAGATTTCTTCAGACCTCTGAATTTCTGTCGGTAAGCCTCTGGAACCAACTCATAAGCTCTCAAAATAACCTTTTTGACAACCTCATAATCAGAGGAATCATCTGCAGACAAAGCCGAATAGGCTTGTTGAGCTTTACCCTTTAGGACAGTTTGCAACATCAGAGGCCAGTTTTCCTTTGGCCACTGGCAACTCTTTGCTACCTTTTCAAAACACTGGAAATAGTTGTCAACATCCTTTTCTGAAAATGGAGGCACCAGTTTTACCTCCTGGCTAGCCCGAAATTTATTTTCTGTTGCTATTTTTATTTTTAGTTGCTCCATTTGGAGTCTTTCTTCTCTATCGAATTTCTCTAATTCAAAATCTCTCTGTCTCTGTCTCTCTCTTTCTGCTCTTTCCTCTTTCTCTCTCTCAAATTCTCTTTCTTTCTCTTTTTCCTCCCTTTCTTTTTCTCTTTCCTCTCTTTCTTTCTCTTTTTCCTCCCTCTCAAATTCTCTTTGTTTTTCTCTTTCCTCCCTTTCAATCTCTAGCAGTTTTAATTTAAGTTCCATTTCTATATTTGGATTTTCCACTGGAAACTGTTCCAGATCTCCTGGTGCAAACACATTTTCATCAATGTAATATTCAACTATCTCTCTAGCCAGTCTTGCTTTTCGCATGGCTGGTTTCACCTCTGTCAGCTCTAAATGTCTGCAAATTTCTAGCAGTTCTGTCTTTTTAAAAGACTTCAAAACCCCTACGGTTGGTGATGCCAAGAAATCATCCATTGCTGTTGTCAATATATATCTAGGAAAATTCGCAAAAACAATTTCACAATTTGGAATGTTAGATTTTCAATAAATTACTCACATAATGGTCTATCCCGGACCTTGAGCCCCCAATTTGTTATGGCCCCAATTTCTTATTACAATCTACAACACAACAGCAACAGCAAGGGATGACAGACACAGTTTTAAAAACTTAAACACATTTAATTAACAGACAAAGACAATAACCACTCACTAACAACTAATGACCAAGATTGAATTAGGAAAAAAAAAAGAAATATTTACAGTCCCTTTTTGTGGGGTGGCTTGGTGATGTCCTGGGTGAGAAAAATCCACAAAAGAAACTTAACAGGTCTTGAACAGAAATGACAGGTCTGGTCATCTTCTTGCAATTTCTCCTACTACTTTACTGTCTCAATTCTTTTCCTTATATACTCTTTTGCAGACCCCACCCCCATTTAGACCTCTTTTTTAAAAAATTTTCTGAGACTTGCCCCAGACATGTCCAGGACATGTCTAAACATGACTCCAGTCTGAGCTTAACAAAAAAAAGGTAAATACTGCCATCTAGTGGCCTATATTCACATTACACAAGGCACACTTGCATGTTTTAGAAAGCACTATGAATGCTAAAAGGTATATAAAGGTTTTGGAGCAACATATGCTCCCCGCCAGACGAAATCTATTCCAGGGAAGGCCTTGTGTATTACAGCAGGACAATGCAAAACCACATACTGCAGCTATTACAACAGCATGGGTTCGTAGTAGAAGAGTTTTTGTGCTGAATTAGCCTGCGTGCGGTTCTGATCACACATTTTCTGTAGTCTGCCACTTGTACTTGCACAGCTGATTTGACCACAGCGCAATAGCCACCAGCGTTAATTTGCGACTAACGTTTGACATTGAAGCCAATATTGCTTTAATATTGCAATTTATACTGTACATACCATGCAGAGAGACATGGTGATTATAGACCATTCCTAAATTCTATGCATAGGTTACATTCCAATGCCAAAACGCAGAGATGAATTGCTGGAACTACAGCGGTTTCATGCTGGCGATACTCATTTCCAATATTTTTATTCATTGAGGCATTAGCAAAGGACTGATAAGAATAAGATTCTGTCACACAACTAAATTGTGCAATTTATTGGAAAAAAAAATGTAATTTCCGTAAGCGCCTGAATAGTAATTCCCAATATATGCTACCACTGAGCCGACGCCATCACTCTGCTAACTTCCACAGTGATCAAGCTATTACTCAGGCATCTGAACTAGTAATGGTTTGTTTTGATCACTTTCACATCATTAGTTGACCCATGGGAGACGAACTCCTGTTAGTCAGATACATGATAGAGAAAAATCTGGAACCAATGCCGAATCATGATTTTCCTCCTCTGTCAAATGAGTATCTTGCTAGCTAACAGTACCTCACAAGTGAAAAAACTAATATTATTTGCATAATGGTTATGGAAAGGTACTGCTAGCAAAAAAAACGCTGACTCAGTTATGAGTGGCACTTCACTAGCATGCTGTTCTAAGCCATACCAATTTATTCTTTTTGGCTCAATATTAACATCATGACTTAACATGGAACAGTTTTTTCCCACGCTCTAAGACAATGATACTTCCGCAAAAGTGATATGTGCCTCAGGTAATATCAAAAAATGTCAATGTGTTGAGGTTTGAGAAAATGGTTCTGTGATAAAGATAAATCTGGAATAAATGCCAAATCACAGTTATTTTACAGGCGAATGTTTAGGCTGTGAGGAAAACTCCACCCCCATTTTGGAAAGCAAGTACCTTTGATCGGTTTAATGGTGGTTTAATGGTGTTGAGCATTTACCAAAGGGAAAGGCCACGATTGGAAATACAGGCAGCCAGGAAACAGTACTCTGATCCAACGGAAATCAAAATCGTAAGATCCACAGCACTATAGCCCAATAGATTGGGGGGCACCGGGGGGGGCCAGTCATATTTCGGGGGGGGGGGGGGGGGGGTTGGTGCCCCCTTGTGCCCCCCGTCTAGAACTGTCCCTGTGCTCATAGTTGCTTTGCACTTGTGTCATGAAATGGACAACGAGCCAAATGTGGAGGCATAGTTCAATCCAGTAGTGAGGTTTGTTGATGATAATAATACGGTAAGAGAGAGGGACGCAGCCCAGTGCAGAATGACACAGTTCAATTCACTTGTCACAGGCAAGGGTGCGTGGGCATTTGTGTCCGGCTAGAGGCTTTCCAAGACAGACGCTCATTGGAATGCACACTTTGCCAGAGCCAAACTGTCAGATGACAAGACAGTGGAATTTAACAGGAAAGTAGTCCCAGGATAAATACCTTTCTTATTGCTTCAGTTGAAACTTGTGAACAACTTCTTAACTTTTTAATTGGCAAAATTCAGGATATAAGGTCTCAAATCCCTCCTCCTGCAAATGACTCCTCAGAGTCAAAATTGCCGCCGACTTGTTTTAACTGTTTTCAGCCTGTCTCTCTTCCTCAGTTATCAGAGATTGTCTCTCACATGAAGCCTACTGCTTGTCTCTTGGACATTTTGGCTGCACATGTTTTTAAGGAAGTTTTTCCATTCTCAGCCCCATGGTCTTGAGCCTAATTAATAGCTGTCTCGAAAATGGACATGTTCCTTCCGGTTCTAAACTTGCAGCCACTGCTAAAAAAGCCAAACCTTTATTCAACTTTCTATAAAAATTATGGGCCTATTTCAAAACTTCCATTTTAGTCAAAAATCCTTAAAAAGGTTGTTGGCTCTCAACTGACATCCTATTTGAACCACTACAGTACCATGGAGAAATTCCAGTCAGGTTTCAGGGCACATCACAGTACAGAATCTGTTCTCGTGAAAGTTATCAATGACCTCCTGTTGGTTGTCGACTCTGGGTCTTGTGCAGGTCTGGTTTTGCTTGATCTCAGCACTGCATTTGATACTATAGACCATAATAGTTTGTTAAATGGCCTTAGTAGTGAAGTAGGCATTCAGGATGTCGCCTTAAAGTGATTTACCTCTTATTTTGAAGACAGATCCTTTTCCATAAATCTAGGCAGTACCTCCTCGTCACTGGCTGCAATCTCCTGTGGTGTTCCCCATGGTTATGTATTAGATCCCCTGTTATTTTCTTTGTACATGCTCCCTCTTGGCTCGGTTTTTCAAAATCATAGCATTTCCTTTCACTGTTTTGCAGATGATACAAAGCTCTATCTACCAGTGAAACCCAATAGCAGTGGCTCACTAATGTCACTTTTCGATGGCATCGATGACATTAAGTGTTAGTTAGCAAACAACCTCCTTCAACTTAATAAGGATAAGACTGATGTTATCATTTTTGGACGTCCTCCCTCTGTCTCAATGGTTGGTAATCAGTTGGGCCCACTCCCTGTCAACCAGCGTGACCATGTAAAGAATCTCGGCATAGTTTTTTGAGTTCTCATTGAAATTTGACAAACAACTTAGCGCTGCTGTGAAAGGTAGTTTCTTTCAGCTTCGTTTGATAGCAAAGCTTAAATCGCTTTTAAATCCCAGGGACTTGGAGACAGTAATCCATGCCTTTATCATGTCACGCTTTGATCACTGCAATGGGCTTTATTTGGGGGTGTCTCAAACCTCCCTGGTTCAGCTCCAGGCTGTGCAGAATGCGACAGCGAGGTTTTTAACTGGTACAAAGAAGAAGGATCACATAACTCCTGGTCTGGCTTCACTCCACTGGCTGTCTGTTATTCCACGTTGATTTTAAGCTTTTATTTTTTGTTTTTAAGACACTTCATGGTCTTGCACCTGAGTACATACAGCGCCCTCCATTATTATTGGCACCCCTGGTTAAAATGTGTTAAAAGCTTTAAAATAAATTCCATTTTTATTGCGAAAGCATACTCTTAAACTAGAAATTGTAGTAAAATGTGACCTTCAACTCAAGTGAATTTTAAGGGGAAAAAAAATCCCTGACTAAGAAATAATTATTTTACATAAAATCACCTGTTCCACAATTATTGGCATTCCTAACAATTCCTCGGAATTAAATGTAATTGAAGTATTTCTGTCATTTCTACAGTAGTTTACAAAGTTGATCAGAATATCTTAGAACATTTAATTAGTAAATAAAAATATGATGTGACACAGAGGCCATTTCTCTTATCCACTCTTCTACATGGGAAAGACAAAGGAACACACCATTCAAGCAAAGCAGATGTGTGTTGACCTTCACAGGTCAGGCAATGGCTACAAGAAAAAAGCCACTCACCTGCACCTGCCCATATCTACTGTCAGAGGAATCATTAAGAAGTTTAAAACAACTTAAACAGTGGTAAACAAGCCTGGACAAGGATGCAAGGTTATTTTGCCACCACGCACAGTGAGAAGGATGGTAAGAGAAATAAAAAGTTCTCCAAAGCTCACTGAATTCCAACGAATGGTAGCTTCTTGGGGTCACAAAGTCTCCAAAACAACCATCAGGTGCTATTTACATACCAACAAGCTGTTTGGGAGGCTTGCACGGAAAAAACCTTTTCTCACTCACAATCATAAACGCAAACGTCTGGAGTTCACTAAGCGCTACTGGGACTTCAACTGGGACGGTGTGCTTTGGTCAGATGAGACCAAGATAGAGCTTTTTGGCAACAAACACTCTAAGTGGGTCTGGCGGAACACAAAAGATGAGTATGAAGAAAAGCACCTCATGCCCACTGTTAAGTATGGGGGAGGTGATGCTGTGGGCCTGTTTCTCTTCCAGAGGCCCTGGGAACTTTGTTAGGGTGCATGGCATCATGAACGCTTTGAAATACCAGGACATTTAAAATCAAAATCTGGTGGCCTCTGCCCAAAAGCTGAAGATGGGTCGTCACTGGGTCTTTCAGCAAGATAATGACCCTAAACATGTGGCCAAATCTACACAGAAATGGTTCACCAGACACAGAATCAAGCTCCTCCCATGGCCATCTCAGTCCCCAGACCCCATTGAAATACACTTAATGAACGGACAATTATATGGCCCTAAACATGATCACTTTCCATTGGCATACGAATAAAATCACAGTAAGTACATGAAAAAACAGACAGATTCTGCTAACAGGCAACACACATCGCTTTTTGAAAGCTACTTGTTTACCGACTGGCTGGAGGTCACCACGTTTTTTTCCTAATTCGAGTGGGATCTCAGGTACCTCATTGTCACGTAATATGGGCCATGCTTTCCTGCAATCATGCCTTGCCATCCACTTAGGTTCTCTTGCCAAATAATTTGTTAAAAAAAAATCTGGGGTGGTCCTGAAGTTATCTCGGTGACAGAAGATGATTCATGTCTTCTGGGGAGGTTCATCGCTTAAAATCCTTTTTGGATCTCAAATGATAACCATATGAATCACAGAATGCCATTTCTTATCAATCAAAGGTTTAAAATATTGCCTGTGGTGCGCTAAAATACACAAAGTGGATATAAAGCTGAATTGCCTCATTGTTTCAATACAAATGTTATGTTTCCCCACACGTGAGGATACCACTGTGATGTCTTTTCCGCAAAGTCCTGAGGTCACAGTGTAAAATATGCATACAACTGCAGCAATTTGATTAGCAAAAGGTTTTTCAAATTTAAAATAGGCAAACTTCGTATTACAAACTTAAAGTGTGTTGGAAATTTTTTTTTTTTTTTTGACCTATAATTGATCTGTATTTAAATAAAACGAATTCTAAATGAGTTTTTAGAAGTCTGTTAACTGTAGTAGGAAGTGAACCTCCGTACATTACTATCATTAAAGGTTATGAATTACAGTGGGCTCCAATATAACTGGCACCCCAGACTGGCAATGCACAAAAAGTACTTTAAAAAAAAATAAAAACATATTTAAGGAGAAAATCGTAGTCACAACATGTAAGAAATACTGTACAATATTAATGTTCCAATGGAAACAACTAAAATCATTAACTCATTTAATGAAAACAAAGTTTCACAATTAATGGCATCCTTAAAGATTACATCTACCAAACCAGGGTTATTATAGTTAACGAAAACTAAGACTAAAACTAAAACTAGCTGTGAAAAAATAATTTAGTAAACTGAAATAAAAATAAAAATGTCAATTTTTCAAAAAACTAAAACTAAATAAAAACTACAATGGACAATACAAAACTAACTAAAACTAAACTGAATTACAGATAAAATTAGCTTCATTTTCGTTGATAGTTTCGTTTTCTCCCTCGATTACTGTCCTGTTCAGTCAGAGTTAACCGGTTGCTTCCAGAGGGGGGAAGCAAAGCGGCTATTAGCTGCCGTAGTTGCTGCAGGCGTCAGCCGAAGATGATGCTTCACGAGCACAATTCAGCCAAAAGAGTCTAGCTGCAAACGCACGGAGGAGTGGAGCTCCGCTTTTTGCTGGCGAGGTTGCGAACTAAGGCAGCAAACAGGGATCACCGTCCTTGCGAATATGATGTCCAAGAGCAACAAACAAACGCACACAAATCTGGACGCCAGAAAAGACTAGAGGGAGGACAGGAAGAGCAAAGCAGGGGTCCAGAACATTACAAAATTCTTTTCAAAGAGAGAGAGAGAGTATTAAACTAGCTTGCTATGTTAGCTAGTCAGGCTGGCTATTCAGCTGCTAACGTTACGTTAAAGTAACATGCAGTCAGCTTAAATAATCGCCTGACAAGAATGACCTAACTCAGTTATTAACCGTATCATCTACAGAAAAGATCGGTAAGGTTATCATTCGCCAGCCATCATAATATGCCGTCAAAAAATTTGGTAGCAGCAGCCTAGGACACGTTCCTCCGCTCTTATGAGTGGTTACTGCATACTCAGCTCTCTCTAGCTGTAATTGACTGTACACGCTAGGTTTGGCTAGCGAACTACATGTAGTCAGTGCGGTAACCTTAGGTGTAACTTAAATAATCGCTTGTCAAGGCTGACATTACTTTTACCTTAATTGTTTGCTAAAACTTAAGTGCTACTTTAGCCTGTTGGCATAAGTCTTGCTCACGCGGGGGGTAATTTTACAGAGCTTGCCCTCCTCCTAACAATAGCAAAATGAAGCTGAGCGCTTAGAGCTATGGTACTGGGAAGCCTATTTAGATTCTGTTTATTCCAAGACTCGGTAGGTTAGTTCTTCATCAGTTGTTCCATGGAACATAACCATAAATGTTTACGAAAGTAATATGAAATGGAACAGTTAAACCTTTATGCACTGCTACTTCAGAATCAACTGTAGTCACTTCATCTGAACCTGACCCAGCAATAGATCCTCACCACCAGCAGTCTGAATATGTTTTTGATGGTGAGTAAATTACTGAATAAGACTACTAATAATTCATAATTCACATGATGATTCTCTATTTGTTGAGTGGTTAATTTTAAAAAGGAAAAATTGGGTGTATTGCATTAGGCACTGTCAACAAAACTGAGAAACAGAAAAATAATGAATAGCATCATGATATATTGCTGTTAAAGAGTGCCAATGAAAAGTCGGGGGCGGGGGCCCACACCGATATTCTGTTAGGGGCCCCAGAATTCCAAGCAACCGCCCTGCGCACATTCAGTGAAGAAGATGGTTAGCTCTCAAACATGGCAAATGCTGTGGAAATAACTGAGCATGACGACTGTATGGGGTGAGATGGATTGGATTTTTCCCCCCTGTTATATAAGTATCATCAGTGTCACATGTTAAAAAAGATGATGGTTAAAGAATACAGGATTAATAAAGGACTCGGTAAAAACATATTTGCTGTCATACATTCTTTTATCCTTGTCAGCTTCTATAAATTAAGGCCGTCCTCTTAATAGCTGAAAAACTAAAACTAAGACTAAAACTAAATGAAAACTAAACTAAAACTAGTGAATTCCTCAAAATAAAAACTAAAGCTAACTAAAACTAAACTGAAATAAAAAACCAAACTGTAAAACTTAATAAAAATAAAAACTAATGAAAATTTTGAAACTATATTAACCTTGTACCAAACATCTACCAAAATTAAACCAGAGGTAAAATTCCACTTATTTAAGTTTTATCTCAGTGTCAAGGAACTATAATGAGCCATTACATCACTTCTGATGTAGAAGACAGAATCTGCGTCAATAAACCTGCAGTAGTCCAATACCCAGGCTGGCTGACTGCAGTACAAAAGAGAGGATGAAAAATTGTAAGTTGTATAAGAAGCAAAAATTCATGGCCAAAATTATCAGACACTGTGCGAAATTTGAACTCATAAGATTGTGAAACACAGAGAAACAAAACTGGGAATCTGACACTAGAAATACAAGGCTTGTTTGTAACTGAGAAAACAGAGACAGACTTCCACCTGGAACAAAAAATGAGGGTTACTTATACACAGGGAACTGAACAGGAAACGCTATCACATGTGCGACACAGGGAAACAGATCATATCAGGGCATGGCTACAATCAAGGAAATGACAAACATTAATGGAATTATTGGAGAAAATGAGAACAATTGGAGAATCATGGAAAAATCTCAAAGTAAAATGAAAAATAAAATAAATCATGGAAGGCTGTCATCCTTCAAGGATGTCAAGGTTTAGAAAATTAACAGTTCTTGCTTTGCCCTTAGTCCTCGCCCTCACCAAACTCTTATCATTATTTGCATGCTTGTATTACTTGTATGTAGCAGGAAGATTTCAGGAGAAACAAATACATTTCTGTAAATATTACCTTCCTGGCAGGGTTTGGCCTTTATGATTTGTTCCCTGTGTTTGGATGGGTTTCATTGGTGGTAATTTCACAATGTTATCACAGTATAATTACAGTCCTGGCTATGACAGAGTTTGCAGCCACAGTGAATATTATGAATTCTCTCTTTCCGATTTTTGCTTCTGTTACTGAAGTCTGTATGAAATGATCATTTGGAATGACAGACAAGCAGAAATGGTTGATATTCTCAGTAAACATGGAAAACTCTGAACATTCTCCTGTAAGACTGGCTGTATGGTATTCCCCCTTGCTGTGAAGAGCAGACAATGATAATGATCTTTAATCTTTATAATTAAATACATTATATAATTGCGATGGTAATAATTATAAATACTGGTGATGATAATCATACAACTGATTAAAACCAAAAAAACCCAAACGAGTGTCCCATTATGATCATGGAAAAATACAGGGAAATTGATTTAGCTGATTCTGCTATTTTGAACCATTTAGAAACAGAAATGGAATCGTCCTCAGATATAATACTTCCTGAAGTGTTTCTACTGCGCTTGTCCTGTCACTTGTGCTGAGTGGCACTGATAAGCACAGCCATTATTTTGCAGTCCAATTTCCTGACACACAGTTCAGGTTTCATCTGTGAGGCAAATATTCATTCAATATTTCATCTTAAAATACTGATTGAATACCAGTTAAATTTATAATAACTCTGACATACTATTGACTAATCAAAAGCAGCCCTCTAAAATCAGGATTTGCAATCCCTTCCTCCTTTAACCTGAGTTTCCCTGAATGTATTTGTAAATCTGATGGCCTGAAATGTTTTCATAGTGAATGTCCTCTCGACTTATAGTCAGAAAAGTGTGCATCTCCTTGAAAAAGTGGAGTCAAAGAGGTACATTATTCCAAACTTTTTTGCCAGTTATTTTCACTGTAACAGAGTTCCTTGTATTTTAACAGTAAACCACAGTTAAATGGGTGCAGGTGTTGTGATTCTCCTGTTTGCCATGTCTCTGCCCTGCCTTGCCATGACCATGTTCTGCTTTGCCTTGCCAATGATCTATTTACCATGTTTATATTTGGATTTTTGCAATGTCTGACTATTCTTTGTAATGTGTATTGAGATTTGGTTACTTTGATTTATTCATGTATTGTCCAAGTTAAGTTTTTCCATGTTTTACTTTTCACCATTGTTTATTTCGGTCCATGTTTTGCTTTTTACTCTGCATTGCACTTTGTCTCCCCCTGTCTGGTCTCTTGTCTTGTCATTGCTCACAGCCCCGGTATTGCATGCCACTCTTCGGGTGATTTAATGGTTTCTGAATTTCAGCCTTCCTTCCAATCTCGTTTACTTTCCTCATCTTGCTTTTCTATTTTACTAACCCATACTAACAGTTTGTTATTCTGCTAGAGTTACTTACACAAACTAAAATTGTATATAATACTAACTTAATAACGAGCACTAAGGGATTGTATAGCTGCACTTACTAATTGATTAACAAGCTCTCAGCACTCAATCAATCAATCAATCAATCAATCAAAGTTTATTTATGTAGCACATTTAAAACAACCTCAGTTGACCAAAGTGCTGTACATAAATTAAGATACAAGTTAATCACCATAGACAAATAAAATAAATAAATAAAACAGTAAAAAGGAACTATAAGATGGTGGTAAAAGAATAAAACAAAGAAAATAAAAAAGCCAAGGTTACTTATCTAGCTGGGACTGAACGCCAATGAGAAGAGATGAGTTTTCAGCAGTGTTTTAAAGTGCTCAAGTGACTGTTTGAAGACCTAAGGGCCCTGCCAGTAGTGTGAGGCTGTAAAACCTCTGATAAATAAGATGGCGCCAAGCCATTTAAACATTCAAAAACAAATAATAAAACTTTTAAACTGGATCCTACAATTAACAGGAAGCCAGTGCACAGATGCAAGGACAGGAGTAATATGATCACGCCGTTTCTTTCCTGTCAACAGGCGGGCAGCTGCATTTTGAATTACTTTTAAATGACGCAGAGATGACTGATCAAGACTAAGGAACAAAGAGTTACAGTACTCTCAGCGTGATGTAACAAAGGCACGTATAACTCTCTCGAAATCATTTCTTGGGAGAAAACCCTTAACCTTTGCAAGGAGTCTTAACGTAAAGAAACTTGTTTTGACTACAAAGCTGATCTGCTTATTGAACCTAAAGTCCCTATTAAAAAATTACACCAGGGTTCCTTGCAAAAGGATGACAGTAAGACTCAAGGATGCCAATGGCACTGTCATAGCCATCTAAAAGGTTATGTTAGCCAAATAAGACTCTCTTTTATTTTTGTTCCTAGAGAGAAAGTTCACTTCCATCCAAGACGGAATATCTGTAAGACAGTCCAGTAAAGTTTGAACTGAGGCTCGGTCATTTGTTTTCATGGGGAAATAAATTTCTACATCATCTGCAAAACAATGAAATGAGACATTGTGCTTTATAAAAATGGACCCCAGAGGCAACATATGCAATGAAAAAAGGAGGGGGCCCAAAATGGAACCCTGAGGCACCCCACAGCTCAGGGGGGATGTGGCTGAGGAATACTGGCCAAGCTGGACAGAGAAGCTCCTGTCTGAGAGGTAAGACTCAAACCACTTGAGGACAGTGCACGAAATGCCCAAGCACTTATTTAAGCGTGACAGTGTATCCACTGTATCAAAGGCGGCTGTCAGGTCCAAGACGACCAGGACAGCAGAGTCAACAGAATCAGCAGTTAAAAGTAGGTCGTTTAAAACTCTTTAAAGTGCTGTTTCTGTACTATGGCGAGATTTGAAACCAGACTGAAATTTCTCAGAAATGCTGTTTACATCAATATAAGGCTGCAGCTGTTCATATACTACCTTCTCCAAGACCTTAGAGAAAAAAGAAAGCTTGGAAATGGGCCTAAATTTAGACAAAACAGTAGGGTCAAGGTTATGTTTTTTGATGAGGGGCTGGACCACAGCATGTTTCAAGGCAGCTGGACATCAAAGAAGAATTTATCAGATCCATAACACATTGCCCGATGATATGTAAAACTTCCTTAAAAAGAGGAGGTGGAATGCTGTCAAGAGGCAGTAAGAAGGCCTAAGGTGTTGGACTATAACAGTTAAAGTTAAGAGAGACACTTGCTTAAAACTCTCAAAAACAACTCTGCAAATGGGGGAAACAGCAAGATCTGATGGAGATAACACAAGAGAAGACCTGATAGCAGAAATCTTGTCAATAAAAAACCTAAAACCTAAGAAAATCTGCTTATTGCGCACATTCCGTGTTTTCCAGTTCTTTTAATGTTACCGTTTTTTTTTTTTTGTGCACACGCACATAGGGGTGCTTATTGCGCACATTCCGCGTTTTCCAGTGTTTCTAATGTTACCCTCTTTTTTTTTGTGCACACGCACATAGGGGTCTATTCTACCATTTGCGCATAAGTCATTTTTTACGCGATTCGAGTTAAGCGCTTTTGAGTTACGCGTATTCTCCCCTACGCGCTTCGATCACGCCCACAGCGCTTAACTTCAGAATGTAGGCGGCCTTATGAAAGAGGTGTGACTGATCCAAAAGAGAGGCAGACTCTGTACAAAACTCATTGATTATGGCTATCAGGAAAACATGGAAAAAGGATTTTCTGATTAACCATGAAAATGCAGTTGTGGTCCGTGGAAAAAGCAAACCAGACTTTAAATTTGAATATCGTGGGCCTGCTGATAAAACCTCGTAGCCTATCTCCAAACTGATAAGAAACAAAAACTTGTATGTCCACTATGCTTACATGCAGAATTAAACATGTTTTATTTTATTTATATTTAAAATTTATCAATTTATACATATTCTTTATTTTATGTTTATTTATTTTCCTGTGAAGTTTATCATTTTGAAGATATGAGGTCTTATCAGCAGGCCCACGAAATGCGGTCGTAATAGTAGGCCTATGTGTGTCTGTGCCAATTACAAGAAGTAGGCTATTGCAGTTATCTCTTTTTTATTTCTTATTCTCTAGCCACCATGGCATTAAAGCCATGCAAACAAAGAAACTGCCGTGATAATGAAATGATAAATAAAGAATTTAGCGCTTCTCAACCAGCGTAATCAGAGCATTGAAAATGTGCCCCTCCTACAATAGCCTGTATGTTCCGTGGAAGACAGGAAAGAAGCCGCAGTATGCTTCTGATTCACTGACAGTGATAAATACATGTATGTCGCTGCAGAAACCTCGGCTGTGCTCTGAACAGGGCAATAAATACTAAACATTGCTTCAAAGGTACTCGTTTGTTAACAAAATAAAGTGGGGAAACCTCTTTGAACTGGAAGAAATTCCTCGTGCCATTCGTGTGCGCTGGAGCTGGAATAGATCAGATCAGAAAAATAAGCATGCGGCTCCGCTCCAGGAGTCGGGTGAAAATCGCGTAGGTGGAAACACTTCATATAAAGACAATGATATGCCATTTTTGACGTACCCGTGTCTGCACCGGCGCCTGACTTCAGCCTTATAAATGGAAACATAGTTTAATGCTGTGCTGACGTCTATGGTCGAGGGGAGAATACGCGTAGGCTGAAAAGCGCGTAGGGCATGGGAGAATAGACCCCATACAGAATGTGACTGAGAAAATCGCGTTCACGCGAAAAAAACAAAAAACTTTCAAAAGGCCACTTGCTTGGTCCACAGGGCAAAGGGCAGGTGCTATAGCACCACCTACAGTCTCTCTGTGCACGCCACTGACAAGATGAGATAAACTGAGTTTTTGCAGCCTTAACGGCTTTCTGATACTGCAATAGGCAGTCTTTTAAAATGTCTAAAGAAACTTGAAGATTATTGTTCTTCCACTTTCTCTCAGCGCTTCTACAAATGCGTCTTAACGCGCGAGTGATATTATTAAGATATGGTTCGCTTGCTGGCTTAGAGCGTTTACGCCTAAAAGGAGCCACCAAATCTAATATATGAGTGCAATTAAGGTTAAAGATGTCCAACAACTCATCAGAATTAAAATTACAATAATGATCCTGTGAACGTAGCACAGAGTGATTAAATGCAGCAGAAAACCTAAAGACAGTCGAAGGGTTAATCATGCGCATACGACGGTATGGGGTGCACGGTTTATCAAGGGAGTAAGGCAGCGTAACGTAAAATAAAACCGCAAAGTGATCAGAAATATGCATGTCACATATCTCACTGACATATAATTTCAGACCAAAAGATAGCGCAAGGTCTAGTGTGTGTCCCTTATTATGTGTTGGACCAGAAACTGACTGAGTGAGATTAAAGGAGTCAATGAGAATCAGAAACTCTTTGACCAAGGTGCGGTATTCACAACAGACATGAATATTAAAATCTCCAAAAATAGTTCACTGTTAATCCCGCCACAAAGTCCGTAAAGTCCTGTATAAAATCCTTGCTGAACTGCGGTGGACGATAGACCAGGGCGCACAGGACGGGAGAGAGAGCATTTATAATAAATGTCCGTATTACAAAGCTGGATAAAGAAAATGACGGTAGCAGTTGACATTGGAAGCTGGATTTGAAAACAGATGCTACCCCTCACCTCGGCCGGTAATTCGGGGAGGGTTAAAATACTGGCAATTTGGTGGAAGCAGCTCAGAGGACTCTCAAACTTGAAATCCCGTCTCCGTTAAAAACAGAAAAGCCAGCGGCGAGGCGAAACGGAACAACCAGCTGGATCCAGCGAAGGCATGGAGGTCGCTGAGACGCATAACGTCTTCTGAAAAGATGGTGAGGATCAATCCCACAAGTGCATCGCCTAAGGTTCTTGAGTTTCACCAAGACACCTGCCCTCTTTCCGCGTCTTTTGGAGCGCTTCCTTTGTGAAATGGCAGCCAGTGAGTGCAGCAGGTAGGCCGGTACAGACGCCAAGGGAGGGGGGAGTCCCGAGGTTTGATTTCTAAAATCATGTTTTGACACTTTTCCTAGAGACGCTCTAATATAGAAAAGGGCTTGGCAATCATATACCAGCAAAGCAGAAGTATCTTGGCAGAGAAAACGAAGTAATGCAATAGCAAGCAAAAAACACAGTAGAGCTGGAAGACGGCAAGCCGAGCACACTGGCGCCATCTTGATACTCGCCCTGTTCTAGTCTCCGCCCCTTGTCTTTCCCTAATCTTCTCTGTTGCGTTTTCTGTGGATTCTCCACCATTGTTTGCACTGTCCTTTCTCTCATTATCTATGCATGTTAGAACTCTTTAATTGGAGCTGTGTATTTGTCTATAGGATTGTTGCGTGATTCCTGTCCGCGTTTTGGCTTTTGCCTATTTTATGTGATTTGGTTCTCCCTCTTGTTCCCTTCTTTGTAGTAAGTCTCACTTCCAGCGCTTGTGTTCTGTGTAGCATGTGATTCCCCTGGAGTGTATATTAGGAGTCCTATCACAGCACTTTCTTGTCAGATTGTTTCTCTCAGTTTGCTCGTGCCACGTTCATTCCGCCTTGTTCTCTAAGGGCGCCCCGAAGGCAGTGAGGCGTGTTCTTACGCGTGTTCTCCCCCTGGCTTACGCGCTTTTTCTGTTCAGCGCTTTTGAGGGCTGTATTAAGGTCAAGCGCCAACATTAGGCAAAATGGAATATTGCATTTGATGTCGGTTGAAGGCCGAATTTTAATTACATTAATTTTATTTTATTTAACATGGTAAAGGTTGAGATATTCAATATTCGATTATTCAACCTTATTTCTAAAGTACATTTCTCATAACCATAATAAATTATCAAACGCAATCATCACGATATTACGCAAGAGCCTCTTCTCCAATTAGTTCAATTACAAACTATCATACTATCATTCTACCATGCCCTCAAAATCTAAAACAAAAATGCCAGTCCTGCATTTGCTTGCACTCTTGCGTGATTGGGAAAGAGTAAGAGGAGCGCGCCGAGTGCAAAGGCGACCACGCATATATCGGCTTCTTTTGGACATCCCGAGATTAGTGCATCCAGCGCTTTCGTCTGGACCGTGCACGAGGCAATCATCTATCTTTGCCGACTTTTGGATGAACAGCTACCCAGTTGCAGCAATCACCCACAAAACATACCCGTGGTCATCAAGGTTACAACTGCGCTATCGGTCCTGGCATCTGGGTCGTTCCAGAGAGTGGCTGGTGATGTCATGCACATATCACATGCGTCTGTGTTAAGGTGTCTGACACAGTTCGTTGACGCTCCAAGTTCTTCTCCATGCACTTTTACTGCAGAAAGAGTGGATGCCACCTCTTCCTCCAGTGCAGTGAAATGCACAGGGGATGACAGCTGCCCACCACCAGTTGCGTGTACACTTCTCGGGTGTGCAGAGAGCCTGGCTTTTACAGCGCCCCACAAATCTCTCCATTTATGCTTTAAATCGGGGATACTGCGCTTACATCTCCCCACCGAAGCCACATCCAGAATGATTCGCAGCTTAATTCCTCGGATCAGCCTTCAGTGCTCGCTTGCCATACAACACCAACATCTGTGAAGTTTGGTTTTCGGCTTTGGCTCGACGTCGCCATCATTGTCTTCATGTTCTATTTACAAATGCGACGACCCTATATGTTCGTGATAATCTAAAAAGTTGTGATATTCTCACAAGTGAGGAGATTGATTTTCTAATTGAGGATATCTGTATTAACTAACTCGTGTCTTCGTCATTTTTTTACCATTGATAATACTATGTATTTTAATGTGCGAATAAAGATATTATTAAATAGGCTACTCTAGATTGAGCCCTACCCTGGCCAATACCAAAGCACCACCCGTTTGTTAATCAATTTTAGCCCATAAAGAATAGCCGACATGGGAAGAATGATCATCAGTAAATGGGATAATTGATTATAATAAAGTATTCGGCACAAGTTCAAGTGAATGTGAACTCAAATCAAATAGGATATGAGGGGCTATGGATATGGAATTCCGTCATTGCTGAGGCGGTTTCGGGGCGGGGAGGTGATCGCGTGCGGGGTAAGAATCCTTGTTAAGGCGTTACCATGTCCTTTAGTTGCACACCTGACATCGGAGCAGTTTGAGATTTCAAGTGCGCAATTTCTAAATGAGATCATATAAACTGTCTTTCATTTTCTTTTTTTCTGTGACTAAAATGTTCCCTTTGTCTTCTTCCCTGTCTTCCACGAAACAAACAGGCTGGTGTAGGAGGGGCACATTTTCAATGATCTGATTGCGCTGGTTGAGAAGCGCTAAATTCTTTATTTATTATTTAATCATCGCGGCAATTTGTTTGTTTGCATAGCTTTAATGCCATGGTGTCAAGTGTTTGCCACTAACATGGCAATATCCCCCGCCGCCTCAATTTTATGTGTCCGTACGGACGGACGGACGGAGCCCAATGCTATATCCCCTGCTTCGCACTAATCGCGCGGCGGGGGATTAAAAAAAAAAAAAAAAAGAAGAGAGATCTGAAATACTTCTTGTAATTGGTACAGACATACATAGGCCTACTATTACAGCGGCATATAAAACCTTGTATCTTCAAAATGACAAACTTCACAGGAAAATAAAACATAAATGAAAAATGTAATAATAATAATAAAATAATAAAACAATATAAATGGATAAATATAGTTTAAAATGAAAATTTTTTAATTTTGCATGTAAGAATAGTGGACATACAAGTTTTCGTTTCTTATCAGTTTGGAGATTCGAGGTTGTATTAGCAGGCACGATAGCACGATATTCAAATTTAAAGTCTGGTTTGCGTTTTCCATGGACCACAAATGCATTTTCATGGTTAATCAGAAAATCCTTGTTCCTTGTTTTCTTGATAGCCATAATCAATGAGCTTTGTACAGAGTCTGCCTCTCTTTTGCATTAGTCACACCTCTTTCATAAGGCTGCCTACATTCTGAAGTTAAGCGCTGTGGGCGTGATCGAAGCGAGAAGGGGAGAATACGCGTGACTCAAAAGCGCTTAACTCGAATTGCGTAAAAAAGGACTTACGCGCTAATGGGAGAATAGACTCCTAAGTGATTTCTTTCTGACTGGACCGTCCGACTTTTCGATTTTTGGCTTTGTGATTTTGGATTTATTGTTGCATCTGTGTTTTTTGACCCTTTTCTGCCCGTCTACGAGTTCTATGATTGCTGCCCTGGTTACGGTTTTGATTACGCCCACTTGATTTTGGGTTTGCTTCTCTGATGTACCTGTGTACCAAACCTATTTTTGTCCGGCCATGAGTACTGTGATTGCTGCCTTCGTTTTTGTCTCTATTTTTGCCCAGCTGGATTGTGATTTTTGGAGTGTGGACTTTGTACCTTTGCCTTCTGCCCTGCAGGGGTTTTCCCCCTTTATTAATAAAATCGGATCTACTGCATTGCTTGGTTCTCGCAACTGGTTCCTGACCGCATCATTACAGCAGGACTCTACTGACAGTTAAAATAACCAGGAAACAATGCGTTAATTTAACTGTTAAATTCAGCCAGTTTATAACAGTGTAGCAGATGTGCTGACAATCCATCTACCCATCTCAGTGAGGCCAAATGAAAAAATTAGGTGTCCTTCCATTTTCCCGACCTTAGCTACCACATTAGGGCCGACCCCTATGTTTTAGATTTATAATAAAAAGAAATTAAGCTGACACCCAACGTCTGGCATGATGTCATTGATTGCTTTGTTTGTCTGTTTGCTGGTTTAGTGGTTTGCAGTCCGTTGGAATTCTCCAGCAGAGCCTGCACACAAAGTTCCTTGTAAAAGCCTATTGCAAGTTTGCGAGCTTCTTTCCTACTCATTGGTAGTTTCCGAGGTGGGAGTCCTTGAGATTGACATTGAATTCAGAAAGCGGTTAAAGACAGTTTTACCAATTTGTGATAACTGCAAAGTTGTCAGCAAAAACAGTGTTGTCCAGAGACGATATGGTAAATGTCATTATCCTTTGGCATTCAAGCATGTTTTACATAGCGGTACCTTAAAGAGTAACTAAACCCCAAAACCACTCTTTTTCTGCTGAAAACAAATGTATATGGGTATGAAGTTGTGTTGTTTGATTCTGGTTCAACTGTTGACATTTTAGTCAAAGTGTTTCAATTTGGCATATTTTGTTATAAAAATGTATTAGCGGCTGCCCTCTATGGGTTGAAATCCGGCTATTACAATCAAATTTTGCTATTGGCTGAGATGGATGACGTTTTGAAGGCAGCTTTCGTCATGAACCACCACTGTTCACCCCGTCCCTCCAATAAAAACTAGCACCTGTCGACTCTGCAATAGTGATGGGATCGGTCGTTCTTTTGACGGCACTGAATCACTAAAGTCCGTTCATTAAAAAGATTTGTTCAAAAAATCCGTGCACCGGATCTTTCAGTGTTTAGCAGGAGTCCTGACACATCGTTCTCAAACTCCCTGAACTGGTAAACAGCAAAATGTTCACATTCACTCTAACACGTTCACCACACGTACTGAGGGACGGTGCATTCACGTACCATAGTACACAGTCATTGGCAGGAGACGCAGAGCTACTTTGAGTGATATACATGCATTAAACTTACTAGCTACACGGTGAATGGAATCCTCAGCTCTGTTTGCAGTACATTCACTTAACATGCTACACGGGTGTTAGCAAGTTGACAGCACTAATTTTATAGCAGTAGGCTATGGTTATGAATGTGAATGCGCAGTACATGAACGTGAATCACGTTCTCAGCGACAGTTCTCTGTGCCAGTGAGAGACAGAGTGCTAGTGTTGGCAGTTCGTTCTTTGAACGAGAATCACTCCCCCGCCCTGACAGACTCCCCTCCGTGTGCAGCACATTCGCGAGTGACACAACACAACTCTCAGCAGTGCGATGTGTGTAATGTACCAATCAGGAACCAGTCGCGAGTACCAGGAAATGCAGTAGAGCTTGGTTTAGTGATAAAGGGGGGTGACCCCTGCAGGGCAGAAAGTAACAGTACAGAGTCCACAATCCAAAAGTCAAAATCCAGTTAAAAAATAGAATCAAAAACCAGTGCAGCAATCACAGTAATTGTAGTCGGACAGAAATGGGTCTGGTACACAGGAATAGTTCTATCAGAGAAGCAAACCAGAATCCACAGGACGTAATCCGAATCGTTACCAGGGCAGCAAGCAGAGATCTCGTAGTCGGGCGGAAAAATGGTCAAAACACACAGATGCAACAATAATCCAAAATCACTAAGGCAAGAATCGAAAGTCAGGCAATCCAGTCAGAAAGATAAACACTGAGAAATCAAGGCGAGAAACGTGGCACAAGAAAACTAGGGAGAATGATCTGACAAGAAAGTGAACCAAACAGACATCTTATAGACACATCCGGGGTAAACACATGACCAGGGAGAACAGGTGCAATCAATGGTAACAATGATCAGGGAGAGACACATGAGGAATAAACTAATTACATGAATTTGGCTGTAGCCAAAACGCAGACAGGGATCACAAGACAAACCTAAGTACAAAACAACAGCTCCGGTTAAGGAGTACTAAAGTGCCAAGATAAAAGAAAAGGAAAGCACAAAGTATCAGTGGAAATCCACAGAAACTTGCAGCAGAGATAATTAGGGATAGGCAAGGAGGCGGAGATTAGAATTGAGCGACTGCTGAGAGATTGTTAGTCAATTAGTATGTGCAGCTATACAATCCCGAGTGCATGTTAGAAAGTTAGTAAAAATATACAAGATTAGTGTGGTTAGTAATTAGCAAAAAAAATAAACTGTTAGTATGTGTTAGTAAGACAGTAAAAGAGAGAGGAAGGAAGAACACGAGATAATGAAAGAAGATTGAAACCCAGAAACCAATAAATCACCCGAATGAGTGGCATGCAAGACAAGGGACCGTGAGCAAAGATACACACATGACAAGACAGGGGAGACAAAGTGCAAAGCATGGAAATGAAAACATGGCATGGAAAACTAAATAATCGAAACATGAAAAATAGTAAACAAGAAATCTAAACTACCAAAACACAAAACACAATCCTAAGAATAGTCAGACATATGCAGTGGTCACTAAGCACAGAATCAAACATGGCATAGCCAGGCACAGAACTTAAACATGACATGAGAATGCAGAATCACAACAATGTGTGAATGATTTTTATTTTTTTTTGCTTCTGTGTGTTCTTTCACGCGTGTGAGTGTAGCGGAAGGCTGGGGGGAGAGAGTTGTGGCTGCTGTTCAAGACTGACTGGGCATGTGTTTACTGCTCCAGGAGCCCCGCCCATAATCAAGGCATTTTTTGAATGATCAACCTAGAGGAAAGCAGCCAAAACCTTGGGGTTTAGTTACTCTTTAAGAATTCAAGCATGTTTTACATAGTGGTACCTTAAGAATTCAAGCATGTTTTAGGTAATTTTGCGATTTTATGCACCTCGTTTTTGAAGCCCTGTAGCTCTCAAACCGTAAGTCCGATCATCTTATGGTAATTGGAAAGTTTGTTGGGAATTGTCCATAGTATCAGATGTACCAATAATGTTGGTATGCTACCTGCCATTTTAGGGTAAAAAGCATGAAAATTTATTCAAAACGGAACAGCAAGAACCCTCTGACCGATCACCAGAATCATCGTTATTTTCATTGTCACTTGGTTCAGAGCCAAAATCTTCATCCCCTGAGTCCTCATAGGCAAATCATTCGTCAAGTACTTGGTCCACATTCATCCTGAATTCACAAAAAAATCGTCACTTTTCTAGCAGAAATTGCGCGATAAATTACTATTGGAACACCATATTGAGAGCTGACTGCAATAAAGAGTTATGTCCAATATATAACATCTGGACATAACTGTTTATTGCAGTCAGCCCTCTATATGTATTTGGTACCAAATCATTGCTCTGAGTGCCCTCTATCGTTAGAGAAGCAAACAGAGGCTTTGCACACCACAGGCATAGAGAAATCTCGGAATATCAATGCATTAGTATTGTCATGACCCAGGGTGGAGAGCAAATTCTGGAGGTAGCATTTCCGTTCTCGACCTGAGGCCGAGACCGACTTCTGAATGGTACAGTTCTTGTCTCGACGGAACCGTCTAAGGGTTAAGACAGATAATTTGACTTGCTTATGTTAAAACGTCACTTTGTGATTTAGTTTTTCCAATCAAAAGTTGAAATTCAGTTTGAGCCATGAATTGCTGTTTTAAAGATGTTTTTTTTTTGTAACTAGTGTAGCTGGATCATCCTGCAGTTGGAACTGCTGTATATGCAATGAAACGCATTTGGACACCTAGTGGTTACAGGTTGCGGTTGCCCTTCACTTAGTAATTCAAACTGTATCAGAGACAAAAATTACAGTATTTTTTAGAACATACTGGTTGTCTCAGTCTGTCTCACTGCTGTTCAAATGTACAGTGCTTGCACAGAAACACTTTTCATGACATCATCTCTTGTTCTTTCAGTTTATTAAAGTATAGTACATGTATGTCAGTTGTTAAATATGTATATGTTGAATGTAGCATTCACAAAAAATATTTTATTGGTCGCTGGTTGTGTCTGGTTTGGCATAGGCCTCACATATTGCTGTGACAGAGAAAAAAATAATAGAGATCGCCAACCTGCCCTAAAAATGTGACCAAAAAAAAAAGCCAAAAGAGAGAAAATACCAAAATATCTTCAAATCAGTCTGATAGGAAACACACCTATTATTTTATCTGGCACAAGGATCACATGCGCATAGTGGGTCGGAGCCCATCCAAGCAAGCACTGGTTGAGAGGCATTAGTACGCCTTGTACAATTAGCCATTCCATGGCTGGTCACACAAACTTTATTTAAACACACTCTCATATGTGTGACTTATTAAATGTCTTCAATTAACCTAATATGCTGGTCTTTAGACCTGAGGTTCTCAATTTATCCAGAAGGGGCTGGCGTGGGTGGAAGCTTTCATTGCTCATTCGTACCTGATACTTACTGAACAAGGTCTTTATCAAAGACTAGGGGTTGATTAGGAGAATCATGTGTGCAACTGCAAGCCTGAAATGAAAGCCTGCACCCACGCTAGCCCTCTCTAAATATGATTTAAAACAGGGGTGCTCAGACTTGGAGGAAACGGGACTCGCCTGGAGAAATCCCACACAAATGTGGAGAGAATATTAAAACTCTTCTCGGAGGGGTCCAGGCTGGGATTTGAACCCATGATCCACTCGCTGTGAGGCAACAGTCCTGCTGCCCAGATTCTCACAGCAAGCTGTGAAATCAGTTCAGTTTATCCCTCTTCCAGACACATTTCTTTGAGCATGACAGCAGTAAGTCCACACTTCACCACAAACTCATTTTAGTGCATATTGGGGTCATTCCCACTCGCATCCCAATGGTCCGACTGCTCTCACTGCAATCTCATCACAAGCTCCAGTGAAATTATTCAGTAAAAATATTTAATTAACTGTTACAATATCCAGACGCAAGTGTAAGGTTCCTGAGAAAGTATAGCTACTGTGCTCATAGTCTAAGGAATATGGTTGTCTTCTTACAGAGTTTTATAACATTTAATATAGCTATATCATATGGAAAATTTTTAGACTTGCATTTTATTGCGTTGCTATATCGGGATAAGTAGCAATCTTTTGTATGCCCACCATGTATTTAGAATGATTGCAGTTCCTCGCTAATATACCTTAATTTCAATATTCATTTCAACCTGCTGCGTTTCCATTATGGTAATGCCATTATTCAATACTGCCAACGCCCTCACAAAGGAAAAACAAGCTATTAGGAGACAAGAGCTGTCGTGGCTTTTCATTAAAACCGCAAGACGTTATCGATAAATCAGTGTATGTTTATATGAGCATTGTTGCAATGATAATCCTGCACAGTGCCGCATAGGGGAGTATAGACAAACTGAACGAGGGAAAATGCATTCCCCTGCATTTAAAGCGACCTGGATCGATGTTAGAAAAGCACATGTATTTTATCACACATAAAGATGAATGACTCTAAACTGAATGTACAAAATCTGTGGCTACAACTCCCACAAACCATCCCGGTACTCTACAACTGCTGGTATCAAGTGGCGCAGTGCAGCCTCATGGGAGATAAATCAACACGTTTCCTGTACCAAGAGCTCATAACGAGACAATGAAATAACAATGTGCTGTGGCAAGGACACCTTTTATCAGGACAGGTTCGCTCATGAGAGAAAGGCTACCAGCCCACTTGAGCATTAAACTACAGTTGTACATCTGTTTGCACCCTTAAAACTCCAGGGGCTCTTTGACAGTGCTTTGTTCTCAGGAAGGTATCTGTAGCCTTTTATAAGGCAGTGCAGCCATGTTAATGTTATGGTTCTGGTTTTGTGTTCTTGTTTATGCTCATGTTCTATGTTCATGATTTTGTCTTTTATTTATTATTTTTTGTTATTGTAATTCTCAGGTTTTCGTTCAGTCCATTTTCTGTTCCATTGCACTTGTCTCCCCTGTCTCGTATTCTAGTTACTTCAGTCCCTCTCCCCGGTTTGTGTGCTCACATGCTTTGGGTGATTTCAATGGTTTCTGGTGTTTAATATTATTCCTTCAATTCTCGTTTACTTCCTTCACCTTGCTGTTCTGATTACTAAGAAGACTAACATTTGTTTTTTGTATCATAGTCCACTAACCCAGCTAATCCATGTACATATATCACTAACTCACTAATGAGCACCCTAGTTAAATCTGTAAAGTTTGTACAACTAATTTGTACTAATTCTCTCTCAGCACCTGTTTTAGTCTCCGCCTCTTGCTCAGCTTTACCTGTCTCCCTCTGCGTTTCTGCGAGATCTCTCGCACGTGCCAAATTGCTTTCCTGCACTCATTATCTGTGCACTTACAACTCCTTGACCGGAGCTGTTTAAATGTTATAGGCTGTTTGCATGATTCCCGTCCGTGTCTTGGCTTTCGCCAATTTTTGTGGTTAGGATTTCCCTCATGTGTTCCTCCCTTTGTAATTAGTCTGATCCAGCTCACCCCGCATATGTTCCCGGCATAGCATGTGACTTCCCTCCCGTCTATTTAGAGTCCTCACTGCTGTTCTGACCTTGTCAGAACGTTCATCAGTATTTCTTTGAGCAGAGCCTTTCGTATGCCATTGAGTATTGCTTTCCTTCAACTGTTTTGTCCGACCAAGATTCTTGCCATTGCCCTTTTTGTATTGATTTTGTCTTTCTGGATTTCAAAATATTTTTCTACGACCACGATTTTTGCGTTTGGATGCCATTTGTATGACCCACTGCTTTGTTTATCGACTATGAAGTTTGCCTACTGTCTATGTGCCATTACTCCTCTGTTACTGGTTCTGACATGGCCTGTCTCGTCAACTCTGTTTTTGGATTTAGTTTTGTGGCTTGGCAATTCTTGTGTTTTTTGGTACTGACCCGGAACTCATGAATGGCATATGTTTTTTGGATTTCTCTCTCTTGCGTGTAGTTCCTGAACACACCCTCACAGTTAAAGGCTTTGAGTGCTGTCTACTCTACTAACCCCAATTCCAATGAAGTTGGGACATTGTGAAAAATGTGAATAAAAACAGAATTAAAAAGTAGAGGCGCTCGAAGAGTGCAAACCTCTGCCAAGGCAGCACAATCCAAATCTTCATAGTGGGAGCAAAGTTGAGTTATCGCATGTCATACGATTTCAAGATGGCTGCCGTGGCAACCAAATTGTTTCTCTGATCGCGGTGAAAATCAATAGAGTCCATCCTTTACGTAATAGCAATGCACCCACAAAATTTCAGCCAAATCCGTGCATTACTTTGAGTTATGTTGTTCACACATAGACAGACAAGGGTGAAAACATAACCTCCGCTAGGTAATGAGCTAATATTTATCATGAAATAGTAAAATGCCTCACTGTCAACATCTGATATGTTGTCTATCGTCCATTGTTAATAAAATATGGGTTTATGAGATTTGCACATCATTGTATTCAGCTTTTATTCACATTTTACACAACGTCCCATCTTCATTGGAATTGTGTTTTGTGAATAAAATGGCTTAAAAGCAATTAGTGTGACTGAAAGACTTAAGACTTCTCAGTGATCAAATATAAAACAAAAGTTTTCTTCCTGACAAAGCTTTGGAATGGCAACTCATGCTGATAATATGAATGTGAGCGACAATTCAGTAGATACTACAAGTTGAATTTTATTTTTGAATTTGCACTTGCACTCTCCTGTGGATGTTGTGAAACTCCACACATCATTTTTGCTCGGAGACTCCTAATGAACTCTGGCCCCATTCAAGCTTCTCCCATGAAGGATTACTAAGGCATGAAATGTAACAGTGGCTTAGGACCTGAACATGAGCTGCGGGTAACAGGTTCAAATTTAAAGTGCAATACTACACTGTAAACGCGATAGTGTGATGAGCTCAAATATTTTGTGGAATCTGATTACCTCAAAAAAAATTGTGGAGGCCAACTTACTTGCATTGCATGGAAGGAATTTAAAGAAAGAGTTTTTTATGTTTTTAAGTGCTGTGAACACAAGATCATTAAGTTGGCGTACTTATTTTTTTCCGAGGTTATCAGTTTACATGAAACATCTGAGTTTATTATACTTGTCAGGTTTTTCAGAGTACTTTATTGTGTCAGCAATTGTTAGGTGCCTTAAGGCCCAGTCACACAGCCGATCACGCACGAATCACTCACAAATCACGCACAGATTGGGTTTGTGCGTGCTTGTGCGTTGAGAAATTGACCAATTTTTCGGGGTGTCGGGGGTAGAAATCTCGGACGAATCACGCATGAATCGCGCATGAACCACGCATGTATCACTTACAATCACTGACATATCGCGCACGTCGACGCATAATAGCAAACACGGTGCAGTATTCCACGAACATTCGACGCACGCCCGACGCATGAATCACCGGCGGAGCATGCACGGAAAACGCACCTTCGGCGTCACTATCGCTTCGGTTCAGCGCATATAAAAAGCGGTGAACGACGGGAGTTCCTCAGTACCTTTCGCCAATCAAGAACACTTCAAGAGATGCCACCCAGGAAAGCTCGCTTGCCCTCAAAGACAAGGGTGCAGAAGAAGAAAGCTGCTGAAGAAGAAGTCCATGTTGATCCACCAGAAGCTGCTGCTGCTGAAAAACCTGCTGCTGGTGCTGCTGCTAGGAGGTCCCGTAGGTCTGGAATGGCAAAAGTGCCCGAAATGGCTGCTTTTATATGCCAAAATACATACGTGAGTTGTCAGTGGTTCGTCAGTGGAACATCAGTGAATCATCAGTTTTCTGTCAGTCAGTCGTGCGTCGGAAATGCGTCACTCGTCAGTGGATGTGCGTCGTTATGCGTTTTCCGTCAGTGATATGTCAGTTATTCGTCAGTTTTATAATTGATTGTCAGTGGATGTCAGTGGAATGAACGTGATATGTGCGCGTTTCATGCGTGATATGAACGTGGGGCATCAGTGGAAGGACGTGGACGTGCGCGGATTCAAACCAGTTCTGACGGATAAGCACTGACGGCCGACGAGTGTCCCGCGCATAGTTACGCATACTCGACGCATAAACTACGCATGCCGACTCATGAATTACGCACACCAACGCACAGTTGTGCGTCGGAAAATTTTTGAACCGTTCAAAACTCGAAATCACGCACAAACCGCCTTCGACGCACATCCACTTACAATCACTGACAGTCCACGTTCGTTCCACCGACGAATTACGCATACGACGCACGCTCCGCGCAGAAACGAAAATCTGTGCGTAATTCATGCATAATTCATGCGTTTTCGCTGTGTGACTGGGCCTTTAGGGGCATCCTCTTGATTGAATATGTTGGATGATGTATGTGAAGTGATAAATATTTAATTTAGGATAAATTTGAAAACACTTTAAGGTTCACATGAATCGCCATTAATTTAGCAGTTAACATCAAACCTCTGAAAAGTTAGCCAGCTTACCATCAATTCACGCGAACAACTACAATAGGTAATACCATTTATTCCAGAAAATTGGCGTTAAAAAATCTAATTATCCACAGATAAGTTATTAGAAGTCCATTCTATGCCTTCCTAATGTACAACCCCAATTCTGAAATAGTTGGGACAAAGTGTGAATTGGGAATAAAATCAAAACGCAATGACTCACATCACACCAGCCCGTATTTTATTCACAATAGAACAGAGATGACTTAACAAATGTTGAAACTGAGAAATTTTATCCACAAAATTAGCTCATTTCAAATTTGATGGCTGCCACAGGTGTCAAAAAAAAGTTCAGACAGGGGCCTGTTTACCACGGTGTAGCATCCCCTCTTCTTTTTAACACAGAGTGGAGACATCTGGACATTGATGAGACAAGTTTCTTGAATTTAGCCATTGGAATTTGATCCCACTATTGTTGAATACAGGCTTCCAGCGGCTGGAGAGTTTTGGGTCTCCTTTTACAGACTTTTCGTTTAACTGTGTGCCAAATGTTCTCAATTGGTAAAAGATCAGGACTGCATGTAGGCCTGCTCAGCACACAGACTCTTCTGCAACGAAGCCATGCTGTTGTAATAGCTGCATTATGTGGTCTTGCATTGTCCTGCTGATACACAAGGCCTTCCCTGGAATAGATGTCATCTGGAGGGTAGCATATGTTGCTCTAAAACCTTTATTGTTAAGGATTTAGAGGGAAAACACTGGGACTACTCGAAACAAGACTCGGAACTCAACTCGGGACTGGGAGAGACAAAAAGGGAAGAGACGCCAGGAGCAGGGATCCAGATACGGGGGGGGGGGGGGGACCCAGGGCACTCCGGTCAACTGAACCCCCCCAGGGCACTCCGGTCAACTGAAGCACCGTGCAACAGCACTGAAGGAGAACTAAGGAATCCAAAAACTAGAACCAGAGAGGGGCGGACTCGGGACAACTCAGGAAGGGGACCTAGGGAACACTCGGAAGCAGGGTCTGGGGCACAGGACAAGACCGTGGGCACAGCTGGCAGATGGCTAACTCGGAAGGCACAGCTGGCCGGGAGAAGGGTCAGGGAGAACATCAGGAGAGGGGCAGACAGGACGACAGGCACACCGGGCACTGGAGACGGCGAAGGCCACAGGCACACTGGGCACTGGAGACGATGAAGGCCACTGACACACTGGGCACAAGACAGGTGGCACACAGGGCTCTGGAGACGAGGGGCACCTGGGGCTGAGCAGCAGGAAGGGAAGGCTGGGCTGGGAAAGCGGCTGAAGAACACACAGAAGAGATGAGGAGACCAGAGGGAAAGTGCACAGGGCAGGGAGTGATGTGAAGCAGGCGGGAGCAAAGTCAGATCTGAACTGGCTTGCTTCAGGCTGACAGATATAGGCAGGGGGCATGGGCAGACACAGGTGCAGGAACTTAATATAATTAACAAGGGGTGGAACATAAGGGAAACCTAATTACATGAAACAGATAAACATTAACACACAGACGGGATCACAAAACAATCCCAAAGACAGAATAAATAAACTGAATAAAAAGACTCCTAAGTATACAGAATAAGAGCCAGAATAGATAATGAGAATGCAGAGTTTCTGCAAGAAAACTTAGCTAAGCCAGTGAATAGAAAAGCAAGGGGCGGAGACTAGAACAGGGTGACTGCTGAGAGATCATTAGTCAATTAGTAAGTGCAGCTATACAATCCCGGGTGCTCGTTAGTATGTTAGTCTAATATAAAATGTTAGTTTGGTTAGTAAATTCTAGAAAATAACAAACCGTTAGTAGGGGTTAGTAATATAGAACAGCAAAGGGAAATTAGAGAAAGAGAAAGGAAGGAAGGCTGAAACCCAGAATCCATTAAATCACCAGAGTGTCACAATCAATTAAGACAGAAACTGCTACAAACAATGACACAACCGGGGAGAAAGCAAAGACAGTACATGGGTAAAATGTGGACTGGACTAACACGGGAGAGGAATAAAATGTGAACACTGAGACATGGACTAAAAACTGACATCACCAAAATAATAAAAACCTAAAATAGGCTAACCAGACACACAGACCATGGAACACAACATTTATATACTTTTCAGCATTCATCGTGCTTTTTAAAACACGTGTCCCACACCATATGCACTAATGCATCCCCATACCATCAGAGATGCTGGCTTTTGAACTGGATGCTATTAACAGGAGGGCTGGTCTTTCTCCTCCTCAGCCCGTAGGACAGGGGTGGCCAACCCTGGTCCTGGAGAGCCACAGGGTCTGCTGGTTTTTAGTGTTACTCAGCACTTGATTGATGAATTAAAGCAGTTGATTACACACGTCACTTATCTCACCTGGTGTCTTAGATTTAAATTGGGAGGAGAAAACCAAACCCAGCACACCCTCTGGCTCCACAGGACCAGCGTTATCCACCCGTTTTATAAACTTTTATCTGCACTTCTACTTTGTCTGCATTACAACTAACCAACTTGCCAAATCTTGGTTAACACGTTAATCACAACCTGCAAGTCTGCTCAATTGGCTCTAGGATTGTTGTGGGTTCTTCCAGTTAATTGCTTGATTGGCTTATTATTACCAAATTAAAGACACCAGGTGAGATCAGTTAAGAGTGTAATCAAATGCTTTAATCCATCAATCGAGTGCTGAGTCACACCAAAAATCAGCAGACACTGCGGCTCTCCAGGACCAGGATTGGCCACCCCTGCCGTAGGACATGACGCCCATGATTTCCAACAAGAATCGCCTGACCACAAGACACTGTGCCACTTTGCTACAGTCTATTTTAAACGAGCCTTAGCCCACAGAAAACGGCGCTGCTTCTGGATCATGCTCAACAATGGCTTTTGCATGATTGAGTTTTAGGTGGCATCTGTGGATGGCACGGCAGACTGTTTACAGACAGTGGTTCGTTGAAGTATTCCTGGGCCCATTTAATAATGTCAATGACAGAATCATGCCGGTGAGTGATGCAGTGGTGGCTGAGGACCCGAAGATCACTGGCATCTAGTAAAGTTCTTCGGCCTTGTCCCTTATGCTTTTGATGATGTTATGCACTGTCGAAGATGAGACCTTCAAAGCCTTTACAATTTGTCATTGAGGAACATTGTTTTTAAAGTATTCCACAATTTTTTTACGGAAGCCTTCACAGGTTGTAGAGCCTCTGGCCATCTTTACTTACTAGAGACTCAGCGTCTCTCAGACAAACTTTTTATAGCCAATCATGTTACACACCGGATGCCAGTTAACTTAATTACTTGCAAAATCTTCTTTCAGCTGATTCTCTTACATATTAATTGCTTTTTCAGGCCATTTTTGCCTGTGTCCCAACTTTTTTGAGACCTGTTGCGACCAAAATATTTAAAATTAACTCATTTTGTGTATAAAAATGTGAAATGTCTCAGTTTCAACCTTTTGGAATGTTATCTATTTTCTATTGTAAATAGCATATTGGCTGGTGATCTGAAAGTCATTGCATTTTTGATTCACAATTTACACTTCATCCCAACTATTTCAGAATTGAGGTTGTATAAATGATCATTGATACATTCAATGTTACTTCAAAAATTAATTAAACTCTTCCACCCTGGACTTACCATTGTAGAGATTAAAGCTCTGCTCTCACCTCGCCTTAAAGTGCATTACTTTTCCAAGCCCGTTCCAATTTACTTTTCCTAATTAACAACTAAGGGCCCTAAATTCGTTGACTAGGCACATGCTCGGCGAATGCAGGGAGCGTCGCGCCAACGGGGTGTATCCAGGCAATTTCATGCCCGGTGCAGCTCCTCTGTCCCGCCTCCGTCCCTCCTGCTGGTGCAAGTGGCAAAGAGGGAGGAGAGAACGTGTGAGTGGTTTAACATAGCCGAGTCAAATCTTCACCAATCAAATGAGCTCCTCTCCTCAACTGTAAAAGTGCTCTGGGCGAGGCGCAGTGCAAACTTCGTTCGACATGGATGAAGTAGGACACAGCAGCAACACCAGACGGCCAAACTTCAGCCAGGAGGAAACTGATGTTCTGGTCCGGTAGGTTCAAGCTCACAGTGGCCGAATAAATGGTCACGTGAACAGACCTTCTCGGGCTGATGATGCAAAAGCGGCCGCGGAATTCTAAACCCCCCTAGAACCGTGGCTGGCGCTTTTTTCACGGCAGTGCAAATGAGAAAACAGCAACTTGAGTCAACATTTGCCCAGTTACGTAGCCCTACTGCAACCAGAACGAATCCGACAAGGGGTGCACTTGACAGCTGTGTAAGCCTATAGACTAAATTTAGTAGGCTAATAGTACACAACAATAAAAGTTGAGATAAATGTAGCCCAGATCAGGTTTTGTTTCTAAAGCCGCTTTCACACTGGACGCAAAACAAATTTTCCACACGATAGATTACATTCAAAGTCAATGCAAAGACGCAAATACACGCGAAACGTGCGTATTTGCGTCTTTGCATTGACTTTGAATGTTATCTGTCGTGCGAAAATTTTGTTTCGCATCCGGTGTGATAGCAGCTGAAGGACACATCCACAGGGGCGGATCTACTGGGGGGGCCTTGAGCCTTGCCCCCCTTGCTGCCCCCCTAACTTAACTGTACTTAAAACTATACTTGAAAACAAATCACCATTATGTCTAAAAGCCCCTCAAAGCATCGAAGTAAATGATGAATTAACCAAAAAAAATTTAAATTTAATAATCGACTCATCAAAAAGCTGCGGTCCTGCAGCGGAGTCTGCGTGACGAGCCTCCTGCTCTGCGCAGGTTTGTCAGTTGTCGTGGACACCTGTTGGCGTCTGCGTGTTGCGCAGCAGAGTGGAGCCACTTAGCCACCCAACTTTCTCCAGGTAAATTCAGTTTCCCCCGGTGATGTTTTAACATACGAAGTTAAAGTTAAGTTAAATTTGTAATAGATGGAATGTAAACCAAGGCGGTGGTTTAATGCGCTCATTAATTGCTGGTCAAAAGTTACTCACTCCCGGGTGATTTCTTGGAGCATTTTCCCCGTCGGTAAGTTTTGATTATAGTAAAAACGAGAACAGTTTATGATGCATTTAGCTAGATACCAAAAACAGGAATGTTTGAATCCAGAGGGCCACTGTTAAGTTTCGGTGTTATGTGAACAATATCACAGCAATGAGGCTGCATAATAAAACCAGGTCCTTACTGTCAGGGCAGTGGCTACTGGCACGGACCCGTATCTCTAGCCTGTAGGCTAAAGGTAAGGCAGCAGTATTAGTAGCCTCTCCTCTCATTCAATCACAGGTAAAGGTCCGGGCGGGTCCCTACCGACTACCGTTAGCCCTTTTTGTAAACATATGGATGGTATGTCCTAATGAATTTGGCACGTGTCAGCCGAACCAGGCAAAATTTCTTTAATTCCATTGAAACTTGAAATATAACTGTTATTATTTTACTGTATATATGTTTGTATAGATCTGGCAATTCCGTTTCTTGACGTAGCTCATAAGTACTCGCGGCAGGAGCAATATCCGACTCGGCGGAAATTCCACCACACGACTATGTAGCCTGACAATCATCAGACGATAGAAATCTAATGTTAGCTTTTCTCTGTATTGAAACAGCGTGCAAAAGAGCTAGGTTTGGATATGTTTGCCAGACGCTTTGCTGCAAAGCACAACAATCGTCGTCTTTAAACTTTAAACTGTTTAAATGAAATAAGATCATTGGAAGCAATGCAACTGCATAAAGACATTTCGAATGATCTTATTTCATTTAAACCACCTAACTCCTGTTCCAACGATGTGCGCCGCCATGAGAACCCTGACGGTATCCTACTTCCGGTCATTGCTCACTGCTCTGAATAATGAATGTTGCCCACGGCTAATGTGATATCATTGAGTAGTGGAGCAAGTGACAACTGGGTTTTTACCCTTGTGCAAAACAAAGAAACTGCTCGCCAGACTATTTGCTGAATCAAAAGCATTTTGATACAGTTTGCTAGCTAATCAGTTCCTGCATATGAATTCCAGCTTGCCGTCTTGTCATGCTTTTTTTTACTTTGGCTGTAAGAACGTGAAGCCACTGTAATAAATATCTTGTCTTCGTTAAGCTAAAGAATATTTTGGTCAAATAAAAAATAGGTTAGCTAGCCTCTTTATTTGAATATACACTGTATGTATGAGTATGTACACATCCCGCTGTACCACAGATGCTAGCCGCAAACTACTACTCGGTTGGATGAAAACAGATGTAAGCAACAGTTCAACAAGAAGGAGGAGACCGGCGAGTCTATTGAACCACTATGAATCGACAGATAGAACGTTCAGGGATTAAGGTGGATATGAGCAGCGTTGACACGACCTCAGACTGAGTGAAGATGGCAGTCTAAGAAAATGGGAGGGTCCCTAGTAATTTGAGAGTGCCCATTGGTTAGTTTCACATCAGAATAGACTGGCAAAAGAATCCACCAATCACACATAGTGATAGAAAGATGAAGCATACACTACCGCTCAAAAGTTTGGGATCACTTGAAAATTTTCTTGTTTTCCTTGGAAACACACATAAATAACGCTGAATAGGAAATATAGCAAATGAATAGAACATGCTAACATTGTCTGAGTTAGAAATAATGATTTTAATGGAAAATGATGAGTATGTACTTCAAACTTTGCCTTCATTAAAAAAAACACCTTTACTGTTGATACTAAAACTGGTGTTTGACGGGAACTATTTAGCGCGGCTGCTAGTTGACAACCTGTGAGGCGTCTTTGCCTTAAACTACACACTCTCAGATATTTGTCTTCTTGCACAGTTGCGTATCGGGGCCTCCCACTCCTTTTTTCTGTCCTTGTTAGTGCCAGTTTGTGCTGCTCTCTGAAGGGAGTAGTTGACAGCAAGGTAAGAGATTTTAAGTTTTCAATTTCTCGCATTGAATAACCTTCTTTTCTAAGCACAACAATACACTGACGGGTCTCTAAAGGAAGTTCTTTCGTTCTGGCCATTTTGAGCCTGTAAACAAATAAACAGCTGCTGATGCTTCAGGTACTAAACCAACCTCCAGAATGCCATGCTCCCTTTTGCGCTCCCTTATTAGTTCAACGGCTTTCAGCAGTGCAGCACATTTGCAGAAGGGCTTTCTAATAATCGATTAGCCTTCTAAAATGCTTAACTTAGATTAGCAGCCATACCATGAGATTGATGCAGAGGACTGACAGTTGCTGATAATAGCCCTCTGCAAAAATGTAGATCATTCTTTGAAAATCATCTGATTAAGTTTAATCGTTTGTAAAATGGATAAAAATGTTTGTGAAATGCATGAAAATGTATTTTTCTTTGGAAAACAAAGAAATTTGCAAGTGTTCCCAAACTTTTGAGCGGTAGTGTATGTAAAGGTCTCTCTTAAAAGCTTTCTACCGCCAGCTGTGAATCACATGGGATATTGCGTGTTTGCAGTCAAATAGTAGTAAATCAGTTTTTTATCTTGAGTTTTCTGCCCACCCCCTGCCATCCCTTGGTAACACTCCTGCTCCCAACACCTGGCTGACCAGGAACAACCCATTTTCTAGACAGATATGTTGCCCATTGGGTGCATGAACTTTTGGGACATGGTGTATGTTATGGTCTCAGATCGAATTAAACAAAAAATGTATTTACTTCCTTTTGCCTTGGTCAAGGCTGGATTAATACCCCCTCCCCTCCCTAACACCCACACCTTCCAAAGAAGCGGAGACATAACACTTACTCTTCTTTTAAAAAATAAATATCAATGTTTTGTTTATTATGCTGACTGAATGCTTGAAACAATCTGTGTACACAACAAATTTAACCTACTATGGCAATTAACAAATGACAAACCATGCAACAAGATTAAATGCACCCACATTTCTTGCTTGTGCTGCGTAACTTCAATATAATAATCAGATCAACCAAACAACCTATCACCAACTGAAAGTGTATGATCATTTCAGCTGCAAGTTAAGACGGCACTGCAAGTTCGAATTGATACCGGAAACACAATGTTCAATATGATAATTGGATTCTGAAGCACATAAACCCATAAAATGACACTCACAAAGTGATGGGCCATGCAATCATATTTAGTGATCGACAGTTTCGTCCGGCACTGGCTTTTCTGGTGAAATCATTGCAAGAATTCGATAAAGGAAAAATAAAGCAGACAAGTTTTACTTAGACTAGGATCTGACCCAAACGAATTTTGATGCGCGTATCACAATCAGGAGGTGAACGACAACGACGCAAAATCAATTAGGCTAAAATTATCCCGACAAAACAGAATCAAATAAAACTATTAAAAAATTCAAGTTTAGCAGGAGTCCAGGTAGTCCCATTGCTACTAACGACTCTTTTTGTAAGCGGATAAATACACTTTCTGTGGCGATCAGGATGTGAATCCTCACTTGGAAATGCGTTAAAAGTAATCATGCCACCTGTTTTCATGTTATGGTTCGTGCACCCCTCAACTTCATACAATTTTGGCATGGTTAAAGAGGAAAAAAATCACGATAATAATGAGATGTTTCAGCTTTGAGCGTAGATTCAATACAGTGACTTTGAATTGTTTTCAGTGAACTGTGTTCACCAGCCTTATTACTGTGGCAACTGGCAAGTGGAAGAGCAATAACGGCGCGCGTTGCACATCAGAAGGATAAAATACCATCGATGCTCGATTTGCTTTTGTCGTACTTTCACAGTGTCCTCGCTTAAATGACCAAACCTTCACGCTTATGATAATCGTTTCGGCGCGAATCATTTTCTTTTCTCGTAATGAACCGCAAAAAGCGTAAAAAACTCTCCCAACACGGAGGGCCTCTCCCTGCCCAAGGGCCCCTGGGCACGTGCCCAGATTGTCCATATGGTAGATCCGGCCCAGGCCTTGGTGGGGCAGACTACTGTGCAAAATTTTTTCGCACATTCAAAGCAATTTTGTAGGGCAAATTTGTTAGCAAAAATGATGAAATAAAAAGGTTCTAATAACAGAGAAATATACTCAACAGAGCTGTAAATTGTTATAAACTATATCAAACCAATATTTGGCATAACTACCTTTTGGCAAAAAATCTGGGACACTGTCCTGTCTTGCTATGGTTTATAAGATGATAGGCTTTTTGCGTGTTCCGAGCAGAGTGGAAAACTTGCCACCACTCTCCTGCTGACTGACTGTCTCACTTGCGTCTTTCCCCCCAAAGTAAGTGCAGACAGCCATGGTGATGTTGACATCACGGAAAGACTGATGTCAAGACTATATTATCTGTACCAACGGTTTTTAATGAAAAACAAACATTTATTTATTAAACTCTTTCTTGATTTAGCATTCGAAACATCAAATAAATTTTTTTTAAAAATGTGGGGTAACAAAGAGTTTTGCATGGTACTGTGTGTATATATATATATATATATATATATATATATATATATATATATATATATATATATATATACACCTTTTTCTGAACTTCGAAAGACCTTGATGTGTTATGTCACAATTAATGCGGATAGGAAAATGCTTGGTTACTATTCAAAAAAACAATAATGTAAGCAAATGGGAAATAGACATTAATTCTACTGATTCTCTGAACGGAACAAATGAACAGGCAGGGCTCAAATTTCTTGGCGCAGCGCAGGGTGGCGCAGCCCACGCAGTGGTAATTTTGTCCGGTGCGACACCGTGCGCAGCCACTTTGGGCAATTTGGTGGACTGACGTGCGCCGAGATGGATGTGGCGGTGCAGTAGGGGGTGGTGTCACATATTCATCATGAGGCAGTGACAATTTTTAGGCAAAATGCTCTGCTGAAAGTCCGCAGAGCGCTTGCCAGCTCCAACCTGGTTTACTTTCCGTGCAGTGATAATTTGGTTAGCATTGTGCGCATGTCACCGAAACCTCACAGGCAGGTTTCCAGAATGTCAGGCGCATTTCAATGCAAAACATAATTACAGCAACCACTATTTAATGTAACTATCTGAATCAGCACGTAAATTATTGTATCTTTATCGATTGTCCGGTTGGCGGTCGTGGCACACGTAATGGAAACTTGACCTGGCAGCCCTCAGAGTGTCAGTGCATTCTCTGTGGCATGTTGCGTGCTACACAACATAGCTGTACCCCATGGATGTCACTTTGACCTCACGCAGGTCACTTTGCAGGACTTGAGACAGAGAAAGGCCGAACTACATCTGCCGTATCAACAGGGAGAGCAGCAGCGCGCACAGGAGAGGAGACACCACCTGGCTGCACAGCTCTGTCCTTGACACTAGAACCACGGCTGCCGCTTTTTATGCGGCACTGATGTTAGTAATGCATGGCATTTCATGTCAGTAAAATATATGAGTCCATCCATCCATGACTTATGTGTCTAAATACGTGTTTTCTATGTTATATCAAAGTTTTGAACTGTTGTAAAACTTGAGTATTGATATTAAATTACTTTGAGTGCCGTAGTCGCTTTGACTGCAAATACCCCCGTCTGCAACGTACGAGAGAGAGCGAATGAGAGAGAGAGAGAGAGAGGTGTGTGCATGCGGGCGTGTGAGTGCGTGTGTAGGCTATGTGGATCAGTGGCGGATCTAGAAAATTTTACATGGGGTGGCAAAGGGGTGGCAAGAGGTCTGGGAGGGGTGACACGGGACGTCCTCAGTGCGGTATTAGGAAATCCCCAATTCCAAAGAAGTTGGGACATTGTGTAAAATGTGCATATAAACAGAATACGATGATTTGCAAATCTCAATAACCCATATTTTATTCACAATAGAGCATAGATAACATATCAGATGTTGTAAGTAAAGACAGGCAGAGGTTCACCAATCTGCCAAAAAACTCCATCTAAAAATTGGGGAACAATTTCAGAAAAATATTCAATGTATTTATTTTACAGTGTGTCCCAAAAAAAGGAAACCAAGAATAAATGGTAAACTCTATAATTACTTAGCATTCTTTGATTAAAAATGGCATTTGGTGTTATATAACTATGCCTTCTGTCTAATGATGTCAAGTAAGTTGGAACTTGTGCCGCACTCAACTGAACAACAATGACACTTTTGGAGTAAGTCAGTGACCACTTAACAGATTACATGAAATGATGACAGGCCTAAACACAGATGAACCAGGATGATCAGTTTCAACTTGTCATTGTCGGGGCCATTAGTGCTTTAGGTTGTGTAATGTGTTCTGCTTTAAATATAAACCCAACTAGCTGCATGACAGATGTGCACAAAACATGTAGCTGTACTGACAATGATGCCTGACTAATTTTGTTTTCTTTGAATGATGTGAAAAAGTAAACAGTTGTGTAATTAATAGTCCTAATTAGTTTTATCGATACTAAGTTTCAACAGAATACTTCTCATTTTATTCCCAGTTTCCCGTTTTTCTGGACGCACTGTATTATTATGCCTTTCAAGATGTAGTCGAGTGAATATTCAAGCCAAATGAAATAAAAGTTGAAATAAATACAGCAGAAGTACTTATGTCACAGTCCAGGACTAACATTGGCCATCTCTTTTAAGAGAGCTTCTTAAAGCATCATGAAACACATGCATTGCTTCCATCCCCGGAGTAAAGAAAAGCGTGAGAGGTCCAGAGTCACAATGCAGGTGAGACTGATAAACCTCCATGCACAAGGAATACAATTCCATGAAAGAATCTCTTACAAATGCGTCGATTGGATAATTGCTGATTACAGCAGAGGAACGTAAAACTCACACGGAATGCATGATAGTGGACAGCTGTGTCTTATTTATGAAAAGTGACCACACCTGTTAATATTGAGAGTTTTCTGAGATTTTGTCATGGTAATTTAACCCCTTTGCGCAGAAGCCAAATCTGGCTTTTTAGGTGTTACCTAATTTAAGGCTTTATAATTCAGGATTGCAACTTCACAGACAGAAAAACATTGGCTCAATTGAGTCTAGACACTTGAAGCATTAAGACTCCCATCGTATTTCAGTTTATTTTTTATGATTTTGGTGGAGAAAAGGGGCTGCAAACATAAAAAATCTTCATGAGAATTCATCATTGAAGTAGCAAAAAAAATTATATTGACAAATGAAAAACTAGGGCTTTAATCTATACATTTCTGGGATCATAAACTTCTTGACCACAAGTAAAATTCATCTTGAACATTACATTCTAGATTACCTGCTTGCTATTAGCCAAATTAGACAGCTATCCAGGTGTCTCCCCAAAGTCTGAGATTCATCAAAATGGTTCACTATCAAATCATACATTCATCATATATTTAACACAAATTAACTTTTGGGTCATGAAATAAAGCATGAACTAATGATTTTCTGGTTGAGTTTCGCATGAATTTATCAATATCAGTGCAGTTGAACATCATTGGTTACCAGTAACCTCTCCAAACACGTAACATGCCTTTTCTCCATAATAAAGTCAACAATACAGTCCATTTTTCTTTGAAGTCCCCCAAGCATTAAATAAAGTGCTGATTAAACAGCTATAACACACATGCTGCAATGAAAAGCAAACCGCTCTCACATCCGAGCTCATAACCTTACACATTATAAGGGTAAAAACTCACTAACTCAGTAATATCTGAATTCTAAAATACACCTTATTTTAACAGAAGAGAAACGTCACTTTCAGAAAAAAATCAAGCGACATATGTTTCCATATTCAACAGAATGGTGTAACGAACGTACCGAGGGATCTACCGACATGCCTGGGCTGAATGGAGAAACGAAAACCTCGGCATTTGATGTCTTTAAACGCGGTATAAATTCTACAGCAAAAAGCTATATTAGAGCAAAATGCAAACAGAGTAGAAGTATAACCTGTTTTCTGCATTGATGCCCTCCTCCAGAGACAGATGTATCGGGTAGAAGGAACCCTCCAGTACTGTTTCATTCGGAATAATTCCCATTGACCGCGTCCATACAACATTTATCTCGTAAATGAAACTGAACACTTCAGGCCAGTTTCGAGTGTCTTTGTTTCTTTGATATCGCATCATTTTCAGCTGCGCAACCGTGGCCAACATTCGAAGAACACAACCGACCTTACTTTTACGCTTTGCTTTGTATCCTATTCTTATTGTCCGATCAACGTATTTCAGTTATTGAGGAAAGATTAAACACTTGGGAACTGGATTAGAAACGAGTCTATCAATACATTGTTACTGGGGAAGCTTCACGAGGGCGTGAACTATAACTGTAGAGTTACGCAGATGAATCTGATATATAATTGAGTGACTGGCTATCGACACCAGTACTTGGGTGGATAGAAGGGAGCGCTGAATTTGTCAATGGAGGAATGTATCCGTTAATCCATGGGAGGGAACTACACATATTTTGAGTGTGATGACTGTAATTGACAGTAGAATGTGAGAGAATCAATACTATGTCAGATTTTTTGCTTCACAAAACATATTTTTTTAACCACTAATTGGAATACTGTTGGCTCACTGTAGCTAAAATGTTTTTTCCTGTTGCAAGTGATAATTTTTTAAAACTACTGGATTGATACTATGGGCAAGGATATTGACCAGTTTGCACATCAGGCTTAGCTGAGGAGTTTAATTCATGCAACTCCTGAAAAACAGAGATTGGAGGGAACTTCTCCATACTCTAAATCACGTTTCAGTTCTGCCTGCTTGTGAATATTCAATAGCTGATCTGGGGGTGCCATCTCGTGGTCGAGTACTGTAACTAAGTGCTTAAATTTGCATATCTATAGACGCGAGTGAGCCTACATCTGCAGAAAGGGGTTAAATAAATGATTGAAAACAGGTCATGACCAATCATTATTTTCAAGGGATGGGTTTGAGCCTCCCCTATCGGCAGTTCACCAGCCGCCACTGATTTTATATATATTTTTTATTTATTCTTTTTTTTGCCCCCCCAAAGAGAACAAACACCCAACCAAGCTTTGCATCCTGGCGACGCCTCTGGTTATGAGGTTGTTTAATTAGTTCATCTGTAGGTTGTATTCTCTTAACATTGCGCACAATTCTGCAGCTGAAAATTACGCGATTTCAAGGGAGAAAAGACTCCCAAAACCAGCCTGAAGTGTTCAGTTGCATTTACGAGATTCAAATGAGATGAAGACTTGGTCAATGAGAATTATTCCAAATAAAACAGGACAGGAGGGTTCCTTCTACCCAATACATTTGTGTCTCAGGAGGAGGGATTCAATGAAGGAACATTTTTGTTCATTTTTTGAGTAAGGGCAATTTTATATTTTTTTACCTATGGGTAGCTGGCTCTGTGTTTTTTTATTCTCAGTTTACTATAGCCATGATGATCACAGAGCTTTTTTTGCCACTTTAGTTCGTAAGAGTACCCGTTAGTCTTAGCTGATAATAGCTACCGCATGAGGTGGCATTTTTGGTTGTTCCTGATAGTGGAATGTCTATTCTGTTATAATAAGGTATATTTCACATATTACTGAGTGAGTGAGCCATATATGTTCCTTATAATGAGTGGAAAGTGTTTATATAAGGTCGAGATCTCAGAAGTGGGAACTACTAGATTTTCATTGCAGGGTGAATGTTCTGACCGTTAAATTAGCAGTTCCGTTAATGAGTATGTGTGCTGGCTTGTGGGACTCAGAAGAAAAATGGACAATATTTTTAACATTATCATGGACAAAAGGCATGTTTTGTGTTTTGAGGGGTTACTGGTGACCATTGATGTCCAACTGCGCCAATATTGATAAACCTATTTTCCACCAGAAAATAATTGATTAAAATCAAATTTTATGTGTCAAAAGTTGATATGTGTTAAATATATGATTGTTTTATTTTATTATTTTATTATTTTATAAAGCAGAGGCAGATCCTGACCAAATACAGGCTCAGTGACCACAGCCTGGCTATAGAGAAAGGCCGCTACAAACAGTCATGGCTGCCGAAAAATGAAAGGCTCTGTGGTCACTGCGAGACTGGTGAGGTGGAAACAGAGATGCACTTCCTGTTACGCTGCCAAAAATATGCAGAATTGAGGAAAAGGTATTTCCCAAACTTCAAAACAAAGCTCCCCAAATTTGGAGAATTAGCCGAATCAGAAAAATTATCAGTAGTGCTGGGGGAGGGACCCACAGCACAGCTGGCAGCTCATTACGTATCGGCGTGCCATAGCCTGAGGGACAGGGACTAGGGAACTGTATGTTGCATATGTGCAAATATATTTATATGTTTACATGTGCATATGTGTATATGTATGTGGATGTGCATGAACATGTATGTAGATGTGCACCTGTATATATACACTACTTTTCCCCCATATGTTTATAATTACTCCCCCCATGTGTTCATACAGTAATTAGTTGTAAGAATATTTAACAAAAAAAAAAAGAAAAAAAGCTGTGAATTTTAATTTTATTTTATTTCATTTATTCAAATAGCTGTTGCTACAATTGTGCCATGCTTTGGCAATACTTAACTTATGTTTTGTCATGCCAATAAAGCACATTTGAATTTGAATTTGAATTTGATTATTTTATCATTTGACCTTGGCTATTTTGAAGGATCTTAAGAGTTTGGGAAGCCACCTGGAGAGCTGTCTTATTTGGCTCATAAAGAGTAGGTAATTTTTAATTTAATGCTTCGATGAATTAGACTTGTGGTCAAAGAGTTTGTGATCCCAGAAATGAATATTTTTAATCTCATTTCTCAGTTCTATTTTTTACAAATTCAATACTGAATTTTCCTGAAGAATTTTTATGTTTGCAGCCCTTTTTCTCTTCCAAAATCATGCAAATGGAACAAAATACGATGGCATTCTAAGTGCTTCAATGTCTTGACTCAGTAGAGCCATTTACTTTCTTTTTGTGAAGCTACAATCTAGAATTATAAACCCTTCAATAAGGTAACACATAAATAGCCAGATTTGGCTTCTCTGAAAAGGGGTTATAATTAAAGGCTTATATATTGGTCTTGATGATTTGGTTAATAAATTGTGTGATTATTAACAGGAACAGCTTGAAAGCAATTATGTGTTTAAGGGTCAGAGGCTCATGGCACCCAGCTTGCCCCCAGTACCAGAGGCATTCAGGTTTCAGAGGTTAACCAATGATGAGTTATTTTAAAACTGACTAGATTATTTGTATGCCATTACCTTGCGTTATTAACAAGATTAGTTAATAGTACTTAATGTAAGCATGCACATGTATTTTACCCTGTAAAGGCCGAAACATGCAAAAATAGCCAATTTTTGGAATTGACAAATTTATTGGACCTTTAAATGACAAGTGGAAAAAATTATTTGCATATATGAAATTCATTTTGGATCATATTTTGTCTCCGCTTTAAAGGTTCTGTTTTTGCTGTCCACTTTGCGCTGTTTAGAACAAGCCATGTCACATTCCTTCACTATTAGATACTCACTATAGTCTTTCTCTCACCGATGTTCTCTCTTTCGCCTTGTGTCTCTCCAGAATATTTCCTTCTCATGACTATCTGACTTGGTTGCAGCTGCACTGCAGGAGCAAGAGGACATGCACCGCCCACACACAAAATGCGCGGTTACGTAGCTACCAGTGGCGGTTTTTAACGGAGGCCAAGGGAAGCCTGGCTTCCCCAAAAATTATTGCAAGAAAGAAAAAAATATAAATAAGCTTCACCACAATTTATTTTATATTGGTGTCATTTCCTTGTCAAAACACTACATCAGCACACTTCTGCTTTGGCTGAGCGTGAGGAGCAAAACAGTGCCCCTCCTGTCAAGCTCTCATTGTGTATTACACTTCGTGTCTCATGCCTTCCGCCCTGTTTGTTAGTTCGGAGGCCAGCTTCACTTTGTCTCCCTTAGAAAAAAAAAAACAGCCCGTATTAGCCAATCAGATTGAAGCAAGGCTCATCGCTTAATGGTCGATGCATCATTAAAAAAAATATGAGGGAGGCCAGATCAAATCTGGCTTCCAACCAATCACAAACTGTTACGGAAAATACACACACTGATTCAACTGTCCCGCCAGACACCAGCTAGCCCACACAGAAAGTTTAGCCATTAAGTCAGAGAATGGATGGTGACAGGGACCTTGAGTTTCTTGTAAAAATGACTTCACAAAATTTCCTTTTGAGGTTCAACTAAAAGTCAAGCGGGACGGTAGGCCGACTCCAAAGCTCAATTTAACAAAGGGGAGAGCTGATGGAAAAGTTTGCTCTTTTTGTGAAGCTAACTATGCTAGAAACGAGTGGCTAGCAGGAAGTGCCAAGCTTAACCAGCTTTTCTGCTTGCCATGTCTCCTATGGCCCGCCTTGGCCTTTTTGATGACCGGGTTGTTGTCACATTTTTCTTATGTGATGTATAAAATGTGGTGTTTTATTCTTTATTATTCTTGTCGTGTCTAGTGGATTTCAGAGCATGATGGCTAAGCTATACTGTTTTTTTTAATACTCTCAATCCTTACCGAGACTGCATTTAGGTCCGCTGACATCAGCAGCACTATCAGCTGACAGCTGTAAGGTTTACAGTTGATAGCGCTGCAGCACAGTTGATACCAATTTTTATATAAACCTTTGTAACTATGTATTTCATATTTAGTTTATGTAATTCAGACGTTGCGTACGGGTTTTGCATTCATGTTGAGTGAGTTTTTGAATGTATGAATATTGGGCATCCTTGTGATTTGTTCATTTCAGTTGCGAGGCGGCCACATATGACATTGTTACTTCTAATGTTGGTGGCAGGGGTTTGCCCGTGTTTCTGTACAATAGTCCACGGCTATCTTGCAAATGCTTTTGTTGCCAAGTAATTAAATGAGTCAGAGAGAAGCATTATCCACAAAACGGAACTTCATTAATACTGTCTGTGAAAGCAGTGGCTAAAATGTTTTTATTATATCTAGATCTTGTCATAATTGCCATCTGATCACTATGTGTTTAGCTTTCTGCTGTTATAAAGCTACGAGATGTTTACCAGGTTTGCATGGGCTTTCTCTAACTTATCACATACTACTGTGTTCCACAGCCATAAGCACGCGCACAGCCCGAAGCACGCATCCTCAGCTTTCCCTCGCTTTTTCATTCTCTCTCACACACGCAGTCCTCTTTTTTTAACCTCTTTTTTTTCACTAAAATGAATGAGAAGTCGGCAGAATAAAGGTACTGTTACAGTAGGCTAATTTGTTTGCAGGAAAATAACACGTAAACACTGAATTAAATTCGTTGTTCATTCTGGCTTCCTCTGTAATTTTTGTCACGGGCCGCCACTGGTAGCTACCGTGAAGTCCAGAAAAGAGGCGGCTAAAAAAAATTAAAGCTGTCAAAATTGAGTAAAACAACAAAACTCACGTGTTGTTTACAGCTCTGGGTCCGGATGGGACGGCGTCTGGGTCCGGACTTGGACCGTGGTCCGCCTAGTAGTTACCTCGGACCTATAGTATTACATTTGATACATACTGTACATTTTCAACTTGATTTTACTATAGAATAAGCAACAAAATTTTCTGCATTTATAAGTTGCTCTAATCCAGTAAATTTTTATATTGACGTTTTTGTAGCAATGTAAAAGTTATTCGTACCATGACGTTGTCAAAATTAAGATTTCCATCAAAAAACCTGCAAATTTGTGAATAGGGGCAGCCATCTTTGATTTTGTTTTCTACTGGCCTCTACTGCCTGCAGCACATGGATGGTCCGCCAGGGGGCAAGTGACATGTTTCAGATTGGATTGAGCAGGTTTTTGAGGAAAGTATTGATCATGTGGATGATATAGAGGTCATACAAAGTTGTCTCATATATGATACAGATGGTATTACAGGGTTAAGGTTTGGTTAATGAAATAGGTTGCTAAATTTTTATCATGAAATTTGGTCCATTTGCATGAGAACACATAGGCCACTATCAGGCACTCTGGATGGAGTATCTTGAAAAAATGTTGAATCTGATTTTGGGAGAGGGTCAACATTCCTCAAAAGCACATTTTTTTCTGTATTCATCATTCATTTGCTTTAGTTTTTGTTTTGGGAATAGTATAAAAAAATCCCCGAGACATTTTATGCCCTTGTGCAGACAAACACCTAAATCCCAGAGAATCTCTATGGCTTCAAAAGGGTAAGCTAGTTTCTCTAAAACAGTTCAGCATGGATTGTGTGTCTTATCACTGCAACACTCACAAATGCAGCACGACGTTTAATCAAAAGAGAGCAAAGAGTGGGGCTTAATCACTATGGTCAGGGTATATTGACTTTTCAGATAATTCACTGCCTTTCAGAGGGTGGCCAGAGGGAATTGAGTCCTGGAAACATTGTTTAAGAGCAGACTTTTGCAATACAAAGCATTTTAAATCTCGCAAAATGATGCCCATTGCTGACATTTAGCAGAAAACGGATGAGTAATTGCTATTCTGGGTGTCTAACAAAGCGTTGCTTGAGTTTATTTGTGACAAACAGTGAAAAAGTAATCATTCAAAAGAAACAGAGCAATTATAACCAACATAACTACCTGTCAGCATTAATGATAATGATAAAGAATAATTGATCAGAAAAATTAATGGCATAGGAAAAAAATTCCTCATAGGCTAGGTACATTAATTCAACACTGGACAGGTTGTCAACGCACATCTCTTCAGATAGACTACACAAATGTGCAGATGTTCTTTCATGAGATTGCTGAAAACTGCATATGATATCACTGTGGGCTTGTGAAATAGGATTTGGAATTCATATGCTAGCTCATATCTGAAACTTACTGCTGATAGCTGTGATCACATCTCTGAGGACTTAACATGTTTGTTCTCAAGTGAGAATATCACCCAGATGCTTTTTTATGCCTCCGACAAAATGTTGGGGATATATAGTATATGCTAAAAATTTCATCCGTCCGTTCGTCATTCCGTCCGAAGACATTATTTTTCTGATCAATATCTCGAATACTACTCATTGGATTCTTCTCAAATTTGGCACACAAATTCTCTACCACAGGGAGAGGTGCAGTGCAAAGTGTTGGCCATGTGGGATGATATTAAAGGGTCAAGCCTTGGTTAACTCAATTCAAGTACTTCTAAACACTAAAAACACATAAAAATTGTGTCAATTGAAAAAAGCTCACAATGGAATTTGATTTTAATCAAATTTAAGAAGTTTGTTACTGTGAAAACCGTACATTATTGGCAAAAAATGTGAAATCTTGTGGCAACAATATCTCAAAAATTATACCATATTTTCCAGAAATTCTTTTTTTTTAAAGCTAAAGTCACCAGCTATTCAATGACATACTCATTCTGGGTATTTTCATGGGAAAATATTTTGAAAAATTAGTTGGTCATAGAATTTTAGAAATGGGTGGCAGAACCTGCCTGGCAGATGGATCCTAAATACACCATGTATCTACCTATCCAAAAATGGCTATGTCTTAGTATAGAACATAACAAACTGATACTATGCTGAAAATTTCAGGGCAATACTTTGAAAACCGTGGATTTTATGGCCCACACAAGATAAAGTATGAAATTTTGTGATGCGAGAAAATTGCGTTTTTGCCGTGAAACGAATGCACTGGAGGCGCTCACATGATAAAAATCCACTTAAAATATAGTTTTTTGGTCTTAAATTCACCTTTTATGATTGTTTTGAAAGATTTTTAACAAAATGAAAAAGAATATATTTTTTCAAGTTTGAACCTAGTCTTGACCCCTTAACAAAAATATTGCTGTTTTTCCTGTTTTTGGACATAAAAGTTTTCAAGTGGGTTCTATGTCAATTTGCCCGATCGATATCGCAAATATTATACATTGGATTCTTTTAAAATTTGGCACACATTCTCTACCAGAGGGAGAGGTGCATTGCAAAGTGTCGGACATCTGGGATGAATTTTCACAAAAATATTGCTGTTTTCCCGTTTTTAGACTTAGAAATTTTCAAGTGGGTTCAATGTCAATTTGTCTGATATCTCAAATATTATTTAATGGATTCTTTTCAAATTTGCCACGCATAGTTTTTAACATATGCAGAGGTGCAGTGCTAAGTGTCGTAGATGTGTTATGATTTTTGTCAAAATTGATTTTCGGTATGTTATCATTTCTATAATCACCAATGGAAAAAGCATGCCTGGGGGACGGGGCTATTAGTAAGCTCTGCTTACTTTTTCACTTGTTTTCAAAATATTATGCCCTCCTAAAACTCTGTTAGACGGTCTGTGATTCAAGACCAAGTTGTATTTTGGCACTTCAAAATGGCTAAAGCTGGTCAATTCCTATTCTTTGCCTGTCTGGGGTGTAGAGCTGAGAAAAAGTATTTGCTCCATTCCTGAATTCTTCTATTTTTGAATATTTGTCCAACTTAAATGATTCAGACCAAAGTAACTTTAATATTACACAAAGATAATCTGAGTGAACTCAATATGCAGTTTTTAGCCCGCTTGGCCTCTCGGCCAATCATGCTGTGGTTAGATGCCTTCATGGTGGTCTGTCATGTCTCTGTGTGTCTGTAAACTTTTTGCCTTGTCAGCGCTATAACTACTTCAGTTTTTCATGGATCCTTTTCATGTTTTATAAGTGTGTATATGGCATGAAAATCTAGTCCAAGTCCGATTTTGGCCGTGGTTGGCCAAGTGGGCACAATGGCTTTGCGACTATTTTTAAATGATTATTTCATTTATTGAAGGGACAAAAAGCTATTCAACCCTACCGGGTCCTGTGTGAAAAAGTAAATTGCAAGCCAAGATATACTTGATTAAACCTCATGGGGTAAGTTGTACTCACATTAGACCCATCCTGTTTCCTGAGGAGCAGTATGCAGCGTCCTAGGACCAACTCCAGTTCTAAAGCCAGAGCCTCAGTCAGGGAGTTTTCCCATAATGCATGTTTTTCTGGGTGGGAGAAACCTGGCAGAAACCCATGCACACATGAGGAGAAAATGCAACTCCAGCGGAGAGGTCCTAGCCAGCCAGGGCTCGAACCTTGACCCTCTTTGACAGGTGGCAACAGTACTAACCACAAAGGTACCATGCCACGAGACTAAGCAGAGAGGCCCAGGGGTCCCCCTCCCCAGTCACTTCCTCCAGCTCTTCCAGAGTGACCCCAAGCCATTCCCTGGTCTGCGGGGACATAGAGTTTCCCAAAAATGGAGCTCATACGGTACCATAAAAAGGCGTATCTCAGTGATAAGATGTATCTCTAAATTAAATTTTTTGGAGAAAATTTTGACTGGATTTGGCATTCTTGGCCTGAAAGCAAGTCATGAGGGAGGGATGGACAGACGGACAGGAGGACAAATGGAAGTATGAAAAGCGACGTCTACACAATAAGATTTATCCATTTATTAGATTTCATGGAAAAGTTTAGAACTTCTGGCCAAGATAATAAGCGAGGCAGGCAGACAGATATGCAAATGGGCACATGGAATAACACTGGGAAGAATAACACTCATTTCTCTATTCCCCTTCCACTTCGCAGTGGATGATAACAAGTTTAATTGATAATTGGGTTCAATATCATGCGACACAGGCAGGCATGAAAACTGCCAATTCTGTTGAATCTAATCCTCACTTAAATAGAACCTGTGAGGGAATGTGAAGTAGACAAAAAGCAGCACATAATGCTGCAATCTAAAGAAAGTCAAGAATAGATGAAAAACAAAGTTGTTAGCATCTATCTGTCTGGAAAGGGTCACAAAGGCATTGATGAGGCACTGGGACTTCAGTAAATTATGGTAACAGCCATTATTTACAAATGGAGTAAACTTGGAAGAGTAGCGAACCTTCCCAGGACTGCCTAATCTACCAAATATGCCTGCAAGAGTAAATTAACAACTCATCCAGGAGGTCACGAAAGAACCCAGAATTACATGTAAAGGTCTGCAGACCTCACTTGCCTCATTGCAGGTCAGTGTTCACAATCTTACAATAAGAAAGAGACGAGTCAAAAATGGCATCCATTGGGGAGCTGCAAGGCAAATACCACCGCCAAAATGACCAAAATGAATATAAAGGCCACTCTCACATTTGATATCAGCATCAAAATGAGCCCCAAGACTTTTGGGATAATATTTTGTGGATGGATGACTCAAAAGTGGTACTTCATGGAAAAAGTGGGTCACTTTTTATCTGGCGTAAGAATAGACATCATTCCAACAGTCAAACATTGTGACGGTAGTGTGATGGTCTGGGGCTGCCTCATTACCTGGACTACTTGCCATAATTGATTGAACCGTAAATTTTGCTCTCTAACGGAAAATCCTGAAGGAGAATATCCAAGCGCAGTTCAGTTATGCAGCAGGACAATGATCCAAAACACACTAGCAAGTCTACCTCTGAATGGCTTGAAAGATACAAAATTAGGGATTAGGAAGGGCCTGGTCAGTCCTGACTTGAGTGAGACTGAGATTTTGTGGCGTGATTGTAAACAGGCAGGTCATGTTTGAAAACCCTCCAATGCGGCAAAATTCTGCAAAGAACAGTGGGCTGAAATACCTCCACAGAAATTTAAAAGACACACTTCCAGTTATGGCAAGCATTTGATTGGAGTTGTTGCCACCAAGGATGGCACTCCCAGTGATTTAATATAGGGAGGGCAATTATTATTTAGCATGGGTGATTAAGGTTTTGAATAACGCTTTACTTTCAACAAATGAAATCATAATTTAAAAGCTGCATTTTGTGTTCACTCGCATTGCCTTTGTTTCACATTAAAATTGACTGTATGATTGGAAATTCATTTAAATATGACAAATAAGAAAAAAAGGCGAAATCGGGAAGGGGGAAAAATTTTCTTGACAGTGCTGTACTTGCAAAAAATATACTGTTACTGTTGGATACTTAGTTGGTGATCAGCTGCTCAACTAGTCAGAACCACCTAGAAAACACAGAATTAAACCAGACTGACCAGTTTAGTCTGGTTTGACAAGAAATGGTACTTTCTATAGCTATCTTACTGAAGGCAGAAAAAAAAATCTATGACCTTTGTAGTAAAACGGAATGTTGTTATTATCATGTGGTGCGATACCAAGACAATAAAAAAAAAAAACACCCCACCAACATCGGCTCACACAATATATAATGCAACCTCTTAATCTCAACATGTATTGCGAGTCCTTGAAACTAATACAATTTTTTTCTTAATATCTAATAATAAACCGCTTTGTTTCCTAGTAAAGGTCATTTCCCCGCTGCTGTGGAAACTGGATGGAGCCCAGTTCTGCACCTTTGTACAAAACTGGATTAATCCACCTGATACTGTGTCACTATGTCTGTGGCAATATTTCATTCTGACTCAAAGCTGAGAATGAATGCACATTGAATAAATTAAAAAATGAACGTACAATGAAGTTATGTTGAATGCATGAATGAATGAATATAATTTTGGATTACTGGCCAAGTCTGATACTGTACTGTAGTGTGCAGCGATGATTATACACTTAAAAGAATGAGGATAAATCGTAAATCAAGTACTATTCAATTATTTAATTCATGAAGTATTGGATTATATACATGAAAATACAAACCCCACTTTCAATGAAGTTGGGATGTTGTGTAAAAGGTGAATAAAAACAGAATACAATGATTTGCAAATCATTTTTGACCTATATTCAATTGAGTCCACTTCAAAGACAAGATATTTAATGTTCAAACTGATAAACTTTATTGTTTTTTTGGAAATATTCACTCATTTTGAATTTGATGCCGGCAACACCTTCCAAAAAAGCTAGGACAGGGGCAAAAAAAGACTGGGAGAGTTAAGGAATGCTCAAAATACACCTGTTTGGAACATTTCACAGGTGAACAGGTTAATTGGAAACTGGTGAGTGTGATGATTAGGTCTAAAAGGAGCATCGCCGAAAGGCTTAAACATTCACAAGCAAGGATGGGGCGAGTTTGACCACTTTATGAACAACTGGTTGAGCAAATAGTTCAAAAGTTTAAAGTGCCCATTCCACACATATTCTGACATTTTGGGCTCTAATTTCTTGGCACAGCGAAGGTGGCGTAGCGTGGAGCACCCCACACAGTGGTAATTTCGTCCAGCGCAGCCCGCGCAGCAGTAATTTCGTGAGGTGCAACACCGTGTGCAGCCTTTGGTAGACGAACATGCGCCGAGATGGGTGTGGCAGCGTAGTAGGGGGAGGTGTCACATATTCATCAAGACGCAGTGAAAATTTAATAGAAAAAGTCTCCACTGGAGTTGCGCTGAAAACTCGCCAGCTCCAACCAGTGGCGGCTCATGAATTGGCAACAGGGGAAGCTCAAACAATCCTTTAAAGTTAATGATTGTTCATGACCTGTTTTCAATCATTCATTTAAATTACAATAACGGAAACTCAGAAAACTCAACATTATCTGATGCGGCCAGTTTTCATTAATAACGCATACCTGTCAACTCTCACGCATTCGGCATGAGTTTAAGTGGCATTTTTACGTTCCTCTGCTGTAGACAGCAATTATTCTATCTACGCGTATGTTAGAGATTTTCGCGTGGAATTTAAGTTCTTGAGCATGGAGGGGTTGGAAGCAATGGAATTGCATTAAGACGTTTCAAATTATCTTATTTCATTCAAACAATCATGAAACAAATGCATTGCTTCCAACCCCAAACTCTGAGTAAATGAAAGCGTGAGAAGTCTGGAGTTGTAATCAGTATGCGTTATACAAAACCCAAAACCAGTGAAGTTGGCACGTTATGTAAATCGTAGATAAAAACAGAATACAATGATTTGCAAATCCTTTTCAACTTATATTCAATTGAATAAACTGCAAAGACAAGATGTTTAATGTTCAAACTGAGAAACTTTTTTTTTTTTTGCAAATAATCATTAACTTAGAATTTTAAGGCAGCAACACATTGCAAAAAAGTTGGCACAGGGGCCTTTTTACCACTGTGTTACATCACCTTTCCTTTTAACAACACTCAGTAAACGTTTGGGAACTGAGGAGACCAATTTTTGAAGCTTTTCAGGTGGAACTTTTTCCCATTCTTGCTTGATCTACAACTTAAGTTGTTCAACAGTCCGGGGTCTCCGTTGTCGTATTTTGCGCCACACATTTTCAATGGGAGACAGGTCTGGACTACAGGCAGGCCAGTCTAGTACCCGCACTCTTTTACAACAGAGCCATGCTGTTGTAACACATGCAGAATGTGGCTTGGCATTGTCTTGCTGAAATAAGCAGGGGCGTTCATGAAAAAAACGTTGCTTGGATGGCAACATATGTTGCTCCAAAACCTGTATGTACCTTTCAGCACTAATGGTGCCTTCACATATGTGTAAGTTGCCCATGCCTTGGGCACTAATACACCCCCATACCATCACAGATGCTGGCTTTTGAACTTTGCGCCTATAACAGTCCGGATGGTTCTTTTCCTCTTTAGTTCGGAGGACAAGAGGTCCACAGTTTCCAAAAACAATCTGAAATGTGGGCTCGTCAGACCACAGAACACTTCACCACTTTGCATCAGTCCATCTTAGATGAGCTTGGGCCCAGCGAAGCCGGCGGCGTTTCTGGGTGCTGTTGATAAATGGCTTTCGCTTTGCATTGTAGAGTTTTAACTTGCACTTGCATCTATGTTGCGACGAACTGTTGTTACTGACAGTGGTTTTCTGAAGTGTTCCTGAGCCCATGTGGTGATGTCCTTTATACACTGTCAGTTTTTGATGCAGTACCGCCTGAGGGATCGAAGGTCACGGGCATTCAATGTTGGTTTTCGGCCTTGTCGCTTACGTGCAGTGATTTCTCCAGATTCTCTGAACCTTTTAACGATATTACGGACCGTAGATGATAAAATCCCTAAATTTCTTGCAATAGCTCGTTGAGGAGTGTTGTTTTTAAACTGTTTGACAATCAGCTCATGCATTTGTTCACTAAGTGGTGAACCTCGCCCCATCCTTGTTTGTGAATGACTGAGCATTTCAGGAAAGCTGCTTTTATACCCAATCATGGCACCCACCTGTTCCCAATTAGCCCGTTCACCTGTAGGATGTTCCAAATAAGTGTTTGATGAGCATTCTTCAACTCTCTCAGTCTGTTTTGCCACTTGTGCCAGCTTTTTTGGAACATGTTGCAGGCATCAAATTCCAAATGAGCTAATATTTGCAAAAAATGACAAAGTTTGCCTGTTCGAACATTAAGTAACTCGTCTTTGCAGTGGATTCAATTGAATATAGGTTGAAAAGGATTTGTAAATCATTGTATTCTGTTTAATTTAAGATCTACACAACGTGCCAACTTCACTGGTTTTGGGTTTTGTAAATGAAAACTGGCCACATCTGATAATGTAGAGAGTTTTCGGAGTTTCTGTTATGGTAATTTAGATGAATGATTGAAAACAGGTCATGACCAGTCATTAATTTTAAGGGATTATTTGAGCTTCCCCTATTGCCAGTTCACGAGCCGCCGCTAGCTCCAACCTGGTTTAACCCCTTTGCGCAGAAACCAAATCTGGCTTTTTAGGTGTTTCCTGATTTAAGGCTTTATAATTCAAGATTGCAGCTTCACAGACAGAAAAACTTTGGCTCAATTGAGTCTAGACACTTGAAACATTTAGACTTCCATCGTATTTCAGATTATTTTTATGATTTTGGTGGAGAAAAGGGGCTGCAAACATAAAAAATCTTCATGAGAATTCACCATTGAAATAGCAAAAAAAATTATACTGACAAATGAAAAACTGCTGGGGCTTAAATCTATACATTTCTGGGATCATAAACTTCTTGACCACGAGTACAATTCATCTTGAACATTACATTCTACATTACCCGCTTGCTATGAGCCAAATTAGACAGCTATCCAGGTGTCTCTCCAAAGTCTGAGATCCATCAAAATGGTTCACTGTCAAATCATACATTAATCTTATATTTAACACAAATTAACTTTTGGGGCATGAAATTTAGCATGAACTAATGATTTTCTGGTTGAGTTAGCACAAATCTATCAATATCAGTGCAGTTGAACATCATTGGTCACCAGTAACCTCTCCAAACACAAAACATGCCTTTTCTCCATAATAAAGTTAACAACATTGTCCATTTTTCTTCGAAGTCCCCCAAGCATTAAAAAAAAGTGCTGATTAAACAGCTATAACATTCAAGCTGCAATGAAAAGCTAACTGCTCTCACATCTGAGGTCATAACTTTACACCTTATAAGGGTAAAAACTCACTATCTCAGTAATATCTGAATTCTGAAATATACCTTATGTCACTTTCAGGAAAAATCAAACGACATTTGCCTCCATATTCAACAGAATGGTGTAATGAACGTACTGAGGGATCTACTGACGTGCGTGGGCAGCATGCATTTGGAGAAACGAAAACCTCGGCATTCGATGTCTTTAAACGCGGTATAAATTCTACGGCAAAAAGCCATATTGAGCAAAATTAGTCAGATGGATCGAACAGATTCACGCTTTATTTCCACACCAGAGATAAAATAGCACTTCTAATCCGTGAGCAAATAAATTCCATGACCATTGACAGAGTGAATGAATTATCGAATGCACGATCAAGACTATCCGACGCAAAATGCAAAATACTCCATCTCCAGCAGCCAGCAAAAAGTAAAAGTCTTGACATGAGAACACATTTATAACAAAATAAATAATAAAATATATCACCAACAAACGGAACATCCAAAAAAGATGACATGCAAATAAATAAATCGCAGTGTTCATTGGATGATCTGTTGTTAAAAAGTTTCTTTTTATTCTTTATTTCGTTATCAATCTGTTCTAATCGTCCTTTTTTTTGTCAGACACGGTGGCATTGTACATTGTCCCGTGCCGATGTCGACTCACTTTATTGAGCAGAGCTTAAAAAGTAACATTGATTGAAATTCTCGATACTCATCTTATAGAACTGAGCCCTCTTATCTAAACATTCACGTTTAATATCTAAAAGAGTCAGAGGATTTGAAGAAATTAAAAACAATAATCGACTGTCGGACACGGAGATATATTAAAACCCTGTCAGACTTTCGGACACGAGACACTGCGTTGAACGCAATCTGTCGTGCAAAAAAATTGTTTCACGTCCAGTGTGCAAGCAGCTCAATACTCTACTATTATTGTCACTTAAGCAGTTTTTAGTGGGGGAAAGGAATACAGCCTGATTGCGATGATGTCGTAATGATCACATATTGAAAATAAATGTGTAACGTATTTTGCATTGTTGTCCATACATGTTAATCTCAACATTTTAAGCAGCAACAGGGTGTAATAATAGGAACACGGGATCCATCGTTTCTCTTCCCAATGAGCAACCATCATATTTCATTTCAACTTCATAAGTTTGAATGATCTGACGTAGTTTCATTTTTGAAATTCCATTCAAGTTCACTAATGGTAATAATTCGTGAATGCCCTAGCTGGCCAGCTAACTCATATTCATAATGCTAAAAAAGACGTAAGTGGTGCAGAAAACATGCCTGAAGCAGCAAAGCAAAATGCAACATTAACGCATCATGCAGATATAGGACAGAGGCTTATATATTCCAACACATTAAAGGTGAGGAGAGGAGCTCATTTGAATAGTGAAGATTTGACTTGGCTGTGTTATACCCAAACACGCCTTCTTTGCCACTTGCGCAGGAAGGCGGGACAGAGGAGTACTTGTGCCAGGCTATGCCGGGCACGAAATTGCAACATACGCCTGGACACACCCCGTTGGCGCGGCGCACCTCCCATTCGCCGCGCCTGTGCCTGGTCTACCAATTTAGAGCCCTTTGTGTCAATCACCAATGTCCTGCCATCAGAGGTGTAAAACCCAGAAGTTAGAAAGTAAAAGTCCTGCCTAGTTTTTCTCCCTCCCTCAGAATGAGCTGATCACTCATATTGGCTCTATGTCCTGTCCGCAGTAAATCCAGCAAGTTGGAATATAGTTCTGAGGAGGATTTTCACTTACTGAACCCGGACTTTACACCCCTGCCTGCCATCGTGTTCATGTCATTATTTGTGGGAAAAGTGCCTTGGATCACTTATTGATGACCTTTTTAGCATCACTGAAAGGCAGTCTGAGAAGACGGGTGAGTTCCCTCATGAATATCTGGCATTTAAATTAGCTTCGCACTGATTGGATAGTTCAGCTACATAATATTCAGTTTTGTGAATATTCAATATGTAAACAGCCCCAACTGGCGCAGAGCCATAACCATAGATGATGAAAGACAACAGATTTTACAGGTAGCATAGTAAGAGTTCAGCGAAGCAATGGCTACACAAAGTTCACATATATTGCCGCTTTTTCTATGTTGGCGCCTATTGCATTTTATAGAAAAACAAACTTTGACAATGAAAAAATACACCATATAGTAAACATTTCTTATGACGGGGTTTTGCACCATGTGTAAGAAGCGCAGGACTATCGCTCTATGGTATTATCTCAATTTTTGTCATTTTGGCACTTATTGCGTTTTGGAACCAAACTCTTCATATATATATGACCCCGAATCTGAAGAGGAAGCCTATGCAATGCAGGAAATGCCACCAACACCTCTAACAATGGATGTTTCAGAGTGGTAATTTTACTAGTCTATCGAACTAATCAGATGAAATGTCTCATTACCCTCTCAATTACAGAGCTGCCAACTCTCACGCATTGGGCGCGAGTGTCATGACTCTTAGTGGCATTCACGTGCCAGTACTGTAGGCAGCAATTAATGCGCATTTAAGAGATTCTCTTGCAGAATTGAAGTCGTCGTGCATGAAAGTTTATCGGTTTCACGGTTCGCATTACAGTTCATTTCCCCACCAGTAGAAACCATGCAATTATGTGCGACCATGGATATCGATTATGACTCCGGAATTCTCAAGCTTGTCTTTGCTGAGGGATTAAAAGCAATGGAATTGCAAAAAAAAATTTCAAAAGGTCTTATTTCGTTTAAAAAATTTAAACGATCGTGAAACACATGCATTGTTGCCAATCCCTGAGTAAAGAGAAGCATGGGAAGTCCGGGGTCATAATCGCTTTCCATGTTACTTGCGGCGAAATTCACTGCTACACAAGTGAAACTGAAACTGCCATGCACACGGAATTTAATTATGCGTAAGAATCTCATTAATATACACGCTGATGGAACAATTGCTGACTTCTGCAAATATGCCTCGAAAATGTGTGAGACCTACGCCGTATGCGTGAGAATGCGAAGAAAGTTGGCAGATCTGCGATTAGGCTGTTGATTTTTTTAAACTATTCTGAAAGTGGCCTAACTCTCGGAATAGACTTCCCAGATAGGCTTTTATGTCAGTAGCCTATGCATTGAGCCCCAATGCATCACCTCACCTTGCCAAAATGAAAACGCAACGAGACAGAAGTCTCGTCCTTTGCCATTGCTAATAGGTCACCACCAGTATCTTAATACAATGAACTGGAATTCAAGTACATTCCCAGATTTGAAACCAAAGACTGTGGTTGACGCTGGCAGTTTGCTCGTTTCTCGAATCTTTGTATGGGCGGTTACACTCCAGAGTGGGCGAGAACTGGCGAGCAGTGGCATGTGGTGGAAAGAGAACAAGGAGGGCGTTAAACATGTCTTTGAACTGCTTCTTAGTCTTGATCTCTTTTCAGTCAATTTGCCGAGTAAATGACACTTAAACTCTCCCCTCTCAGGTGTAGCTAATTGTCTTCATAAAGACGAGAAATCAAACGCACCAGTTGAACGCAAAAAAAATAGCGCATTTCAATCTTTTTTAATTAAACACAGGTTTGACAACTTGCTTAGGATGTGACAAAATTTTACGCGGACAATCCAGAGTGGATTTTTTGTGAAGAGTTGCCTATTAAGGCATGGGAATTAAACATTTTATAGAATTTAATATTCACTCGCCTAAACATTTCATAGTAAGGAAAACTAACATGTTGACCCAGAACAATGATTGAAATTGGGTCACTAATCTTATCCGTTTCAAGGGATGTTTTTCGCCCCAACAGTTTTCCGTCCACCACCCGCCACTGCTGGCAAGAACATGAATACTCAATTTGCGGTGTTATGAAACACCGCAACACATTTCTTATTGGTGTTAATTCTCTGCCTATTTTGCAAAAAACAATACTTCAAGTGGTGTTGGAGTTCAAGAACCATGACATGTCATAAACTGATCATGGACCTACCATATACAAATGCGAACGGATAAGTCCATTTTCGCGCAGAATGGGCACTTTAAGAACAACGTTTCTCAACGTGCAATTGCAAGGAATTTAGAGATTTCATCATCCAAAGTCCATAATATCAACGAAAGATTCAGAGAATCTGGAGAAATCTCTGCACGTAAGGGGCAATGCCGAAAACCAACATTGAATGCCCATGACCGTCGGTCCCTCAGGCAGCACTGCATTAAAAACCTACATCATTTTGTAAAGGATATTGCCATGTGGGCTCAGGAACACTTCAGAAAACCATTTAGCAGTTAACTAAATGTCAAGTAGCATAGTTGGTCGCTACATCTACAATTGCAAGGTAAAACTCTACCATGCAAAGCAGAAGCCATATATCATCAACACCCAGAAATGCTGCTGGCTTCTATGGGCCCGAGGTCATCTGAGATGGACTGACGTTGGAAAAGTGTGCTGTGTGGTCTGACGAGTCCACATTTCAAATTGTTTTCGGAAATCACGGACGTTGTGACCACCGGGCTAAAGAGGAAAAGGACCATCCAGATAAATATCAGTGCAATGTTCAAAAGCCAGCATCTGTGATGGTATGGGGATGTGTTAGTGCCTATGGTATGGGTAACTTGCACATCTGTGAAGACACTATTAATGCTGACAGGTACATAGAGGTTTTGGAGCAACATATGCTGCCATCCAAGATACTTCTTTTTCAAGGACGTCCCTGCTTATTTCAGGAAGACAATGCAAAGCCACATTCTGCCATATTAAAACAGTGTGGCTTCGTAGTCAAAGAATGTGGGTAATTGACTGGCCTGCTTGCAGTCCAGACCTGTTTCCCATTGAAAATGAGTGGGGCATTATGAAGTGCAAAATACAACAATGGAGACCCCGGACTATTGAGCAAGTCGTACATCAAGCAAGAATGGGAGAGAATGCCACCTACACAGCTTCTACAGTTATTTTCTTCAGTTCCCAAATGCTTGTTGAGTGTTGTTGAAAGGTGATGTAACACAGAGGTAAACATGCCCCTGACCCAGCTTTTTTGGAACAAATTGCAGGCATCAAATTCAAAATGTGTGAATTTAAAAAAAAAACAATAACCAGCATACACACTGCGCACAAGGAACGAGTTTGAGAACCACTGCCCAAACCTCTCCTGGAGGCCCACCTGTCCTGCTTGTTTTAGATTTCTCCCTGCGTTAGCACAGGTGATTCAAATGATCAGCTTGTTAATCATCCCCTAAAGCTTATTGATGACAACCTGATCCTTTGAATCACCAGGAGCAGAGGGATATAAAACATGCAGGAGAGGTGGGCCTCCAGGAGAGGTTTTGAAAGCACTGATGTGGAGGAATGTGGCTAGGGCAGTGGTTCTCAAACTCGTTCCTGGCGCCCCACTGTGTATTCTGGTTTTTGGTCCAACCACAATTGCAATCTTAGGATTTTAACAAGGTGTCAATTTGTCTTCATTAGCTGCATTCGATGTTTAGAGCAGATATGGACCACCTTTATCCGCATTTTTATGGACGTATCCATTGCCCCATGAAGGATAAAAACCCTCAAACATGTTATGCTTATTTTCCCATATTGTGAGGATTTTCAGGTAAAAAACATTTCTAAACAGGTCAAATTAGACTCAAGGAAAATCAGTTAGCTCCAAATAGGGTTGCTGAACACAGGTGTTTTGAATTCTTTCAAAATAATTTGTCTGAAATTAATAAAATGAACATGAAACGAAAAAGGTGTGACTTGCCAAATAAATTTTTTTTTTTTGCAACCATGTGTTGACAGTTTCACCAATGAGAAACCTATTGATTGTTTACATTGATTAAGGCTTTAGTCAAATTTCCCTCTGCAGTTATTTATGATGGTTTCTAACATATCTCATTATGGATATGAAATTTTAACTCTTCATAGCATGTGCAGATTTGTCAAGTCTGGCTTAAGATGACAAATAACTGCTCTAAGCATAAATGCACTTAATTAAGGCAGATCAACAGCTTGTTAAAATCCTAAGATTGCAATTGTTGTCAGAACACAAACAAGCATACACAGTGGGGTGCCAGGACCAAGTTTGAGAACCACTGGGTTTGGGAAACACTGCTCTACACCTTCCCCTCACTAATAATTGACAACACCAGTGGCTCATAATTAATGAGCCGCAGGTAGCAGCACTTGCCTTGCATTTGTCTCCCTATTGCTGGTCAGTTGAGATTGTAGCTGCCACTCTGTCTTGCTTTGGTTTTACTCCAGTTTGATATTTCTTTGTATTAGTTATATTTTCTGTTGGGACATTGTTCCCCTTTTGTTTTGTGTGTTTTTGCCACTCTCTATTATGAAACTTATCATCACCCCCCAGCCTTGCACTAGAGTCCTTAATTCCCCGGTATTATGGTCTGCCAGACTGCCGTGAGGTCCCAAACCTTACATGTATAAATGTTTTCTTTTTTCTTATTTCTTTTAGTTCTGTAGTTGTATCTGTATTTTAATTGGCAAACTTACATGCACACACACAACTTTATTATAATCTTAAATGAACAAAGTAACGTATTTTTAATTATCCAGTATATTTCAAATAAAAAATTGGATCGTGCCTGGCATAGATGTTAGAACTATATTCTGAGAGGGGGGGCGGAATTTTTGATGGGGGTTTGTGCTCATATGTACACACAGTGTTTTTGAACAAGGATTTGATTTTAAGCAGGATACTTTGATTACCACACAGTTATTAAAGGCTGTGTCGTCGATAATCATCCATCCATCTTCTACCGCTTTTCCGGGGCCGGGTCGCGGGGGCAGCAGTCTAAGCAGGGATGCCCAGACTTCCCTCTCCCCGGACACTTCCTCCAGTTCTTCTGGGGGTATCCCGAGGCGTTCCCAGGCCAGCCGAGAGGCATAGTCCCTCCCCATGTCCTTCCCCGAGGCCTCCTCTCGGTGGGGCATGCCCGGAACACCTTCCCAGGAGGGCGTCCAGGGGGCATCCGATAAAGATGCCCGAGCCACCCCAGCTGGCCCCTCTCGACGTGGAGGAGCAGCGGCTCTACTCTGAGCTCCTCCCGAGTGACAGAGCATCTCACCCTATCTCTAAGGGAGCGGCCCGCCACCCTGCGGAGGAAACCCATTTCAGCCGCTTGTACCCAAGATCTCGTTCTTTCGGTCATGACCCAGAGCTCATGGCCATAGGTGAGGGTAGGAACGTAGATTGACTGGTAAATCGAGAGCTTTGCCTTTCGGCTCAGCTCCTTCTTCACCACGACAGATCAGTACAATGACCGCATTACTGCTGCCGCTGCACCGATCCGTCTGTCAATCTCACGCTCCATCCTTCCCTCACTCGTGAACAAGACCCCAAGATACTTGAACTCCTCCATTTGAGGCAAGAACTCTCCTCCAACCCAGTAGGGACATATCACCTTTTTCCGAGAACCATGGCCTCGGACTTGGAGGTGCTGATTCTCATCCCAGCCGCTTCACACTCGGCTGCAAACCGCCCCAGTGCGTGCTGAAGGTCCTGGTTCGAAGGAGTCAACAGGACAACATCATCCGCAAAAAGCAGAGATGAGATCCTGTGGTCCCCAAACCGAACTCCCTCTGCCCCCTGGCAGCGCAAGAAATTCTGTCCATAAAAATAATGAACAGAACCGGTGACAAAAGGCAGCTCTGCCGGAGTCCAACATGCACCGGGATCAGGTCTGACTTACTGCCGGCAATGCGAACCAAGCTCCTGCTCCGGTCTTACGGAGGTCGCACGGCCCTTAATAGAGGACCCTGGACTCCATACTCCCGAAGCACTTCCCACAGAATGCCACGAGGGACACGGTCGAATGCCTTCTCCAAGTCCTCAAAACACATGAGAACAGGTTGGGCAAACTCCCATGCACCCTCAAGCACCCTGCGGAGGGTAGAGAGCTGGTCCAGTGTTCCACTATTAGGACGAAAACCGCATTGTTCCTCCTGAATCCGAGGTTCGACTATCGGCCGGATTCTCCTCTCCAGCACCCTGGAATAGACTTTACCTTCCGGTCCCCCTTCTTAAATAGAGGAACCACCACCCCGGTCTGCCAATCCAGAGGCACTGTCCCCGACTGCCACGCGATGCTGCAGAGGCGTGTCAACCAAGACCGCCCTACTACATCCAGAGACTTGATGTACTCAGGGCGGATCTCATCCACCCCCGGTGCCTTGCCATCAAGGAGCTGCCGAACTACCTCAGTGACTTCAACCCGAGTGATGGATGAGTCAGCCTCTGAGTCCCCAGCCTCTACTTCCTCTACGGAAGGCGTAACAGCGGTATTGAGGAGGTCCTCGAAGTATTCCTTCCACCGGCCGACAATATCCCCAGTCGAAGTCAACAGCTCCCCACCTCCCCTGTAAACAGTGCTGGCAGGGTACTGCTTTCCCCTCCTGAGGCGCCGAACGGTTTGCCAGAATTTCTTCGGGGCCGACCAATAGTCTTCCTCCATGGCCTCCCCGAACTTTTCCCATACCCAAGTTTTTGCTTCCGCCACCGCCCGGGCCGCAGCACGCTTAGCCTGCCGGTACCGGTCAGCTGCCTCAGGCGTCCCGTGAGCTAGCCAAGCTCAGTAAGACTCCTTCTTCCGCTTGACGGCATCCCTTACTTCCGGTGTCCACCACCGGGTTCGGGGATTGCCGCCACGACATGTCGTCGATATGACGTTACTAATGTTGAGACTTGAAATGTTCTCAAAACACAACAGACCCGCTCGCCCCTCTCCCTCAGAAGCTTGAAACATGAACGCCTTTTTCTTAAAGTTAAACTTATGGGTAAAGCTGCTTTCACACCGGACGCGAAACAAATTTTTTGCGCGACATTACATTCAAAGTCAATGCAAGGCGCGTCTTTGGCTGAATCCAAATCTCCACCCTCTGGACTTGCAGACTGAGCCCTCAGGGGCTTCAGGCATACTTAATGTGGCGTCTTCACCGTCATCACGTAAAGTCCGTAAGAGCGAGAGTCTGCAGCATTATAAATAGAGCTGGTAGACGGTTTTGGAACCTGTTTCAATGGTTTCCATGCAAATGCATATTGATCACCTCCATAGAATATATTTCTGTATCATGATGTTCAATTTTTTAAATCTGGCCTATGTTATTCAAGTAACATTTTAATATTATAAATTTATAACAAGTTTGTGTGATTAATGCGCTTTTTTTCTGTGAGCAATTAGGAAAAATTTAAACATCACGCCCGTATTACAATGGATTATGGGTAATTACACTAGTGAAGTCTGCACCCAAAGCGGACTCTCTGGAAGTCCGCAGAAAGCCCGCTTGAGGCCCCTTGTGGACTGGATCAATAGAGGATTTGGAGAGCCCTTAGCACTCCTGGACTTCCCGTGAATGTGCCCGCAAAGTCCGCGAGTCTGCAAGTGCGGACATTTAGATTCAGCCCATGGATTGACTTTGAATGTAATCTGTCGCACAAAAAATTTGTTTCACGTCCGGAGTGAAAGCAGTTTTAGAATGGCTCACTCAGCTGGGTAAATGGTCGTGTACAGCTTGTTGTGATAAACGCCCGGTACCTTTCCAAGCTGATACAAATAACTTATTTCAGGATAATTCCACAGACTTTAATTTTCACACTTTAAAACATTAGCTGTTGAGGTCTTTTGACTTGGAATGAATTGAACATACAAACTGCTGATCATTCATTACAGCAAATTAGCAGACTTTCCACCAAGTAGGGCCTATTGTAAAGAATTAAAAACTCCCCAGAGAGTTATTCACTAGCCTATTTTGTACTTTGAAGAGTCCACTCGTGGTAGAAACTGACTGTGCCTTTAATGAACGAAGTTGTGGTTGTTTCTTTCCGTAATAAAACAAAATGATAATGAAAACTGCCATTTGCGACAAAATAAAAAGAAGAGCTACGCAATTTGCTTTGAACTGAGAGAATGTCCTCGGTGTGTCACACGAGCAAAAAGCGGGCTGAAAAATTTGTTGAAATAAATTAGGCTATATATTCCACAGAGAAACAGAGCGCTCTAACAAATATTTGTTCGAAAACAATAAAACATCTAAACGTGGTTGGAAAACTCTCTCCTGAGAATTCTTCTCAGTATTTGCGCTTCAATGTCCGCAGTCTCTTCAAGGAACGGACACGCAACCGCAGTCTGCAGTTTCAGGAGGAGAAGAAACTGAGTTATTTGAAAACCTGCCAGCGAGCAGGTTAGCTTAACGGAGTATGTTGCCGCATTAACTGACTCAGAGTTGGACTGAACTCGCATTGTGAAGCGGAAACACAAAGTTTCCTGCAACTCTGAGCTAACAAACTTAGAGTTACCAAGAACCCTGCTTTCTGGAACGGGGCTGAGCTCTACTCACCTCAAGTAGAAACAAGGCAACCTGGGCGTCAGAATTAAAACCATCCAACTCCCGGAATTCTCTCCAACGTTGGCATGCTTTCCCTATGTTTATTCGGGTCTTCACATAGCTGCAATCGCGTTCCTTTTTCCTCGACATGCACTCTTTCGGGTGTCTCTTTTTCGGTTTAGCTTCGCTTAGACCAGTGGTCGTCAACCCTGGTCCTGGAGAGCCGCAGTGTCTGCTGGATTTTGACGTTGCTCAGAACTTAATTGATGAATGAAAGCAGTTGATTACACCCTTAACTCATCTCACCTGGTGTCTTCGGTTTAAATAGGGTAGAAAAAACCAAACTCGGCACACCGTGTGCTGTTAGCAATACTCCTGCACTAAGGGAATAATAAACCAATTAATCGATTACCAGGAAGTACCCACAAGACTCCTAGAGCCAATTAAAAAGACATGCAGGTTGTGCCAGAAGTCAATGTAGAAACCAAGATTTGTCAATGTAGTTGGACATTTAGTATAGTTGTAATCCGGACAGAGTTTCAAAGTAAAGATAAAAGGTTATAGGGCAGGGGTAGCAAGCCCTGGTTCTGGAGAGGCACAGGGTGTGCTGAGTTTGGTTTTCTCCACCCTATTTAAACCTAAGACACCAGGTGAGATGAGTGAAGCGTGTAATGAACTGATTTCATTGATCAATAAAGTGCAGAGTAATGTCAAAAACCAGCAGACACTGCGGCTCTCCAGTACCAGGGTTGACGACCACTGGCTTAGACGCTTAGCAGACTCAGTGTGAGCTGTGGAAAATAAATGCGAAATCTGCTTCTGTGACATTGTCTGGATCATTGCTTGAATTTAACGCCTTTGCTAGCTAACAGGAAATAAACAATGCGCGACCTTACGTATCAAAACAAAGGAGACATTTTCCAAATTGTCTCTATAGGCTACATCTGGCACATGTCATTAGGCTGCATACAAGATAAAGAAAGCATCTATTTTTTATGATATGAAAGACATAGGCCTAAATGTAAGTCTGACACATTTGAATCAGATTCTTTATATATACGTATATATATACAGGGCTCTCAAGTTTCAAATGCAGGCTAGAGTGAGATTTTCTTTGGGGTGGGGGGGGGGTGGGGAGTTGGTGCATGATGCTTCCGTTTTCAAAGGTGCATAGTAACAATGTACATGTACTTCGTTACAGTATTTAAGTAGTTTTTTTTTTATTGGGGCTTTTACTCTCCTACATTTAAAAGATAAGTATACTTTCACTTCGTTACTTTGACACTTGCAACTCAGTTACTCGTTTCAAATTAAAATATTAATTTAATTCATCATTAACGGATTATCTAGATTTTGCATGTTCGAGAAGAACAAAGGTGTATCTTTGTGCAGATGTGTCCGCCAGTGGAAATGGAGATGCAAATTTATGCACGCAGTTACAAAATTCTATCACAAGATGGAACACCAGGATCAGTTATTGAATATTCACAACTGCCAGTAAACTCAAAGAAGAATATATGTGTGTTTTTTTTTAAATTTCAGTGGGACTCTCCAGTATAATAAAGGCTAGATTCATTCATTGTCTGTTAAACATTTTTCGCTAAAAATAACTAAAAATATGAAAAATCATGGTCGGATTTAATACATGTAACCAGCACTTATTTATCTGTAATTAAGTCACCCCTTAAACATATTTTGTAGCATCAATAATGATGGAATGAGCCTTCAAACATGCATTCAGGCTGTACAAAACTCCAAAAAATTGAGAAAACTTTCAATTGTTGTAAAAAAAAAAAAAAAAAAAATCTTTGTTTTTGTTTTTTACCCATATTTTTACCTCAGTATGTGAGGTACAGTTCAGGAACCACTCGCGAGAGACAGGAATCCAAAAAACGTATGCCTTTAATGGGGTCCGAGTCAAAGCCAAAAAACACAGGAATTTCCAAGCCGCAATACGAAATCCAAAAACAGTATCGACTGGACAGGCAGGGGTCAGAACCAGTAAGACAGATGGGCAGAGGTACAAAAACGATTGGCAAAAAGCCTTAGTCGATGGGCAAAGCCGATGGTTATACACAGGGCATCCAAACACAGAACTCATGGTCATACAAAAATGGGTCAAAATCTAGAAAGACAAAAACAGTACAAAAAGGGCTATGGCAAGTGTTATGGCCCCAATTTGTTATTACATTTATAACACAACAGCAACAGCAAGGGATGACAAAAACAGTTTTAACAACTAAACACATTTAATTTTTAAACAAAGACAAAGACTAATAACAACCTACAACTAAAGACCAAGATTGATAAATAAGAAAAAACAGAAATAATTACAGTCCCTTTTTAGTGGGGTGGCTTGGTGATGTCCTGGATGAAGAAAATGCTCAAACACAGTCAAAGAAATCCACAAAAGAAACGTCACAGGTCTTGAACAGAATGGCAGGTCTGGTCATCTTCTTGCAATTTCTCCTACTACTTTACTGTCTCAATTCTTTTCCTTATATACTCTTTTGCAGACCCCACCCACATTTAGACCTCTTTTTTTTAATTTTCTGAGACTTGCCCCAGACATGTCCAGGACATGTCTAAACATGACTCCAGTCTGAGCTTAACAAAAAAAGGTAAATACTGCCATCTAGTGGCCTATATTCACATTACACCTCCATTCCAAAAGGGAAAAATTTTGACTCACAAAGGCAAAATTTTTCTTTTCAATACAAAATGGTTAAGTGAACACTTGTCTATATATACATATCATACAATATTCAAACACATGATATATATATACACATTCAAACACGGGATAAGCAATCAGCAATTACATTGTCTGTACCCTTCACATGCTTAATTTCCAAGTCAAACTCCTGTAAAATCAAACTCCAATTCAACAATCTCCGATTCTTGTTTTTCATCTTACTCAAAAACGTTAACGGATTGTGGTCAGTGTACACAATCATTGGCTTTTGTCCTGTACAAACATAAACCTCAAAGTGTTGTAAAGAAAGGACCAGAGCCAACAGTTCCTTCTCTATTGTGGAATAGTTCCTTTGGTGGCGATTGAACTTCCTGGAGAAGTATGCCACGGGATGCTCAATGTCATCAGAGTCACTTCTCTGTAGGAGCACAGATCCACAAGCTTGGTCGCTAGCATCGACCGCGATGGAGAACGGTTGGTTGAAGTCAGGAGATTTGAGCACGGGGAAGTGACACAGCAGAGACTTCAGGTGATTGAAGGCTCTCTGGCATGCATCATCCCAAGTGAACTTTACGCCTTTCTTCAGTTGGTTAGTTAGACTGAGAGCAATCTCAGCAAAGTTCTTGCAGAACTTGCGGTAGTACCCGATCATTCCAAGGAAGCGGCGCAAAGCTTTTTTGTTGTCAGGAACTGGAAAGTCCATGATGGCTTGGACTTTAGCATTTATGGGTGCCACCTTACCCTGGCCTATGACGTAGCCAAGATAGGTGACAGTAGCACAACCAAAGTCACTCTTGCTCAGGTTAACAGTCAGGTTAGCCTGGGTCAGGCGCTGGAACAACGTCTCTACATCTTTTAGATGTTCTTCCCAGGAGTCACTCCATGTGATCAGGTCATCGATGTACGCACCCGTGTGTGGCAATCCGGCGATTGTAGACTGTATCATCCTTTGGAACGTGGCTGGGGCATTTTTCATGCCAAAGGGTAGGACTTCATACTGGTACAATCCAGATGGTGTGGCAAAAGCAGAGATGCTCTTGGCCCTCTCAGTTAAAGGCACACACCAATAACCCTTCAATAAATCAATCTTGGTCAGAAACTTTGCTTGCCCTACACTATCAATACAATCATCAATCCTAGGTATTGGAAACACATCAGTTCTAGTTACAGCATTGACTTTGCGATAATCTGTACAGAATCTAGTACTTCCATCAGGTTTTGGAACTAGCACACAGGGTGAACTCCAATCGGAGTTGGAGGGTCTGATAATATCATGTTTTAACATGTACTCAACCTCTTTCTCAGCAATCTTTCTCTTTTCAGGATTCATCCGGTATGGATGCTGTTTTATTGGTTTGGCATCACCAACATCTACATCATGAGAGGCTATAGTAACTCTCTTTGGAACATCAGGAAACAAATCCTCATATTTCTTGATCAACCTTTCAAACTGATCTCTCTGTGAGGGTTCTAAGTGCTGGAGTTTTACATCAAGATTTTGCAACACTTCAGTGTTTGACAATTTACATGAAAGAACTTCAGCTTTAATTCTTGGTTCATCATCTTGAAACTCCCCCTCATCTTCACACGTTTCGACCATTGGAGAATCTGAAGTGACAGCTGCAACCCTAGCATTTCTGTCATGATAAGGCTTTAGCATGTTAATATGACACAATTGTTTTGGTTTTCTCCTATCTGGAGTCTTCACAATGTAATTGAGATCATTGAGTTTTGTCAGAATTTCATAAGGACCATGAAATCTAGCCTGCAATGGATTGGACTGCAAGGGAAACAACACAAGGACCTTGTCTCCTGGTTTAAACTCACGGCTTCTAGCCTTATGATCATACCAAGTTTTCATTTTTCCCTGACTTGATTTCAAGTTCTCTTTGGCAAGGTCACAAGCTGCACGCAATCTTTCCTTGAACTTGCTAACATAGTCTAACAGACTGATTTGCGGCTCTTCCTCTTGCCATTGTTCACTCAATAATAGCAAAGGTCCTCTCACTTCATGACCAAACACTAGCTCAAATGGACTGAATCCAGTAGACTCCTGCACTGCTTCTCTAGCTGCAAACAACAGCAAATGAACCCCTTCATCCCAGTCTTTCTCATGGTCATAACAATAAGTCCTCATCATTGTCTTGAGAGTGGAATGAAACCGCTCTAAGGCACCCTGACTTTCTGGATGATAGGCACTAGAAAGAATCTGTTTTGCACCTAGTTCATACACAACCTGCTGAAACAATCCTGAAGTGAAATTGCTACCTTGGTCTGACTGAATTTCCCTGGGAAGACCAAACAACGTGAAGAACTTTATCAAAGCCTTCGAGATTGCAGTTGCCTTGATGTTACGTAGAGGTATGGCTTCGGGGAATCTGGTAGATGCACACATGATTGTCAACAAGTACTGATTTCCAGATCTAGTCTTGGGTAATGGACCAACGCAATCAACAATGACCCTAGAGAATGGCTCCCCAAATGCTGGGATAGGCTGCAATGGAGCTACAGGTGGGTCTAACTGGTGTTTTCCAACTACCTGACAAGTGTGACAGGTTTTGCAAAAGTTGGAAACGTCTTTCCGAAGCCCAGGCCAAAAGAAGTGTTTCATGATCTTATCAACAGTCTTGTTAACACCAAGATGACCTCCTAAAGGTAAACTATGAGCCATTGTTAAGATCTCATTCCTATAGACCTTCGGAACAACAATTTGCCTGACCACTGCCCAATCTGCATTGGCAGGGATATCAGGAGGGCGCCACTTCCGCATCAACACACCATCCTTGAGATAATACCCAACTGGAACTGCATCTATTTCTTTTTCAGGAAGGGCTCGCCTCTTTAGTACACCAATTTCAGGATCATTAGTTTGCTCCTCAATCAACCGCTTTCTGGACAGAGACAAGTCTCCAGACACATCAGAATCACCAGACCCATCCGGCTGGCTGAATAGAGAACTGATAAAAGTATCTGATAAGTCCTCAAACGGAGAAACCATAGTAGGCCAATCAGAGTCATGAGGCGAACCACCTGAGTCCTGACTATTCAATGTACTGGACGGCACCACAACATCATCTTCTTTAGCCTTCTTGGCCATAGCACGAGTCACTGCGCAAGAAGGATACAGAGATGGGTCCTCATCCCCATTTTCAGTGCTCGGCTGTGAAGTAAGATGTACAGGCGGAACTACTTTGCCCCCAGCCAGGTCATTGCCTAGCAACAGAGAAACACCCTTTATAGGTAGACTTGACATAAGTCCCACCTTTACCTGTCCTGTAACTAAATCTGACTTCAAGAATATAGAGCGCAGGGGTACAGATACAGTCCTCCCTTCAATACCTTGTACAAGTATGAAATCCCCTGAAGCGGTCTCATCACGTAACTCCAAGGAGTCCATCAACAAAAGTGACTGAGAAGCTCCGGTATCCCTTAGGATATATATGGGGACAGGAGTAGTATGCTCATTCAGAGCCACAAATCCCTCTGACACAAATGGAAGAAATTCCTCCCTCACGAAGTCAGCTGTATCAGGCTTTTTAGCCCCACAAGAAGCAGGCAATTTAGCAGATTGGTTATCTACTACAGGGGTTTCTAACCTTGTTTTCACAAAGGCATTTGGTTTGGTATCCTTTTCTTTTTCTTTCTTAGCTTTAAGGAACCAACAGTTAGTTGTAACATGACCAGATTTCTTGCAATAACTGCAAACTAGACCACTTTTGTCACTGTCAGCTTTCACACTTTGATCAGACCTGTTACTGGATTTCTGAGCACCATCACCAGATTTTTCTTTGTCTTTGGGTGAGGAATCTTGGGTATCACCGTAACCCTTTTTCTGAAATTGGGACCATTTATTGTTACTGCTAGACTGAAATTTGGACTTATGAGTGAGAACATATTCATCTGCAAATTTGGCAGCTGATTGCAAGTTCAGTGCTTGCTTCTCATTAAGGTAGGTCTTAACATCATCCTTAACACAGTTCTTGAATTCTTCAACTAACACCATCTCTTTTAGTGAGTTGAAATCATCCTTGACCTCCATAGAAGTACACCAGCGCTCAAAGCAAACCTGCTTCTCATTAGCAAATTCAACATAAGTCTGATTTTCAGATTTCTTCAGACCTCTGAATTTCTGTCGGTAAGCCTCTGGAACCAACTCATAAGCTCTCAAAATAACCTTTTTGACAACCTCATAATCAGAGGAATCATCTGCAGACAAAGCCGAATAGGCTTGTTGAGCTTTACCCTTGAGGACAGTTTGCAACATCAGAGGCCAGTGTTCCTTTGGCCACTGGCAACTCTTTGCTACCTTTTCAAAACATTGGAAATAGTTGTCAACATCCTTTTCCGAAAATGGAGGCACCAGTTTTACCTCCTGGCTAGCCCGAAATTTATTTTCAGTTGCAATTTTTATTTTTAGTTGCTCCATTTGGAGTCTTTCTTCTCTATCGAATTTCTCTAATTCAAAATCTCTCTGTCTTGCAAATTTTTCTAACTCAAATTCTCTTTGTTTTTCTTCTCTTGCTAATTTTTCTAACTCAAACTGCCTTTGTTTTTCTTTTTCTTCCCTCTCAAATTCTTTGTTTTTCTTTTTCCTCCCTTTCTTTTTCTCTTTCTTCCCTTTCTTTCTCTTTTTCCTCCCTTTCTTTTTCTCTTTCCTCCCTTTCAATCTCTAGCATTTTTAATTTAAGTTCCATTTCTATATTTGGATTTTCCACTGGAAACTGTTCCAGATCTCCTGGTGCAAACACATTTTCATCAATGTAATATTCAACTATCTCTCTAGCCAGTCTTGCTTTTCGCATGGCTGGTTTTACCTCTGTCAGCTCCAACTGTCTGCAAATTTCTAGCAGTTCTGTCTTTTTAAAAGACTTCAAAACCCCTACGGTTGGTGATGCCAAGAAATCATCCATTGCTGTTGTCAATATATATCTAGGAAAATTCACAAAAACAATTTCACAATTTGGAATGTTAGATTTTCAATAAATTACTCACACAATGGTCTATCCCGGACCTTGAGCCCCCAATTTGTTATTGCCCCAATTTGTTATTACATTTATAACACAACAGCAACAGCAAGGGATGACAAAAACAGTTTTAACAACTAAACACATTTAATTTTTAAACAAAGACAAAGACTAATAACAACCTACAACTAAAGACCAAGATTGATAAATAAGAAAAAACAGAAATAATTACAGTCCCTTTTTAGTGGGGTGGCTTGGTGATGTCCTGGATGAAGAAAATGCTCAAACACAGTCAAAGAAATCCACAAAAGAAACGTCACAGGTCTTGAACAGAATGGCAGGTCTGGTCATCTTCTTGCAATTTCTCCTACTACTTTACTGTCTCAATTCTTTTCCTTATATACTCTTTTGCAGACCCCACCCACATTTAGACCTCTTTTTTTTAATTTTCTGAGACTTGCCCCAGACATGTCCAGGACATGTCTAAACATGACTCCAGTCTGAGCTTAACAAAAAAAGGTAAATACTGCCATCTAGTGGCCTATATTCACATTACACAAGAAACAAGGTTGGACTATCCAGAAGAAGCGAAACAATAATCAATGGCATACGAGGAGCTCTGCACAAAGAAATATTGATCAACGTTCTGACAAGAGCTGTGAGTGAAAAGACTCCTAATATACACACAGGAAAGCTCACGTGCTATACAGAGATCAGTTGTGGGGAATGAGGCTAATTACATCGGGAGAATCACATGAGGGAAACCCAACCACGAAAATTGGCGAGAGACAAAATACGAACAGGAATCACACAAACAGCCTATGACATTTAAATAGCTCCGGTCCAGGAGTTCTACGTGCACAGACAACAAGCGCAGGAGAGTGATTAAGCACGTGCGAGAGGTTCTCGCTGAAGCTCAGGAGAGGACAGCAACAGACAAGGGGCGGAGAATAAAACAGGGCGATTGTGGAGAGGCAATTAGTCTATTAGTAGCTGTGAAACTTTACAAATTAAACTAGAGTGCTCATTACTAAGTTAGTAATCTTATACAGCGCCCTCCATAATTATTGGCACCGCTGATTAAGATGTGTTAAAAGCCTTAAAATAAATTCAGTTTTTGTTGCAAAAGCATACTCTCACACTGAAAATTGTAGAAAAATATAACTTTCAACTCGTGAATTTTAAGGGGGAAAAAAAATCCCTGACTGACAAAAAATTATTTTTCATAAAATCACCTGTTCCACAATTACTGGCACCCCTAACAATTCCGAAGAAATAGATGTAATTGAAGTATTCCTGTCATTTCTACAGTAGTTTACAAAGTTGATGAGAGTATTCAGGAACGTTTAACTAGTAATTCATCACTTCCTGTTACCCTGGAGTATAAATATGACGTGACACAGAGGCCATTTCTCATATCCACTCTTCAACATGGGAAAGACAAAGGAACACACCATTCAAGTAAGGCAGATGTGTGTCAACCTTCACAAGTCAGGCAATGGCTAGAAGAAAATAGCCAGTCGCCTGCACCTGCCCATATCTACTGTCATCGGAATCATTAAGAAGTTTAAAACAACTGGAACAGTGGTAAACAAGCCTGGACAAGGACGCAAGAGGTTATTTTACACTATGCACAGTGAGGAGGATGGTAAGAGAAATAAAAAGTTCTCCGAAGCTCACTGTTAAAGAATTGCAGAAAATGGTAGCATCTTGGGGTCACAAAGTCTCCAAAACAACCATCAGGCGCCATCTACATGCCAACAAGCTGTTTGGGAGGCATGCACGGAAAAAACCTTTTCTCACTCACAATCATAAACGCAATCTGGAGTTCGCTAAGTGGTACTGGGACTTCAACTGGGACCGTGTGCTTTGGTCAGATGAGACGAAGATAGAGTCTCATCCCCACTGTGAAGTATGGGGGGGGATCCGTGATGCTGTGGGCCTGTTTCTCTTCCAGAGGCCCTGGGAACCTTGTTAGGGTGCATGGCGTCATGAACGCTTTCAAATACCAGGACATTTTAAATCAAAATCTGGTGACCTCTGCCCGAAAGCTGAAGATGGGTCATCACTGGGACTTTCAGCAAGATAATGACCCTAAACAATGACCCACATCTACACAGAAATGGTTCACCAGACACAGAATCAAGCTCCTCCCATGGGTATCTCAGTCCCCAGATCTCAACCCCATTAAAAATCTGTGGAGTGAGCTGAAGAGGAGAGTGCAGAGGAGAGGACCCAAGTCGCTGGATGATTCAGAGAGATTGTGCAAAGGGGCATGGTCAAAGAATCATGTATTCATGTATTCTCCCATCTTGTGAAACATTATAGGAGAAGATTAGGTGATGTTTTGTCGGCAAAATGGGGTTGTACAAAGTATTAACATCAGGTTGTGCTAGTAATTGTGGCACACAGGATTTGATGTAAAAGAATAATTTCTTAATGTGGGATTTTTTCTTAACCAGAGGTGCCAATAATTATGGAGGGCGCTGTATATACATGGATTAGTTGTGTTAGTAGACTATGATACAAAATACAAATGTTAGTCTTGTTAGTAATCAGAACAGAAGGCGAAGAAAGAAAACGAGATTGGAAGGAATATATTAAACGCCGGAATACATTTAAATCACCCGAAGTCAGTGAGCACGCAGACAGGGAAGACGGACTGAACCAACTAGATTACAAGACGGGGGAGACAAGTGCAATGGAACTGAACATAGAATGAACCAAAAACCTGAATGTTACAAAAACCAACAAGAATAAATAAAAGACAATAATCATGAACACAAAACCAGAACATGAACATGACCCAAAACCAAAACCATGACACAGTATACGTGTGGAAATTTTTTATTTTTTTTTTGTTCTCATTGCCTAAAGTGGTATTTTTGAAAACATTTTCACCAAAAATTTATAGAGGAGTAATATATTAGGACACATTTAAGACAAAAGTGGTGGTGTATGATCTTCACTGCACAATACTGTATGTAACAGATTCTTGGAATGTGAAGGATAAGCTGAACCACAGCAAATACACAGTACATATAAGGCATGTACTTACTCTCCAAGTCAATTAAATAATGGCAGATGACAAACTGCAGCGCTGAAAGGAAAGTGGTTTTGTGTAAGGTTGAGTGATGTTAGCCTAGTGGCACAGAAACCTTTGTAGATTTTGTTGATTCTGTACAAGATCCTGTTGGATTTGAAATGAACCACTTAGTACAGGGATGAAAAGGAAACAGCCCAAAGTAATTGGACAATTGGCGATGGGCGTAATATTAAATAAGTGATCATTTTTACTGACTGGCTGCGAATCATTTTCAGTCTGTGATCTAGAGTCTGTGCTACATTCCATGTCTCACTCTGCTCGACCTACTGTATACAACAGTGTCTTCATCTCCTGATTGTTTTTTTTTTTTTTTAAGCTTTTTGTCTCGACTTCAGTCTCATTTTTTAGCCAGGGAAATGCACAACCAGTAGGATTTAGGTCAAGAGATTGCCTTGGCCAGTTATGAACATTACACTCTCTGGTCCTGAAAAATTGTTGATATGCTTTTGTAGTTTTTGTCTAGCATCATTCTCTTATGTAATGTGAAGCACCTTCCAATATATTTTGAGCCATAAGGTCAGATTTGAAGAGATAAGATGCTTCTGTACAACTGGGAACTTATCATGCTTTTGCCTCCAGTAGTCATGTCATCAGTAAATGATGGTTCCCAAGGCAGCCTTTCGTGACCAAGTCAAATGTCTCAGAAGGATCTCATCATGTGCAATGCTATTCTTCACACTTTCCTTTTTATATTGCCTTCGAGTTTAACAGTCATCTCATCTGTCCAGAACTCTATAATCATCTTACACAAAGTCTAACTTCAGGTTACCAGTAGTTTATTAAGATTGATTTATTGAAGTAATTCATGTGTACTTAAAATTCTGTAGTTAAAATTCTAATGAAGATAGTGATATAATCTTCCCACAATCTCTTGAACACAACATCTCTCAACACATTATATTCAGGATGTAATACTTTCTAAGGTAAACTAATATTTAATTAGGTTTCTGACTATGTTTCAAGGAAGCCACATGAATCTAAGAATGTTAATCGGTTTGAGAGAAATTCGGGGACTGGCACCAGGACATTTAGCAGTCAGCGCGCACTATATATTATCTCTGATGAAGTGTCTTTTGATGAGGTGGAGATAAAGCAAAAAACGCTGATTTCACTTCTTCCGAGGCTCTAGTTACATTGATCCACAACCTTGTTCAGAAATGTTGAGGGCACATTAAAAAGTTAAGAGTTTTCCTAAAAGTCCTCGCTACCCAATTTAATTTATGTGTGTTCTTAAATTAAGTTACTTGGCCTCGTAGCTAATTTTAGTTTGTTGCACTCACTTCCCCAGTGATTTTTCCACCTGTTGGTTAAATGCCTAGTGCATTCATCTTGGTCTCTTGATAATTTTTTAATGGTGCCATTCCTTGATTTTTCAGTGGGAGCTGCATGCTCAAGCCCCTGATGCAGTCGTCCAATCATCAGCTGGCCTGGATTTGGTTCCTGTATTACCCCGTGCTCACCTTGTCGTGCTACCCCCTGGCTTTGGGAAGCACTGGGTTGAGAAGAGGATCCCAGCCTACCAGGTAAAGACTGAGACTTCAAATATGGCACTCATTCTAATTGCTCAGTATTTACTAATTTCCTTCCTTCTAAACGCCCAACCTGGAAATTGAATGTGTTACACCATCACTAATTAGGTTCTAGTCCTTTTCATGAGCTAGGACAGAAAGAATAGAGGTTTCCCATAGGAAATGTCAGTAAACTACAAGACTGTTCATTGCAGGAGAATTTTTCCCTAGAATACGTGACACATATGTTGTAAGTTGACACACCATCTGACACACATCTGCCATGCCTGTCGCTGTCTGTAACTGGTGTTACTTTGAAACGTTGTTTGAGGGACAACCGATTTACATCGGACCAATTTTGCCAATTTACATTCCTCCTTTACGCAGTCTTTACCTTTTTTCTTAGTTCTCTCTCTGATCATCCCAGTGTTTGAAGTGCGCAGCATGTAAAGGCAGGGAGAAAGTTAGCAGGGTCCAAAAAATATAGAGTTTGAATGAGCCCTCGATGTCTTTTTTTTTGTCCTGTGGTGTGATAGTCAGTCAGACAATACCCAGGTAACGCAACACATTTTCACAATATAGCTTAAATGTTGGAGGCTGGGTAAGAGGAAACGAGTATCGCAGTTTTTCAAAATGCAGTTTATATTTGGGGCAATATGAACAACTTAAATCGCACTTTGATGTATACCATTTGAGCAAAATGTCCAATCCTATGCAGCAGGTGGATTGGGAACACTAATTGGCTAACTAAATCCTGGAGTTCATTCCATTCGCTTACTCCATTGGGACTTAAACTTGGTCCCAGGCCGCCATATTAATGCTGTTTTTTCTCTCATCCAACTGCAATTTCAATCTCAGAACTTCAACAAGCTGGTAATTTCTTTTTACTATGGTCTTCATTTCCAGACCCTCTTAAACCATGAGAGAAATAGCTACACATTCATGATGTGAAAGAAATACTAAAAAGAGCAAGAAATTTCATTTGTCAGGGCATACGTTGTCATTTCTCACTTAATGTGGCATACATAGATAAATATGTGCACTTCTTGTTGATAGCAAATAATTGATAAAAACATCTTGTTAAATTTCTGGCTCTGCACTTTTAGTGAGAACAAAAATAAACAAATCTGTGAGGTACCAGGGCCGAGTTTGGGAACGCCTCATTCTTTCTGTCATTGTAATTCTCTTCTGACCTAAAATTTGATCAAGATCTGCCATCTTTAAAGACATTTTAGGCCTCTTAATGCTTTTTCATGGGGTAACAGAAGGGAGCTAAGAGGCCACTTAAGGGATTTCTTAAAGGAAACATGATTGCAGACTTTCTGGAAGTATTCTTTCAGAGTGCAAGACATTACCCGTGGACCTATCTCCCCCAATCAGCCAGATATCTGCCATGCTTTTGATTTTCATTGGTGCAACACCATGCTTCAAGCAGACAGGGTGATCCATTTCCTCTACCCTCAGATCGTTTCCTCCTATACTCCGGTGGTTGGGGCTTGGAGCAAGGAAAGAAAAGAAAAGAAGAAAGAAACCAATGGGGGTAAAATTATAGGATGGAAAGAGCCCCCTGTCTCTATAAATACACTGACCAAAACTTCCAATGCAACACTCGGGTTTATTGCAACACGTCATTTCCTTACGATAAATTTAACAATACATAACAAATATTAGGATTCAAATAAAAAACACAGTTTTAGAGTCAGGAATGAAGAACAGATTTTTCCTGGTTTCCGATTCATTGCATCAGTTGAAGGCGCAATTCTGGATCACCAAAGTCAGTATCTTGTATGGCCTCCTCTGGCATCACACACAGCCTGGATTCTGCAATGCATGGAGTCAATCAAATGACGAACTTCAGCCTGTGTGATGCTGTCCCATTCCTCCTGGAGTGCTTGACGCAACTGTTGGACTGTGGCTGGGTCTGGATCACGCCTTCTCACCCGGCGATCCAGAATATCCAATAGATGTTCTATAGGGTTTAAATCTGGGGAATACGCGGGCCAATCAAGACACTGAACATTATTCTGCCTCAGGTAGTCCTGACAGACTCTGGCGACATGTGGTCTTGCGTTATCCTGTTGCAGCATTAGGCGATACCGATGGACGAGTGGAACTGCAATAGGGGTAAGAATGTTGTCACGGTAATGGGCCGCAATAAGGTTTCCATCGATGAAAATGAGGTCTGTCTTGTGTCTCCTGCTTATTCCAGCCCAAACCATCACACTGAGTCCACTACAGCAGTCACGCTGCAGGATGGTAGCATCAGTATAACATTCCTGTCGCCTACGCTATACATGCAGTCTTCCGTCAGTCACACTCAACTTGAACCTCAATTCATTGGAGAAGAGCACCCTGTTCCACCTGAGAGCATTCCAGCCCAAATGTGCCCTTGACCATTGCAGACGGACGCGGCGACGTGCAGGAGTCAACACCACGGCGGGGATGTCGGTTGTGCAAGTCGACTTCACGCAGGCGATTGTGTACGGTTTGGTCGCTAACTCAGTTCTGGTGACGACCTGTGGTATGAGCAGCAGTGACTGTAGCTGGCAGGAAGCGATTGCGCAGGTGCTGGAGGCGAATATGGCGATCCTGCTGAGGGGTGGTGACATGTGGTCTGGGGGCACGTAGTCGATCACCGGTGCTGCCTGTTTCATTATACTGGCTCCAGAGACGTGAAATGGTTGACACGTGGATGCCCAGGTTTCTTGCAACCCGTCTTTGTGACATTCCTCCAGTGAGCATACCAACGGCTCGCTCTCGCTGATTTTGACCTAGGCGCGGCATGGTCACACGTTGACCCAGGATAATACAAAGGAATATTTAAGTTGCCCATTGCTATAGCTTTTTATTAACCAAATTCTCGAGGGATTGGTCAATGAGTTCAACTCAACCTGACAGGATAGGCAAAATTCTAAACAATGTGCAATCAAGTGGAACGAGCTGCCCACAAGACAAAATCAAAACAATTTCTGAGCTTTTATGTTGTAGTTGATGTATCATAGCTCAAAACCAATATCCCATTTTATGTACACCAAATATTTCCAAATTGTATGTGGGTTGGAAGTTTTGGTCAGTATATAACTTGTATCAAAATGCATTGCCCATGGAGCTAGGCTCATTTGCAGAGTAATGCCACCTTGACACTTGCGCGATTTTTGTCCCCGCAATCCCACGCAATGTAGGTGGTACGCAGCGGAGCCTTGTTTGCACCCTGTTCATGCATAAGTTACACTCTGTCTACGCAATGCGCGACCAAAGATTTGAACTATACGCAAACAATGCGTGAACACTTTGAGAGAAGTTCCTGCCATGGTTTGTGACGTGCCATGATCACGTGAACAACATGTGACAACACCCTAAAACGACACGTACCGTCGGCAGTGTTCGCGCCAAGTTCGCGCAGTGTTCACGCATGGTTCTTGCAAGTGGCACGAGCATTGCATGCCTGCCGAATTTTTGAACATTTCAAAATTCTCTCTACGGCATGGCATGCACCCCCACACTCTTCACACCCTCCTCACGCCTGTTCCCGAAGACTTTAATCATTGCCACGATGCATTGCGTGGCAGTGCGGGAACAAAAATCGGTGCAAGTGTCAGGGTGGAATAAGATGCCCATCCATAAACTAGTACAGTATCTTAACAGAGGAAGGAATCCAACTGCCGAGAAGCATCTTAATTTAATGCGCTTGTTGACTGGAGATGATATATTCCAAGTTTCGCGGCTGGGCACTTTGTAATATGATGAAAATCTTAGAAATTCAGGGGCAGACACCACTTATGGAGATTGGAAGACTGCATATTCTGGCAAGTGGCACATTTTAGATGTCTGCAAAATGAATTTTTAATGAATTTTTGAAAATTGGATTCTTAATCAGCTGCAGTAGTGTCACAACAAGGCAGATTGGGTCCCTAAAGTGGGGACGGTGAAGGTTGTTCTTCCTGCCAAGATTATCACACTTTCAGGAATCGATCTGGATAGAAATTAAAATACACATAATGGGCCTTAATTTCCTGCTTGCAATTTACCAATTTATAAAAAAACTTATCTAGTGCATATTGGTCAGTCATTTTTCAATTCTTTAGTTTAATTGCAGAGTGCACATAGATTTGGGAAGGTCAGTAACTAGTTTAAGTGAAGACATGCACATAAAAGATTTTTAATTAAAAAGAGAATAAAAGCTTCATTTTGGAATATTGCCTCCACCATTTTATTCAAATCAATGCAGGTTATCATAAGGAAACTACCAATTAGAGCCTCTATTTTAGGCCCACGCTTTGCTTAAAGGTAGTTTCGATCCTCTGAATACACCTATAAAATTTCCAAATGGTGTGAAGTGGGATATTGGCCCCCCCCTTTTTTTTTTAAAGATTGGCCGTCTCTACTTCTTTTATGGATGAATGTTGAAATCCAATTAACACTCTGCTCTGTATAACTTTCCATGAAGGTTTAATTATGTTCAGATCTGGCGATTATACAACCCATAGGAAGCATTCGTCTCATCCTCATGTTCCTTCAGGTATTCTTTAATCTGTTTAGGATTGTGAACAGCACCATTATTATGTTGGAATTTGGGGACATCATAGGGAAATAGTGAAAGCACCATTGGTTACTGCTAGTTTTGTAAACCATCAGTGACTGATGAATTAGGGAATGTATACAATGTGAAAAAACACCAGGCAGTAATTTGCAAATCCATTTTAACCAGTTTTCAGTTGAAAAAAGTACATAGACAAAATAAGCAATGTTTCACCACATCTACTTTTTAAGAAAATAATCGCCATTTTGAAATGTCATGTTTGCATTACATTTCAGTGTGTAACAGCTTTCTTTTCAGAAACACTCAGGAATCATTTTGGAATTGAGGATGCACATTTTTGAAGTTTTGAAAGCTGAATTTTTTCCTGATACAGGACTGTAGATGGTCAATAGTCCAGGGTCTTGTCATATTTTCCGCTTTACAGTCTGCTTTACATACACAGCGCCCTCCATAATTATTGGCACCCCTGGTTAAGATCTGTTCTTTAGCTTCTAATAAAGTTTTTTATAAATAATATAGGACCACAATGAAAAAAGAGGAAAATCCAACCTTTAATTCAAGTGCATTTATTCAGTGGGAAAAAATCCCACATTAAGAAATAATTCTTTTACATCAAATCATATGTGCCACAATTATTTGCATCCCTGATGTTAATACTTTGAACAACCCCCTTTAAAAAATTATGGAGGGCACTGTATATATGTAAATCAGTGGCGGCTTATGAACTGGCAACAGGGCAGGCTCACACAATCCTTTCTTCTTCTTCTTCTTTCGTGTCCTCACACTACGTTGGTCCACTGTTGGACACACTTCCGTGCCCGCTGAGAGTTCTGCGCCAGGTCCCTAACTGAGACGGTTCCTCCAAAAGGGGGCATTGCAGTAAATGCTGCATTTTCTGTGGCTCTAGACCGTAATCGCTAGTAGTTGGCTCACTGATATAGCCCCATTTATGCAGAGATTCTTTGCATCGTCCTACACCCGTTCGGAGGCGGTTTAAACATCTCCAGTGCATCCAGGCTTTGTTTACCCCCGGTGGTAGTGATTCGCTAGGTTGGATTCCCATCTCAGTGACATCTGGGAGAGTTGATAGGCGTTCTTTCCACATCTGAATGCGTGCCTCTGTCAGTCTTGTTTGCAAGGGAAGTGTGCTTGTGTGGAAGCTTTTCCTTGACTTAAGCCTTCTGTCTGGTGGTGTATGGTTGTACAGAGGGTGTCTTTCATCTGTAGCTTGCTTACGATGTTCTTCTCTGCTTGCAACAGCTCTTCTGATGTCTGATGGGTCAAAACCTGCCAGTAGGAAGACCTTGTCCATATTGGTTGGCTAAAGACATCCAGTAATGGAGCGGCAGCTTGTGTTCAGTGCGGAATCATGGTTTTTTTCCCATTTAGTTGGAGTTGGTGGGCTACCTGGTTAGCAGTGGTGTTATAGTATTGCTCAGCTTCAGTTGTATTTTTGCTTAGTTTCCTTATGAGTGCCTTTTTGCTGTTGTTAGTCATGTCAGTTGATTCAATCAGGTTCTGCCACAACTGGCGTTGTTGCTCTGCAATAGCTGACATCAGCTTTTCCCCACTGCAGTAGTGGCTTCATCAATAGGGTGCGATTTAAACATGACTTTGTAGTCCTCATACATTGCAGCTGATTCCGAGGTGAGTCCTAGGATGTAGTTTGTGTGACAGCCTCGTGGGATGTTCTTTCTAGCTGTTTTTTTTGATGACTTTTTTTTCCTGGCGCCCCCCTGTGTATGCTGGTTTTTGTTCCAGCCACAACGGCAATTTTAGGATTTTAAAAAGCTGTTACTTTGTCTTAATTAGCAGCACTCCATGTTTAGAGTAGTTATTTACCATGTTAAGTCGCATTTGGATGGACATATCCATTCTGCTATGAAGAATAAAAACCCTTGAACATATTGTGCTTAATTTTCAATATTTCTAGGATTTTTAGGTAAAAACATTTTTATACAGATCCAATTAGACTCTGAGAAAATCAATAAGCTCCAAATTAGGTTTCTGAACACAGGTGCATTGCGTTTTCCCCAAATAACCTGCCTGAACCAAATAAAATCAACAGAAAACACAGCAGGTGTGACTCCATTGTTTGCCAAGTAAATTGTCAGGTTTTGCCACCATGTGTCAAGAGTTTTACCAATGAGGAATCTTTTGATTATGTATTTTGAATAAATGTTTGATTTAATTGTTTCCCTCTGGCAATATTTACAATATATCGCAATGTGGATATTGGCATAAATGCACCTAATTAAAACAAATCAACAGCTTGTTAAAATCCTAAGATTGCAGTTGTGGTTGGAACAAACACCAGCATACACAGGGGGGCCCCAGGACTGAATTTGAGAACCACTGCAGTAGTGTAAGGTGGAAGTAGAACTAGCAGATCTGTATAACAGATCTGAAGGGAGTCGCGATGAGAACGCTTCTACTATGACCCCCAAACAATCCCTTAAAATAACTGATTGGACACGACTTGTTTTCAATCATTCATTTAAATTACCATTGCAGAAACTCAGAAAACTCCCAACATTATCAGGTGTGGCCAGGTGTGTTTTCATTTCAGAATCCGTCTCTTAGAATCTGTCATAAGAGCATATTTGCAAATCAGGTGTCTCAAGCACACCTAATGCAGCAAATTAAGAGCTTAATCAGTTGCATCAGGTTTGCCTCAGATAGAATACATCAAACACTTGCTCTAGCTCAGGGTTTGTTGACAGTGACATTTGATTGCATGTTAGAAATATGGCTGTCAAAATAATTGTCCAAAAAGCTAATAGAGGACATCATTGCCTGGCACAAATGAGGAAACGGATACAAAAAGGTAGCACAGGCACTGAATTTTCAGAGAGATAGAGTTGGAAGCATAGTTTGCAAGTTCAGAGTTAAAGGAAGAGTGGCTACAGTACCAGGATGTGGCAGAAAGAGGATGCTATCAATGGCTGCCGCTAGGTTCCTGAGGATACGTGTGGTCAAAAACCCTAGAGTGACTGCAGGAAACCTGCAGCAAGACTTGGAGACAAGAGCACTGTTTCAGTTTGTGCAGTAGGGTGTTTGACCACCCATCTCCTCAGGAATTCGGTGACAGCCATTGATAGCTTCCTCCTTGTCACATCCAACGATTTACTCTATACAAGATTTCTTTCTTTGCATTTCATTTTTGTTCTAGGGGGCTGGAGAACTTGCTTGGTTGTGGGCTTTGTGAATGCATTTGGCACCATTAGGTGTAGAAGCATGACTTTAACCCACCTTATTTATTTCTTGCACATGAAACCAAAACCTATGGTTTACCGATGCCTGAGATTGTGCTCTTTGTAGTCTTTGCACCATTAACTTGTGTAATTGTGATGTGTGTAATATAATTTAGAAAAAGTAGAAATGGACACAATTACTCCATTCTGATAATCCATATAAGTAGAAGCGATGCATTTGTCCAGTCTCAAGACTGGCGTATAAGTGGGAGAGGGGTCACAGGTAAGTACTTGGAAAGCATAATGTACTTATGCATTATATATGCACCATGATATTTCCAGTCTTATCATGTACAACTACAAGAAAGCTCATATGGGTACTGAGCGGGTAGGAGACGGATAATTTGAGTATGGGTGGGCAGTGAACAAGATGCAGAGTTAAAAAAAGAAATTGGTTTCTTCAAAATAAAAAAAACAACTCTTGCGTGTCTAGTCATGAAAATCTGATGCAGTGTTCAATTTTTTTTGGGCTCGATCCATAGATACTGCATATAAATTTGTATGGACAAAAGTCACGTTAAAAAAACACGTTATTTACCTGGAATTTCCATAGTTAAATAGTTGTCATATTAAAGTGATATGATTTGGTTTTGCCCTAACTTTACTAACTTAGCGAGCTATAATTGGCATGAACTTCTCTGATATGTTTTGTGGCACTTTCTTGCATCGTTGGCTGGCTAGCTCAAGAGCAATCACTGGTACTGATAACTAGCTAGTGAAGTTCGGGCAAAAACAAATGACACCGCTTAATTATGATGATTATTTACAAAGATTTCCCAAAGTTCAGGTTAGCTAGATGGCTATACAATCTAAGGAGTAACAGTTTAATAAGCAATTGCGCACACAGCAGTATAGCCAAAGATACTGCAGTATCTTCGGCAGTGGGTCTGCCCAAGAGTCACCGCCCCCACAATACGCTGTACGAAGTTAAACGAATTGGCCCGCAATGAGGCAGCGATAACTTTATTGTTCAATATGGAACCTGGCATTCTATTGGTTGACTATTTTTGACAGGAACACACTGCAGAAAAATCTGAATATGTGTGGAGATATTTTGTGTACAAGCAGAAATGTTTCAAGCACACAGAGACAGTTTTGTGCATGGGGAGTAAAGATCCAAGCGCAAGCGCAAGGGCTATTTGAGTGTGTAATGTGAATATAGGCCACTAGATGGCAGTGTTTACCTTTTTTTTGTTAAGCTCAGACTGGAGTCATGTTTAGACATGTCCTGGACATGTCTGGGGCAAGTCTCAGAAAATTAAAAAAAAGAGGTCTAAATGTGGGTGGGGTCTGCAAAAGAGTATGTAAGGAAAAGAATTGAGACAGTAAAGTAGTAGGAGAAATTGCAAGAAGATGACCAGACCTGCCATTCTGTTCAAGACCTGTGTCGTTTCTTTTGTGGATTTCTTTGCCTGTGATTGAGCATTTTCATCATCCAGGACATCACCAAGTCACCCCACAAAAAGGGACTGTAATTATTTCTGTTTTTTCTTATTTATCAATCTTGGTCTTAGTTGTAGGTTGTTATTAGTCTTTGTCTTTGTTAAAAATTAAATGTGTTTTAGTTGTTAAAACTGTGTTTTTCATCCCTTGCTGTTGCTGTTGTGTTATAAATGTAATAACAAATTGGGGCCATAACAAATTGGGGGCTCAAGGTCCGGGATAGACCATTGTGTGAGTAATTTATTGAAAATCTTACATTCCAAATTGTGAAATTGTTTTTGTGAATTTTCCTAGATATATATTGACAACAGCAATGGATGATTTCTTGGCATCACCAACCGTAGGGGTTTTGAAGTCTTTTAAAAAGACAGAACTGCTAGAAATTTGCAGACAGTTGGAGCTGACAGAAGTAAAACCAGCCATGCGAAAAGCAAGACTGGCTAGAGAGATAGTTGAATATTACATTGATGAAAATGTGTTTGCACCAGGAGATCTGGAACAGTTTCCAGTGGAAAATCCAAATATAGAAATGGAACTTAAATTAAAAATGCTAGAGATTGAAAGGGAGGAAAGAGAAAAAGAAAGGGAGGAAAAAGAAAAACAAAGAGAATTTGATAGGGAAGAAAAAGAAAAACAAAGGCAGTTTGAGTTAGAAAAATTAGCAAGAGAAGAAAAACAAAGAGAATTTGAGAGAGAGAAAGAGGAAAGAGCAGAAAGAGAGAGACAGAGACAGAGAGATTTTGAATTAGAGAAATTCGATAGAGAAGAAAGACTCCAAATGGAGCAACTAAAAATTAAAATTGAAACTAAAAATAAATTTTGTGCCAGTCAGGAGGTAAAACTGGTGCCTCCATTTTCAGAAAAGGATGTTGACAACTATTTCCAGTGTTTTGAAAAGGTAGCAAAGAGTTGCCAGTGGCCAAAGGAACACTGGCCTCTGATGTTGCAAACTGTCCTCAAGGGTAAAGCTCAACAAGCCTATTCGGCTTTGTCTGCAGATGATTCCTCTGATTATGAGGTTGTCAAAAAGGTTATTTTGAGAGCTTATGAGTTGGTTCCAGAGGCTTACCGACAGAAATTCAGAGGTCTGAAGAAATCTGAAAATCAGACTTATGTTGAATTTGCTAATGAGAAGCAGGTTTGCTTTGAGCGCTGGTGTACTTCTATGGAGGTCAAGGATGATTTCAACTCACTAAAAGAGATGGTGTTAGTTGAAGAATTCAAGAACTGTGTTAAGGATGATGTTAAGACCTACCTTAATGAGAAGCAAGCACTGAACTTGAAATCAGCTGCCAAATTTGCAGATGAATATGTTCTCACTCATAAGTCCAAATTTCAGTCTAGCAGTAACAATAAATGGTCCCAATTTCAGAAAAAGGGTTACGGTGATACCCAAGATTCCTCACCCAAAGACAAAGACAAATCTGGTGATGGTGCTCAGAAATCCAGTAACAGGTCTGATCAAAGTGTGAAAGCTGACAGTGACAAAAGTGGTCTATTTTGCAGTTATTGCAAGAAATCTGGTCATGTTACAACTAACTGTTGGTTCCTTAAAGCTAAGAAAGAAAAAGAAAAGGATACCAAACCAAATGCCTTTGTGAAAACAAGGTTAGAAACCCCTGTAGTAGATAACCAATCTGCTAAATTGCCTGTTTCTTGTGGGGCTAAAAAGCCTAATACAGCTGACTTCGTGAGGGAGGAATTTCTTCCATTTGTGTCAGAGGGATTTGTGGCTCTGAATGAGCATACTACTCCTGTCCCCATATATATCCTAAGGGATACCGGAGCTTCTCAGTCACTTTTGTTGATGGACTCCTTGCAGTTACGTGATGAGACCGCTTCAGGGGATTTCATACTTGTACAAGGTATTGAAGGGAGGACTGTATCTGTACCCCTGCGCTCTATATTCTTGAAGTCAGATTTAGTTACAGGACAGGTAAAGGTGGGACTTATGTCAAGTCTACCTATGAAGGGTGTTTCTCTGTTGCTAGGCAATGACCTGGCTGGGGGCAAAGTAGTTCCCCCTGTACATCTTACTTCACAGCCGAGCACTGAAAATGGGGATGAGGACCCATCTCTGTATCCTTCTTGCGCAGTGACTCGTGCTATGGCCAAGAAGACTAAAGAAGATGATGTTGTGGTGCCGTCCAGTACATTGAATAGTCAGGACTCAGGTGGTTCGCCTCATGACTCTGATTGGCCTACTATGGTTTCTCCGTTTGAGGACTTATCAGATACTTTTATCAGTTCTCTATTCAGCCAGCCGGATGGGTCTGGTGATTCTGATGTGTCTGGAGACTTGTCTCTGTCCAGAAAGCAGTTGATTGAGGAGCAAACTAATGATCCTGAAATTGGTGTACTAAAGAGGAGAGCCCTTCCTGAAAAAGAAATAGACGCAGTTCCAGTTGGGTATTATCTCAAGGATGGTGTGTTGATGCGGAAGTGGCGCCCTCCTGATATCCCTGCCAATGCAGATTGGGCAGTGGTCAGGCAAATTGTTGTTCCGAAGGTCTATAGGAATGAGATCTTAACAATGGCTCATAGTTTACCTTTAGGAGGTCATCTTGGTGTTAACAAGACTGTTGATAAGATCATGAAACACTTCTTTTGGCCTGGGCTTCGGAAAGACGTTTCCAACTTTTGCAAAACCTGTCACACTTGTCAGGTAGTTGGAAAACACCAGTTAGACCCACCTGTAGCTCCATTGCAGCCTATCCCAGCATTTGGGGAACCATTCTCTAGGGTCATTGTTGATTGCGTTGGTCCATTACCCAAGACTAGATCTGGAAATCAGTACTTGTTGACAATCATGTGAGCATCTATCAGATTCCCCGAAGCCATACCTCTACGTAACATCAAGGCAACTGCAATCTCGAAGGCTTTGATAAAGTTCTTCACGTTGTTTGGTCTTCCCAGGGAAATTCAGTCAGACCAAGGTAGCAATTTCACTTCAGGATTGTTTCAGCAGGTTGTGTATGAACTAGGTGCAAAACAGATTCTTTCTAGTGCCTATCATCCAGAAAGTCAGGGTGCCTTAGAGCGGTTCCATTCCACTCTCAAGACAATGATGAGGACTTATTGTTATGACCATGAGAAAGACTGGGATGAAGGGGTTCATTTGCTGTTGTTTGCAGCTAGAGAAGCAGTGCAGGAGTCTACTGGATTCAGTCCATTTGAGCTAGTGTTTGGTCATGAAGTGAGAGGACCTTTGCTATTATTGAGTGAACAATGGCAAGAGGAAGAGCCACAAATCAGTCTGTTAGACTATGTTAGCAAGTTCAAGGAAAGATTGCGTGCAGCTTGTGACCTTGCCAAAGAGAACTTGAAATCAAGTCAGGGAAAAATGAAAACTTGGTATGATCATAAGGCTAGAAGCCGTGAGTTTAAACCAGGAGACAAGGTCCTTGTGTTGTTTCCCTTGCAGTCCAATCCATTGCAGGCTAGATTTCATGGTCCTTATGAAATTCTGACAAAACTCAATGATCTCAATTACATTGTGAAGACTCCAGATAGGAGAAAACCAAAACAATTGTGTCATATTAACATGCTAAAGCCTTATCATGACAGAAATGCTAGGGTTGCAGCTGTCACTTCAGATTCTCCAATGGTCGAAACGTGTGAAGATGAGGGGGAGTTTCAAGATGATAAACCAAGAATTAAAGCTGAAGTTCTTTCATGTAAATTGTCAAACACTGAAGTGTTGCAAAATCTTGATGTAAAACTCCAGCACTTAGAACCCTCACAGAGAGATCAGTTTGAAAGGTTGATCAAGAAATATGAGGATTTGTTTCCTGATGTTCCAAAGAGAGTTACTATAGCCTCTCATGATGTAGATGTTGGTGATGCCAAACCAATAAAACAGCATCCATACCGGATGAATCCTGAAAAGAGAAAGATTGCTGAGGTTGAGTACATGTTAAAACATGATATTATCAGACCCTCCAACTCCGATTGGAGTTCACCCTGTGTGCTAGTTCCAAAACCTGATGGAAGTACTAGATTCTGTACAGATTATCGCAAAGTCAATGCTGTAACTAGAACTGATGTGTTTCCAATACCTAGGATTGATGATTGTATTGATAGTGTAGGGCAAGCAAAGTTTCTGACCAAGATTGATTTATTGAAGGGTTATTGGTGTGTGCCTTTAACTGAGAGGGCCAAGAGCATCTCTGCTTTTGCCACACCATCTGGATTGTACCAGTATGAAGTCCTACCCTTTGGCATGAAAAATGCCCCAGCCACGTTCCAAAGGATGATACAGTCTACAATCGCCGGATTGCCACACACGGGTGCGTACATCGATGACCTGATCACATGGAGTGACTCCTGGGAAGAACATCTAAAAGATGTAGAGACGTTGTTCCAGCGCCTGACCCAGGCTAACCTGACTGTTAACCTGAACAAGAGTGACTTTGGTTGTGCTACTGTCACCTATCTTGGCTACGTCATAGGCCAGGGTAAGGTGGCACCCATAAATGCTAAAGTCCAAGCCATCATGGACTTTCCAGTTCCTGACAACAAAAAAGCTTTGCGCCGCTTCCTTGGAATGATCGGGTACTACCGCAAGTTCTGCAAGAACTTTGCTGAGATTGCTCTCAGTCTAACTAACCAACTGGAGAGGGGCGTAAAGTTCACCTGGGATGATGCATGCCGGAGAGCCTTCGATCGCCTGAAGTCTCTGCTGTGTCACTTCCCCGTGCTCAAATCTCCTGACTTCAACAAACCGTTCTCCATCGCGGTCGATGCTAGCGACCAAGCTTGTGGATCTGTGCTCCTACAGAGAAGTGACTCTGATGACATTGAGCATCCCGTGGCATACTTCTCCAGGAAGTTCAATCGCCACCAAAGGAACTATTCCACAATAGAGAAGAAACTGTTGGCTCTGGTCCTTTCTTTACAACACTTTGAGGTTTATGTTTGTACAGGACAAAAGCCAATGATTGTGTACACTGACCACAATCCGTTAATGTTTTTGAGTAAGATGAAAAACAAGAATCGGAGATTGTTGAATTGGAGTTTGATTTTACAGGAGTTTGACTTGGAAATTAAGCATGTGAAGGGTACAGACAATGTAATTGCTGATTGCTTATCCCGTGTTTGAATGTGTATATCATGTGTTTGAATATTGTATGATATGTATATATAGATAAGTGTTCACTTAACCATTTTGTATTGAAAAGAAAAATTTTGCCTTTATGAGTCAAAATTTTTCCCTTTTGGAATGGAGGTGTAATGTGAATATAGGCCACTAGATGGCAGTGTTTACCTTTTTTTGTTAAGCTCAGACTGGAGTCATGTTTAGACATGTCCTGGACATGTCTGGGGCAAGTCTCAGAAAATTAAAAAAAAGAGGTCTAAATGTGGGTGGGGTCTGCAAAAGAGTATATAAGGAAATGAATTGAGACAGTAAAGTAGTAGGAGAAATTGCAAGAAGATGACCAGACCTGCCATTCTGTTCAAGACCTGTGACGTTTCTTTTGTGGATTTCTTTGCCTGTGATTGAGCATTTTCATCATCCAGGACATCACCAAGTCACCCCACAAAAAGGGACTGTAAATATTTATGTTTTTGTATTCAATCTTGGTCTTAGTTGTAGGTTGTTATTAGTCTTTGTCTTTGTTAAAAATTAAATGTGTTTTAGTTGTTAAAACTGTGTTTGTCATCCCTTGCTGTTGCTGTTGTGTTATAAATGTAATAACAAATTGAGGCCATAACAAATGCGAGAGCAGAATTATGGGGAAATAATGTGTAAAATCAATGCATGAAATCAATGTGTTGTTCTCAAGTGGAAATACCATGCTCTTGAATAAATATAGGGATTTACCTTTATACTCGTCAGCAAACCCTCTGAGAGCCTTTGGTTGTCCAATGGGCGCATTGAAACAGAGGCCACATTCCTTGCTGTTGGAGGCCTCCATCGAGTAGACAGTGTATACCATAGACTAGCAAACTGTCGTCTAACCTGCGTAGCCTCCACAATATGCTTTAGAGCTTGCTGAGCCACTGGACCAAACATCTGTCCAAAGATGACAAAAAGGGATTGGAGGGTTCATTTGCTAGTCTCACAAAGGGGAGACTGCGTACGCTGTATCTGATAATAGGCTGAGGTCTGTGATGACATGAGTCTCATACATAGAAAACTACTGTTGTGACATTTTGTCGTAGCTCATGGGATCCTACGTCTGTTGTCTGCAGCAATTGATTTTTGTTCTAAAGACCAAGGGAGCCTGGAATCACTTTCCGCAAATCGGCATAGAGTAGGTCTCTCATTTTTTTTTTACCTATGCGTCAGCTAAAACCAGTGGCGGTCCTACAGTAGGGGCAAAGACACGTCCCTTTTACTCCTGGCTAGATCTCAATCATTTTCTATTATTGACGTCTTTTCCAATTATCGTAATTGGCAACTGAAGATATGGTTTTTCACCGTATGCGATCTAACAGCGATTAAATCATTGGTTAAATTCAGTGCAGGAAAATAATTTGCTAATTAATTGGCCAATGCTTCGCGTGATTGAACTGGTCCGTGTTTCAATGAAACGCGGACTATCACTCTCGGTATTTCGTGGGTTGATTAAAAAAAAAAACAGTGGTACTCGGCACTAGGTTATAAAAAGCGTGCGGCTCAAGCCATTAGCGAGAGTCGACAGGTAGGCTATGCAATTTTGAATAACGTAGGCCTAGATTTAAATACAGCAAACACACGTCCAGATGAATGATTGTCTTCTTATCTAATTGGGGAGAAAAAGCAGCACCTGTTAAATGCGGAGCGCTGTCGGAATGAACTTTTTGTTAATCATGAAGATGACTGAGAACAGGTCAGGATTTATAATTGTTTTCAACGGCTGTTTTGTGCAACCCAATTCTCTGTTCCGCCACTGTACTGAATTTAACCCGCGATTTGATCGCTGCTAGATCGCCTGTGGAGAGAAACCGTGTCTTCAGTTGCCACTTGCAATAATTGGAAAAGACATCACTAAAGGAAATTGATTGAGATCTAGCCAGGACTAAAAGGGACATGTCTTCGCCCCTCCTGTAGGGCCGCCACTGGCTAAAACTACAAAGCTTTGGTGAACTAGCTAACTTGCTTGTGAGGTAACTTTACCAAAGTTATTAGTTTGCATGTGAAACTATTGTTATTTCTCAGAATCTTTCAACTTAGAAAGAACAGCCTACCACCCAACGCATGCAGGCAGCACCAACGGTCTTTTAGGAGCCCGAAGGTGCGCTCCACAAGGCAGCGCGCACGGGTATGGACCTCATTATACTAGATTTCCTGGCCACCCTGTTGGTCTCAAATGGGACCTAGCAGCCATTATCACCTGTAAGTCACAACGATGGGGTGAGTATCAGCCTTGAATTGATGATTATAAGCAGCAGCTTTCAATGAATGAGTGATCTGTGTAGCCTACATGCACTCACCAAGTAGCCAGCCGTCACGCGCAGCGCCTGCTCCCAGTCTCGCCCCCACACTGTTGTGCGTCAGGATGAATGAATCATGTGTAGAGCCAGGCCACCGTGCCACTACATTCGTTTTGAGCACGTCGGCGTCACATATGATTTCAGAGATGTCAAGGCTTACGCCTTAGGGATGAGTCTCTCCTCTCAATGGCATTCACGTTCCTGTGTCGTAATCAGCAATTATTCAATCAATGCGCACTGAAGAAATTCGCTAACGGAATTTAAGTACCCGGTAATTGAGCATGAAGTTAATCAGTTCCACGTGCATTACGGTGGATTTCCCCACTAATGACACGGATATTGAGTACGACTCATGAATTCTCAGGCTTGTCTTTACTGAGGGATTAAAATCAATGGAATTGCATGGAACACATGCATTATTTCCAATCCCTGAGTAAAGAGAGGCATGGGAAGTCCGGAGTCATAATCGCTTTCCATGTTACTTGTGATGAGCATTTACGAAAGCAAAACGGAAACTTTAATGCATAAGGATTTTAATTCCACTTGAGAATCTCATTAAGCATTCAATTAATAATTGTGGACTACGATGAATAAGCCTAAAAAATGCATGAGACTGACGCCGAATGCGTGACACTTGGCATCTCTGTGATTTGGGTATTGATCGCATGGACATTTTAGTGATTCACATATACGAATTCATTCACCGATGGTGCCCTAATCATGAAATGAGTGCAGTTAATGGCTGCAATTACATTAGGAAAACCGGACTTTGCTGTGGCTCCGCTCCTCTCTCCCTTGCACACTGCAATTGTCTGACTCAGCAGCTGCGTCGCAAATTCCTCCTGTTCTTCGAAAAGGGTGTAAATCAACGTACGCCATGCTCAAAATTAGCGTTAATGTCCATACTTTTTCCCGTCAGGTTTGGGTTTGATAGATCCCAAATTTGGCAGAGAAAAGTGCATACGCACAAACCGGTGGAAAAAAAGGTGGATCCACAATGATGAATGAGGCCCCAGGCGTGGGAAAATATGAGCAAAAGTAAACAGCATGTCTGAATGTTTAAGAAGTGCTGTGCTTTCACCAGTTATACTGCTGAAAATTTTTTTGTGTGCCATGCGGAGTTTAACATTTCATACAATTTAGTGTCATTTTCACGCAGTAATTCTTCACAGACGCTCGGAAAAACACTGTTGCTAAGGAAAACAACGTGAGAGCCCGTCGGTGAGACTAACGCATAATTTACTTCTGTGCTGACACGAAAACTGAACAGTCAACCATGCTTGATTTTATTTTGGTGATGACAATATCAGTAATATTCATAATATAATTATCGTCTCAGAAACTGTAAAAGACACTTTGCATTCCTGGGGAGGATTCTGTATTATATTGATACCATAACACTATTAATTAATATTAATGTAACTATTATATTATCATACTCAAAAATGATAATAGTACCAATGATAATGAAAACAAAAATCAAACATTTATAATAATACATACATACATAATCAAATTGTTCAAGTTTTGTGATTCATCATATCCACGTGCCATTCAAAGCAGTGAGATTTGGGCTGCGTTCCAATCCGAAATCAGATGCTCCCTTCACTTCTTCCTTCCACTCGAGTGAGCCCTCCTAATGACATAGCATTTGCGCCTTTGCATTGACTTTGAATTCAATCCGTCGCGCGAAAAATTCATTTCGCGTCCAGTGTCAAAGCGGCTTTTAGCTCCGCAACTGTCCTCGCGGATGCTATTGGCTAGCTTACAGCAAAAACTAACGTGAACACTCAAATGCTTAAAAAAATGCGAAACCGATTCCCCTCACACCCAAACTTAGCTATTTGCATATAACTCTGTCATAAATTGCACACTACTCGAGCACAATTGTAACATTTGTATGGTAATTTCCCTGCCACAATTCCTCCTTATGCCAGCTAAAGAAAATGGCGGACATGAAATTTTGACCGAGGGAGAATGGGCAAAACATTCTGGGCAATATAAAAAGCTTGGAGGGATGTTCATTGCTGGCTTTGTTCCAGAGAGGATAATCAAGGGCTTGAGCAAATGAAAATGCGCCCTTCTCTCCGCAAAACTGGATTGGAACGACCCTACAAGTGGCATCCATCTTACATTCGGGATTTTTTGGGATTCCCCCTCGATTAGAGGGGGAGTGAACACGACGAAGCAAGCATTTTTTCGGATTGGAACGCAGCCTTGGTCTTCCATTATTCATCTTAGTCAGTAGGGTGGCACGGTGGTCGGCCTCCCAGCAAAAAGGCTTTGGGTTTGAATCCGCCCGTGGTGTTTCTGGGTGGAGTTCACATGTTCACCCCTTGACCCCGTGGGTTTTCTCGAGGTGCTTCGGTTTCCTCCCACTGCCCAAATACATGCATATCAGGTTAATTGGAGATGCTAATATTCCCAAAGGTATGAGTGACCGTATTGTGTATACCCTAAGATAGACTGGCTACCTGTCCAGGGTATATTTCTGCCTCTCACCCAAAAGATATGCTGGGATAGGAATACGGAGAAGAAAATGAATCTCTCATAGTATAAAAAATTCAAAACCAATTAAAATAAAAAGACAAAATTATGATAAAAATAATACTAATATAAGACAAAGTAGGCTTTAAAAAAAACAAACGCTATGAATATACAAAATGATTTTTGCAATACAACCTACAAGTATATTATGCACTGGTGTGTATAATGTTAATTATACATCTTTATGAAAGGGCATCATACTGTACATATTATCAATTCAAGTTTTATTATTAAGGAGATTAATATGCAAAATATAGTAATATATCACTTCACAAAATTCAAACCCAATGAAAATAATGAGAAAAAAGATAAAGTCATCATCATACAGTGAAAATAACAATACGAGACGAAGTAGGCTCAAATAAACAAACATTCTGTATTTACAAAGTATTATAAAGGCAAAAGCAATGAGCAAAAAGATAAAGGAAGCAGCTCAGTAATTCGAACTGAGAGAACAGTGCACGTCTTATTGTTCTTACAGAGAGTATGGGGGTAGAATCTGTGGCTTTGGTAATTGGTCTTGGCTGCAATGTTCACATAGCCTGGCCTCCGACTGGACAGCTTCGTCAAGAAGAGGCCATGGTTTGGGTGACTGGGGTCCTCACCTCATATTGTGTAAGTCCATCAGGTTCGGCAATACAGCACCAAAAACTCGCTGGGCTGACTGCACCACCCTTTGAACCCTGTGCCTCTCAATTACTAAGGCTGCTTTACAAGGTGGTGATGCTGCCAGTCCAGAAATTACTGTTACCAATAAAAAAAAATTACCCGGAGGAAACCCACGCGAGCATGGGGAGAACATGCAAACTCCACACAGGAAGGCCCCAGCCCGGGTTGGAACCCACAACTTTCTTGCTGTGAGGCAGCAGTGCTAACCACTGTGCCACCATGCCGCCGTGTATCATTCAGTATATCAAGTTGGACTTTAATATGAAATACTGTGAATACTAACATGTGAGTAACAATGATGGTGCATCAATAACCATGTAAAACCAGTTTATAGATAATAAAAAAAAAATATATAGATATATATACCTGAACCATTACCAAAAACAATAAAGATCATCATCAAAATAACATTTATTATGCTACATACCGAAGATATAGGTTGACAACTAAATACAAACCCAAAGCCAGTGAAGTTGGCACGTTGTGTAAATTGTAAATAAAAACAGAATACAATGATTTGCAAATCCTTTTCAACCTATATTCAATTGAATACACTGCAAAGACAAGTTACTTAATGTTCAAACAGGTAAACTTTGTAATTTTTTGCAATTATTAGCTCATTTGGAATTTGATGCCTGCAACATGTTTCAAGAAAGCTGGCACAAGTGGCAATAAAGACTGAGAGAGTTGAGGAATGCTCATCAAACACTTATTTGGAACATCCCACAGGTGAACGGGCTAATTGGGAACAGGTGGGTGCCGTGATTGGGTATAAAAGCAGCTTCCCTGAAATGCTCAGTCATTCACAAACAAGAATGGGGCGAGGGTCACCACTTAGTGAACAAATGCATGAGCTGATTGTCGAACAGTTTAAAAACAACATTCCTCAACGAGCTATTGCAAGAAATTTGGGGATTTCATCATCTACGGTCTGTAATATTGTCAAAAGGTTCAGAGAATCTGGAGAAATCACTGCACGTAAGCAACAAGGCTGAAAACCAACATTGAAAGCCCGTGACCTTCGATCCCTCAGGATCAGTGTGTGAAGGACATCACCAAATGGGCTCAGGAACACTGCAGAAAACCACCGTCAGTAACCACAGTTCGTCGCTACATCTGCAAGTGCAAGTTAAAACTCTACAATGCAAAGCGAAAGCAATTTATCGACAGCACTCAGAAACGCCGCCGGCTTTGCTGGGCCCAAGCTCATCTAAGATGGACTGATGCAAAGTGGAAAAGTGTTCTGTGATCTGACGAGTCCATATTTCAAATAGTTTTTGGAAACTGTGGACGTCGTGTCCTCCGGACCAAAGAGGAAAAGAAGCATCCCGACTGTTATAGGCGCAAAGTTCAAAAGCCAGCATCTGTGATGGTATGGGGGTATATTAGTGCCCAAGGCATGGGCAACTTACACATATGTGAAGGCACCATTAATGCTGAAAGGTACATACTGGTTTTGGAGCAACATATGTTGCCATCCAAGCAACGTCTAACGTGATCTCGTTAAGGCCTGGGTAGTCGATGCATGGTCTCAACGTCCCGTCTTTCTTGCCGAAAAAGAAGAATCCGGCCCCAGCAGGTGAAGAAGAGGGGCGAATTATCCCCGTCGCAAGGGACTCCTTGAGGCATTTCTCCATGGCCAGCGTTTTAGGCTTGGATAGGGAGAATAGGCGACCTCTGGGGGGCGTGGTTCCAGGCTTGAGCTCAATGGAACAGTCGTATGGTCTGTGAGGGGGTAGGCTGGTGGCTCGGGCTTTGGAAAATACTTCTCTCAGATCTTGATATTCAACAGGAACCTTGTCCAAGTACAGAATCTCCTCCAGAGGAGACTCAGGGGCAAAAACTTGAGCATTGTAGAGACATGACTGGGCGCACTTGGGGCTCCACCCCTTGATCTCATGTCGGCCCCAGTCAATGTCAGGCAGATGTTTTGCCATCCAGGGATGGCCGAGGACCACAGGATAATGAGGGGACTTTATTAAAAACAACTTTATGCATTCCTGGTGATTGCCCGAAATGTGGAGCTTAATGAGACTAGTGACGTGGGTGATGTAAGCTATACTCTGGCCATTGATAGAGCTTGCCACGCTATCCTGAGTGACGTGTTCGACAGGAACTGACCATTCTCGGGCAATGTCCAGGTCAATAAAGTTCTCCTCGGCCCCTGGATCCAAGAGTGCAGTGGTCCTCCTTCCTCCCCCGGGCCATTCGAGAGTGATGGGGAAGCAGGTGCAGTTTCTTGAGGAGTATTAGATCAGAGTAACGCCCACTAACGCTCCTCTCCTCGTTAGTGGGTGTTGCCTTTTACTGGGCACCGGCAGATGTAGTGTCCTTCCTTGCCACAGTGAAAACTTGCCTTCTCCCTCCGTCTGCGATCCCTCTCCTCCCCGGTGAGTTTGGTGCGTCCCAACTGCATGGGTTCTGGGTCTGCTGGGGGCTTGGGTCTCTCCAGTTGTGGGAAAGGAGGCTTAGCTGGTGGTTTGGAGGGGTTGGCAAAGTGGAAGGACCAACGGCTTTCTTCCAGACGTGGGTCAATCCGTATGGCCATCTAAATAATGTGTTCCAAACTTTCTGGTACGTCCCTTGGGAGTAGTTAATCCTTGATACGATCGAACAGTCCAAAGATGAAGGCGTCGTACAACGCTCTCTCTCGCCATCCGTTGTTAGTGGCCAGAGTCTAGAACTTGATGGAGTAGTCCGACACAGAACGACCCCCTGACAAATTTATAGAATCTCCCTCCCTGCCTCATGCCCAAGTCTGGAGCGATCAAAAATGCATTTCAATTCCTCCCCTAGCAGATCGGCGGACTGGACGCATGGTAATCCCGCCTCCCAGGCTGGCATAGCCCACTGCTTCGCTCTTCTGGACAGCTGCATGATGATGTAAGCTACGCGCGCTTGTTCAGTGGGGAAGGTAGAAGGCTGAAGGCTGAATATTAGCTTGCTCTGGGTCAGGAAGGCACGGCAGGATCCCGGGTCCCCGTCATACTTCTCGGGAGGTGGTAGGCGTGGCTCGATGGTCGGAGCAAGAGGTGGAGCCGGAAGTGCTGTCCCTTGAGCAGATGTGGGAGCGACAGGGTTTTGGGGGGGTCGCAAGGTTGAAGCAGTCTGCAGTGTGCGGGTGAGGTCGGCCATCTGGTGCATCATAGCTTGCATGTGCTGCATAATAGCCCAAAGTTGTTGCTGCTGGAGTGCAAGCTGGGCCCCCTGTTCTTCCACAGCAGCTTGGAGCGGTTTGTTGCTTGCTGGTTCCATGTTGGTCAGATCGTACTGTAAGGTATCGATCAGGAACCAAATGCGAGAACACAGGATTGCAAAATAAACTGCTTTTATTGAGCGAGGGGGGTAACCCCCGCAGGGCAGACGGCAACAGTGTAGAGTCCGCAATCCAAAAGTCAAAATCCAGTGAGACAGAACAGGAATCGTAACCAGGGCAACAATCACAAAAATCGTACACAGGCAATGGTTCGTGGAAGAAGCAAACTCAAAAACCAGAAGAGCAGTCCGAATCGTAACCAGGGCAGCAAACAAAGATCTCATGGTCGGGCAGAAAAAGGTCAAAACTCATAGATGCAATAATATTTCAAAATCACAAAGGCAAAAATCCAAAAGTCCGGTGGTCCAGTCAGAAAGATAAACACTGAGTAATCAAGGCGAAATGAAACGTGGCACAAGAAGACTGAGGAAACGATCTGACAGTGAGTGGCTGTGAAAAGACACCTAATATACATTTCCAGGGAGATTACATGGTGAGAGACACAGGTGCAAACAGTCAGACTGATTACAAGGGAGCAGCACATGAGGGAGAACCTAATCACATGTAATTTGGCAGAAGCCAAAACGCAGACAGGTGTCATGGGGCAAACCTATACAAAGACATACAGCTCCAGTTACGGAGTTGTAACGTGCATAGATACTTAAGGAAGGACGGCGTGATAAGACGTGGAGCTTCCACAGAAAATACAGCAAAGGTAATCAGGGAGAGACAAGAGGCAGAGACTAGAACAGAGCGAGTGTTGAGAGCTTGTTAATCAATTTGTAAGTGAAACTATACAAATCCTAAGTGCTCGTTAGTAAGTTAGTATTTTATAAAAGGTTAGTCATTGTTAGTCGCTTCCAGAGAAAATAACAAACTGTTAGTACTGTTAGTAAGATAGAAAAGAAAGGTGAAGTAAGCAAACGAGATCGGAAGGAAGACTGAAACCAGAATCCAATAAATCACCCGAAGAGTGACACTCAGGACTGGGGCTCCGAACCATGATCAGACTAGAGCCCAGATGGGGGAGACAAAGTGCAATGCAAAATGGAAAACATGAACCGGAATAAGACTGGTAAAAAGTAAACTATGGAAAAGTACACAAAACATAATATCCAAAAAAAAAGCAAGGCAAACAATACACAATACTAGAATCTAAGAATAGTCAGACATTGCAAAAATTCCAAATCCAAAAGAGCAGTGAAGATAATCGGCGAAGAATGGACAGGGCAGAGCAGAATCACAACACTAAGTTAACCAGAAAACATTGCTTTAATGCGAGCAATGCCAACTTGGAGCCGAAAGATAACGTTTAGTGATGTTATAACAAAGTAATTACTATCACTGTGACATTTGACCGTTAAGCAGCTGATTTCATGGCAATATAAAGTCACAATTAGACATAATTGACGTTAAGGAGGGTGCATCTTCTAAATTGCATTTCATATTTTATCAAGAAAAATCCAGCAAGTCAGCTTTGCAATCTACAAAAAAGGGGAAGCCCAGGCAGTTCAACACAACAGCAACGTGAGACACATTCCTGTCAGCGACACAGAACAGAAACCACCCTCTCAATGGCCCTCATTTATCAAATGTGCATATACCAAAAAAATGGGTGTACGCCAAATCTCCCGCAAGAATTAGCATTTATTAATCTGAACATGAGCAAACTGTTCGCAAAAATCTCATGCCAGGTCTGACCAGTCGTACGCAGATTTGAAACCAGCGAAAAGCATGCAGGGACAAGCGGCTGTCTAAATTACTAATCAACCATATGCAGCCATCCGGATGTCTTGCTGTTGTTGCTCTTATTAGTAAAATGAATAAATTGGCGAAATATATTAATAAATAAGAAACCTGTGTTGAGAAATTAATTGAACTTATATTTTGAGAGAACCTGCTTGTCAATTACAATCCATTTCATTAAGCACAATGCGTGGCTTGGCAGATATGCATTATGGTATGTCAGATGCTCATCCAGTCAGATATATACGGAACAAAAGAAATGCAAGTTAATTAAAGGCAGACTGGAAAATTAGTTTGCGCGTAATTATTTTAGAAAAACAAATGTATAACTAGCGCGTGCACATTAACACTTTTTTTTTTTTATCAAACTTTTCTTTATTTTGCGGTCAATTTTGATTGAGTAATCATAAGAGTTCATTAACTAACTAGCTAACTTGCGTTTCTTTTGTTGCTCAGCCTACGGACATTTTGACCGTGATTACATTTTGACCACGGCAGATCTATTGTTTGAGGAATAAGCTTCTGTCCGACATGAGAGGAGCTTTTGGCACAGAGAAGATTCGCCGGGAAACTGATGAGTGGCTGCTCGTTTTGTGTGCCACCCAATAAAATGTCATGGAGTAATACTAATGAAAGTACAATGAAGAGTGATCCCTGCCGACTGTATTTTAACCATTACCTTCATGCAGCTCCGATCAAGGTAGTGGGGACTCATCTTTGTCCCCACCGCCTTGTATTCCCACAATGGAGTAGGAGCTTGCTTCCACTCGCTCCTCAACCGGTGACACCTGGAGGTTCAAGTCTGGTTGGCCTCCACCGGTCCGTGTGCTGCTGCGCCTGGGCGTGATCTTAAAATCGGACCACTTTTTTTTTTAATACCTACATGTAAAGCATTTGGATTGTCAACTATGTAGGCTATATAACATGAAATATCATGGACCTATAAATTGTATTTATTAAGGCAGACGATGTGCACACATGCTAAATTTTTTTCTAGGCCACACTTATAAGTGCACCAGTTGATGACCATTCCAGTGCTGCTGAGAAAGTGCTGCTTCAAATAAATTTGGCCAAGAAAAAACTTTTAGCTTTGGACACACTTAATATAAGTGTGTGCAATGGAGAAATGTGCATCCTGGCCACACTTATAAGTGCGTCTAACGCAAATTTCGATCAATTTTTGTGCTTGGACGCACTTAAAGTGTGAATAGTCATTTTGATTTATTAATGAATTAAATCAAACCTTTGCTGCACTCTTTTTTTCCACCCCAACAGTGTTTTCTGCTGCAGCAATTGTTTTACAAACTGCAGCCTTCTGAGCACCCTTTATGCCACTCTTATGGCTCCCAAATAAAATTATTTTGTTTTTCTCCACCTCGGACTTGATAATTTAAATTTCCTACTCAGTGAAGTTCTTTTCTTCTTTGCCGTCTTTCGAGAGTCCATGCCGTAAAGTGGGCAAGATTATGCCTCCCGGAGCATGAATTTATTGGGGCATGTCATGTAAATTACGATGGTTTCTGCCACCAGATTTATCAAAGCCATGCCCGTTTCACACTAAAATCAGCAACATACACACTTTTAGTAAATCATAGGTGAAACCTGGAGAACGCTGATATTTACACCAGAATCTACACCAGATCCGATAAAAGTTAACCTGAAATTAGTCAACCTTTATCTTGCAATCAGACATCATATATTATCATTACTTGTCAGCTTTCCTTATGCCTTTACACAATTTTCCTTTCAGTAAAGCAAATGAGAAATAATCCCTGTCCTATTAAGGCAGAGTAATACAATTCATTTGGAGGCAAGACATTTGTGCTTCAGTTCAGGTTCTTGTAATGTAAGCTTTAACATGGTTACATGATGGCTCAACGAGCATATGAAGACTCAGCAATCCAATTGGGTTGCAAGCGAGAGGAATAATTGGCCTATAGTAGCCTATAGTGTGTATGATGAACTCAGATGGGTTTGCAGTCTCAGAAAATTTGATGTAGTTGAGATATCATAGGATTTTAAATGTTGTGTATTTCAAAATGCCATAGACAGTTTTTACCCACGCCGACGAGGCGGCGTGGGTATACAGTTTAGCACCGTCTGTCTGTCTGTGTGTGTGTGTGTGTGTGTGTGCATGCGTGCGTGTCAGTCCGCGCGACAGCTCGGCCACCACTGAAGCTAGGGTTACCAAACCTTGTGGGGTAAATGATCCTAGGGTACCCTGTCCAAATTTGCATTTTGAGGTCCAAAGGTCAAGGTCAAAAAGAGGCATGGGTTAGCATCTCTATAGAGTGTTCATCATCTAGTTACACATTAAGTTCAGGCCAAGAAGGAAAAAAAATCATTGTCTGCTATATAAATGCACAATTATGAAGTTTTCAATGACATCACCTATATTATTAAAAGCATGATTAGTCCTCTGGAAGTTATAATAATCAAAATTTTACCAGAATCTTTTTTTCATTGAGGACAGGCAGAATTGTCTTTTGCTTATCACCTTTAATAAAACAGTATTAGTGTATTGGTTGAAAAATACAAGGATTTGATGGACAACATTACCTCAGGTTTCAATTACTGGGAGTTCAGAACTGGACCCGTGTAAGATGGCTGCCTCATGGTTCCATCCCAGAACAGCAAGTCATAATCACAGGTTGCATCGATTGTTTTGAAACTATGATTAGCCAACTTTGTCATGAAGGTGATACCCGGCGAGAGGCATCACTCTAGGCTGAAGGAGAATATCAGGGAAGAGAAAATAACCAATGTGCGCCATACAGTTTGCTGCATCATAGCTCTTTGAAATTCAATTTTCTATCAGGCGACACTGTGGCTGAGGATAACATGTGCCTGGTCTATGAGCCTCATCTGGTGACAATCAAAGAGGCAGTAGAAGGCTCCATATTCGGCCTTCAGTCCAGCTAATTGTTGGCTACAGTCTGCATAGCTGCTAAAGCTCTGCAGTCTCTGAGAAGATGTGATCTACAGCTCCTTTACATAAGGGAGATAAGCAAAAGACTGCCAAATAACATATTGTCTTTAAAAAGGCATTCTGAGGAGCTCACTGTGTAGGTGCAGTTAAAAGACCAAGACATGCCAGTGTTATTCATATTGCAGGCTTAACTGATCGACAAGTTTCTGAGGCTCCCAATGAGCTGTAGCCTGTGTTCTTGGATTTCGGACAAGAGGAGTGAAAGGCAACACCTGCCCCATCCTCATCCCCTCTCAACTATGAAAGAGATTTTTGAAAGCTCTTTTAGAGAGTGGTCATCCTCTTGCTGGGCCTGAACAGTGCCATCAGACAGCTTATTAGCTGGTTGCAGATTGGGCCATGATTTCTGTAAACTCAGACGCTGATTTGTCAATCTTGTGGGTGAAGGGTCTCCCCCACAGCATTTTTTCCTGGTGCAGGGTCCCCAGAATCATTCCAATGTGGTTTGGGAGACATGGATGCCACGACTCCAGGACGGGCTCAATAAGAGTCAGCCATGCAGTGCTCTAGTTCAGTCAATCTGTTAGACTTCTGCAAATTTCATGAAGCTGCAGTTCATGCATGTGTTTTCAGTCAGCCCTTGCTTCAGGTTTTCAACACCAAGGCAAGTAGAAAACCAGTTGTGCTATGTTTCACAGTCATTACAGATTGTAAACATGGTATCCATACGGTACAGGCTCACCAGCTATCACAATGTTGCTGCCCAGTGAGAAGCAGTGGCAGCCAGCCAATAGCAACAAATCCCACCTAGTATCAAGGGAGACATACTTCCAATTCAAATCACAGGAGCAGAACACCTGTTTCAAAGCAAATTAAATTCATATGTGTCAAGGCGAGCAGACCAATGCATTGTATACCATAAAAACAAACTTACCAGGGAAGAACATCCACCTCAAAGTTAATTATGCATATGAATTTACACTATACTTTATGGTGAGTAAACCCATGTACTATAGGTATGACAGAGTAACAGGAATTATGGGGAATACCCGCACAGATTTGTATTGGCAAAGAAAGTAATGAATGCATTATGGCAAATCCACCCTTGGCATTGTATGCCAGAAAACCCGAATCAAATGGACCAACTCTGCTAATGTCAAATGAACTTCAACCGTTACAGACAAACAGATAGGATAGTATTGAAAGCATACACGAAACTACAGAGATTTCTCAATGTACTTTGACTTGTTTTTCATTGCTGACAGTATGAAGACAAGGTATTTCATGTTTTGTCTGGTCAACTGCATTTTATTTGTAATTAAAGCTGCAAGCAGCGTTGAACGGGCCCTTGCTCCCTTGTACACGTTGGGGGTAGTAGTGAGATCCTGATGGGTGCAGGTGTGCACTCACAACCAGTGGACAGGTCAAGTACAGGCACCAACCTGTTATAAAGTTTTGAGCCAATCGGACAAAGCAGGAAGGAGTTATGAAAAGTTGATAGTTCATCCTCCAGGGGGTGCTCTGAGCATTACCAAATGTGGACAGGTGCATTCAGGGGCAGACCGTCAGCAGAAATGCAAGGTTTCGAGCAAATCGGCCAATGTCAATGTAAAATATGGCATTTCCTGTTTCCATGAGGGGGCGCTATAGAGACATTTTGCTCCCCCCATAGGCGAGGCCCCTATCAGTTTTAACAGCTTGCCATCCTTGACCTGGGTATCAATTTTTATGATGATTCGAGTAAAGTTAAGACAACAAAAACACAAATGTATTTTCATGGCAAGGGATCCATCTTTGTCGCGTTGCCACACGAACGCCAATGTCTGTAGCTTCACAGCATTCATAATGTAGCTTCAGCAACTTGTTCTGCATGTTTTAGAAGTAGAATGAAGTTGATGAGTTCAAATATGCTTCATCAATACAAGTGAAAGTAATAAGTGGTCACTTCCTGTTACCACAGAGGGGCGCTATTAGCAACATAGGAATTTGAAATATCTGGACGTTCAGGGCGGAGCAATCATCATGTTCAGCAAGTTTGAAGCTGCTATAATCAAATATATGGACGTGAGAGCATTGTAAATTTTTTTCATTTAGTTGCCAAAATTTGTCACAGCCAAGCAGCCACGTCCCTTGACCTACAGATATGCAGAGCACAACTTTTGATCAGCTGTCTCTAGATGATCTGTACCAAATTTGAAGTTGATCGGGCGAAATCCCTAGGAGGAGTTTGTTTGAAAATTCAAAAATTCAAATCAAAATGGCTGACTTCCTGTTGGGTTTAGGGTGTGGCTGCAATGAAATTTTTTGTATGTCTGAGTATGATACATATGTGTATTGAATTTTGTCTGCCTACCAGAAAGTCGGACAAAGCTGAAAGAGTTATGAAAAGTTGATACTTCATCCACCAGGGGGCGCTCAGAGCAAAACCAAACGTGAGCGATGCATTCAGGGGCAGACCCTCAGCACAAATATGAAGTTTCGAGCAAATCGGCCAATTTCAATGTAAAATATGGCATTTCCTGTTTCCACCAGGGGGCGCCATTACCAAGATTGCCTACGAGCATATGGAAGTGTTCAGAGCAGGACTGTCATCATGCACAGGAAATTTGAATCCATTTGGATGAAGTATGAGGGAGAGAGAGCTGCTCGAATGTGCATGGCGAAGCATCAGAATTGGGGACGCCATGGTGGCCACGCTCATTGAGCTACAGACATGCAGAGCACAACTTTTGATCAGCATGGTCTGTTGATGATCTGTAATAAATATGAGGTTGGACGGAATTGCTAGGAGGAGTTCATTAAAATACAACATGTGGAAATCGGGCCAAAATGACACCTAAAAATCGAAATGGCTGACTTCCTGTTTGGAGTTGACAAATGGAGGCGAAACTTTTTTGTTTGTCTTGGCAACCTACACATGTGTACCAATTTTCACCTTCCTATTCCAAAAAAATCCTATGGGGAGGGGTTTTTTTAAATTTCAATGGGGCGCTATCGAGGCACTTTGCAGCCCTTACGGGCGACGCCCCTATCAGATGTAAGAGCTCGCCACCCTAGACCGAGAAATCAATTTCCATGATGATATGAGTTCATTAAAGACATCAAAAACCTAAACGTTTTTTCATGGCGAGGGATCTATAGTCGCCGTGTTGCCACGCACACGACATTACTTGTAGCTTCACGACATTCATAAGGTAGCTTCAACAACTTGTTGTCCATGTTGGCGAAGTGGAATGAAGTGGATGGGTTCAACTATGTGTCATCAGTACAAGTGAAAGTAAAAACCGGTCACTTCCTGTTAGCGGCCTCAACCACTACAGACCTGCAGAGCACAACTTTTGATCAGCATGTGAGAGCATTGTGAATTTTTTTCATTTAGTTGCCAAAATTTGTTACGCCCAAGCAGCCAAGCCCTTTGACCTACAGATATGCAGCGCACAACTTTTGATCAGCGTTGTCTCTAGATGATCTGTACCAAATTTGAAGTCGATCGGACGAAATCTCTAGGAGGAGTTTGTTTTAAAATTTAAACATTCAAATCAAAATGGCTGACTTCCTGTTGGGTTTAGGGCATGGCTCCAATGAAGTTTTTTGTATGTCTGGGTATGATACATATGTCTACCGAATTTCATCTGCCTACGACAAAGTAACCGAATTTCACTATGGGAATTTTGAAACGTGTTTAAGGGGCGCTATTTCGGCATTTGGGGCTCGAACCTGTGCGACCGCCCAAAAATATCAAATTTCAGATGAATTTATTGTCATTGTTACAGAATAACAACGAAATTATGTTTGGGGAGAAAGTGCTCCAGGCTGCTGCAACGTGCGTTGCACTGCCAACTCCACTTTCTTCTTCGAAAAATTAAAGGTTGCAGTTAAACACTGAAGAGAAACATATTAATGACATCAGACATAACAGTACATGCTGGAAACGCATAGGAAGTTTTTCAAGGGAATGAGCGGGGGGGGGGATGAGAGGTGGGGGAAGAAGGAGTTAATGAATGCGGGAGGCAGCCTTGGCGGGGGAGGGTGAAATGCAGAGTCCAATGCAGAGTCCAGAGTCCTTATCAGGGGCGGAATGCTCTGTCCTTGTCAGAGGGATAAGGATGTTGTTGATGTTCCGTGCGAGACTGAGGCAGAGAGAGGGGAGACGCGGAGTGGGGTGAGATCCGGCCGGACGAATGTGGAAAGTTAGACGCGTTTTTTCACCATTGGGAAATTGTCCTTTGAATTGTCGCAAGAATAATAATGATAATAATAATAATAAAAATAAACAGTACAATTTCAATAGGGTCCTCGGACGACTTTCAGTCGGCTAGGGCCCAAATAATAATAATAATAAAAACAAAGCAATCAGAGATAGCAGACCTGGCCCCAGCCACGGGCTGACAGACAGACTGACAGAAACACACACACACACACACAAACATGATCATTGTTTAACCTGGCCCCCTGGGGGGGGGGTCAGGTAATAAACAGTACGATTTTAATAGGGTCCTCGGACAAATTGCAGTCAATAGAATATGGATAACATTTCAAATGATGAAGCTTCAGACACTTTACATTTTTATATACAAAATGAGCTTTCATCAAATTTTCGGGCTGCTACAGGAATCAAAAAAGTTGGGACACAGGCAAAAAAGGGCTGAAAAAGCAGTTGATATTGTAATGCAAATACAAAACCATTAGATGGCAGGATTGACCTTTTCTTTTGTTAAGCCTAGACTGGAGCTAGGTTTGGACATGTCCTGGGCATGACTGTGAGGTAAAGTCCCAGAGAAGAAAAAAATGTCTAAATGTGGGAAGGGTCTGCAAAAAAAGTATATAAAGAGGAAAATTGAGAGAGGAGAAAGGAGAAATTGCAAGGAGAAGGATATATTTGACCAGACCTGTCTCTCTTTTCAAGACCTGTGAAGCTTTTTGTGGATTTTTGCCCATGTTGGAGCATTATTCTCACCCGGAACATCACCAAGCAACCCAACCAAAGGGACTGTAAATATTTTTTTTCTTGAATATATCAATCTTGGTCAGTAGAGTAGATAGTAGATTAGTTAAACACATTTAATTAAACAAAGACTTTTACGTTTTATAATTGGTGTCGTAAATGTCATAACAAATTGGGGCCATAACAAATGGGGGCTTGTCGGAATAGAGAGAGTCATTTATTGAAAATCTAACATTTCAAATTGTGAAATTGTTTTTTGAATTTTCGTATACATATATATATGTATATTGACAGATCAACAGCAATGGATGATTTCTTGGCATCACCAACTGTAGGGGTTTTGAAGTCTTTTAAAAAGACAGAACTGCAAGAAGTATGCAGACAGTTAGAGCTGACAGAGGTTGAAAATGTGTTTGCACCAGGAGATCTGGAACAGTTTCCATTGGAAAATCCAAATATAGAAATGGAACTTAAATAAAATGCTAGAGATTGAAAGGGAGGAAATAAGAAAAACAAAGGCAGTTTGAGTCAGAAAAACAAAGAGAATTTGAGAGGGAGGAAAAAGAAAAACAAAGAGAATTTGAGTCAGATAAATTAGCAAGACAGAGAGATTTCAATTTACAGAAATTTGATAAAGAAGAAAGGCTCCAAATGGAGCAACTAAAAATAAAAATAGCAATTGAAAATAAATTTTGTGCAAGCCAGGAGGTAAAACTGGTGCCTCCATTCTTGGAGAAGGACGTTGATAACTATTTCCAGTGCTTTAAAAAGGTACCTAAAAGTTGTCAGTGGCCAAAGGAACACTGGCCACTGATGTTGCAAACAGTCCTCAAGGGTAAAGCTCAACAAGCCTGTTCGGCTTTGTCTGCAGATGATTCCTCTGATTATGAGGTGGTCAAAAAGGTTATTTTGAGAGCTTATGAGTTGGTTCCAGAGGCTTACCGACAGAAATTCAGAGGTCTGAAGAAATCTGACAATCAGACTTATATGGAATTTGCTAAAGAGAAGAAGGTTTGCTTTGAGCGCTGGTGTACTTCTGTGGTGCACTAAAAGAGATGGTGTTAGTTGAAGAATTCAAGAACTGTGTTAAGGATGATATAAAGACCTACCTTAATGAGAAGCAAGCACCGATTTTGCAATCAGCTGCCAAATTTGCAGACGATTATGTTCTCACACATAAGTCCAAATTTCAGTCTAGCTGTAACAACAGATGGTTCCAATTTCAGAAGAAAGGTAACGGTGATACCCAAGATTTCTCGCCCAAAGACAAAGACAAATCTGGTGATGGTGCTCAGAAATGCAGTCACAGGTATGATCAAAGTGTGAAAGCTGACAGTGACAAAAGTGGTCAAGTTTGCAATTATTGCAAGAAATCTGGTCATGTTACAACTAACTGTTGGTTCCTTAAAGTTAAGAAAAAAAAAGAAAAGGATACCAAACCCAATGCCTTTGTGACGACAGTGTTTGAAACCCCTGTAATAGATGATCGATCTGCGAAATTGCCTGCTCATTGTGGGGCTAAGAAGCCTGATACTGCTGACTTTGTGAGGAAGGAATTTCTTCCATTTGCGTCTGAGGGATTTGTCGCTCTGAATGAGCATTCTCCTCCTGTCCCCATATATATCCTAAGGGATATCGGAGCTTCTCAGTCACTTTTGTTGATGGACTCCTTGGAGTTACGTGATGAGACCGCTTCTGGGGATTTCATACTTGTACAAGGTATTAAAGAGAGGACTGTATCTGTACCCTTGTGCTCTATATTCTTGAAGTTAGATTTAGTTAACGGACAGGTAAAGGTGGGACTTATGTCAAGTCTACCTATAAAGGGTGTTTCTCTGTTGCTAGGCAATGACCTGGCTGGGGGCAATGTAGTTCCTCCTGTTCATCTTACTTCACAGCCGAGCACTGAAGATGGGGATGAAGACCCATCACTGGATCCTTCCTGTGCAGTGACCCGTGCTATGGCTAAGAAGGCTCAAGAAGAAAATGATGTGGTGCTGTCCAGCACATTGAATAGTCATGGCTCAGGTGGTTCGCCTCATGACTCTGTTCGGCCTACTATGGTTTCAACATTTGAGGACTTATCAGACACGTTTATCAGTTCTTTGTTCAGCCAGCCAGATGGATCTGGTGATACTGATATGTCTGGAGAAGCGGTTGATTCAGGAGCAAATTAATGATCCTTAAATTTGTGAAATAAAGAGGAGAGCCCTTCCTGATAAAGAAATAGACGCAGTTCTAGTTGGGTATTATTTCAAGGATGGTGTGTTGATGCGGAAGTGGCGCCCTCCTGATATCCCTGCCAATGCAGATTGGGCAGTGGTCAGGCAAATTGTTGTTCCGAAGGTCTACAGGAATGAGATCTTAAATAGCTCATAGATGACCTCCTAAAGGTAAACTGTGTGTGAACAAGACTGTTGATAAGATCATGAAACACTTCTTTTGGCCCTGGCTTCGGAAAGATGTTTCCAACTTCTGCTAAACCTGTCGCACTTGTCAGATAGTTGTAAAACACTAGTTAGACCCACCTGTAGCTCCATTGCAGCCTATCCCAGCATTTGGGGAGCCCTTCTCGAAGGTCATTGTTGATTGTGTTAGTCCATTACCCAAGACTAGATCTGAAAATCAGTACTTGTTGACAATCATGTGTGCATCTACCAAATTCCCTGAAGCCATACCTCTACGCAACATCAAGGCAACTGCAATCTCGAAGGCTTTGATAAAGTTTTTCACATTGTTTGGCCTTCCCAGAGAAATTAAGTCAAACCAAGGTAGCAATTTCACTTTTGGATTGTTTCAGCAGGTTTTGTATGAACTAGGTGCGAAGCAGATTCTTTCTAGTGCCTATCATCCAGAGAGTCAGGGTGCCTTAGAGCGGTTTCATTCCACTCTCAAGACAATGATGAGGACTTATTGTTATGATCATGAGAAAGACTGGGATGAAGGTGTTCATTTGCTGTTGTTTGCAGCTCGAGAAGCAGTGCAGGAGTCTACTGGATTCCGTCCGTTTGAGCTAGTGTTTGGCCATGAAGTAAGAGAACCTTTGCTATTGTTCAGTGAACAATGGCAAGAGAAAGAGCCGCATATCAGTCTGTTAGACTATGTTAGCAAGTTCAAGAAAATACTTCATGTAGCGTATGACCTAGCTAAAGAGAACTTGAAATCAAGTCAGGGAAAAATGAAAACTTGGTATGATCATAAGGCTAGAAGCTGCGAGTTTAAACCAGGAGACGAGGTTCTTGTGTTGTTTCCCAAGCAGTCCAATCCATTGCAGGCAAGATTTCATGGTCCGTATGAAATTCTGACAAAACTGAATGATCTCAATTACATTGTTAAGACTACAGATAGGAGAAAGCCAAAACAGTTGTGTCACATTAACATGCAGAAGCCTTATCATTTTAGGAATGCTAGGGTTGCAGCTGTCACTTCAGATCCTCCTATAGTGGAGAATCGTGAAGATGAGGGGGAGTTTCAAGATGATGAACCTAGAATTAAAGCTGAAGTTCATTCATGTAAATTGTTGCAAAATCTTGATGTAAAACTCTAGCACTTAGAACCCTCACAGAAAGATCAGTTTGAGAAGTTGATCAAGAAATATATAGATCTATTTCCTGATGTTCCAAAGAGACTTTCTATAGCCTCTTGTAGCAACTGTGTTAAATTAATTTAATACGAAGACTAGAAACCACTATAGGAATGTCTAACAATGTCTATTTAGTATAACACAGTAAAAGCGTTGTAATGGGCTAGTGGTCAGAAGATCTAGGGTAAGCTCTAGGAGGGAGTGGACAAGAGACTGAGGTTTGCTTTAGATGGTACCATGTATTAGGAGGAACACAAAAAAAAAGAATAGTAAATGACATACAATAAAGTGCAAAGGTTATACAGGGAAAAGCTTGCATGCATATACAAGAAAATGAGAATGGCCATTTAATGAATGTTAGTTCAGTTGTCTAATAGTCAATGTGCACAATAAATCACATAAGCGCTTCTAGTGACCAAATATGCACAATAAATCACATTTGCACATTCTAGTAATCCAATATGCACAACAAATCACATTTGCACATTCTAGTAATCCAATATGCACAATAAGTCACTTATGAATCCCAAAAAACAAGTGCATGAAGAATCCACCTGCTGGAGTTCAGTAAAACCCCCAAATCACAAACCCAACGACCCACCCACAATTTATGAGAAACCCGCATCTAGATTTGAGAAAGTCCATTTAGCGGAAAACAAAAAAAACTTATTGAAGAGACTGTAGAATATAGCAGCGGGCAATGGGCAGAGCAAGTGGGGAAAGTGTTCGTTATGGGCTACTAAGAGCCCCCTACCGGCCATGCGTGGCCAGAAGAACCGAGATCTCACTAGGTCAAGCGTTCTTTCAAACCCCATATGTCCCATATCATCATGAAGGCTGGTGAGAACTACTTGCCGTAACTCCTCTGGCAACACAAGTTGGAACGTCAGATGGCTTCCATCCTGCCTCCTGTACAAGACGTCATCTTGGAGCTCAAGGCGATTTTTCTCTCTTAACAGGTCTGGAAGTTGTTGTCGGACTGTGGGAGGCACACTCTCTCCAGTATTAAGTTCAGATATAATTTCCCTGAGACTGGGGTCAGCTCTCTGCTTCTCCTGGAGGTCAAGAAGAGATAGGGAGGGGACCACGGGCAACCCTTGCAGAGACTCACAAGCATAACAATCAGGAATGACAGAGGTTGACATGCTCAGAGACTCCACCAAGGTAATGCAACTCTCAGGGGGACTTGAAGCTCTCACCAGACTGCTGTGACATATAGCGGCTACAACGTCAGAGTCAAGTTCAACCGCTTGGTCATCAACATGGTCGTGGGTGAACTGCTGGACCATGTCCCATTCCTTTCGACAGCAGGCATCAGATGGCTGGGGCTGGGGTCTATGAGAGAGGGCATCTGCGTCTTGATTTTGGCTGCCAGCTCGATACTGAAGCTTAAAATCAAAGGTGGAGAGGGCAGCAAGCCATCTATGGCTGGCAGCATCAAGCTTAGCAGATGTTAAAATATACGTCAATGGATTGTTATCAGTTACAACCACAAAACTTGTCCCATACAGATAGTCATGGAACTTTTCTGTTACGCTCCACTTCAGAGCTAAAAACTCCAGCTTGTGTGCTGGGTATCGAGATTCACTTACAGACAATCCCCGACTGGCGTACGCAATTACACGCAACTGTCCTTCCTGTTCCTGGTAAAGTGCAGCTCCAAGGCCTGTGGTACTTGCGTCAGTGTGCAAGAGGTAGGGCCGCTTCGGATTAGCAAAACCAAGCACTGGGGCTGTCGTCAATCTGTCAATAAGAGTCTCAAAAGCAAATTGGCACTTTGATGTCCATCTCTCACCAAAAAGCTGTTTGGCATCGTACTTTGGAGTAGATGTTCCCTTTCGGCCCTTAAAACGGGCTGGAGTATACCCCCTTGTCAAATCATTCAATGGTTTTGCAATAGCGGCATATCCCTTTATAAACCTGCGGTAGTATCCCGCAAATCCTAAAAAGGACCTTAGTTCTTTCAGCTTCTGGGGAACTGGCCAGGACTTTAAAGCACTTATTTTCTCTGGGTCGGTCTCCACACCTTGCTCAGAAACAATGTGTCCGAGATACCGCACAGATGTTTGAAAGAACTTCCACTTCTCAGGTGACAATTTGAGACCACAATCTTTTAGTCGGTAAAGCACCCTCAATAATTGACTTTCATGTTCTTCAGAAAAGATAATTAGGTTGTCCAGGAATACTAAAACCTCTTTGAGATGCAGGTCGCCCATGCACCTTTCCATAAGGCGCTGGAAAGTGCTTGGCGCATTAGTTACGCCTTGAGGCATCCGATTGAACTCCCAAAAGCCCAGTGGAGTTACAAATGCCGTCTTGGGTTTGTCAACTTCTGCCATTTCAATTTGGTAATACCCGGACTTGAGGTCGAGAACACTGGACCAGCGTGAACCAGTAAGTGCTGTAAATGACTCTTCCAGATTTGGGAGTGCATAGTTGTCTTTAACAGTCTGAAGGTTTAACTTAACGATAGGAGAAGAGAAGGGCGATTCAGATTCTCTTATCACTCCCGCCTCCAACAGGTCCCGCAGATGGTCACGCACTGCCTCAATATCACGAGGGTGAATGGGTCACGCTCGATGTTTAAATGGAGTCCCATCGTGAAGACGGATATGATGCTTCACACGATCTGTACATCCAAAATCAAGATCATTATGCGAGAATACTTCTGGGATCTGCTTAAGTTTTGAGATGACTCGTTCTTTCCCATCGAGGGGAATTGGAGAATCTCCAAAGTCAAATTTCAAATTATTTTCTTCTGTGCTCTGTACCTTAGTAGTAGAGACATTGTGAGTTAGAATTTGAGGCGACACAGAGAGTTCAGCAATGATGCTCGCTGGCTGAAGTGTGATGTTCTGATCAGATTCATTAGTGATCACGATGGGAATCATATAGGGTGTATGGCTGGGCAGCGCAACAAGGCAGTTCCTCACACACAACCCTCCTGGCAGTGGAGTGGATGGCTGCTCAACGAGAGCAGACCTGCTGGCTAATGGATTTGCACAAACAGCCCCCTGGATAACCATAGTGCAGCTTGCTGGAACCTCAAGGGGAGATTTACTTGTCAATCTCACTACGCCATTGTTAACCCCTTGATCCTGCTGATGCCGCAGCTGCAGTAAATGGAGGACAGCTTTGTAGCCATGCCGTAAAGGTTTAAAACTGGCACACTCACTTTCCAGATGCTGCTCATAGAGCGGGTCCAGTGTATTCATCCCAATCAAGACTTGAGACTGGAATCCTGACCTCACATCTGGGACCACCAATACCAGGGTGCACACATCCATATCAGCACCAATTAACTCTTTCGGGAATGTAACGGTCATTTCAATGTAGCCCAGATATGGTACTTCTTGTCCAGCAGCACCCTCTACTTGTAGCAAGTCGCACAAAGGCTTGACAGGTTGATGTGAGAAGTGTTCATTGTAAACAGAGACAGGTATTGTTGTTACTTGCGATCCAGTATCCAGCAAGCATGTAAATTCTTGACCAGCTATGGTCACTTAGCCTTTACATCTGGAACCGATTAAACGTCTTGGCAGATGAATGGCCTTGGTGAAATGTAACTTGTTAATGCACTTCACTGGTGTCTGCTTTGTGGGACACTGTTGGCCGTCAACAGTTCCTGTTTGCCCCTCAACAGGAACCTGATTTAGTTTAAAGGCGAAGCGCTGTGAGGGTTTGATCTTGACCACTTTCTCTGTTTCTCCATGAACTGTTTCTTCTTCACCGCTACAAGTGAAGGGTTTGGATCGTTGTCACAATTGGGTTTTATATGTCCATCTTCTCCACAATTATAACAATAACCTGGTTTTGGTCCGGATGATTGAGTCTTGCGAGAAGAACGGGTTATAGCTTTGCTGGATTTCATGCTTTCACTGGGCTGGCTGACCTGAGTTGAATTGGATGAGCTAGGCTGCCTTCCAATAGACTGAGCAGTAAGAGACGCTAGCTGCTTTTGAATGTCAGCAAGCTGCTGGGTGAGCTGATGAGTGATGGTAGCAAGTGCATCCACTTTAGTCCCTTCTGGGGAGGCAGAGGCGTATTGAGCATGTGCCCCAGCTCTGGCTTTTGAGCCGAGATGCTGCTTCATACGCTGAACCTTTGCAGCCTCTCTGTCTTCCTCTATCCTGAGTAACAGCAACAACTCAGCGAAAGATGGGGGATGAGCCTTGCGCTGCTTGAGCTGGAGTTCTGATATGAGTGTATTGTCCCAGCAACCCCGGCAAAATTGATTTAACAGATGTCGGTCCAAATCAGTGGCTGGGACTCCTCCCCTCTTCACAGCCAAATGTAATGCAACCTGCAACCGTTGCAAGTAAGCAGATGGTTTTTCCCCAGCATCCTGAAACAGCTCCATAAACTTGGCATATAGCTCATCACCATCTTGGACTGTTGCATATGCGGAATCAAGGATCTGGAGGTAAGCCATTGGTGGCATTTCTGGCATGAGATGCCTTACCATGTCTGCTGCTGGTGGGAGTAAACTCTCAAGTATCTTCCTAGAGCGTTGCAGGTCTGGAACAGCAGAATCTTTCAACAGCAAATCAATCCCAGATCGCCAGGCTTCATAATCAGATTCATGCTGTGGTCTAGGAACACGACCTGAAAATGATCTGAGTCGCTGTGTGGACAAATGGACAAATCATCACTTTTCACAATGTGTTCTACAACATAACGTTGTATCCCTGGTGGATTGAGATCAGGAAAAGACGCTGTAGGAACTGAGGGCCTTTCCGTGCTCCGAGCATTGGGATTTACAAGGATATGTGGCAGCCCATTTCCTGAACTTGTTGCCATAGCTGTAGCACCTTGAGGTGAAATAAAGATTGCTGTATTGGACAACCGTGCAGAGGTAGCTGTACTGGGAGCAGACGGCAATACTTCCTCATTAAGATCTGGACAAGTCTTCACTTGTGGAGTGGGATTCAGCTCGGTGATGGACTGGCCCAGTAGAGGCATGACCCCTTTCAGGACTTCCGCATAGTCCTGTCCTATGAGTTTAGCCAACTCTTTCAATTCGCCCAAGAACCTTTGTGTTTTTAACTCTCCATAAAAATCAGCGCACACCGTTGAAAGTTCTAGAATATCATAAGTCACCTTGTCAGTCTGAGAAATGTACGTGTATGGTAAAATTTTCCGCAATTCGACCAAAGCATTGCCAGAATCAAACTCGACAACAATTGTGTCCTGAAAAACACCAAGCTCGGTTATAACCTTAATGTTAGATAATTTGCCATACTGACTCAAAAATGCAACCACCTCATCATCTGTGTCGTCGCGGGTTACTTGTTTGATCAAAACAGCATTTGGAATTTTTATGCCATGTTTCTCCAAAATGTCCATATTTGCAATGAATGTCAAATTTACTACTACTAATTTGCTCAGCTCTGTCTGTACTCCCTCCTGGCTGGCTCACCACAAATTTATGGAGCAACTGTGTTAAATTAATTTAATACGAAGACTAGAAACCACTATAGGAATGTCTAACAATGTCTATTTAGTATAACACAGTAAAAGCGTTGTAATGGGCTAGTGGTCAGAAGATCTAGGGTAAGCTCTAGGAGGGAGTGGACAAGAGACTGAGGTTTGCTTTAGATGGTACCATGTATTAGGAGGAACACAAAAAAAAAAAGAATAGTAAATGACATACAATAAAGTGCAAAGGTTATACAGTGAAAAGCTTGCATGCATATACAAGAAAATGAGAATGGCCATTTAATGAATGTTAGTTCAGTTGTCTAATAGTCAATGTGCACAATAAATCACATAAGCGCTTCTAGTGACCAAATATGCACAATAAATCACATTTGCACATTCTAGTAATCCAATATGCACAATAAATCACATTTGCACATTCTAGTAATCCAATATGCACAACAAATCACATTTGCACATTCTAGTAATCCAATATGCACAATAAGTCACTTATGAATCCCAAAAAACAAGTGCATGAAGAATCCACCTGCTGGAGTTCAGTAAAACCCCCAAATCACAAACCCAACGACCCACCCACAATTTATGAGAAACCCGCATCTAGATTTGAGAAAGTCCATTTAGCGGAAAACAAAAAAAACTTATTGAAGAGACTGTAGAATATAGCAGCGGGCAATGGGCAGAGCAAGTGGGGAAAGTGTTCGTTATGAGCTACTAAGAGCCCCCTACCGGCCCGGCAGGAGGGGTATGACTCTTCAGCAGTCTTGCCATTCTGTAGGCTCTAGGCCTTCTCCGTTAGCTCGCCATCATCCTCAAGAAACCTGGCCTGAAGAACAGGCCCACAGTTCCCATAAATCACGATGTACATCAATAACAAAAAATCCAGTGTGCACACAATTCACACAACACTAGTTGCACTATAGTGAATTTCAAAATACTCATGATTTATCATTATCATATTAATCATAAGCCGCAAAGATTTACAATATTATACAACAAACATGATCTATTAATATCATCCAAGTCATCTGATTTAAAACCTTTAACTCTCAGCACAAATGCTTTAAAAACCATTACACCAATAACATAAGATCGTTCACAAAATTAATCCATTCGTAGAAGGACACTTGGCTTTTCATTTTAGAGAAACAGGCATGTAAGTAAACGCTATCCGCGTCCATTAGAATGAATGGCGTCAATAAGCGAACGCAAACAGCTACAAACAATTACTCACCAGTCCACGTGTACAATATACACATGCGTTCCGCAAGTTCTGGGCACGGCAAAGGGCTCCTATAAGTTAATATATATATGCGCATTGTTTAACGTCGTTCAAAATTTAAACAGAAAAAGTGACGAACATAGTTTAAACCGACCTGTAGCTTGTCTTTCTTGCAACTTCCCCACTGCTATCCCATCACTAAACTACGACAGCTTAATAATTGCATGCGATTGGCCGCGCCGACCCACGCAACCCCATAACGCTGGCAGGGAAATAACGAATGATTGGGCAACTGGCCCAGGCGATCATCCCGCGGGATCAAAGGAAAAAAACCGCGAGACATTTAAAACTGAATTTATTACCTGGGTTACACCCTCATGATGTAGATGTTGGTGATGCCAAACCAATAAAACAGCATCCGTACCGGATGAATCCTGAAAAGAGAAAGATAGCTGAGAAAGAGGTTGAGTACATGTTAGTACATGATATTATCAGACGCTCTTACTCAGATTGGAGTTCACCCTGTGTGCTAGTTTCAAAACCCGATGGAAGTACTAGTTTCTGCACAGATTATCGCAAAGTCAATGCTGTAACTATAACTGATGTGTTTCCAATACCTAGGATTGATGATTGTATTGATAGTGTAGGGCAAGCAAAGTTTCTGACCAAGATTGATTTATTGAAGGGTTATTGGTGTGTGCCTTTAACTGAGAGGGCCAAGAGCATCTCTGCTTTTGCCACACCATCTGGGTTATGCCCTACCCTATGGCATGAAAAATGCCCCAGCCACGTTCCAAAAAATGACACAGTCTACAATCGCCGGATTGCCACACACGGTTGCGTACATTGATGACCTGATCACATGTAGTGACTCCTGGGAAGAACATCTGAAAGATGTACAAAACCCAAAACCAGTGAAGTTGGCACGTCATGTAAATTGTAGATAAAAACAGAATACAATGATTTGCAAATCCTTTTCAACTTATATTCAATTGAATACACTGCAAAGACAAGGGTCTCTAATTTCTTAGACCAGGCGCAGGCGTGGCGCAGGTGCAGCGCATGGGGGGTGCGCCGCGCCAACGGGGTGTGTCCAGGCGTATGTGGCAATTTAGTGCCCGGCGTAGCCTGGCGCAAGTACTCCTCTGTCCCTCCTCTGCCCCTCCTTCCAGCGCAAGTCGGCAAAGAAGGCGTGTTTAGGTATAACACAGGCGAGTAAAAACTTCACCAGTCAAATGAGCTCCTCACCTCACCTTTAATGTGTTAGAATATACAGTAGAAGGCGACCCAGCCGAGTCAAATCTTGCTCACTGGCAAGAGAAACGATGGATAGCGTGTTCCTATTATTACAAACTGTAGCTGCTTAAAATTTTGGGATTAACATGCATATATACAATAAAGCAAGATACCTTACACATTTATTTCCAATATGTGATCTTAACTCAGTACGAGATCATAGCAATCAGGCTGCATTCCTTTCCCCCACTAAAGACGATAAAACATGAGTGACAATAATAGTAGCCTAGTATTAAGCCGCTTGCACACTGGACGCGAAACGAATTTTTCGCTCGACAGATTGCGTCTTGTGTCCAAAGGTCTGACAGGGTTTTAATAAATCGTCGTGTCCGACAGTCTATTATTGTTTTTAATTTCTTCAAATCTACTGACTCTTTTAGATATTACACGTGAATACTTGATAAGAGGGTTCAGTTCTTCAAGATGAGTACCGAGAATTTCAATCAATGTTTCTGTCTAAGCTCTGCTCAATAAAGTGAGTCGACACTGGCACGAGACAATGTACAATGCCTCCGTGTCTGACAGCCAAAAAAAAAAGGACGATTAGAACAGATTGATAATGAAATAAAGAATAAAAAGAAACATTTTAACAACAGAGCATCCAATGAACACTGCAATTAATTTATTGGCGGGTCATCTTTGTTTGATATCATGTTTGTTGCTGATATATTTTTATTCTTTATTTCGTTATAAATCTGTTCTCATATCAATACTTTGACTTTTTGCTGGCTGGTGGACATGGAGTATTTTGCATTTCGTGTCGGACAGTCTTGATCGTGCATGCAATGATTTCTTCACTCTGTCAGTGGTCATGGAATTGATTTGCTCACGCACTATACTATCTCTGCTGTGGACATAAAGCGTGAATCTGTTCGATCCATCTGACTAATTTTCAAAAGAAAGACTGAATAAAAACTGATGTCTATCTTCAACGGAAGAAAACAGATGAATAGGCTAAAAAGACCAAGAAAAGTCGATAGCTATCAATTTGCATTTTGTGAGGGCCGAACACAAACATAGCCAAGTTTGCAGGTCTAATAATTCCTGGAATACTCGGAAAAATTAGAACTTTTATGACGTTCGGTAACAGAGCAATATTAAAACCCTGTCCGACGATCGCGTCTTTGCATTGACTTTGTCTGTAATCAGTCGTGCGAAAAATTCGTTTTGCTTCCAGTGTGCAAGCGGCTTTAATGAGCATAGAACGCAAGCATTCGATATATATATATATATATATTATACAGTTTGTGGTTGGCTGAGAAAGATGTGAAGTCGTTAGTTTGCATCACAGATTCAGTTGCGTTGATTAAGCCAGGTCAAGTTTCCATGACGCGTGGCAACCGCCTGACATCAGGACAATCGATATAGATACTATAATTTATGTCCTTATTCAAATAGTTACAATAAATAGTGCTTCCTGTAATTTTTTCTTGCATTGAAATGTGCCTGACATTCTGTAAACCTGTTTGTGAGATTTCAGTGACATGTGCGCACTCTGCGCCGGTCAGCCAAATTACCACTGCACGGAAATTAAACCAGGTTGGAGCTGGCGAGTTTTCTGCGCAACTCCAGCGGAGACTTTTTCTACGAAATTGTCACTGCGTCTTGATTAATATGTGACACCTCCTCCTACTACGCCGCCACACCCATCTCGGCGCACCTTCGTCTACCGAAGGCTGCGCACCTCACGAAATTACCACTACGCGGGCTGCGCCGTACGAAATTACCACTGCGTGGGATGCGCCTCGCTACGCCACCTGCGCTGCGCCAGGAAATTAGAGCCCAAGATGTTTATTGTTCAAACTGAGAAATTTTTTTTTTTTGCAAATAATCATTAACTTACAATTTAAAGGCAGCAAAACATTGCAAAAAAGTTGGCACAGGGGCCTGTTTACCTCTGTGTTACATCGCCTTTCCTTTTAACGACACTCAGTAAAACTCCTTAGGGAACTGAGGAGACCAATTTTTGAAGCTTTTCGGGTGGAACTCTTTCCCATTCTTGCTTAATGTACAGCTTAAGTTGTTCAACAGTCCGGGGTCTCTGTTGTCGTATTTTACGCTTCATAATGCGCCACACATTTTCAGTGGGAGACAGGTCTGGACTACAGGCAGGCCAGTCTAGTACCCGCACTCTTTTACTATCGAGCCATGTTGTTGTAACACGTGCAGAATGTGGCTTGGCACTGTCTTGCTGAAATAAGCAGAGGCGTCCATGAAAAAGACGTTGCTTGGATGGCAACATATATTGCTCCAAAACCTGTATGTACCTTTCAGCATTAATGGTGCCTTCACATACGTGTATGTTGCCCATGCCTTGGGCACTAATACATCCCCATACCATCACAGATGCTGGCTTTTGAACATTGCGCCAATAACTGTCCAGATGGTTCTTTTCCTCTTTGGTCCGGAGGACACGACGTCCACAGTTTCCAAAAACAATTTGAAATGTTTACTCGTCAGACCACAGAACACTTTTCCACTTTACATCAGTCCATCTTAGATGAGCTTGGGCCCAGCGAAGCCGGCGCATTTCTTGGTGCTGTTGATAAATGGCTTTCGCTTTGCATTGTAGAGTTTTAACTTGCACTTGCAGGTGTAGCGACGAACTGTAGTTACTAACAGTGGTTTTCTGAAGTGTTCCTGAGCCCATGTGGTGATGTCCTTTACACACTGATGTCGGTTTTTGATGCAGTACCGCCTGAGGGATCGAAGGTCACGGGCTTTCAATGTTGGTTTTCGACCTTGTTGCTTACGGGCAGTGATTTCTCCAGATTCTCTGAACCTTTTGACAATATTACGGACCGTAGATGATGAAATCCCTAAATTTCTTGCAATAGCTCGTTGAGGAATGTTTTTTTTAAACTGTTCGACAATCAGCTCACGCATTTGTTCACTAAGTGGTGATCCTCGCCCCATCCTTGTTTGTGAATGACTGAGCATTTCAGGGAAGCTGCTTTTATACCCAATCATGGCAGCCACCTGTGCCCGTTCACCTGTGGGATGTTCCAAATAAGTGTTTGATGAGCATTCCTCAACTCTCTCAGTCTTTTTTGCCACTTGTGCCAGCTTTTTTGAAACATGTTGCAGGCATCAAATTCCAAATGAGCTAATATTTGCAAAAAATTACAAAGTTTATCTGTTCGAACATTGAGTAACTTGTCTTTGCAGTGTATTCAATTGAATATAGGTTGAAAAGGATTTGCAAATCATTGTATTCTGTTTTTATTTACGATTTACACAATGTGCCAACTTCGCTGGTTTTGGGTTTTGTAGAGACGTTGTTCCAGCGCTTGACCCAGGCTAACCTGACTGTTAACCTGAACAAGAGTGACTTTGGTTGTGCTACTGTCACATATCTTGGCTACGTCATCGGCCAGGGTAAGGTGGCACCCATAAATGCTAAAGTCCAAGCCATCATGGACTTTCCAGTTCCTGTTAACAAAAAGGCTTTGTGCCGCTTCCTTGGAATGATCGGGTACCACCGCAAGTTCTGCAAGAACTTTGCTGAGATTGCTCTCAGTCTCACTCACCAATTGAAGAAAGGCATAAAGTTCACTTGGGATGAAGCATGCCAAAGAGCCTTCGATCGCCTGAAGTCTCTACTGTCACTTGCCCGTGCTCAAATCTCCTGACTTCAACAAACCGTTCTCCATTGTGGTCGATATTGGCAACTAAGTTTGTGGATCGGTGCTCCTACAGAGAAGTGGCTCTGATGACAATGAGCATCCCGTGGCATACTTCTCCAGGAAGTTCAATCGCCACCAAAGGAACTATTCTACAATAGAGAAGGAGCTGTTGGCTCTGGTTCTATCTTTACAACACTTTGAGGTTTATGTTTATTCAGGGCAAAAGCCATTGATTGTGTACACTGTCCACAATCCGTTAATGTTTTTGAGTAAGATGAAAAACAAGAATCGGAGATTGTTGAATTCGAGTTTGGGGTTTGACTTGGAAATTAAGCATGTAAAGGGTATTGACAATTTAATTGCTGATTGCTTATCCCGTGTTTGAGTATGTGTATATATCAAGTGTTTATTCGCATGTTGTATTGATATATATATATATATGTATATACACACACACACACATACACACAAGTGTCTACTTAACCATTTTTTTATTGAAGAGAAAAATTTTGCCTGTATGAGTCAAAATTTTTCCCTTTTGGAATGGTGGTGTAATGCAAATAGAAACCACTAGATGGCAGTATTGACCTTTTCTTTTGATAAGCCCAGACTGGAGCTAGGTTTGGACATGTCCTGGGCATGTCTGTGAGGGAAAATCCCAGAGAAGAAAACAAATGTCTAAATGTGGGAGGGGTCTGCAAAAGAGTAAATAAAGAGGAAAATTGAGAGAGTAAAGTAGTAGGAGATATTGCAAGGAGAAGGATACATTTGACCAGACCTGTCACTCTTTTCAAGACCGGTGAAGCTTTTTGTGGATTTTTGCCTGTGTTGGAGCATTTTCCTCACCCGGAACATCACTAAGCAACCCAACCAAAGGGACTGTAAATATTTTTTTTCTTGTATATATATCAATCTTGGTCAGTAGAGTAGATAGTAGAGTAGTTAAACACATTTAACTAAACAAAGATTTTTAAGTTTTAAAATTGTGTCTGTCATCCCTTGCTGTCGTAAATGTCATAAGAAATTGGGGCCATAACAAATATATAAGAGAATCAGCTGAAAGAACATTTAGCAAGTTATTAAGTTAACTGGCATCAGGTGTGTAACATGATTGGCTGTAAAAGGGATGTCTAAGAGACGCGGAGTCTCTCAGAAGTAAAGATGCCCAGAGGCTCTCCAACCTGTGAAGACTTGCGTATGAAAATTATGGAATACTTTAAAAGCAATGTTCCTCAACGTCAAATTGCACAGGCTTTGAAGGTCATCATCGACAGTGCATAACATTATCAAAAGATTCAGAAAAACTCGAAAAAATCTCTGTGTGTATGCGACAAGGCCGAAGGCCTATACTGAATGCCCATGATCTTTGGGCTTTCAGACGCCACTGCATCACTCACCGGCATGTTTCTGTCATTGACATTACTAAATGGACCCAGGAATACTTTAAGAAACCATTGTCTGTAAACACAGTCGCCGAGCCATCCACAGATGCCACCTAAAACTCTATCATGCAAACAGGAAGCCATTGTTGAGCATGATCCAGAAGCGCCGCCGTGTTATGTGGGCTAAGGCTCATTTAAAATGGACTGTAGCAAAGTGGCAAAGAGTCCTGTGGTCAGACAAGTCCAAATTCCACATTTTTTTGGAAATCATGGGCGTCGTGTCCTCCGGGCTAAAGAGGAGAAAGACCATCCCTTCTGTTATCAGCGTTCAGTTCAAAAGCCAGCATCTCTCATGGTATGGGGATGCATCAAGCGGCAACCTGCGAGGGTGGAAGGTGAATCAAATACGGAAGTGCCAAAAGCTGCAGTTCCTCGAATGGCCACTTGAGGCTGGCTGCAGAAACGAGTCAATTTCCATTGACCCCCATTTTAAAAAGCCCAATTTTACAGTAAAAATAAACATGTTTACAGCCTGGTTCAAAATAAGGGTTTGGTCTCTATGGCCAATTTACCCCTCCATGAAAACTGTGGAGGGAGTGAATTTTTTTGTAATTTTTTGTAACTCTGCTATTTAAATGCTTAAATTTCTGCATAATTAAGAGTGTGGCCATGTTGAGTGACAGAACCTTGAATTACAGTCTCTGGGCGGGAGTCGGCTCATCCAGGTATGTTGTGGCTTTGGTAGAGCACAGGCCTACGTGGCCTCGGGCTGTACAGTAGGAACATCAAGCCCTACCACTAACCATGGGCCTAACCTGGCTGTCTGAGGGAGGGAGGGGTTACTACAGCTCAGCTAGCCTAGCCGCTAACCCTTGGCCTTTTTCTAGTCGTCTGTGAGCCGTTATCCTACCTAGGCTCATACGAGTCACGGAACTTGATCCATCGGCCGCGTTTCTGGCAGGAGATTTTTTTTTATCGAATATCAGGGTGATAATGTCTTGCTGTGTAGTTTGGAGTCTGTGGTCTCTTTTGTAAGATGATGAAATACTAAAACTATTTCCTATAAAATTCCCGGTCAACATGAAGTAGCGTTAGTTCGTTCTCTAGTCAACTAGCCAGAGAATGAATACAGTAACCCCCCCCCCGTACGCCTGCCACAGTTATTACACAGGCATGCAGCGAAGTAATGGCGGAACAGAAAAGTATTTGAATTAAGCGTTTACATATTTTTGAACAACAGCTGTCAGTCAGTTGTTGGAAAACCATTACGGTTTCCCTTTCAGGTTGGTCAGCTACATTAGAACCACAATAGCACGCTACCAATTGACGGGGCTTCTTAGCTGATTCCCCAGAGTATTTGAAAGGCTTGACCGGAGAATGCCGTGGTTATACACTCAGTAGATTCACACAGCAGTACCATATACAACTGTGTTCTCCACCGATGGATTTGTTCAATTTTCAATGCGATTACGGAACCGTATCATTGTAAATAGAAAGGCTAGCTAGCTAGCTATAATTTAACATATCCCATGTAATCTAGCAAGCTAGCTAGCTGTCGCTAAAAGTGTTTCCACATGAAGTCCATCATCCACAAACTAGCTAACCACATTAACGCAACAATTAAGCCAGACGGCAACGAAAAAGTGCTACTAACCAGCCACGTTTGGCTTTATTCGGTGTCAATAAGAGTAAAGGCTTTTCCCCCCGAAATTAACATTAATTTCACGACGCGTTAAAAAAAAGTTGCGCGTTGCAGTGGTATCGTAAGCTTATATAAGATAAGCTGGGCAGCGGATGAAATATCCATGGAGCCTTCGAGCCAGACGCCCAGCTGTGTTAGTATTGATGAGCACACATATGCTGGCTACAGCAACCGTTTTATTCAGCATTCAGCGAAGTCAAAATGTAGGGTGATAAAGTTTGTGATCAGCAGGTGCGAGAGTGTGGTAGGAAAATAAAGATCCGTCAGGTTTGTCAGTAAGGTTAACGTTACGTAGTGCAATGTTATTGTTTGGATGGCCATACTACCGTTAATGGGATCGGGGTAAGCTGCGTACAAGACAAGCTCACACTTGCACTCTGGGGGATTATGATTGGCATAAAGTACGAATAATAAGCAAGAAAGGTCCTTACGGCAACGAGAGGCAGCTCGAAAGAAACAAAAAAAACGAAACAAAGGCCAAAACCCAAACGCAGTCGGGAATAAACCCCGACGAGGACATCCTAGTGAAAGAACCCAGCCCCTGAATCCCCTGCCGGGTCGCGGCCCAAACAAACAAAAAGAAACCAAAGAAACCAAAGAGGAAGGTATTCCGAGTACTAGTAGCGGTAACGAACAGAATACCCAAACCTCTAACCGGACACAGAATCGAAAGATAAAAAAAAGAATTGTAACAAAGATTCTGTCACAACCTTCGGCACCACTCTATGCAATACCGGCTCTGCGCATAGCTTTTTTTTTTTTTTTTTCTGTGCATAGCTAGTTAGACACAAAAGCACTGACTGCACGGAAGTCAGAGCTTAAATAGAAGCGCAACCCAAAACAGCTGCTGTAGATAATTGAAATCATGATTCTAATAGGCCGCAAGTGGCAGCACCTGGCCACTACGCTCAGGCCCATGACATCGGAGCAGATCCTCCACGGTAGTTTTCGCTGAGATTCTACTGGTACCACGTGCAAGCAGTGGGAAGCAGAATTTTATCTGGAGGTTTAACACGTGGCTACGAACCTGGTGTAGGAAAGAGGGATATAAGTTTATGGGGCACTGGAACTACTTCTGGGACAGGGGTGACCTGTTCAAGCTGCATGGGCGACACCTGAACTGGAGGGGTACCTTTGAACTGGGTCAGCGTATGTTGAGGGTAGCGCAAAATTATTTAAACTCGGGACTTGGGCGGCAGGAAGGTTAGAGAGTGTTATACTGAGGGAAATGCAGACTACCCTGATGGAAGCAGACAGCATTACATGCACTATTGATGATATGTTTTTAAAGAAAAAAGCAAAGTGAGGGGCTTTTTTATTCCACAGAGTGCAGCCGAACAACTGGGGGTTCCTCCTGCACTGCAAATCCATATAACGAGCATCCAAGGTTACTGTTAGGGCCGGTTCATACTCTACACAAGGTACGGGAGCACTGGTCCGTGCCATTTCGTTCACAGAGAAGTCTGAGCACGCGCCCCTTGCTGCGCTGTGCCTCTTTAAAAAGCAGTACGCTGCCCATGCAATAGGGGGTAGCAAAGTCTTCTCCTTATCCTCCACCTTCTTTTTTCTTTTTGGTGTGTTGATCGCAGTGTATGGTGCATGATTGCTTTATCTTCCCTATTGGAATCACACGGAAATACACGTGTCGATGCGTCGCGTTACAAAAATTTGTACGACATACTTTGCTAGGCAAGGACGCAAGATGGCTACCTTGCGTAGCTCGATCCATTGCCTTGCATTCGCGCTCGCATACCTAGCGTAGAGTATGAACCAGCCCTTATGGCCCCAATGTATTATGGCCTATCGGACAGCAAGGGATGACAGACAAAATTTTGAAACTTAAACAGATTCAATTAAACAAACCACTGATCAAAATTGAAATAATAACGAACAAAAAAAATATTTACAGATATTTACAGCCCCTTGAGATGGGGTTGCTTTAGGATGTTCTGGGACAGGAAAATGCTCCAACACAGGCAAAATTCCACAAAAAGCTTCACAGAGCTTGAATAAAGTGACAGGTCTGGTCAAATGTATCCTTTCACTATTTCTTCTTGCAATTTCTCCTACTACTTTACTCTCTCAATTCTTGTCCTTATATACTTTTTTCAGCCCCCTCCCACCTCCCAGACTTTTTTCAATTCTCTGGGGCTTTCCTCTCCGAGGCCTGCCCAGGACATGCCCAAAACCTAGCTCCAGACTGGCTTAACAAAAAAAATGTCAATGCTGCCATCTAGTGGCTTTTTTCCTCCCCCACATTACATTACTGAAAAGAAAAGGTCCATAATACTATGCAAAAACTTTGTAATATTCCTCCATACTGCTCGACCGCTGCAATCCAAGTGTCCTGAAGAGGAAACATCCGGAGTTTACCCGAAATTATGTCATTTTGCACAGTTTTATAGCCCATTATTCTCTCTAGTATGTTTGCCAGGAGGCGCGCTCGCACGTTCACGCGGTTCTCCCGAGCAGCTGTGGGCACTACGGTTTTGATATCGCAACGAAGAGCTATCAGCCGTAGCTGTAGTCTTTCAGGGTCCTGAACTGGTAGTTTGTGAAAAGTCACGGATCTCCTGAACGCATGCTTCATTTGGTTGAAGCAACCCGTTTCACTCTAGTCCGTTATCATTATAACCTTAAAGAGTGGACGGTTAGAGCAGTATTGACACTCACTTGAACTTGATTATAACTTCTCCAGCAGGCACACACGCATCTTGTTCCAGCCAGGTTCAATTACACTTCGTGTCACACTTAAATCGGTCCTACTAGAACATATGCAAAACGAGGAACCTTTTCCCATGACAATCCTATTGTAACACAACCAGGAAAGGAACACACTTTTCATAATAATTTCCCAGTACAGTTGAAAAAAAAGTACATTTCTGAGTGACAAAAACCAAAAATGTCTTTTTACTTCCAACTCTGGGTGCAGTTGATTTCGCTTTGCTTTATTGGTTCTCGTGTTGCTCTCAGCAGCATTGAAACACATGGCTGTGTCTTCCGCGACTCCCGTTAGATGTTGTCTGGCACGGCTACCGTAGTTCCCACAGCTGCTCGGGAGAACCGCGTGAACGCGCGAGCACCCCTCCAGACGAACATACTTTTGTACAAGAGAGAATAATAGGCTATAAAACTGTGCAAAATATTGTTGTTTCAGGTTGCCCCTTCAGGACAATTGGACTGCAGCGGACGAGCAGTATGGAGGAATATTACACAGATTTTGCATAGTTTTATGGACCTTTCTTTTCGGTAACCATAGACGCTCGTTATATGGATTTGCAGTGCAGGAGGAAAAACCCCCCAGTCTCCAGATGCACTTTGAGGAATAAAAAACTACAACGGACTTCTCATCAGCATGAGGGTAAGTGGATAGTGACTGAATTTCATTTTTGGGTGAACAATTCCTTTAAGAGGATTACGCAAGCTTGTAGAAGAGGAGGGACTATTATTATGGGAAACTTAAATTATCCTGGTAACGATTGGAAAATGGTGAAAGCACAGGGTATGGGGGAGAAAGAATTTCTAGATGTTATAAATAATAATTTTTTGGTGCAGTATGTTTATGAACCTACAAGAGAAAAGGCAATTTTAGACTTGGTGCTCTGTTATGACCCAGATAGAATTAGCAATGTTGAGGTACTGGAGCGAAGTGGGACAAGTGATCACTCTACTGTTAATTTTGATGTTTCACGGGAAGTTAAAAAGGTGTCTTCAAAAACAAAAATTTTCAATTTTAGCAGAGCAAACTTTGACAGGATGCGCTCATATCTAAGTGAAACGAAATGGGAGACACTCCTGGACTATGACTCTGTAAATGAGATGAGGAAAGATTTAAGGGGGTTTTGCTTGATTCACAATGCAAATTCATTCCAAAAGTAAGCTTGTAGTGCCTTCCATTAAGTCACTACATCATGACGCCTCAGGGGTTTCAATAGATTCCACAATTCCACAAAAAAAGGGCTTTATTCCTTCATGCGAAATGGTAACTAAATGTTCATTAAACTCTTCTAACAAAACAGTAAATTAAACTCCGTCTTTATTGCTTTCAAAATAAAATAAAATCAAACAAAGTAACCGACTTAAATCAATTGAAAAACCTTTTGCCTGCTGGCGTCTCCAAACATTCCACTCTGACCACAGTTCTTTCTCTAATGCTACGGTGGCTTAATTGGCACAGGTGAGCCACTTGGGCCATTTTAACCCTTGATGTGCCACAGAGGTACACAGGTCTACACAGTTTTGCCAGCAGGTGTCATCACCTCAAACAAACAGTAACAATGGCTCCTACAAAGCTGAAAAAGCAGAATCATCAGTGGATGACCACAGCTGTTCATAGGGGTTTGAGGGAAAAGAGGAATCTTTCTCAGATGTACATTGAGGATAACAATGAGAACACTAAGGCCGAACACTGTAAAATGCGGGCTGTGGTCAAAAAAGAGATGAGGAATGCTTGAAGACTATATGAAAGAGAAATTGCACAGGGGGCAAAAACTAACCCTAAGCACTTCTTTCAGTACGGTAGCAGGAAAAGGAAAGTCAAAGAGGAGGTTAAGTGCATAAAGAATAAAAATGGATCGCTGCTCTATGATAAAAAGGATATTGCGGATACCTTACTGTTACTCTGTTTGTGAGGTTTTACGAAATGAGCCAAGAGCGAGAACCAGATAAATACAAAATGGAGGCTTTATTTCTGAAGGGGGAAACCCCCCAACAGAGCTGGCAACAGTACAATGTCCACAATCCACAAGCAGAATCCAAAGGGCAAAATCCAAAACTGTAACCAGGGCACCAATAACAAAACTCAAGGTCAGGCAAAAATGGTTCGGTACACAGGCGTGGGTTTGGTGGAGAGGCAAACTCATTAGCCGTAAACAGTCCGAATCCAAATACCAGGGCAGCAAAAGACAATAGACGTGGTCGGGCAAAAATAGGTCAAAACTCACAAAGGCAATCAGATCCAAAAGGGCAAACCAAAAACAAGTGTCGGGCAATCCAGTCAGAAAGAAAATATCACAATGAGCAAGGCGAGGGACGTAGCACAAGACAAAGGAGTAAAGACGATCTGACAAGGAACTAAAAGTGCAGACACCTTATATACACATCCGGGGTGAACACATGACAAGGGAGCACAGGTGCGATCAATGAAACAATAATCAGGATTGACACATGAGGGTTTATCTAATTACATGAATCTGGCGAATGCCGAAACGCAGACAGGGATAACGAGACATTCCTATGAACCAATAAACGGCTCCGGTTAAGGAGTACTAAAGTGTACAGTCTAAAGAAAAGGGAAAGCCTGAGATAAGTGGAAACTGCAGTAGAGATAATTTGTGATAGGCAAGGAGGGCGGAGATACAGATTGGGCGAATGCTGAGAGATCGTTAGTCTATTAGTATGTGCAGCTATACAATCCCGAGTGCAAGTTAGTCCGTTAGTAAAAATATACAATGTTAATCTTGGTTAGTAATAATCGAAAGCAATAAACTGTTAGTATGGTTAGTGGATAGTAACAGAGAGAGGAAGGAAGAAAAACGAGATATGAAGAAAGATTGAAATCCCAGAAACCAGGAAATCACCCGAATGAGTGGCACGTCAGACAAGGGACCGTGGGCAAAGACCTACACAAGACAAGACAGGGTAAACGAAGGGCAGGACTAGAACTAAAAGCAAGGCTATGAAAACATGGCAAGGCTGTGAAACATGGCAAGACTATAAAACATGGCAAAGACATAAATAATAACAAAACATGAAACATAATAAAACATGAAATCAAACAACAAAACACAATACATAATCATGGGGATGGTCAGAGGCAGGCAGTGGTCACTTAAACACAGACAGCATACGTGGCATGGCCAGGCACAAAACTTAAACATGGAACTAGGGAAAGTGCATGACCGAAATGCAGATTCACAACAGAACCCCCCCCCAACGAACGCCTCCTGGCGTTCAATTCGAAGATCTAGATGCAGCATGAAAGTCTCTTATTAAAGTCTTATCCAGAATGTGTCGGGCAGGAACCCAACTGCAGTGTTTCGGTCCGTAACCCTCCCAGTCGAGGAGGTACTGTAGACCTCTGCCTCGTCGACGAGAGTCCAGGAGGGCACGGACCGTGTAGACTTCGCCTCCGTCGATGATCCGGGCGAGTGGAGGGGGATCAGGTCCAGAGGACAGGTGGTGGGTTACAGCAGGTTTGAGTTGGGATACATGAAAGGTAGGGTGTATTCGTCGCATGGACAGGGGGAGACGGAGGCGGATAGCAGTGGGACTGAGGACCTTTTCAATGGTGAATAGGCCCAGGTACTTAGGGAAAAGTTTACCCCCGTTACCTCTGAGGGGAATGTCCCTTGAAGAAAGCCAAACCCGCTGCCCAGGTCGGTACGTGGGAGCAGATGTGCGTCTCCTGTCGGCCTGCTCCTTCATCCTGGAGACCGACCTGAGCAGGGCCTGGCGGGTGGTAATCCAGGTGCGTCTACATCTGCGCACGAATTCACGAGCTGAAGGAACGGCTACTTCTTCCTCCTGAGACGGGAACAACGGGGGTTGGTAGCCCAGGCAGGCCCTGAAGGGGGAAACGCCGGAGGCAGCCGAGGTGTGGCTGTTCAGGGCGTATTCCACCCACGGCAATTGATGGCTCCAGGAGGAGGGGTTCCTGACACATAAACGCCTAAGAACATTCTCCACAGACTGGTTAGCTCGCTCGGTCTGGCCATTAGTTTGGGGGTGAAAACCTGATGACAGACTAACTGAAGTGCCAAGTGACTTACAAAATGCTTTCCAAAACAGAGCAGTGAATTGGGGACCACGATCAGAAGTGATGTCTGTGGGGATTCCGTGAAGTCTAATAACGTGTTGAATGATGAGATTAGCGGTTTCTTGAGCGGAAGGGAGTTTGGTGAGGGGGACTAAATGAACGGCTTTGGAGAATCTATCAACTATCGTGAGAATGGTGGTGTGGTGATTGGAAGGGGGAAGGCCAGTGACAAAATCTAGTGCAATGTGGGACCAGGGGCGATGTGGTGTAGGAAGGGGCTGAAGCAAACCTTGAGGGGGCTGGTGTGATGTCTTAGCCTGGGCGCAGACCGAGCAAGCAGCTACAAAACCCTGAACATCCTGAGTTATTTCTGGCCACCAAAATCTCTGGAGAATAAAGTCCTTGGTGCGGCGTACCCCAGGATGGCAGGACAGCATGGAGGAGTGCCCCCACTCCAGGACCTTGGGGCGCAAAGCAGCTGGAACGTATAGGCAATTAGTGGGGCAAGCACTAGGGGTAGCAGCATTAGCTTGGGCATCCTTGACCTCTCTTTCAATATTAAAACATAGAGCGTTAATAAAAGCTTCCTTAGGGAGTACAGTATCATTGCAAGGTTTTTCTTCCCTAATCTCAAAACAGCGTGAGAGGGCGTCAGGTTTAACATTTCTACTTCCTGGTCTGAAGGCGATGTGGAAATTGAAACGGGAAAAAAATAATGCCCACCTGGCTTGTCGTGGGTTGAGTCTCTTGGCCGTCTGAAGGTACTCCAAATTCTTATGGTCAGTCCAGACAATAAAGGGAACTTTGGATCCTTCCAGCCATTGCCTCCATTCTTCCAAGGCCAACTTCACCGCCAACAGCTCCCGGTTGCCGATGTCGTAATTTCTTTCCGCTGAGCTGAGGCGGCGAGAGAAGAAGGCACATGGATGGATCTTCCCATCCTCCGTGGACCTCTGAGACAGGATGGCTCCAGCTCCAATATTGGAGGCGTCCACCTCGACGATGAACTGGAGCTCTGGGTTGGGAATAGTGAGGATGGGTGCAGATGTGAATCTGGTTTTTAATTCTTTAAAGGCGTCCTCTGCTTTCTCCGACCAACGAAACTTGAACTTGGAGGAGATGAGAGCAGTAAGAGGAGCCGCAACAGAACTATAGTTCCTGATGAACCGCCGGTAGAAGTTGGCAAATCCTAGGAAACGTTGGAGTGACTTACGGTCCTCTGGTTGGGGCCACTTGGTAACTGCCTCCACTTTTACTGGGTCCATGCGAATGGTGCCCGGAGAAATAATGTAGCCCAAAAAAGTGGTGGTTTCAACAAAAAACTCACTTTTCGGCCTTCACGAAAAGGCGGTTCTCCAAGAGGCGACGGAGCACTTGGCGAACATGCTTAACATGGTCCTCCTGGGATTCAGAAAAAAATCTGAATATCGTCAAGATAAACGAAAACAAACTTGTTTATCATGTCTTTTAAGACATCATTGACGAGGTTTTGAAACACTGCTGGAGCGTTGGTAAGCCGGAAAGGAAGAACCAAATATTCCCAGTGCCCCGTGGGAGTGTTAAAGGCGGTCTTCCATTCGTCCCCCTCTCTGATTCGCACTAAGTGGTATGCATTCCGGAGGTCCAGCTTGGTAAAGATCTTGGCTCCTTGCAGGAGATCAAAAGCGGTGTTCATGAGGGGAAGTGGGTAGCGGTTCTTAATAGTTATCTCGTTGAGGCCACGGTAATCAATACAGGGTCTTAATGATCCATCCTTCTTAGATACGAAGAAAAAACCCGCACCAGCAGGTGATGATGACGGGCGTATAATTCCAGCAGCAAGAGACTCTGAGAGATACTTCTCCATAGCTTGGTTTTCTGGTCTGGAGAGTGAATAGAGTCGGCCTCAAGGGGGCATAGTACCTGGCTCCAGGTCTATGGTGCAGTCATAGGGTCGGTGAGGTGGTAAGCTGGTGGCCCGGGACTTTGAGAAAACCTCCTTGAGGTCATGGAATTCTAGAGGAACCTTTTCCAGGTCTGGAATCTCCTCCGGAGATGGGTTGTGTAGAGGGTCGAGGGCGTTGCGGAGGCATGTCAGGGAGCAGTTGGGACTCCATCCCTTAATTTCATTCTTGCGCCAGTCGATCTCTGGTAGGTGTTTGGCCATCCATGGATGGCCCAGGACGATAGGAGCATGGGGAGAGTGTAACAGGAGGAACTGAATGGTTTCGTGGTGGTTTCCTGACACCTTGAGTTTGATGGGGCTGGTCGTATGGGTTATTTGAGCGATCCTCTGGCCACTGAGCGAATTGGCCACTCGATCAGGGAAGATCTTCTCCGTGGGAACGCCCCATTTCCGGGCCAGCTCCACATCAATTAAATTTTCCTCCGCTCCGGTGTCCACGAGAGCCTCGGTGGATCTGCTCTCGCCCCCCCATTCCAAAGTTACAGGAACGCATGCGCGATTGTTAGTTTCCTGTCCCGGCGTCACCCCTATTACTGTTGCTATGCGGGCACCAGGAGGACCTCTTCTCTTCTTTCTTTTTTCCCTGTTAGGGCACTGAGCGATAAGGTTTCCTCCCTTGCCACAGTAAAAGCAGGCCCCATCACGGCGGCGGCGATCCCTCTCCTCCACAGGAATGCGAGTACGGCCCAATTGCATGGGTTCAGGCTCAGGGAGGCGGCTGCCAGTAGGGGGTGATCGAGGCGGAGTACTCTGGGGAGCTGGATATGGTCGTCTGCGGGAAGCGAGGCGTCGGCGCTCCTCCAATCGCGAATCCACGCGAATAGCCAGGTCGACAAGGTCGTCCAAGTTCTCCGGTAATTCCCGCGACACTAGCTCATCTTTAAGTGCTTCAGATAATCCATCAAAGAAGGCATCATACAGAGCTCTCTGTCCCCATCTGCTGTTGGTGGCCAACGTTTGAAAATCAATGGCGTAGTTGGCTACGGGACGCCCACCTTGTCGCATGCGTAGGATCTCACGTCCTGCCTCGTGACCCAACTTGGTGCGATCAAAGATCCGCCTCATCTCTTCACCCAGTAGACGAAAAGTCTGTACACATGGGAGATCAGCATCCCAAGCCGCTGTAGCCCACTGCTTAGCTCTTCCCGTCAGTTGCGTGATAATGAAAGCAACTCGCGCTCTTTCGGTGGGGAAGGACAAAGGCTGCAGGCTGAAGATGAGCTCGCACTGGGTGAGAAACGCCCGACATGCTCCCGGGTTCCCGTCGTACCTCTCCGGCGGTGGTAGACGTGGCTTGCAGCTGTGTAGGGGCGGAGCGGAAGCGGGAGCAGGAGGAGTATAGACGGTAGGCTGGGGTGACTGTAGTTGCTGCGCATCCTGCACTGAGCGAGTGAGATCCGCCATCTGGAGACTCATAGTTTGCATGTGCTGCATCAAAGCACGGAGCTGACGTTCCTGAAACTCCAACTGAGTGCCCTGCTGGTGCACTACCTCCTGCAGAGACTGGTCTGACGCTGGCTCCGTCATGGTCAGATCGTAATGTGAGGTTTTACGAAATGAGCAAAGAGCGAGAACCAGATAAATGCAAAATGGAGGCTTTATTTCTGAAGGGGGAAACCCCCCAACAGAGCTGGCAACAGTACAATGTCCACAATCCACAAGCAGAATCCAAAGGGCAAAATCCAAAACTGTAACCAGGGCACCAAAAACAAAACTCAAGGTCAGGCAAAAATGGTTCGGTACACAGGCGTGGGTTTGGTGGAGAGGCAAACTCATTAGCCGTAAACAGTCCGAATCCAAATACCAGGGCAGCAAAAGACAATAGACGTGGTCGGGCAAAAATAGGTCAAAACTCACAAAGGCAATCAGATCCAAAAGGGCAAACCAAAAACAAGTGTCGGGCAATCCAGTCAGAAAGAAAATATCACAATGAGCAAGGCGAGGAACGTAGCACAAGACAAAGGAGTAAAGACGATCTGACAAGGAACTAAAAGTGCAGACACCTTATATACACATCCGGGGTGAACACATGACAAGGGAGCACAGGTGCGATCAATGAAACAATAATCAGGATTGACACATGAGGGTTTATCTAATTACATGAATCTGGCGAATGCCGAAACGCAGACAGGGATAACGAGACATTCCTATGAACCAATAAACGGCTCCGGTTAAGGAGTACTAAAGTGTACAGTCTAAAGAAAAGGGAAAGCCTGAGATATAAGTGGAAACTGCAGTAGAGATAATTAGTGATAGGCAAGGAGGGCGGAGATACAGATTGGGCGAATGCTGAGAGATCGTTAGTCTATTAGTATGTGCAGCTATACAATCCCGAGTGCAAGTTAGTCCGTTAGTAAAAATATACAATGTTAATCTTGGTTAGTAATAATCGAAAACAATAAACTGTTAGTATGGTTAGTGGATAGTAACAGAGAGAGGAAGGAAGAAAAACGAGATATGAAGAAAGATTGAAATCCCAGAAACCAGGAAATCACCCGAATGAGTGGCACGTCAGACAAGGGACCGTGGGCAAAGACCTACACAAGACAAGACAGGGTAAACGAAGGGCAGGACTAGAACTAAAAGCAAGGCTATGAAAACATGGCAAGGCTGTGAAACATGGCAAGACTATAAAACATGGCAAAGACATAAATAATAACAAAACATGAAACATAATAAAACATGAAATCAAACTACAAAACACAATACATAATCATGGGGATGGTCAGAGGTAGGCAGTGGTCACTTAAACACAGACAGCATACGTGGCATGGCCAGGCACAAAACTTAAACATGGAACTAGGGAAAGTGCATGACCGAAATGCAGATTCACAACACTGTTGAGAATTTTATCTCAGAGCGGGTTTTTATTCAGCCAGAGGGCATGTCCAATGCTCAAGATTATTTAGCGGAATTTGAGGATTGGGACAACGAAGTATTAGACAAGTTGCATAAACTAAAGGCAGATAAGGCGGTGGGTCCTGATGGCTTATGTCCTCAAGTGCTGAGGGAGGTTAGTGAGATCATCTTTAAGCCGCTATCCGCCATCTTCAGATGGTCTTGAGAAACTGGAGAAATACCAAATGATTAGAAACAGAGCAATATAATGCCAATATATAAGGGACCATACTGAGCCAAGAAATTTCAGGCCAGTCAGTTCAACTTGCATTGCGTACAAAATATTGAAATCTATCATAAAAGATGAGCTGAACTTTTTTCTTGAATGTAATAATATTTTGAGGTATAGCCAGCATGGTTTCTGTAAGGGAAGGTCATGCCTGACCAACCTACTGGAATTTTATGAAGAGGCCACCAAGACTTATGACCAGAGCGGGGCTTAAGACATCTTTCCTTGGATTTTCAGAAAGCATTTGATATTGTACCGCGTAAGAGACTAATTTTTAAAATGAGCTCCATTGGAGTAATAGGAGGTATGCTGAAGTGGATTCAAAATTGGCCACAGGACAGAACACAAAGAGTGGTGGTCAGTGGTACCTCGTCTGAGCTAGGTATGGTGGGGAGTGGCGCCCACCAGGGATCGGTGTTGTGACCTTTGCCGTTCCTCATCTTAATTAATGACCTTGATAGGAATATTGAGAGCAAATTAGTTACATTTGCAGATGATACTAAATTGAGAGGTTTGACTAATAGTTTAGAGTCCACTAAAGTCATTCAGGATGATTTGGATAGAATCCAGAAATGAAATTTAATGTAGCGAAATGTAAAGTTGTACATGTAAGTAATAAAAACATTTAACAGGATTACTTCATGGGAGGCTTTAAACTGGAATGTGCTCCACACGAAAAAGATATGGGAGAGATTGTTGACCAAACCCTCAGACTCTAGCCATTGTGCCGTAGCTGTTAAAAAAGCCAATCTGATGCTGGGATACATTGAGTACAAATCCAAGGAGATGATGCTTATTTTGAACAACACATTCGTCAGAGCACATCTGGAGTATTGTGTTCAGTTCTGGGGACCATACTTTAAGAAAGATATAGAGGCTCTAGAAAAAGTTCACAGAAGAGCCACGAAGCTAATTCCAGGTATACAAGATGAAAGCTATGAGAAGAGGCTGAAGATCCTTAATTTCTTTAGTCTTAGGAAAAGGAGACTTTGGGATGATCTGATTGTTAATCCCTTTAACATATTTAAAGACCTCAACGTGAATTATGAAGTATTCCTTCGACCAAGTGTTGTTAGTAGAACTCGGGGTCACAAATGGAAGTTGACCAAAGGTAACCTTACTGATATTCAGAAATATTTCTTCACCCAAAGAGTAATTTCAATGTGGAATAGCTTGCCTAACCATATTGTTGAGGCAGAGACCTTTGGAGTTTACAAAAGCAGGTTTGACTTAAAGCTAGATACCATTGAGTAACTGGGCTCTAAATTCATAGACTAGGCGCAGGCGCGGTGAATGGGGGGTGCGCCGCGCCACCGGGGTGTGTCCAGGCGTATTTTGCAATTTTGTGCCCGGTGTAGCCTGGCGCATGTACTCTTCTGTCCCGCCTCAGCCCCTCCTATCGGCGCAAGTGGCAAAGAAGGCATGTTTGGGTATAACACAGCCAAGTCAAATCTTCACCAATCAAATGAGCTCCTCTCCTCACCTTTAGTGTGTTGGAGTATAGAAGCCTATATATGCATGATGCGTTAATGTTGCATTTTACTTTGCTGCTTCAGGCATGTTTTCTACACCGCTTACATCTATATTAAGCAATACGAATATGAGTTAGCTGGCTAGCAAGGGCGTTCGCGAATTATTACCATCAGCGAACTTGAATGGAATTTCAAAACGAAACAACGCCAGATCATTCACACTTATGAAGTTGGAATGAAATACGATGGTTGCTCATTTATTTCTTCAGCCTGCATCATTGGGAAGAGAAACGATGGATAGCGTGTTCCTATTATTACACCCTGTTGCTGCTTAATATTTTGGGATTAAAATGCATGGACAACAATGCAAGATACATATTGAAAATAAATGTGTAACGTGATCTTAACTCAGTACGAGATCATAGCTATCAGGCTGTATTCCTTTCCCCCACTGAAAACGATAAAATCGAGTGACAATAATAGTAGTCTAGTATTACACTGCTTGCACACTGGACACGAAACAAATTTTTCGCAAAACAGATTGCGTTGAATGAAGTGTCTACGTGTCCGAAAGTCGGACAGGTTTTCATATATCTCCGTGTTCGACTGTCGATTATTGTTTATAATTTCTTCAAATCAACTGAATGTTTTAGATATTAAACGTGAATGTTTTGATAAGAGGGCTCAGTTCTTCAAGATGAGTACCGAGACTTTCAATCACTGTTTCTGTTTAAGCTCTGCTCAATAAAGTGAGTCAACATTGGCGCGGGACAATGTACAATGCCTCCATGTCTGACAGCCAAAAAAAAAAAAAAAAAGAGGACGATTAGAACAGATTCATAACGAAATAAAGAATAAAATGAAACATTTTAACAACAGAACATCCAATGAATACAGCGATTTATTTATTTGTGGGTCATCTTTTTTGGATGTTCTGTTTGCTGGTGATATATTTTTATTCTTTATTTCCTTATAAATCTGTTCTCTTATCAATACTTTTACTTTTTGCTGGCAGCCAGACATGGAGTATTTTGCATTTCGTGTCTGACAGTCTTGATTGTGCATGTGATTATTTATTCACACTGTCAATGGTCATGGAATTGATTTGCTCACTGACTACAAGCACGATTTTATCTCTGCTGTGGAAATGAAAAGTGAATCTGTTCAATCCATCTGACAAATTTTCAAAAGAAAGACTGAATAAAGACTGTTGTCTATCTTCAGTGGAAGAAAACGGACGAATGAAAAGACCAAGAAAAGTCAACAGCGATTAATTTGCATTTTGTGAAGGTCGAACACAAACATGGCCAAGTTAGCACGTCTAATAATTCCTGGAATACTCGAAAAATTAGAACTTTTATGACTTTCGGAAACGGAGCTATATTAAAACCCTATTCGACTATCGTGTCTTTGCATGGACTTTGACAGTAATCAGTTGTGCGAAAAGCTTGTTTCGTGTCCAGTGTGCAAGCTATTTTACTGAGCATAGAACACATGCATTATACGCACTGCCTGATGCCGAGGCAGCTTGTGGTTGGATGAGAAAGATGTGAAGTCATTAATTTGCACCACTGATTCAGCTGCGTTGATTAAGCCGGGTCGAGTTTCCATTACACATGCCAACCGCCTTTGATTTGACATCAAGACAATTGATATAGATACGATAATTTATGTGCTGATTCAGATAGTTACATTAAACAGTGGGTGGTGTAACTATTTACTGTATTGAAATGTGCTTGGCAATCTGGAAACCTGCCTGTAAGGTTTCGGTGACATGTGCACACTGTGCGCCGGTCAACCAAATTACCACTGCACAGAAGGTAAAAAAAGGTTGGAGCTGGCGAGCTTTCTGCGCAACTGCAGCAAAGACTTTTTCTACGAAATTGTCGCTGCGTCTTGATGAATATTTGACACCTCCCCTGACTACGCCGCTACACCCATCTCGGCGCACGTTCATCTACCAAAGTCTGCACACGGTGTTGCACCTCACGAAATTACCACTACGTTGGCTGCGTCAAGCTACGCCATGCTGTGCCACCCTGCGCCAAGAAATTAGAGCCCATAGAGTATCTGAAGTGATATATTCACAATAGTATAAAGAAACTGGCGAGCCTATTTGGGCTGAACGGCCTGTTCTCGCCATTCATGTTATTACTGCCACACAGTAGCGTGCCAAATTAGATATAATCTTTGTTCAACATTGAAACACTAACCTCTTCCGAAAGCAACTTTGTTACCGATGTTTATGGCTGAAATTGATACGTGGAATATGCCCACCCCTAAAACATAACTCGATTGTCGCAGCCAACCTGACAGAATTGCGTTGCCACCAGTTGTCTCTTGCATGATTGAATGATATTTTATCCCATAAATGATTTAAAAAATTGGTGTATGACAGCCATGTCAAGCATGTTTTTTGGGATGCACTGGAAAAGGCTTTATGGAGCGGTTTGACCATCCCGTCGTCAATATAAAATCTCACCCAACAATTAATGCAACTCTGGGCAGAAATAAATGTGACATTTTTTAAGATTGTCAAAACAAAGCCACAATGAATGCATGCTGTGATTAGAATTAAAGATGGTCCAACAAAATATTTGAGTGTTTTTTGAGTGTTGTAATTTTTCTTTTATTTTTTGACCAGACTCTTTATCAAATGAATGATGTGATATGGGATACTTCCATTGGAAGCAGCTGTGGCTCATGAGCATAGACTATATAAAAAGATAGACGCAGCACCCGGGTTTGAAAAGTGAGGCCAATGCGGAAATCTCTTAAAATTGCATTCTGTTGAATGGCCAACAGATTGGCGACATCGGTCGTTGCAGAAAGAAGTTCAATGCTGTAGAAGTCTATGAGAAAATGTCCCTACTTTCCCACCAGATTTATTATTTCAATAATGATTTTCCACAGTATTTTGTTATCTAATGCTAGTTTCACGTCTCCTAGTGTATTATGATGATAACTTTTGTAAATGATAGTACCAAATAAACTAGAATAAAGGATAAAGCCAGAATATGCTTTAGGCGCGAGGGTGTCTTCTGGTCTTCGTCATATATGGTCAGATCCACCTGTATATCCTCCCGTCGCTCCTCCCTGGATCTTCAATTCCTGCTCTAGTCCAATAGGAATCACATTCGGTTTCAAAATGACAAAATGGTGCTGTTTAAATTGCCAAAATCGAAGCTTCCTAAATGGCATGCTGAAACCAATTGGTGACATCACGGTTGCTTCGTCCGTCTTTTTATACAGTCTATGCTCATGAGCTTGAGCAGTTCAGTTCCCCAGCTCTTCCTGTCAACATGTTGAAATTTCCTTGAGCAAGATGCTAAACCCCAAGAGGCTTCTGACTGTCAAGTCAGTGTCTTGCTCACTGTTTGTGAATAGATGAATGATTGTTGAGTACTTTGTACGATAAGGTAGAAAAGCTGTATTTAAGTGCAGTCCATTTCTCAAATAAGAAAACTTTACTTTTTAGAAGAGTCTCTCTCAATCTTTGCCATGGAAGTTGAAATGAGCCAGATTTCCAGGACACCAGTGAAAACTTCACTGTGCAAAAACGATGCCTCATGGTAACTGTCCAGTCGTACCATAAACTTTTCTTGGCTCTGAAGCATCTTCGATGAACCATCACTCAGCAAAAATATACACTGGGGTCAGAAAAATCAATGATTTTGATCTATAGTGGGAGAAATGGACTCCCCGTGCTTCAGACAGAAGAAGAAAAATGGTATTCAAACTGTTACCAGAAGCAAGCCCAATTACTTTGTCTTGATTTGGGGTTTGGTCAGTGTACTTGTCAAGGGTAACTTGCATTTCTGTGATGGTGTGAGGTTTTACGAAATGAACCAAGTGCAAACACCAGTAAAATGCAAAAAGGAGGCTTTATTTCTGAAGGGAGAAACCCCCCAACAAAGCAGGCAACAGTACCAAGTCCACAATCCAAAATCAGTAACCAGGGGGCGAAATCCAGAACCATAAACAGGGCACCAATCACAGAAATCGTAGTCAGACAAAAATGGGTCTATAAACAAGAATGCGGCGAAGTACAGGGATAAGGCAAAGCTCGAAGTCTAGGACGGTCCAGTCAGAAAGATAATCACAATGATACAAGGCGAGAGAAGCGTGGCACAGGTAACAAGGAAGTAAGGATCTGACAAGGAAGTATAACAAACAGACATCTAATATACATTTCCGGGTGACCACATGACAAAGGAACACAGGTGCAATCAATGGGGATGATAATCATGGAGAGACACATTGGGAACAAACTAATTACATGAAATTAGCCGTAGCCAAACGCAGACAGGGATCACAAGACAAACCTATAGACAGATAACAGCTCCAGTTAAAAGAGTACAAAAGTGCATAGATAATGAGAGAGAAAGAACAGTACAAAGCAGTTTGTGGAGACCCACAGAAACGCAGCAGTGATAATTAGGGAGAGACAAGAGGCGGAGACTAGAATAGGGCGAATGCTGAGAGATCGTTAAGTCAATTAGTAAGTGCCGCTATACAATCCCGAGTGCTCGTTAGTAAGTCAAAACAAAACAAAACCCAAAACCAGCGAAGTTTGCACATTATGTAAATCGTAGATAAAAGCAGAATACAATGATTTGCAAATCATTTTCAACTTTTTTTTTTTTGCAAATAATCATTAACTTAGAATTTAAAGGCAGAAACACATTGCAAAAAAAGTTGGCACATGGGCCTTTTTACCACTGTGTTACATCGCCTTTCCTTTTAACGACACTCAATAAACGTTTGGGAACTGAGGAGACCAATTTTTGAAGCTTTTCAGGTGGAACTCTTTCCCATTCTTGCTTGATGTACAGCTTAAGTTGTTCAACAGTTCGGGGTCTCCGTTGTCGTATTTTACGCTTCATAATGCGCCACACATTTTCAATGGGAGACAGGTCTGGACTACAGGCAGGCCAGTCTAGTACCCACACTCTTTTGCAACAGAGCCATGCTGTTGTAACACGTGCAGAATGTGGCTTGGCATTGTTTTGCTGAAATAAGCAGGGGCGTCCATGAAAAAGACGTTGCTTGGATGGCAACATATGTTGCTCCAAAACCTGTAAGTTGCCCATGCCTTGGGCACTAATACACCCCCATACCATCACAGATTCTGGCTTTTGAACTTTTCGCCTATAACAGTCTGGATGGTTCTTTTCCTCTTTGGTCCGGAGGACAAGACGTCCACAGTTTCCAAAAACAATTTGAAATGTGGACTCGTCAGACCACAGAACACTTCTCCACTTTGCATCAGTCCATCTTAGATGAGTTTGGGCCGAGCGAAGCTGGCGGCGTTTCTGGGTGCTGTTGATAAATGGCTTTCGCTTTGCATTGTAGAGTTTTAACTTGCACTTGCAGATGTAGCGACGAACTGTGGTTACTGAAAGTGGGATACAGCCTGAGGGATCGAAGGTCATGGGCATTCAATGTTGGTTTTCGGCCTTGTAGATGATGAAATGCCTAAATTTCTTGCAATAGCTTGTTGAGGAATGTTGTTTTTAAACTGTTCGACAATGAGCTCACACATTTGTTCACTAAGTGGTGACCCTTGCCCCATCCTTGTTTTTGAATGACTGAGCATTTCAGGGAAGCTGCTTTTATACCCAATCATGGCACCCACCTGTTCCCAATTAGCCCTACACCTGTGGGATGTTCCAAATAGGTGTTTGATGAGCAAACCTCAACTCTCTCAGTCTTTTTTGCCACTTGTGCCAGCTTTTTTGAAACATGTTGCGGGCATCAAATTCCAAATGAGCTGATATTTGCAAAAAATTACAAAGTTTTCCTGTTCGAACATTAAGGAACTTGTCTTTGCAGTATATTCAATTGAATATAGGTTGAAAAGGATTTGCAAATCATTGTATTCTGTTTTTATTTACGATTTACATAACGTGCCAACTTCACTGGTTTTAGGTTTGTAGGTTTGTCTATTGAATCCTGTCTGCGTTTTGGCTTTTGCCATATTCTTGTAATTAGATTATTCCTCATGTGTCACCCCTGATTATTGTATCATTAATTGCACCTGTTTCTCCCTGGTTATGCGTTCGCACCGGATTTGTATTTAAGATGTCTGTTTATGCACTTCCTTTGTCAGATCGTTCTTCCTAGTTTCCTGTGCCATGTTTGTTTTCCGCCTTGATTCTTAGCGATTTATCTTTCTGACTGGACCGCCTGACTACGAGCTTTGCCTATTCCCTGTATTCTACCGCATTCTTGTTTATCGGCCTCTTTTTGCCTGACTACGATTTTTGTGATAGGTGCCCTGGTTTTGACTCTGGATTACGCCCATTGGAATCTGTTTTTGGATTGCGAACTTTGTACTGTTGCCAGCTCTGTTGGGGGGTTTCCCCCTTCAGAGATAAAGCCTTCTTTCTGCATTTATCTGGTTTTCGCGATTGGTTCATTTCGTAAATCACAACATTAAGTGAAGCTGAGTGCTTAGATCTACGGTACTGACAGAGAAGCCCATTTAAATTTGATTTATTCCAAGACAAGGTATGTTAGTCCTTCATTAGTTGGTCCATAAAATATAATTTTAAATGTTTACAAAAGCAATATGAAATGGAATAATTAAAGCTTTTATGCACTGCCACTCCAGAATCAGCTGTGGTCACTTCATCTGAACCTGACCCAACAGTAGACCCTCACCACCAGCAGTCTGAAGATGTTTTTGATGGTGAGAGAGTGTGGCAGAAACTGGTGGGCTGTTTAGATTTATTAGTGAACTGCTGTACCAATGGGAATTACTTTAGTATTGGTCAGTCTCTCAGCCATTTGAATTATATAATTAAAAGGCAAAATTGGCTGGACTTATTTATAAGTCTAATTTACTTAAGTCACTATCCATCCTGTTGACAGAGCCAGGCCCATCTCCGCAAAGCAAGGCTACACCAGATAGTGAAGGGAATAGTGAAGCATTCACTAAAAAAAACGAGGAAAAATTGGGTGTATTGCATCTAGCACTGTCAACAACACCGAGAAACAGAACAAGAGGCCCATGGGCCTTAACGGTCACCTGAGTATAGTATATCCAATGTTAAACCTCGGCCATTAGGCGTGGCCCTAATTTTGACCCCAGGGATCAGATTAATGGAAACCAGTATCATAAGCAATAGAGTATTCTAAATTGTATGTATATAACTTGCGGCTATTTTCTTTAAGCAAAGAAGATTTCTCAAGCCATTTTGACCCTTGGGCCCTGCCCCTTAGCCCCTGGGTAAGGGAAACTGTCAAAAATATCATAAAATCATCTCATTGTTGTAATGTCAATCAAGTGTGAACGATTTCCAGTAGAAATTAAACAGAATATATACAAAAGTTTCATTTCCCTATATAAACTATAATAAACTTGACCCCCTCCCCAAGGGCAAACATGGAGCCTGGGGGTCATGAAATTCACAATTTTTATAAAGCACCTCAAGACACTTCAATCTATAAAGATAACTGGTTTCCAGCATATCTAGGTATAAAAAAGTAAATGCAAGACAATAGGCTTGCACTAACAGAGTTGACAATACATAGGTTTGGTCGGTACAGTCTGTGAATATGCTCATAAAAACTTCATTTTGCATTTAAACAAAAAACGATTCAATGAAAGGAAGGAATAATACCTTCATTAACATATGTCAAGTTACTTTTCTACTTCTGAGGTAAAACCGCATCCCGTGGGGCATTTTCCCCTCAAACTGTACAGGCAGTTGCCAAGTACCAACCACAGGTTGTTGGTTTTCTCCAGGTATACTCCAGTTTCCTCCAAAACCTAAACATGACACATCCTTAAATGACCCTTACTTAAGTTGTTGTGTTCACAATGTGGCTTATGATGACAATATAACAAAGGGCAATAACTCCATCAAATTTGATTGAATCGGTCTGGTTTTCTAACTTCTTTGAGATCTTATAGATATAAGCCAGCATGCAAAGTTTCATGAAAATTGACCAATATTTACTAAAATTATTCTGTTCACAAGTTGCTTATGATAATAATACAACAAAGGGCAATAACTCCATCAAATATGATCGAATCAATCTGGTTTTTGAACTCGTCCAAGATCTTATGGATATAAGCCTGCATACAAAGTCTCATCAAAATTGATTCATAAACACTTAAGTTATTTTGTTCACAAGGAAAGGTTTACGGACGACGCACGACCCACGACGCACAACGACGGACAAAAGGGGATTCCAATAGGTCACGCCTTCGGCTGAGGTGACCTAAAAATGAATAACAGCCATTGTCGTAAAAAAAAAAAATGGCAATGAAAAGTCGGGAGTGGGGGCCCACACTGATATTCTTTCAGGGGGCCTAGAATTCCTAGCAACTGCCCTGTATGTCAGGCAAGGTGCAACTGATGTGTAAGCATGCAGAACATGTGATCATTGATGTTTCTGTTTCCTGCTCATATAGGTAGAAGAGTGGAATGGTTCTGGGAGACTCTTTATCATGGGCTCCTGTGCAACATTTGCGTATAGTCATTTATCTCACTGTATTCTGTTGCTGAATTTCAAATTCATATATCATAAATTATTTTAATCTTAACCAAGTATTCCTCTCTGACTGATATCCACTTCACAGCTGTGGATTTTTAGTTCTGACGCACACACAGGTCTTTGGGTATCTACACCCTGTAGTCACTCGCCTGCACGTAGTGCCATCACAAGTACATTTAACTGAATAATTGCCAGCTGTATCGGCCATAGGCACGTCCGTATCTACATAGCTAGATTGCTTCTTGCAGAGCCACATTACGGTGCATGCAGCCTTCTGTGTGTTCAGTATAAATTCAATAGGAGTCAGATCATAGTAACAATAAAGCTTTGAATTACTCTCGATCAAGCAGCACGGTTAGACGACACTTGTTCCTTCACCTCTCAGATATTTTCGAACTTTGGTATACCTCAGATTCCACAATTGGTGATGCCAAGGTGAGAAGTTTTCACTCATAGCAGGTGAAGTGAGTCACTGTTGGACTCGCCATGTCAGTGGAATTCTACAGTGGGGATGTGGCGTGGTAATTAGAAAGTTCAGCATTGTTGTTTACAAATGTATAATTACAAAAAATCTTAACTATTTTATTCATGTTATTTAATTTATTTTATAATAATATGTATATTTAGCCTACTCTACTCCATATCAGGAAACTGTGATTGGATCGTCCCTCCGTGCTGTGACCTCATTTCCTGTCTGTTGCCCCAAAAAGTTGTTGAGTTTTTCCTGTAATGGCATTTGTGGATAGAGGCTGGGAGCTGAAGTGGAGCGAGTAATGTGCACGTGTTCTTTTTATCTGAATAACAGAGAGAAAATAAAAGGTGGCAGACAAAAGCAACGCAAGTTGTCCATCTCGTATGTGTAAAAGCACACAATGCAGATCCACACCGATCACATAAGCAGCTAAAAAAGCTTACCTTTTGTTGACTTCTTTTACGCTCATCTTTAGCTCATGTTATTTTTTAAAATTCATTGAACCTTTATTTAACCAGAGAAGTCCCGTTGAGATTGAAATTTTTCAAGGGAGCCCTGGAGGTTCAGGTGGGGAGGGAGAGGTTGAATTGCACAGCCAATTAGATCAGGGGATGGTTAGGTGGCAGGTTGAAGCCCCAGGTTGGGAATTTAGCCATGACCCCGGTGAACCCCCTACACTTGTCAATAAGCATCATAGGATATTTAATGACCACAGTAAGTCAGGACCTTGGTTTAACGACTCATTCGAAAGACGGCGTCTCTTTCAGCGCAGTGTCCTCATCACTGCACTGGAGCATTGGGAACTTGGTTTTCCCAGGTGACCTCCCATCCAAGTACTAACCGAGCCCATAACTGCTTAGCTGTGGGAGGCCACCTGTTGATAGGTGTAGAAAAGTGTTTCCCAAACTTTTTTCTCTCGCGGCACACTGGTTACTATGAAAGAATCTCAAGAATTACCGCTATGATATTATAGCGTTCCGCTCGCGCTACTTCCCCCCACAGCGCGACCGAGTGATGAGATAATCACACGAGCTTTCCAACCACAGGTTTCAGGCTTTTATGCAATCATGAAAGAAATGACTCTACGCAGTCTTTCCAGTTCAGCCCCCACTTCTCCAGATACTCAGATGTCACTCGAAACACTTCCTCACCTGTAGTAATCTTCGGCAAAATTCGATAAAAAAGTCATTTTCTTTAATTTTCTCCCCATCGACATATCTGACATTGGCCAGTAATTGTGCATGTCCACTGATATTGGTTGTTTCATCCACCCGCAGCGTAAATTTCCCACTCCCTTTTATTTTTCCCATTGCAACATCCGCTATATCTGCCCACATTTCTCGTATTCGTCTGCCAATTGTACTGTTTGAGAGAGGAACCTTTGATATTTCATTGGCAGCATTTTGACCCAACATGGTCCCAACGATAGCTTTGCATGCTGGCAGAATAAGAGATTCGGCACTGGTGTGAGACGTCTTTGATTTTGCTACCAGTTCTGCGACCAGATAGCTAGCTTCTAATGCTTTTTCTGACACTGTTGCTGTTTTCATCATGAAACTAGCTTGTTTGTTTTGTCTGCTTCTCAACTGCATTAAATATTCAGTCTTTTTTTTTTGCGAGAGAAGAGTGTTTGTTTGAAAGGTGTTTTTTCAATTTATTCGGCACCATAGCTCCCTTGGGCCAGCTTTTTGCCGCAAGCAAGACACATTGGCATTGGGGTAGCAGGATTCTCAGTGAATGTAAACCCTTAAGTCAGATATTCCTCACTGTAAAGTCTGCTCACCACTTTTATTTTCTTTTTCTGGCCAGCGCAGCAAGAGTGAGGTGGTTCAGGGTCTTAGTTGGACAGCCTTTTCGAGGTTTTGGTCAGGAATTAATAAATTTTTTTTAGCCTACACTGCTGTTTTAGCTTAGTCTTACCGGGGAATGTTCAATTTTTCGCGTTAGACAATGTGTGATTGGCCAATCACGAGAAGGAATTGTACAGTAGAATACATGATACAGGAATATCGAGAAGGAATTTTAAATAGGCATTTTAATAAACTGATATGAATGAATTGATAATGGGGGCATTCTCAGTAACTGCACAATCCCTGTAACTCCCGTCACATAGAGTAATTGTGTATTGTTTTTTTAAAGAAATAGTTTAAGTTAGAAAGGTAAGTGATATCTCCACAAATAAAAAAGATTACGTATCCTATAGTCTTCGGATTTATTTAAAAAAAAGGAACGTATCATCCCCAAATTTGCACTATTTTCGGGTGTCACTGACCCAGGTCACTTTGAAACCAACAATTTTTATTCCAATATTCATACAAAATTCCCATCAGAAAGTATATAAACTTGGACTGTGCCGATCAACACATGGATAATAAAACAAGTTTTGCTTATTAAATACCATGTTTTTATTTTATAGGCTCACAAGTGGTGGTAACACCAAAACCTGTCAGTGGTGTTACCCAATTCTGCAGCCAGGATAAAAAATTCATGCCCCCTAGTTCGATCTCTTCTCCACAGGTAGCGCTTCTACTCACAAGCTGTGCAAAATGAAACTTCATGGACACATTTCTTTGTGCATTTTCGGAATTTGGGCTGTCTTAATGTCCAAGTACAAAAGTAGGTTTATTACATGTCAGTAGTGTTAGATGGCTTAGCATGCAGAGAGTGATATACCTCAGATAATTAATCATATGGTACTGTGAATTGTATGATTTTAATTCGTCTGCTACCTCCAACAATGGGGCTAGTTGAGCTTTGAGGTAGCATTCATTATTTCAATCTGGCTCTGTCAGTGGTGTTACCCTTGCACTGACTGATTGTAATTGTACTGACTTGCACATCTCCAAAACTCAATTTAAGGAGAATTCTGGTGCGAAATTGACTTGGGGTGTATTGAAAAATGATAATGAGTACTAACCTTTGTCGAATACCCCACCTCCACGCAACATTTTGAAATAAATGGCTTTTTAGCCGAAGCTCCCAACAGGGTTACAATGGTAGTGAATGAGGCATAGCGTTGCCATGCAAAGAAATTGCTATTTCATCATTAACAAGGCTCAAAGTAGCTCCACACTTGATCTCTAGAATTGATCTCTAGGCCCTGAAATTTAAAAGGAGGCACTTAGAACTTTGAAAATGCACAGGAAGTTTATTAAAAAACCTTAATAAACTGTTTATACAAACCTAACCTTGAGATACAGTACAGCCGCCGTTAAATCCAAAGAAAAAGTCGTTAATCCGCCAGTACGGGGGCGTTAAACTCTCAGTAGGACCGGCGTATTGACACGCATGAAGACGAAAGAAGACCTCCCGCCGCCTACCGCGCACGGGGTAGCTGGGCGATTATAACTGAGCCACGAGAGCTGTTCGGACGGTCGTTTTGACAGTAGTCCGCACATGTAGATAATGGCACAGCTTGGTGGCGATTTATTTCCATATATGATCGCAAAAATAACGTAAGCCTACATAAAATATTAATTTGCTTGGGCGGGGGTGATGTTGCCGGTAATCATTTATGCAAACCTTTTTATATTTGACGATAGTTTGCTCAACCTGTGCTACTAGCCTATTTAAAACTTTAGTACGGTATAATACGCAATTGGATTATTAAATATCATGCTATTTTTGGTGAGGATTTTATTTGTTAGGTATCATATCTCCAATATTTTATGGTCGGAGATATGTTTTTATGTACTATTAGGCCTATTTTACACTCAAGTGCCGAAATAGATTATTTTTCCTGTTGCACACCTGTCATTTAGTAGGCCTATAGCCTATTCATTCCTACAGCACGTTGACCGGTTCCGCAAATGGAATTTGTTTGAAGTGTCTGGTATCGATACAGAATTCACTGGCGGAAAGTTATCTGTTCACGAATTTGCGAAAATTGCTCACGCTTTTTGTGGATCAGTTAGTTTTCTTCAGTTATTAGGAATAAAGCCTTGCACAGTCATTTTTCAGTGGCACGTCCTTTGATTGCGAAACTGGAAATTATTTGCGGAACCAAACAGCGCCCTTTGTCAGGCCGAACTAATGATATTCTTTGTTTATTGGCAATATTGCGTGCCCCTGGCCACAACTAAACAGACACATGCATTTTGCACCAATTTTAGCCAGCATTACTCATAGCCAGCATTATAGGGGATATCACAATAATTGGTCAAATTTATGGCTAATTGTTCCATGCGTCGACATTGTCTCAGCTGGAATCCACATGCACTGGCCTCAGTTCATGATGGTTTGTACATCCATCGATATTCAACTGCTATCAGCGACTACGGATGATTCTTTCTACTCTTTCCAATTGAAGTAGGCCTAGTAAATGCCAAGTATACGTTAAAATTATCAGGATGAGACAACAAATTCAGAATACCACAGAACATGAGTCATGATCAGCCCGTTGAGCCACAGAGAAACAGTTATGGTGGGAGGGGAAATGTTTTATTTCACACTGACTACAATACACTTTCATAAAATTATTTCAGAAAGAATAAACAAGTTTGAAAACCTATAAAATGGCGTTTGCGGAACTAGTCAAATGACAAGCAGTCACTCCATTGGGTGTTGATGAAAAAGTATCAATAGTACGCAATTGGGATTTATAAGGTCAATTATACGATAATTTCCCATGATGACACTAATAACGTGATGAATGCCAGGAATACATGTGTTTAACGGCCACACACTGCACAGTGCGCCTTATCGCAAGCGTTGATTTGGTAGCCTACTGCTGCAACGGCAAGCAACAGTTATCGGGCATTTATTTCTCTATGAAGTCGAATATCTCGAAACGATAGTTGAGTTAAATCCACAATAATTTACCGTTCTAGCGGTGTCAAACTTAAGGCTGACAGCGAAGTTGTTTTCTCGCAAAAAAAAGTTTGATTTCTGCGAATTGCGGAATCGGTCAAATTGCGGAACCGGTCAACCCACTGTATATCGAAGATTACTCGCACCCCGTCTCAGTAAAATTAATTTAGGGAAAGAACTTGAATGTTTTTAGATTCATATACTATTTCATTTTAAAATGCTAATTAGCAATTTTTAACCAATTTTTCAAAACGTTTTGCATCGTCTGTATTTGTTTTAATGACTACTCATAACCATTCAGATAACCATTCAGATGTTCAAACATAATGTTCGCAAAGCTTGCAACTATAAAATAATTGCGTACAATATGACTTTAGTTCGACCATAAAAACTCTTGAATGCACTAAAAAAAAAGCAAAATAAACAATTTGCGGAACCTTACACAGGATGTTTAGTAAGCTTATTCTATCTATCAATAAGGAAACAGAAATTAAAAAAAGATCTGCACAATATCTTTTCTCTAAAGGTCAATGTCACTTAAAACTGAATGGCTCTTTCGTAAACTGAATTCACTGCATTAAAAGCGGATACACTTGGCAGTTGGCACTTTTTCAATACAGCTCTGTTTGTGTCATCCCTATTTATCACTCATTGTCACCCTAATATTCCCTTTAAGCTCATTGTAGCCTATTGAAGAATTAATGACCTGGTCAGCGCGTGGCAGAAATTTTCTATAAAATGCCCAACCATAAACTGACATCACATTCACAACTTTGGAACCTGTCACGATACGACGCATTTCTCCAAAGTTGAGGACAAAGATTGACTCCTTGGCGAGAGACAACCTCACACCTCTGCTGGTCCGAAAACGGATAATTTCGGAGAATAACGTGAGCATAAGCTCACAGGCTATTAAGTTGTATATTGCCAATTTGTTTATTTATATTGCGGCTGGCTTTTCAAAACCAATAAATCAATTGCGGCAAACTTCGCTGAAGATCTACCTACAAACTCTCAGAATCACAGTTTCTGCAATGAAAAGACATATTTAAAATACCAAAAAAACAATTTCTTATATTTCGCTGTCGAATTTTTCATAATAGGTTATTTTTTTCTTGTTCATGCTAGGCCACGGATCAGAGGTTCAGCCACGCGCTTTCCAGAGGTCGCATAAGCTCTCACTTGCACTTTCGCTGCAAGAGAAAATAAAAAGATGTTAAAATACATTACGGCAAATACACGTAATTCTAACAGTCAAAATGCCCTCTATTCTATAACTTACACGCGATACTACATTCAGTTCCGCGGAGCCACATGTGGTTATTACTGGCGGTGAATTGTCCTGTGATACGGCTCATTGGTTAGATCGTGGTTAGAAATGGGTAAGAGGGGCGAAATGTCGAGATAACAGGGCGTGAACTAACGCCGGCTCTTTGGTTTTAACTGCGGCTGTACTGGAGTTTCCAGTCGCCTCCATCTTGAAACTCACAATTAGTCAATTGACGAGCACGAACGAATAGATTGAAATCTGTCCCCTATCCTTCCTATTCGTTGAAAGTAGGCCCGACCTGTAAGTTCTGGTTAGTAGGCAATTTGAGTATTATTCGACTTGCAATTTATTTCCTTGGATGTTGGGCAGCCTTCTACTTAGTGACAGTTGCATTTTTCTGTAACACTGCCCTGCCAGTCATACTAATACTGGAATTAATGAACTTTTGCCCACTCCTGCGCAAATTTGTCCAGAAGCCGAACATGCAGGAAGTAGGCAGTGTTATTAAATATAGGTCTTGATTGCAAATTGCAAAATTTGTCCTCCGCAGTTAGGCTGTGTAGTAGATTTCATTAATAACTCTTATTGATCTGATGAGCATTCAAAATATCATTCAACATGTTAAAGGCCAGTCATTTTCTGTTCTGATCATGGTTGTTCATCTGTTATGTCATTCTGGCCATGTGTTTGTCTGTTACTTCAGTAGTGTTACTTAAGTCAGTGGTGTTAACATTATCTTTTAAGTTCAATTTATTATATATATGCTGGAGGCACCACAGATTCTGTTAGCCTTAGTGTTACTGACATACAGCGCCCTCCATAATTACTGGCACCCCAGGTTAAGATGTGCTCTTTACCTTCTAATAAATTCAGTTTTTAAAAAAATAATAAAGGACCACAATGAAAAAAGAGGAAAATCCAACCTTTAATTTAAGCGCATTTATTCAGCGGGAAAAAAATCCCACATTAAGAAATTATCATTTTACCTCAAATCATGTGTTCCACAATTATTAGCACCCCTGATGTTAATACTTTGTTCAACCCACTTTTGCCAACAAAACAGCACCTAATCTTCTCCTTTAATGTTTCACAAGATAGGAGAATACAGAAAAAGGGATCTTCAACCATTCCTCTTCGCACAATCTCTCTAAATCATCCAGCGACCTGGATCCTCTCCTCTGCACTCTCCTCTTCAGCTCACTCCACAGGTTTTCAATGGGGTTGAGGTCTGGGGACTGAGATGGCCATGGGAGGAGCTTGATTCTGTGTCTGTTGAACCATTTCTGTGTAGATTTGGCCACATGTTTAGGGTCATTATCTTACTGAAAGCTTTCGGGCAGAAGCCACCAGATTTTGATTTAAAATGTCCTGGTATTTCAAAACGTTCATGATGCCATGCACCCTAACAAGGTTCCCAGGGCCACTGGAAGAGAAACAGGCCCACAGCATCATCGATTCTCGTCCATAATTCACAGTGGGCATGAGGTGCTTTTCTGCATGCTGATCTTTTGTGTTCCGCCAGACCCACTTAGATTGTTTGTTGCCAAAAAGCTCAATCTTGGTCTCATCTGACCAAATCACACGGTCCCAGTTGAAGTCCCAGCACCGCTTAGCGAACTCCAGACGTTTGCATTTATGATTGTGAGTGAGGAAAGGTTTTTTCTGTGCATGCCTCCCAAACAGCTTGTTGGCATGTAGATAGCGCCTGATGGTTGTTTGTGAACCCAAGATGCTCCCATTCGTTGCAATTCTTTAACATTGAGCTTTGGAGAACTTTTTATTTCGCTTACCATCCTCCTCACGGTGGCTGCTGGCAAAATAACCTTGCGTCCTCGTCCAGGCTTGTTTACCACTGTTCCAGTTGTTTTAAGCTTCTTAATGATTCCCCTGACAATAGATATGGGCAGGTGCAGGCGAGTGGCTATTTTCTTGTAGCCATTGCCTGACTTGTGAAGGTCGACACACATCTGCCTTACTTGAATGGCGTGCTCTTTTGTCTTTCACATGTTGAAGAGTGGACTAGAGAAATGGCCTCTGTGTCACGTCATATTCATACCCCAGGGGAACATGAAGTGATGAATTACTAATTAAATGTTTCGAGATACTCCGATCAACTTTGTTAACTACTGTAGAAATGACAGAAATAATTCAATTACATTTATTTCCTAGGAATTGTTACTTGTGCCAATAATTGTGGAAGAGGTGGTTTTATGGAAAATAATTATTTCTTAGTCAGGGATTTTTTTTCCCCCTTAAAATTCACTTGAGTTGAAGGTTACATTTCTTTACAATTTTCAGTGTGAGACTATGCTTCTGCAATAAAAATTGGATTCATTTTAAGGCTTTTAACACATCTTAACCAGGGGTGCCTATAATTATGGTGGGTGCTGTAATAGCAGAATACTGCTTAGTATTGTATCTTATAACAATATACCTATAGAAATGGCATCGGTAATTGCCATTGGAAACCTCAGATAGCATTACCCCGCTTCATATTCCGTTCACGCCCACTTTCGTGAGTAATGAAATGTGTATGTAAGCTGGGTTACATCCCCTCTGTAGTATGCTGGTATAGATGTTTTGGCCAGTTATTCCCTCTGTTATCCACTACTGTTAGGTTGTTGGTAACACCACTGACAGTATATCCAATGATACATAAATTTGAGAAGTTGCCATAACTCAATGCCTTAAAGGGACAATGTGTAACATTTTCATTTTTTTTATTTGCCAAAATCTAAGTCTGCATTCATATACAGGTGCTGGTCAACAAGTTAGAATAATTTGAAATAGTGCAATCGTTAAATTTTTTTAATGCATTTTTTGTGCAGAAAGCAGATTGGGTGTTCACCCAATCCTACTTGTTAGAGTAATCACAGAACTTGCTACCTGTAAAAAATTTGCTCAGCTGAGCTTTCCAAAAAGCCCATTTAGGCCATTTAACTGAGACACTGTTGTTTTATTGAATTAGAATAATTGAGAAACCGTTTCACTGAATTAGAATAATTTTTATAATAATTAGAATCATCACTTTCTCAGTATTTTGTGGCTGCCCCCTTGGCTTGTATGACTGCATGAATTCTCCGAGGCATCGATTTGACCATCTTGTCACAAGTTTCTGCACTCACAGCTTCCCAGGCAGTGGCGAAGCTCTGCTTCAGTTGGTCCGGCGTAGTCCGCTTTCTGTCGCAAATTTTCCGCTTGACGATGGCCCAAAGGTTTTCAATGACGTTGAGGTCAGGCAAGTTGGCCGGCCATGCCAAAACTTCAGCTGTTTTTCGGCGAACCAATCTTTGGTCGACTTTGCCGCATGAGCCGGTACAAGATCCTGTTGAAATATGAGGTCTTCTTCGCCGAACTGTCCCTCAACAGTCGGAATCAGGAACGTTTCCAGAACATCTTGGTATACGGCAGCATTGACAGTCTTCTAGAGAATGCAGTTTCCCTACACCCCGAGCGGACATGCATCCCCAGACCATAACGCTCTGGAAAAACTTGACGGATCTTTTTACGCACTAGTGGTTGTAGGTTTCGCCACCACAACGCCAGACACGAGGACCTTGGTCACCGAAGGAGATGCAAAAGCGTGATTCGTCACTGAAGACCACTTTCTGCCAGTCTTCAGCAGTCCACTCGCCGTGTCTTTTGGCCCACTTCAGCCGTTTCTCCATTTGTTTCTTGTTCAGCATCGGTTTTACTGCTGGAACGCGAGATTTGAAGCCGAGTTCGCGCAGACGACGGTAAGTGGTTGATCTCGAGACGTTAGCGCCGGTCTGCTCGTTCCACAAGTTGCTGAGCTCAGAAATGGACTTGAACCGGTGGCTGACTGCGATCTTTCTCAGCTGCTTGCTGTCACGAGCAGAAGTTTTTCGGACGCCGGAACAGTTGGTGCGCTTGCTGCAGTCTTTCTTGGGAGCTTTGCAGATGGAGGACTGGCTGATGCCGAGCTGCTCAGCAATTTTTGTTTGGGTCAAGCCTTGTTGGTGAAGGGCTTGAATTTGAGTCACTATTCCCCTTCAGAGGTCGCGCTGCTTACCCATGATTGATTTTACAACTTAGTAATCCTACTCAACCCTGACTTTATACTGCACAGTGAACACTCTTCACAGAAAACAAAAATTCGAGCACGTATTGCTAATTCAATGAAATGACTTATGAATTATTCTCATTCAATGAAACAACAGTGTCACAGTTAAATGGCCTAAATGGGCCTTTTGGAAAGATCAGCTGAGCAAATTTTTTACAGGTAGCGAGTTCTATGATTACTCTAACACAGAGGTGGGCAGCGAGGGCCGTATCTGTCCCTGGTTTTCACACCAACGTCTGGTCTTTAATTAGTTGATTGTCTCAATTAGCCAAACCATTTATGAAATCTGACGTTTCATGCACATTTCTTTAAATTATCATGAAACTACAAAGACTAGTCTTGTCTCCCCTCATAAAACATTTTCCTTTGATCGAATCATTGCGAAAATCTATATTTGTGCATGCAATCAATTAACTCAATTAGTCAGGGTAATTGATAAGAATAAAAACCTGCATACACACCGGCCCTCTAGGACCATGATTGCCCACCCCTGCTCTAACAAGTGGGACAGGCGCGGTGAACACAATTTGCTTTCTGCACAAAAAATGCATCAAGAAAATTTAACGATTGCGCTATTTCAAATTATTCTAATTCGTTGACCAGCACCTGTATGTGTCATCATTGGTGCATTATGACCTCTGCTAATAATCTGATATATTCTCGTAGACGAAGAATTTAAGACTTGTTTCTACATTGGACGGGTAAGCTGGTAGGGGGGTGCCATGACAGTCAGCCATCTTGAAACTGTTGCCGCTGGCAAGGGACAATTGCACCAAACGCAGAATAAATTCGTGTTTGCCCTGCCAGCCAGTGCAGAGCGATTGAGGCACCGGAGGAAATCAGGAAGAGAGGCTATCGCGGCGACATTGAAAATCAGTACAACTGCAGCATAATGCAGGACCATACATACGCAGCATCAGCACAGGAGACGGAATCTTCATCTGCAAAAAAAAAAAAAACGAAAAAGAACTGGAAAGGCAGCACGACCGGCTCGCTCAAAAAACAAGGGTGAACATCGGGCTCGCCTTCCCCAGGTGGTAGGAGCTAATGAGGGAGAAAGATTTTCTTAGGGATGCTATAATTGCCAGCTTTCTCCTCGACAAGTAAGCCAGCTATACTGCCAAAATTAGCCTAAACACAACTTTTCACTCAGTTTTGTTACACAGTGTTGCTTGTTACCATAAGCAGCATAATAGTAGATCTTGCTAAAATACTGCATTCTCATTGTTACAGGTGGAACTATGCGTGGTTTTAGTAGCTCTCATAATCGCGGTAAACGCCGGCTTTCGAAGCCTACCCACCGGCTTTTAGTGGCGGTGAAGCTGGTGGGTAGACTTTAGAGGCCGAGGCTATTTGCCCGACCATCGGGTGTGTATGTTGCTACTGTCTATTTGCCCGACCGTCGGGTGTGTATGTTGCTACTGTCTATTCGCCCGACCGATGGGTATATAAGCTGTTTATAGGCTATTTGCCCGACCGTCGGGTGTGTATTTTCTACTGTCTATTTGCCTGACCGTCGGGTGTGTATGTTGCTACTGTATATTCGCCCGACCGTCGGGTATATAAGCTGTATAAGCTATACAAGCCATATATAAGCTATATAAGCTTGCATCGACTCTGATCGAGCTTGTGAGATACCGGACAGGGTACCAGTCTAGTTTAATAGTGTTTTTGGGGTGTGGGTAAAACACAGATTTAGGATCTGGTAAAACGCGGATAACTTGAAATGTAATGTTGAACATACTGCTACTTTTAATATTTTAATAAAATTACCGTTTTCAAGGTCAAGGTTATAAAGTGTTAAATTCCCTGCAAATTCAAAATGACCTAGTTATAGGGCATTTTAAGCCAGTGATCGTAGGTGGTACAGTGGGCTGTATGTGTTGATTGATGGGCTTCCAGATATAAAATTTGCTCATTAAAAATCATTGCAGCTGACAAGGATCATATATTGTTTATTGTGTTAAGTTCCAAGGGATTTGATAGTAATGACAATGATTATCTTCACTCAGGTAAATCGGACAAAAGAACCAATACTAGTACAGTACATATAATGCTGTTACATGTACTAGAGCCGGCACCACGAACATCATACATACTCACATAAATAAATAAATAAATAAATGAGAAAAAAAACAACACCTTTATTTTAGTGCTCGAATAATATTTGCACCTAAATAAATTTAATGGATATATTTATTTATTTAATCATCTATTGGTTTATTTATTTACAAAAAAAATGAATGAAGAATTGCATAAATAAAAAAAAAGAAAAAAAAAACACTTTCACTTATATTTGCGCACGGATAATATTTGCACTTGGATAAATAAATGAATATATCTTCTGTTCATTTATCCATCCATCCATTTTCTATACCTGCTTATTCCTCACTAGGGTCACGGGGCGAGCTGGAGCCTATCCCAGCTGACTACGGGCAAAGGCAGGAACCCACCCTGAACAGCTTGCCAATCCATCGCAGGGCGCACACACCATTTACACACCATTCACTCTCACACTCATACCTATGGGCAATTTGGTGTCTCCAATTAGCCTGATATGCATGTCTTTGGACTGTGGGAGGAAACCGGAGTACCCGGCGAAAACCCACGCAACATGGGGAGAACATGCAAACTCCACACAGAAAGGCCCCAGGCCGGACTGTTCATTTATTTAATCATTATTTGTTTATTAAATAAATAAATAAATGTTATATATTTTTTTCATTTATAGTAATGCAAACAATATATAACTATCCCACTTGTGGCCAAAAATATATTACATCCGTAGTGATAAGCACTACCATAGAGAATGAATGCGGAAAGTTAAAAGGGACCTAACATGCTGATCCTTCTTTTAATACATTTTAGTAATGCTACAGTGTTAGTTGTCCATGCTCAACCTCTGAAAAGTTTCTAAGCATAAGATACAGGGATTTTGCCGTAAACCAAGAACATGATCTCATGAACGTGATTTCCTCTCTGACCAGCTCCTCCCGAGATCTTCACGAGATCTGGGCAAAACCTGACGTCAGGTTGTGCCGTCCAATTAGCACAGACCCAGCCAGAGCCAACCACTGCACTGGACCTGCCCGTAGCGGAAACTATTCTAGCAGGCACTAACAACGGCGGATCATACTATGCCTTAGCAGCCTCTTCACTTTTGCCAGTTACAGAATTACAAAAAAAGAACCGCAGAACATTTGAGGTCCAATTTTGTCAGTATCTCTCCCAAAGCTACTTATCCGTTTACTTTTGGATGCAAAGAAAAACAAATATTTCTCTTCCAAAAGACAATGCCACCAGAAATTCGTGGGAACCTTGTTTGTTTGCTGGCAGCAAACAGCCATGGCCAGAGGGAACGTTAGCTGCTCGTGCTCAGCATTGCATCAAAGACAGCTTTGTCAATAAGGGATAATTCGACACAGGATAAGCGTTTCAGCTGCTTCTCAAACCTGAAGCAGTTGCATCGATCAAGCGCTCAGAGCCACAAGCTGTAAGTAACCATTTATCAGCAAATAATGTAAGTGAAGCTAATGTGTTCCAGGTGGCTAGCAGGACCGTTAATGATAGCACTAACAACTGGCCTCAAATGCAAGCTTTGTAATGATAAAGATAAAGCCTATATCGGTCACGACTGTCCGTGACTCTCAGACACAGAAGCCATAAGTTGCTTTTACTGCATAAGCCAACCCGACGTGATAGCCAGTTGATTGTGGCTGTAGCACAGCGGCTAACGTAGCCAAGTTACTGTTGCTAATGTTTGTGTCCTATATGTGCAAGAGTGATATCAGGGGAAACTCTACGGAAGGTGTGTGAATATAAACCTCATTTGAAGCTAACTTTTAATACTCGTTTGTAATTTGGATGCTTGGTACAACTGTGAACAGTAACAGAACTTGCTGTCTGTAAAACCTGGATTGCTAGGGTTTGTCTCTGTGGTTATGACCGCTCGGTTACCAGCTACTGCATGTTAGTTTGCGTGCCGTGCTAATTAAAAATGCTCCTGGTTAACTTATATAGAGCAATTCTGATTGGTATGCTTGTGTTACTTCTTTCAGCATCAGTGTGGCAGTTTCATCATAACGTTGCCCGATTGTAGCCACTACAGTTAGTAATCGCTTCACTTATCCATGACTGGGATCAGCTGGATACTTCACAAATGTCTGGGCAAGCTCTCTGGTGCTACCATGAAAGCAATGCAAAATGCAGAAGCTCTACCGGTTTAGAAATGATTTCTCTACTCTAGCTTGACATAATTTCATCCCCATTTAGAAATTGTTGTGGGTAATAAAAAGCGAAAAAAGGTGGAGATTAAATAGGTAATTCTTTCCTGCAGAAGTGATCAATTCACTAGCTCCATATTAGCAACTTGTATACGCAAACAGAACTTACAGTCTGCAAAACCTGTACTATGTTCAAAACATAACTGAGCCCTCTCTATCTGACGCATACTATCCATAAAGCTGCTTTCACATCAGACGCGAAACAAATTTTTCGCGCGACAAGTAAATGCAAAGACGCGAATACAGGCTTTAAGGGTGCGTTAAGCAGCTTTCACACCGGACGCAAAACAATTTTTTCGCGCGAAAGATTACATTCAAAGTCATGACCTCTTATCAGCTACTGCATGTTAGTTTGCATGCTCTGCTAATTGAAAATGCTCCTGGTTAACTTTTATGCAGCAATTCTGATCGGTATGCTTGAGTTACTTCGGTTAGCATCAATGTGGCAGTTTCATCATAACGTTGCCTCATTGTAGCCACTACAGTTGAAGATAACCTGAGAAGTGCTGTATGTGTCTGTCGAGTTAGGCTGTTGTTAGACCAGGCATAGATTTTGCAGAGCTTGGGGTGCGTTTTTGGGTGCTAATGAAATGATCGCTTCACTTATCCATGACCGGGGTCAGCCTGATACATCTCCAATGGCTGGGCAAGCTCTGTGATACTACCAGTGAAAGCAATAGGGAAACGCACAGGCTATAACATGTTTGGTATTACAAATGCTGAAATGCCATCAATTGAATATTAAATTCTTTCCTGTAAAAGTGATCGATTTGCTAGCTCCACATAAGCAACGGTTCACGCAGACGGAACTTATGTTCTGTTAAACCTGTATTATGTTCACGACATAACCGGAGCTCTGCCTAGCTCTCGCATGCTATCCATAATGCGCCCATTTTTGGCGAGGAAAAGCTGGTCATTCCGAAGCAATAAGTAAACCATTACGACTGGCAATTTCCGAAGAGGCTGTGTAGCTTGGAGCTTTCGCCTGTTCGTCATATACCAGCGCGGAAGCTGCTCGTTTCTCCACGCTTACAACACACCTCAGCTATGTACACGAACCAGCAGGTCCTAATACACACCAAAGGAGTTCATAAGCTGTTGGTCCACTTTTAGCTGTCCCTCACTGTCCATGTTCCCCTCTAAATTCAGACCCACCGGATTTCTACGGTCCCCGGTCTACACTTGGGCATGCGAAGCGTTCTTCAAATGTGTCTATATGGGGTGGATTCTCGCTTACCCTGCATCATAGCTAGGAGTAGTAAAACCGCTGCACTCACCAACTGTTCCCGTAGCAAACTGTAGTCGATAGTAAATTCGTACTTGAGCTGCCAGACTTCCACACTGTGTCCTCCACTTTCGTCGTTGCATTTATTAGAACAAGTTAATTTCATTAGATCCATGCACATGTACTGTGTTTGATAGCAGAATTTCCCCGCTGATTCCTTAGCTCAGATGGCAAACGCATCTCACGTTTCACTGTGAGTCCCAGAAGGGAAAATCTGCTTCCTCGTCCCGCCTAAATCTGCCCTCCACAGAGCTGGCCAGTCAGGAGAAAGTGGGCACACAGGGAGTGGGGGCCCTAGTGGAAGAGCCACCCCAATGAGGCGTTTCAGGCACAGACTACTATGGACTACAAGTGGGGTTTTTCAGGATGGCAGTACGAGCGAAATAAGTACCCTTTTTTTACTTTGCGCAATCAGGAGCAGTCAAGGGTTGTCAAAGACCAAAATATAAACTTGGAAAAATTGCATATACGGTCCCCTTTAAGGAAGTTAAGGACTACTATATGCAGTCCTTGACTACATGACTGAAGCAGATTGAATAGTGGTATGACTGCTGTCATAATGTTTCTGGCTGCCTGGGTCTTTTTAGCTCGCCGGGACGAATTTCCGGAGGGCTATTGTCGTACCCCCGGCGTCCGCGTGCAGAAAAACTTTCACCTTGCCTATAACTTTTAAACTGTGAGAGATGGGGCTTTGATACTTTGCATGTGTACTCCTTGATGCCAGACCTACCTACCGATGCCAAAATTTCTGTTCTCGTGACCTTGACCTTGACCTTTGACCGACCTTAAAAAAACTTTAACCTTGCCCATAACTTTTGAACCATGAGAGATAAGGCTTTTATACTTTGCAGGTGTACTCCTTGATGCCAGACCTACCTACCGATGCCAAAATTTCTGACCTCGTGACCTTGACCTTTCACTGACCTTTAGAAAAGTTTAATCTTGCCCATAACTTTTAAACCGTGACAGATAGGGCTTTCATACATTGCATGTGTACTCTTTGATGCCAGACCTACCTACCGATGCCATAATTTCTGACCTTGTGACCTTGACCTTGACCTTTGACCGACCTTAAGAAAACTTTAACCTTGCCCATGACTTTAGAACCGTGAGAGATGGGGCTTTCATACTTTGCATGTGTACTCCTTGATGCCAGACCGACCTACCGATGCCATAATTTCTGACTTTGTGACCTTGACCTTTGACCGACCTTTAGAAAACTATAACCCTGCCTATAATTTTTGAACCGTGAGAGATAGGGCTGTCATACTTTGCATGTGTACTCTTTGATGCCAGACCTACCTACCGATGCCATAATTTCTGACCTCATGACCTTGATCTTGACCTTTGACCGACCTTTAGAAAACTTTAACCTTGCCTATAATTATTGAACTGTGACAGATGGGGCTTTCATACTTTGCATGTGTACTCCTTGATGCCAGACCTACCTACCGATGCCAAAATTTCTGACCTCGTGACCTTGACCTTTCACTGACCTTTAGAAAACTTAAACCTTGCCCATAACTTTTGAACCGTGAGAGATAGGGCTTTCATACATTGCATGTGTACTCCTTGATGCCAGACCTACCTACCGATGCCAAAATTTCTGACCTCGTGACCTTGACCTTGACCTTTGATCGACCTTTAGAAAACTTTAACCTTGCCCATAACTTTAGAACCGTGAGGGATAGGGCTTTCATACTTTGCATGTGTGCTTCTTGATGCCAGACCTACCTACTGATGCCAAAATTTCTGACCTTGTGACCTTGACCTTGACCTTTGACCGACCTTCAGACAACTGTAACCTTGCCCATAACTTTTGAACCGTGAGAGATAGGGCTTTCATACTTTGCATGTGTACTCTTTGATGCCAGTCCTACCTACCGATTCAATAATTTCTGACCTCGTGACCTTGACCTTTGACCGACCTTTAGAAATTTTTAACCCTGCCTAAAATTTTTGAAGCGTGAGAGATAAGGCTTTCATATTTTGCATGTGTACTCTTTGATGCCAGACCTACCTACCGATGCCATAATTTCTGACCTTGTGACCTTGACCTTGACTTTTGACCGACCTTTAGAAAACTTTAACCTTGCCTATAATTATTGAACCGTGAGAGATAGGGCTTTCATACTTTGCATGTGTACTCCTTGATGCCAGACCTACCTACCGATGCCAAAATTTCTGACCTCGTCACCTTGATCTTGACTTTTGACCGACCTTTAGAAAACTTTAACCTTGCCCATAACTTTTGAACCGTGAGAGACAGGGCTTTCATACTTTGCATGTGTACTCCTTGGTGCAAGACCTACCTACTGATGCCAAACGTTGACCTGATGACCTTGACCTTTACCCGACCAATAAAAAACTGTTACCTTGCCCATAACAAAAACTTCAACCTTGTCTATAACTTTTAAACCGTGAGAGATAGGGCTTTCATACTTTGCATGTATACTCCTTGGTGCAAGACCTACGAACTGATGCCAAACCCGGTGACCTTGACCATGACCTTTACCTGACCTTTTTTACAGTTGAATAAGCAAAGATACTGCATTTCTCAGCAGATTCTGCATGAAAAGAGTGTTAACTGACAAAACACGTACAGCAATAATTATGGGTGAAATTTGTCTTTTCACCTAACAGTTCTTTTGCCTTGTTTTTTTCACCTAACATTTTTTTTGCCTTGGCTCAACAATGACTGGTCTGATAGTTTGAAAAGAATTACAATCTCAGTAATCAAAAACTGAGTCTGGAATACATCTATGTCATAACTAAAAAAAAAATCTACTTTACAATATTCCATACGAAGTAGTATCCTTTTAAGCTCGCCGGGACGAATGTCCGGAGAGCTATTGTCGTACCTCCCGCGTCCGCGTCCGTCCGCGTGCAGAAAACTTTAACCTTGCCCCCTGGCGAGCTTTGTTGTCTTTCTGACAACTCTTGTTTTAGCTGTTGTGGATTGAGTCTACCCACACACTCACACATCCTTGTCTGTGGAGTCAGGTTAGGTAAGAAAGCTACAGTGGCTGCTATTGGCCAACCAATTTTCTAAGCGATGCTTTGATTGACTGACTGGACTTGTAGAAGTTTCGGACTGGACTTGGTCACCGCTAGAATTCGCTTCTGTGAGAATTTCCAATTCACTGCTCATTTTATATTGTATTTGAATGCTTCTTGGCCAAAATTAGCTTGTGTGGGTTCATTCCCCCTCATTGAAACAATGGATTTGTTGTGTTATCTGATTTTTTATGAAAATGGAATGAATCAGCAGATAATTATTGAGAATGAGTAATGTTGGGGTAAATTACCGGTGTGCATTTACACAGCGCAATATATGCAGCTACTAATTCTTCTGTATTTTCGGCAGAGAGTGTTTGTGGGGAGAACTAATCACTGAATGCTGCGAAAGGTATATCTTTGTGAAATTCAATGGTAGGGTAAAATGTTAATTTAAAAACGAATGGCCATAAAAATAAATAGTAGAATGATGCAGCATCTATAACATGTTGATTTTTTGCTTCAGAAAACTTTTTTTCCCTGCTAAATTGGCATACATTTGAGCTATTGCAGTTCTTGCTTGGAGCTGCAATGGAACCAATTTTTATTTGTTTTATTTGTCAGTTTGTATCAACTGTTGGATAACAAAACATAACAGGAGTGGCGAGAACAGGCAATTCAGCCCAGCTAGGCTTGCAAACAACAATATGGCAAGCTATTCCACTTCGAAATTACTCTGGGTGAAAAAATATGTCCTAATTTCAGTGCTAAATTTACCCTTGGTCAATTTCCATTTGTGACCCTGAGTTCTACTAACAAAACTTGGCCGAAGGAATCCGACATAATTGACTTTGTTAATCCCTTTAACATATTTAAAGACCTAAATCACATAACCCCTAAGTCTCCTTCTGCTAAGACTAAGAAGATGAAGGATCTTCAGCCTCTCCTCATAGCTGTCATCTTTTATACCTGGAATTAGCTTAGTGGCTCTTCTCTGAACTTTTCGTAGAGCCTCCATATCTTTCTTAAAGTATGGACCACAGAACTGCGCACAATACTCCAGATGTGGTCTGACGAATGTGTTGCACAAGAGAAGCATCACCTCCTTGGATTTGTACTCAATACTTTTGGCAATATATCCCAGCATCTGATTGCCTTTCTTAAATGCTACGACACAATGACCAGAACCTATGCGGGAATCCTGAATTACTTTAGTGGACGCTAAGCTATTTTCCAAACCTCCCTGTAATGGCCGAAAGAGTAGGGAGGCCAAATACAGCAGTGGGAGAGAACGAGACCAGCAAGGACTTAAAATACCTACTGGGATAAATGTAAACAAGGCAACAGTAACTGCTCTCATGCTTCCAAAAAGGACGCCCAACAAACTGAACCAGGAAGCAAAGCGAGAGAGGAAAAAAACAAACAGGGAGAGCAAAAGGGAAATATCTCGAGGACCGAGAAAGAACAAAGCACCTAAATTGGTGTGACACCAAAGAAAGAGAGGGAAGGAATTAAAAAGGAAATTTCCCTGAAGAAATACAAATCACAAATATACTGCGAAGGCTTTTGCCATAAATCACTTACTGACAACGCTGAATAAGACAATTTCCCGAAGGGACCTCCAAATCCCTCTCAGCATGAGAAAAAGAGGCGGCTGATAACCCAACTGTGCCTCAAACGAGGAAAGGCCTGTGGAGGAATTGCACAATCAATTGTGGGAGTATTCGGCCCATGCCAAAAATTTACTCTACAATGTAGGGTTTTCGGCCGCTAGGCACCGAAGTGTATTTTCCAGAGACTGGTTAATTCTTACTGTCTGCCCATTGGTCTCTGGGTGAAAACCAGACGAAAGGCTCCGGAGGCCCTTAACTGGTAGCAAAATGCCAGTCAGAATTTAGCCGTAAACTGCGGGCCACGGTCAGAGACCACATCCTGGGGTATGCCATGCAGCCAGTACACATGGTCCACAGCAAAGAGGGCAGTCTCCCGTGCTGAGGGCAATTTAGGAAGGGCTACAAAGTGGGCGGCCTTAGAAAAGCGATCCTTTACCACCAAAATAACCGTGTTGCCCTCTGAAGCTGGCAGACCTGACACAAAGTCTGAGTCAATATGGCTCCAAGGACGCTTAGGGACTGGCAACGCCGCAACAGACCAAAGGGGGGGGGGAGATGAGATCCCTTGTTCCATTCACATGTGCCACAGGTTGCCACAAACTCCCAAATGTGTTTTTCCATTCCAGGCCAGCAAAAGCATCGAGTCAAAAACCGCTTGGTCCGTTTAGGAGCATGCGGACAAGCTCCTGGCAAGAGTGGGGAGGGATCCAGTGGTCATACTCCAAGTTGGGAAAAATGACATCAGTTAGGGCAGGCTTGAGGTTCTGCAAGACAAATTTATGGAATTTGCTGAAAAGCTTCGGAGCACATCCTCCACGGTAGTTTTCTCCAGGATTCTACCCATACCACATGCAAGCAGAAGGACGCAGAATTTTACCTGGAGGTTTAACACGTGGCTACAAATCTGGTGTAGGAAAGGGGTACAGGTTTATGGGGCACTGGAACTATCTGGGTCAGGGTCATTGGCAAACATGAGACAGGTTTAAACACAGGTGTATGCCATTCACCGTCAGCTTTGGACAGTACTGTCAATGAAATGCTCTTTAAGAGGATTAGTCAAGCTTGTAGAGGAGGATGGAGACATCTATTATCCTGGTATGGATTGAGAATTGGTGAAAGGGCCGAGTAAGGGGAGGAAGAATTTGTAGATGTTATAAAAAACCATTTTAAACCAAACTGGAACTACATCTGGGACAGGGGTGACCTGTTCAAGCTGCATGGGCGACACCTGAAACAAAATGTTCGACAACACTTCGTTACCTTGCCACCGGAAAAATGCAACTTTGCTACGTGGACAATTAGGGATTTCACAGTCATCTGTCAGTCATTCAATTCAACAAACAACCTATGCGCTCTGTGAACCCCATATCATCTGACAGTTTATCTGTTGTCCAATGGACATTTGCTAACAACACAGAATCAAACTTGCTCATCTCAGGTATGCCCGGTATCATCGGTGTTATTGACGAGACCCACTATTTATTTCTCCGACCCAAGATGAAGAGTTATTTGTAAATAGAAAAAAAAAAGTGAATTCCATCAGCACCCTGATAGTATTAGATGCCGAATAAAATATTTTGGACATTGTTACGAAATGCCCAGGATCCACGCACGACTCGCATTTTAATGGAAAGCAGCTTATGCCAATTATTTGACAGGCATTATGTATTTGAGGGATGTCACTTCCTTGGGGACAGTGGCTTTGGTGCTGTACCTCCTTCTGCTATGCGTGAATTATTATCGCCCGCCGCGCGATTAGGGCAAAGTGGGGGATATAGCATTGGGCTCTGTCCGTCCGTATGGACACAAAATTGAGGCGGCCGGTGATATTGCCATGTTAGTGGCAAACACTTGTTTTATTAGGCTATTCAGCGAGGGTTACATTTGAAAGATCATCATAATAATACCAGCCTATGTCGTATTTTGTATGCATATATAAACTGTAGGCTATAAATTACAAACCAAGCTTAGTATGCTTTCCTGTTTGTACAATAGCCCGTTTATAGGCTGCAATCTCGGACCTCATCTGCGATTGCAGTCCATACCACCGCTTCTCGTCGTCCAAGACACCGGGGAATGCACCATTGATCTGTAGGCTGATATTATCGCACGCATCCCGCTTAGATTTGCAGTTAACCCCCGAGCCAAATTTCCCTTTGATTATGTGCTTTCGCTCCAGCTCCAACTGGGCCAGCAGCAGTAACTGGTCGTGGCTCCAGTTGGGCTTTTGCGTCCTTTTAGATTTTTCATCCATGACAGTTTAGGGCAAACAAACTTGGACGGTCCAACATTTAAATGGTCGCAAAATATTCTCATTCTCATTAGATAATAAGTTTTTAATTATTGGGGCAAATGACGTGTTTCATTAATAACTCATTTTACGCTATTAACGATTTTACAATTATCTCTTTCCTATATACGTTTATTTGCCTAGAGCATGATATGCGGGGACCGCGCATTGTGCATTTTCAAAAGTGCTCAAAATGTTATTATTTTACGCAGCATCCAGAAAAACGATATAACTCCGAGGAGTAATTGTCCAAATTGAGGAACTTGGCTGAGGCATCAGCATGTGAATAGCAAGGACTTATTTTATAGGTCAATGTTAAGGTTAAGTTTAGGCTTAGGGTGAGGGCAGTGTTTAAAATTGGGACTGCTGTACAGCTTTCTACATTGAAATGCATTAGAAAACTGCCGTACCCATAGCAACTGCCATTATTTTAGGGAACAAACTAGCCGCTTGGACTATTTTCTCATTTTTTCATCCATGGGTTGTATGCGGGATTTTTTTCTTCAATGGGTTCCCCTGCCACCAAACAACCAATCACCGTGCTCATTGTCCCAACGCTCGTGCATGAGAATTGACATCAGCCATAGCAACGGAGAGTACTCCCACCTATCTCAGAGCTACTCCTATTCTACAGGAGTTATCAGTTTTCTTAACTAAAAGTTGCTCTCAGCGGCTTTGTGAATAACTTTTAAGATTTTACTCCTACATAAAATGTTTTAGCGCGACTTAGGAGTAGTGGAAAGATAAGATACTTTGTGAATACGGGCCCAGATCTATAATCAGCTCAGAGCTTGATTTTAATGTCAGTGTTAAATATTTGGGAAATGTATCAACTGGGCTGAAAAAAACAGGACAGATACTTACTACAAATACGTTGTACTACTGGAAGCTTGTTAAAAAAAAGTACCCAGAAAATGGTTGAATAAAGAATCTCCTACAATCCCTGAATGGATTGAAATAGTTAATGAAATCTCTACGATGGAACGATTGACTTTTTCTCTGAGACATGCAACCATGAAATGTGAAAAATATTGGAAAAAATGGAAGTCCTATGTGAACCTGAAATGATTTCTGTATATGTTTGGTTGGAGAAATATGAAATTCTTCCTCTGTATTTTTCCTTTGTACAATCAGAAAATATGTCCAATAGAAAATATGTGGGCAGAACTGATAAAGCAAGTTTAAGAAAGGAGGCCTACAAATGGAACTCAATTGCACCAGTTCTGTCTGGAGGAATGGGCCAAAATTTCTACAATTGTGAGATGTTTGTGGAAGGCTACCCAAAACCTTTTAGCCAAGTTAAGAAATAATTGCAATCCTACCAATAAATAAATCATTCTCTGAACTGGTTTCCTGACATTTCACATTCTTACCGCTTTGATGCATGACTGTTTTCTTCTTTGCCTTTTTTGGGTGATGGGTGGGTATGGCTACTTTTGTAACCACTATGCAAAAAAAGGTTAAGATAAAGAATTGAGCCTGACTGACCTTAGGGAGAGAGTACTTACTGATATATAATTTCAGAAACTTGGAAAAATGGATGTTAAATGTATTTGGCTATAAGGTGTATTTAAACTTCCAACTTCAAATGTATGTTGCAAGAATCAAAATTGAAATGTGTTATCCCTTTTGTGTGTTGTCTCGTGCTTATTTGTGCTTGTGCTTTACTTTCGTTTTATTTTTCAGCTTTCATTTCAGCCGTCTGACGATCCACTCCCTCTCTGCCAAACTCCAGTGATGTCACGTGACAGCCTTCAGCATGCCTGCGTCTCGTCATCAAATCACGTTTCCTCTCTCGGTTTCGGCTCTGGTATTTCATTCATTGCTTCCACCTGTGTTTAATTCTGGGGCTGCGTTTCAATCCGAAAAAATGCTTGCTTTGTCGTGTCTACTTGCCCTCAAATCGAGGGGGGAATCCCCGGAAAATCCTGGATGTAAAATGGCTGCCACTTGTAGGGTCGTTCGAATCCAGTTTTGCGGTGGGAAGGGCGCATTTTCATTGCTCAAGCCCACGATTATCCTCCCTCAAACGAAGCCAACAACGAACATCCCTCCAAGCTTTGATATTGCCCAGAATGTTTTGCTCATTTTCCCTCGGTCAAAATTTCACGTCTGCCATTTTTTTCTGCTGGCAAAAGGGGGAATTGTGGCAGGGAAAGTACCATACAAATTTAAGAATTGTGTAAGAGTAGTGTTTAATTTATGACCAAGTTATATGCAAATAGCGAAGTTTAGGGGTGAGGGGCATCGGTTACACAATTTAAGCCTTTAACTTTACGTTCATTTTTGCTGTAGCTAGCCTATTGCATCCACGAGGACTGTTGCAGAGCTAAAAGCCGCTTTCACACCGTACGCGAAACGAATTTTTTGCGTGACATATTACATTCAAAGTCAATGCAAAGACTCCAATGCACGCAAAACACGTGCATTCACGGCTTTGCATTGACTTTGAATGCAATATGTTGTGCGAAAAATTCGTTTCGTGTCTGGGGTGGCGCAGCAATCACACGAGCACGCCATCTTCTACTTGCCACAAACATGCAGTACGCTTCCGCGTGAGCTGTAAAAGGTAAAACGTTCAGGCAACTAACTCTATGGCAGTGGTTCTCAAATTCGGTCCTGCCGCCCCCCTGTGTATTCTGGTTTTTGTTCCAGCCACTACTGCAATTCTAGGATTTTAACAAGCTGTTACTTTGTCTTAATTTGCAGCATTCCATGTTTAGAGTAGTTATTTACCATCTTAAGTCACATTTGGATGGACACATCCATTCTGCTATGAAGAATAAAAACCCTTGAACATCTTGTGCTTAATTTTTAATATTGCTGGGATTTTCAGGTGAAAGCATTTTTAAACAGATCAAATTAGACTCTTAGAAAATCAATAAGCTCCAAATTAGGTTTCTGAATGCAGGTGTTTTGAGTTTTTCCCAAATAACCTGCCTGAACCAAATAAAATCAACCGAAAACACAACAGGTGTGACTCCATTGTTTGCCAAGTAAATTTTTGGGTTTTATCTCTATGTGTTAAGAGTTTCACCAATGAGGAACCTGTGGATATTTGCATAAATGCACCTAATTAAAACAAATCAACAGCTTTTTAAAATCCTAGAATTGCAGTTGCGGCTGGAACAAAAACCTGCATACACAGGGGGGCGCCAGGACCAAATAAGAGAACCACTGCTCTATGGTAACACTAACTTCCCGTTGACAAACGTCGAAGTGCGGAAGAAACACTACGTCATTCGGAGGGCTCACTCGTGTGGAGGGAAGAAGTGAAGGGAGTTTCTTATTTCGGATTGGAATGCAGCCTGGGTTTCGCGAAACTCTTGAGTGAATGCGTTCTCTGATAGGATAATTACAAACCCGTACTAACCAACATTATTTGCGGGTGATTGTAAATATTTCGCCCTGTAGTATTAACCTTAATTCACTCATTAGCGAGAGCATGTGATTCTGGCTTTAGTAAATTCTGCCTAAGCTGTCCCTGATTAACTACATCTTAAACTGTGCTTTACTTTGTTTCCCTCGTGGTGCTTTTTACTCATCACGTTTAGAATACTTTATTCCAGTGGTTCCCAAACTTTCTCTGCTGGGCCCCCCTTTGGTACATAAGAAAATCCCCCCCCCCCCCCCCCCAAAAAAAAAAAAAACAGGTAATATACATATTTTGTTTTCAGAGTCCATTGCAGTTTATTTCACACATTGTAATTAATAAAAACTTCAACCTTTTTTGAAAAAAAAAATTTAACTGCCATAAACTGTAGGTTGTGATCAACTACAACTAGGCTACTTTCAGAATGAAAATTAATAACAAATTAACGAACCACCTTTTTTTTTTAAATATTCAACAACATTGCTATTAATGCATTTTCTGCCTTGCACTTATGAAGTAAGAATACTGAGATTGCGTCAGCTTATTGTAGAAAATATGAATGCTCTGAAAAGATGATTTTTGTCTAGCCTAGCTGGAAACATTAAAAATCATCTGCAGGTTTGGAAACGGCCACTGTCATTTTCAAATGAGGGGCATGGAGATTTAATAATTCTAAACCTCTTTTAAAGAATAAAATCATTATGTTTCTATGATGCAGAAAGAAAGCACCATAATCAACCTATATTAACAGCCGACAGCGAAGTGTGAAAAAGATTCACGAACACCGCTTGCCAAACGTGCGGATATGTTAGTAACGTTCAGTAACAAGGCATTCATATTATCGAGAATAAGATGACGCAATCTCGGTTATTTCTGCTTTATATTCATCGGATTTTGTTTGGTGTCACTTACTAGTTTATTGTTAATATGCCAGATCAGTGCAGGATGAAAAAGCGGCGAGTTGGGTATCGCTACACTACAATGATTGTAACCAGCTCATTTTACCGGCTTCAAATATTTGAACAACTACATTCATAAATTATTTATGTGAATGGCAGGCTAGATTAATGATTTGGCCAACAGTTATGTCGAGAGTAAGGCGGGCATTTACGATGTAATCGCAGAATTCTGTGCAGCGAATGGACTGTGCAGTCAGCGGTTTCGAGACCGTATCTCGGTGCAAGTCCAGAAAAGACAGGAAAAGTTAAACTATCTCAAGACACTCCCTCAGTGGTCCGGAACAAGGTTGCTGATTTGCTGTATGCAAATAATATTCTGTTGGTGTCTGGAACTTCAGTCGGGGAAAAAAATTTGCTTCCCGCACCCTGCGCCCCCCTCTGCAATTGCTCCCCCACTTTGGGAACCACTGCCTTAATCTAAACTGTCTAGTTTGATTGATGGTCTCAGCGTCTTGTGTCGAGTCATTATTGTTAACCCGGTTTTCATGTAATCGTCTACACATCCCATGTGTTTCTGTTTCCAGTCGAGATTGCATTCTGAGTCCCCACCTCCACTCGTGACTATATACAGTACAGGCCAAAAGTTTGGACACACCTTCTCATTCAATGCGTTTCCTTTATTTCCATGACTACTCACTGTTTTGGCCCCAATTTGTTATTACATTTACAAAATCCACAACAGCAAGGGATGACAGACACAATTTTAAAACTTAAACACATTTAATTAACAAAGGCAACTAACTACTTACTAATCTACTGACCAAGATTGATTAACAAGAAAAACAGAAGTATTTACAGTCCCTTTTGGTTGGGTTCCTTGGTGATGTCCTGGGTGAGGAAAATGCTCTAACACAGGCAAAGATCCACTAAAAGCTTCGCAGGTCTTGAACAGAATGACAGGTCTGGTCACATGTATCCTTCTCATTGCAATTTCTCCTACTACTTTACTGTCTCAATTCTCCCTACTTATATACTCTTTTGCAAACCCCTCCCACCTTTAAGACATTTTTTTTCTTTTCTCTGGGACTTGTTTCAGACATGCCCAGAACATGTCCAAACCTAGCTCCAGTCTGGGCTTAACAAAAAAAAGGTAAATACTGCCATCCAGTGGCCGATATTCACATTACATCACATTGTACATTCTCACTGAAGGCAGTGAGAATGTACAATGTGATGTAATGTGAATATCGGCCACTGGATGGCAGTATTTACCTTTTTTTTTTTCAAAACTATGAATGAACACATATGGTATTATGTATGTATCTTACAGTTGTCCAATAGGGCTATCGGCTGTATATCAACCTGACTTCTGCACAACACAGCTGATGGTCCGACCCCATTGATAAGGCAAGAAATTCCACTAATTAACCCAGACAAGGCACACCTGTGAAGTGAAAACCATTTCAGGTGACTACCTCTTGAAGCTCATCAAGAGAATGCCAAGAGTGTGCAAAGAAGTAATCAGAGCAAAGGGTGGTTACTTTGTAGAAACTAGAATATAAGACGTTTTCAGTTAAAGGTATTTCACACTTTTTTGTTAAGTACATAATTCCACATGGGTTCATTCACAGTTTTTATGCCTTCAGTGAGAATCTATAATGTAAACAGTCATGAAAATAAAGGAAACGCATGGAATGAGAAGGTGTGTCCAAGCATTTGGCCGGTACTGTATGTGGCAGTGATGCGAGGGGACGTCAGATGGAACCTTGTGTATGACTCATATCTGCATGATGAAATCTCAGCTCCTTGTCCCTTCCGAGTATTTCCTTTATATGATTCCTGAGTCTTGTATCTTGCTGCATCCACGTCTTGTCTGCCCCTTGTTAAAGTCTGCCAGTGCGTCCGTCGATCTAGTTAGGTTTAGTTTTTGCTTTTCTAGTTTATCCACTCTTTGAGTGAGTATTTCTGTTTCCCCCTGCTTTTGGCAGTGTACCTTAGTTTTCCCATTTGTTCAGTGCATGTGCACAGTGTTTTATTTCTGGCATGTCTGCCAATTTTCTCCTAGTGTTTCCTGTTTAATGAACACTTCTGGATTCTGTATCTGGTGTTCTCCTGACCTCTTCTTACAGAAATGTGTTTATACTGAAAAAAATAATAAAATTAATGTGGTGAAGATATCATACAATGAATAATGAGTTTTTTACTACTCGTATGTTATGTTATATATAAATCACTGTTTTCAATTTTAATTTCATTATAACAAACTATCCAAACTTAATCTGATTTGAGACTGTAAATGATGCCAGATCTTGACTGACTCCCAGATCAGGCACTAGTATGGGAAGAGAGGAATGAAACTAAAATCTTACGAATTTGCCAGTGCAGGCAAAGATCAGATGAGGAGCTCATTCTAGCCATGTATTTTGTCCATATTTGTCTCCTTTGGTCTCTCTTCACATGGAAATCAATCAAGTCTGCCATATTTATGGACACTGCAATCTTATGGCTGTTTCTTCAGGAACCTTGGAGCCTTGAGCTCCCCAAGATTTCTCGAGTAATAAAACATAAGTACATTCTTTGTCCAAACATTTTTTTTCTAGAACCTGCTTCTCCTCATCTGTCATACCTGTAACTGAGGAGGTTTAGGGCTTTCAAGGAATGAGGATATAAACTTTGCCTTAATCACACTGCCCCCAGTTTTCTCAACCTTATCTCACCTCTGTCTTTCTTTGCCAAGAGCAAGGAGATGAGGTAAGAAAAGGAGGAAAGGTGGGGGGAAATAAGTGATTGGAATTACCTTCTTGTTCATGGGTGGGTAATTCCAACCCTGGAGGGCGGTGCTCTTCCAGGCTCCAAACCATTTTCTGGCCTTTAATTATTTAATTAGCCTGATTAGCCAAACCATTAATGTAATCTTACATTTTAGCCACAGTCTTTAAAAAGGTTATGAATAATGGCCAATGGCTCGTGTGTCCCTAAATTAAACCTTAAACTGGGATCTATGATGAAACTCACTCTTGTTTGTCAAACCAATTAGCTAATTTTGTCTATCAGTGGAAACAAAAGTTGGCACACACACACTGGCTCTCCAGGGTGGGAATTGTCCACCCCTGCTCAAGTCTCATGGCCTTTTGCCTCAAAAATCTGATTGTACACTTCATGCAACTAGGGCCTCCCACCCATCCATGTTTTTTTTTGTCCATGACTTGGAGTGGCCCCCACATTATTTCTTACCAAACGACCCCAAACATCTTCAGGCAGCTCTGTGTGATCATTCCTGCTCCAGAAAGTGTGTGTGCTCAGGCAGGTGTTAGTTATTACAATTCTCTTCCACATCTTTGCTTGCTGTGTTTTTACGGGTAGTTCTTCTTAATGAGATTAGCACTTGCTGAAAGCTGTTGGGTCCTGTTTAAAAAAAGTGTGTGTGATTCTCTGGGCAATGTGACATCAAATCAGAATCAAGATAGCGCTGGCTGAGTCTGGACTATTAATTACCCTGAAGGGCAGGTGGAGTGGCTGCCTGGCGTCAGCCAGCATTTAACATTTTACACTTGTAGCTGAGACGTCTCATCCAGTGGGCCTTACGCTAGTGTTCTTACAGTGTACAATACAGTCAATAAAGCTTGACATTTTTTTTCTAGTTGCCAAGTGGATACTTTAAACAATCATCCTCCAAGAAGACAAGCAAATGTGCAGCCTCAGATTTACAACTAGCAACTAGAGTGCCCCAAATATAATGCCCCAACAGGATGAAGCTAACAGTGTACGCTGGTTTTTGTCCCATCTAACGCAGTTGCAATCCAAGAATCTTAACCAGAAGTACATTTTTTTTCATTGAAATTTTTTTTTAACACATTAGCAGAGGGATGTATGCTGATAAGCCATGTTATGTCTGAAATGACCATGCCAGCCAAGTGGAATAAGAATTCAATATCTGCAATGTCATATATTGGAAACAATTGAAGACCACCATGGACTAATGATGAGAATCACCGGAGTTGGCAAGTCAGCAGGAATGGACAAGATTCGTCTGAAATGCTGAAAGCTCTGCATGTTGTTGGGCTGTCATGGCTGACACGCCTGTTCAACATTAGGTGGATGTTGAGTCCAATACCCTTAGACTGGCTAACTGGGGTGGTGGTTCCCATTTTTAGAAAGAGGGACTGGAGGGCATGCTCCAACTATAGGGGGATCACACTGCTCAGCCTTCCAGGATATGCCTATGCCGGGGTGCTGGAAAGGAGACTCCACCCTTGAGTCTTGGATTCAGGAGGAGCAATACGGGTTCTGTTCAGGCCGTGGAACAGTGGTGTAACTTTTTACTGCTGCACAGATACTGGAATGGTCATGGGAGTTTGCCCATCCAGTCTACATGTGTATTGTGGACTTGGAGAAGGTTTATGACTGTGTTTATGACTGTGAGGTATCCTGTGGGGGATGCTGTGGGAGTATGGGGTCCATGGCAATTAATTTGAGCCATTTGATCCCCGTATATCCAAAGCTGGAATTGTGTGTGCATTCCTGGCATTAAATTGGATTTGTTTCCAGTTGGTGTTTGACTCTGCCAATTGTGTGCCTGGTCACCTATTCTGTTCATGATTTTCATGGACAGAATTTCAAGGGGCAACCAAGGTTTGGAGGGTGTCCTGGTTGGTGGCTTCAGGATTGCATCTGTGCTGTTTGCAGATGATGTGGTCCTACTGGCCTCATCATGCTGTAACCTCCAACACACAGCGAGACGGTTTGCAGCTGAGTGTGAAGTGGTCGGAATGAGGATCAGCACCTCCAAATCTGAGGCTATGGTTCTCTCCTTCAAAGAGGTGGATTGTCCCTTTCAAGTAGGGGGTGAGTTGTTATTTCAAGTGGAGGAGTTCAAGCATCTCGTTATCTTGTTCACACGTGAGGGTAGGATTGAGGCTGAGATTGATGGATGGATCGCAGTAGCATCTGCAGTAAAACAGTCCGTCATGGTGAATGAGCTAAGCTTAAAAATGAAGTTCTTGATTTACTCGTGGATTTAAGTTCCAACCCTCACCTTTGGTCACAAGCTTTGGGTAGTGACCGAAAGCATAAGATCACAAATACAAATGGCCGAAATGAGCTTTCTTCGCGGGCTGATCCTTAGGGATAGGGTGAGGAGCTCAGACATTCAGGAGTGGCTCAGAGTAGAACCTTTGCTCCTCCATGTTGAGAGGAGTCAGTTTAGGTTGTTCGGGCATCTAGTTCAGATGCCTTTGGATGCCTCCCTTTAGAGGTTTTCTGAGCATCTCCAACTGAGAGAAGGCCCTGAGGCAGGCCCAGGACATGCTGGAGGGACTGTCTCTCATGGCTGGCCTGGGAATGGCTTGGGGTCCCCCAGGTTAGAGTTGCAGGAGGTGGCTGGGGATGGGATTGCCTGGGCCTCTGTACTTAGTCTGTTACGCCCATAACCCGGCCCCAGATAAGCGGTGGAAAATGGATGCATGGATGGATTAGCAAACGTCATTCAATTCTGCATGTCTAAATTATATAGATTTACTTCCTTCACACAGCTTGTAGATATAAAAACAAAGTTATAAAATTTAAAAAAAGAAAAAAAAACCTCTTTTGTTTGAAATATTATTGATTGCGAGCTATTTATTTTGACTATGATGAACACATACTACGGTAAACATACAACGGAATTGTTGTCTTTGTGGCACAACACAATTTGCCAATGGCCACCTGCCGAACATGCATATAGGTCGCACATTTACCTAAAGTATCAGTTGAGCCCAGTCTCATCCAGACTCATCATACAGTGACGTTACCTGATCAATCTTTGATGTAAGATGAAAAAAAAAGCTTTTGTTGTACTTATTTAACGCCAGTTCAAGACCAACCCTACCCCCTTAACCCCAAACCCTTAACCCAAACCTTAACCCTAAATGTCAAATAAGGATGCTAGAAGTATTCTTTCATGTCATATATCGATGCTTGGTTGGGTAGAGTCCCTATATGACGAGTCGGAATGAGAAAGTGGTGATCAGTTACAAATGTATAAAAACAACATTAATAATGAAGAAGAGCTTGGCTCCTGAGGCTTCACTGCTTTGGCTATTGCTGGAAATTGCCCTTCTCCCAATGATTGATGGGTCGAATGATAAGGATGTGGATAAGAAATTGCCAGTTTTGCTTAGGATTTTATTGGAGAGTGGGGTGGATCAAAGACGCTTGACATTTCCTTGTGTAAAATCGGCACAAGAGACGATTTCCCCCATCTTGGATGAGGTATTCGAGGTTTCTACGCATATACACAACGTATCTATGCATGTACTTAAATAGAACACCTTTTCAAGCTTTTTAAAGCTTTTTCAGGAATGTTTTCAATGAAATTTCACCCTCCATTCATACCAATTAATATTTAATCTGTAGGTGTATATTCACACATACACAAATCCATTAAAAAAAAAGCTGTGTAAAATGTATATATAAGGAATGCAATAATTTGCAAATCACTTAAACCCTATTTAATTTAAAATAGTACAAAGACAACATATCAAATGTTAAAACTGAGAAATTTTATTGTTTTTTGAAAAATATCTGCACATTTTGAATTTGGGGCCAGCAACGCGAGTCAAAAAATATGGGATGGGGTAACAAAAGAAAAGGAAAGAAAAAGAAAAGGTTGTATGATCATAAAAATGCACCTGATGGAAGCTATCATTGGTCTACTCACTTTTTTTCTCGTATGATGTGCTGCTGTATTCATGAATTTCACTTTTTCCTCAGTAACCCCCCTTTTTGTGTTGTTGTTTGCATATTCTTCTTTAATATGCTGCCATTTTGTCTAGGTCTTGCTCAAAAAATAGATCAATGATCTCAAGTGACTACCTGGTAGAATAAAGGTTATGAAAATAAATAAAATCTTATAGCTAATTAGAATAATTGGCAAATGGTCAGTATTAAGATTAGGTATAAAGTGTCTTTCAGAAGTGAAGATGGTGATGGTCAACAACAATATCTTTCTGGGTGTGGCTGTAGTCATGCTTCATCTAGTCATTTGACCTTACAGAAAACTGTTCGAAAATGAATGTGCTTGTATGTTATTCTGTTCAAGGTCATAAAATACGGAGGAAAAAATGACTGGCTCTCTTTGTAGTTTCTGATGGTGCCTTGATGTGTTGCAGGTGTATCTTAACATGGCATCCTCCCTGGACTCAGCGTGGGGCAGTCCTGAGGATATGGGAGTTTTCCATTGGCAAGGAAAGCCGCTGCTGATGACCAATCAGGTGGCAGTTAACATATTCAGGCCTGTTCCAGCACGCGGAAACGTTTGCCTCCTCTCTTTGTCTCCTCAGCGCGTGTCAGGTCAGTATTAAAATCTATAACTCATTCCATCCTCATAAGCATGCTCTGTCAGCCAAAACCTGGAGAAAAAAGAGCCTTTTTTTCTGTTTATGCTCTGCTGTTTGAGAGAGCTGACAGCTATTCTGAAAGACAATTTCAAACCCAAGGAAAATGTTGCTGGCCTTTTGTTTTATTCCCAGTATCAGGACTTGCACCGGTTTGATGAGCGGGATGTGTCCGAGTTAAATGTTTTGATCCATACACAGCAAGTACAAGAGTGAGCTGAATGAAATTAAGCGAAATTTTCAAAGATTTCAAGATTCACCATACATTATGAGATGTAGCGGAATTGTTATCGACAATTAAATAATGAATCATTTTTAGTCTAAACATTTCACGTGTAGAGAGATGAATGGAGTGATTGGTGCACACAATGAAAAAGACAAAAAAGTCTTAGCAAAAAGAAGCAACTTTCATAGGGAGCACGAGCAGACGTTTCAGCCCATTGCTTTTCTCAGTGCTCATGGAGAAGGAAACCACTGACAAACAACTAAAAAAGAGCAATAGCAATCAGACAATAAACAGACAGGTGTCATGGGAGGGGCTACACCCAAGCCTAATTAAGTGGAAGCAATTATTGCATTTAAAAAGAACCAAACAAATTAATATTAAAATACTTTGTTTTATTGTATATATTCACAAAACATGATGAGATCTATAAAAAAACACGAGTAGTTTATATATTCATTCATCCCTTTAGGAAACAAGCTTTTACTAGCATAGATCCAAAAAAGCTTCTCTCTGTAAAAGTTAAATATCTAAGTTACCGCCTCTCCTTTTAGGCAATACTCTCTCATTGCCCAAGATTTTCAAATCAGAAAGAGAATGATTAGCAGTGAGGAAGTGTCAGAAAACAGATGAGGTTTCATCACCTCTCCTGATTGCACTCAAATGTTCCAAAATTCTAGTTCGCAAGGGTCTAGTTGTTTTACCTACATACAAACATGGGCAAGAGCAAACCAAAATATAAACAACATGAGTGGATTTACATGTAATTAACTGTTTGATTTTGTATGTCTTTTTTGTGTGTGAATGTATGAAGAACTGATGCTTAAGGTAATGTGAGCTTGAAGTGCAACTCTTACAGGGGAAATTACCCTGGGCATTAGAGAGGGTAGTAGGAGGAGGCGCATAGGCATCAGCATGGACCAACCTGTCCCCAAGATTGGAGCTCCTAGAAAAGACACAGAGAGGCAGGTTCTGAAATAGCCCACTCAATTAAACATCACTTTTGATTATGTGCCAATGAGAATTAATGATACTTCTAATATCGCCAATCAAAGGACTGTAGATCTGTTTCAGGATACAGCAGTTCTCCTTTAGTTTGGACATAGGATTGACAGAATCTGTGCCCAAGGCACGAACTTTGTTTAGTGCAGTATCTAGCCAACTTTTAGGGTAACCTCTAGAGCTAAAGTTCCTATATAGATGTCTCACTTTGGCCTCAAAATCACTTTTGACAGAGCAGATCCGGTGTAGTCTGGTAAATTGACTGAAGGGTAAACCTCGTTTCAAAGCTTTGGGATGAGCACTTGTAGCATGAAGTAGGCTATATTTCTCTGTGTCTTTCCGATACAAAGAGGAGACAATATGTCCATCAGTTAGACAAATACAAGTGTCTTAAAAGTTAACACTAGTGGTACGAGCAGAGTACATAAACATAATGGATGGTCTTAAGCAATTCATATACAAGACAAACAATTCAAATTCAGATAAAGAGCCATCGAAAATCACAAAACATGTTGAGACATTAAATGTGTGCTGCTACTTCGGTGACATGTTGTCAGTTTCAGTCAGACTGGCAGTTACGCTGGAAAAGTAAATTGGGGTTCATGTAACGCTTACAAAGTGTGAGTGATTCAATTAACAGCATTTCTCTTGGCCTTCTGGCAGGAGTGCTTTTACAACGTTGACTGGTATGTATTGTTCTCTGTATGTCATTTTTGGCAATATTGACTAATAGTAATTACAACTCAAATGGTAAGAGGTAATTAATTTATTTTACTACTAAAATGCAAAAGAACAACAAAGGAACAGTAAGGTTGCTGCCTGTATTTAGCTCAGGTGATGTTTTCTGAGAGATCACTTTTGTATTGCCTGCAGCACAGAGTTCCCATCAGCCAATCACACCAGGAATACAAGGATATTTTAAACCATCATTTTTTCGGGCTGGCTTGAATATAAAAAATGTTGCTAGCTCAGTTGTTTCAACCCACCTGCTAAATTAGCTACTGAATATAAACAGATCCAGTTCTCTGAGAGGAAGCTGATGTGCTTCGTGGTACTTTCATGGGATACAGCTGTTATCAGGGGTACTGCCAAAGATTATGGCGCTCAGGGAGAAGATCTTAAATTGGGAACTCCAATCCTTGGGCTACCCCTCCATTTTTGTAAGGTTAATGAGCATTTTTCTGAGGGCTTCTGTCAGTGGTCAGAGACCATGAAACCATCTTACCATTACTCTGATTTGTGGCCCCACACAATCCGTGTGCCTCCTCGCACCGTCTCTCTGAGTCTTTCAGTTCAAACATGCCTTATTTTTGAACTTTACTTTGCCAAGCTCAGTGGACAGCTAGGAAATAAGACTGCTTAATCAGCTGCTAATTGTGACTATCGTGCTGAGCACGTCCATACTGACTGCCTAAGTTTTAAAGAAAATAAATGCATGAATAATTTTGAGGATTACTTTGACATTTTCATTTTGAAATGCATTTGAATCATAAAAATTCAGGTAATAAGCTAGCCCAATGAATTATTTACAGATTCACCCCAAGGGTTTTATTGAAAATAAAAAGTATCCATTATATTTATGATATGCAACGCGGCTGCCGGCATGTAAACAAGTCTGCGCAACCAAACTGGATCAACTGTCTCAGGACATGTTAAATGATGAGCTTTTATCTAAACTTAATCTCAAGATTATCAACTGTCATCTGAAGACTGTCTACCGTAGGTACTGTATTTGCTTAGGTTTGATGTCAGGCCAAGACTAGGAAATTTAGGTAGGTCTCTTCTCCTGTAAGGTCTTTCGACACACTCTGCTGATGCATCGCAAGAACACAGCCTCAGACATTTACTTAAAGACTCAATCTATAAATCAATAAATATGGCAAAAACGGAAATAATAAGTTATGAACACATCTCCCAGTTGATGGTGCAACATTAACTGAAGGGCCTTTTTGTAACAAACTGTGATGAACACTGAGAGAAAGTATTGCAGTGTGCGTTCACTGACTGAAAAGTATTATGAGTTCGAAAATTCTATCACGCCATTGTTGCATGGTGAGTAGTAGGCAAAATGACCAGGTTTTTGGGGGAGAAGTTTGTTCCCTTGAGTCCTGATGAATTTATGTCTCTCTGACTTTCCTGCATTCCGCAAATCTTCAGCTCTTGGATAATCTGAGATAATTAGTTTTGCATGACTGATATAGATATTTTATTCATCACTCTAAAATGCTGTGCTGTGAAAACTTTTTTTCCCCCTCCCAGAATTATTTTATTCTTGCTAATTTTTCATTTTTAAATGTTCAAATCATTCAACTGATTTTAATATGACAAAGACGTCATGAGTTAACAGAAATTGCCGCTTTGATCGTAAATGATCGTTTTATTTATTGAGTAAAGAGTACCTCAAAACCTAATCAACCATGTGAGAGAAATAACTATCCCTTAAACCGAAAAACTGATTGTGCCGCACTTGGCGGCAATGGCTATCTTCAAACGTTTTCACTTACTGGGAATGAGTCTAATATTGCTGTGGAGCAAGATAGGCCCACTCACCTTTGCAAAATTGTTTTAATTCAGCCATAATGGAAGGTTTTGGAGCATGAACTGCCTGTTTAAGATCATACCACAGCACTACAATCTAATTAAAGTCAGGCCACTCCAAAAGCTTAACCCAACTGTGCATGAGCTTTAGGTCACAAACTGATGGCCAGACATTCTCCTTCAGGTAGAGAGCAGAATTTATGGTTCCATCAATTATGACAAGTCTCCCAGGTCCTGAAACAACAAAGCAGCCCGAGACTATTATACTATCATCAATGTGCTTGACTGCTGGTATGATGTTCTTATTGTGTAATGCTCTTGTTAGCTTTGAACCAGATATAACGGGACCCATGTCTTCCAATAAGTCCCACTTCAGACTCATCAATCCACAGAATATTATTCCAAATATCTTGGGGGTCATCAGGTTGTTTTTCAACAAATATGAGATGAGACTTAGTGTTCTTTTTGGGTGGTTTTGCAATGGAGTTTCCTAATGGGTGCCGTTTTTGCCTGGTCTGTTTCTTGTGGGGTCATGAACAATGACCATAACAGAGGCAAATGACCATAAGTGAGGCCTGCATCACTTTAGATTTTTGTCCGAGTTCTTTTCTGATCTCCGGAATGAGTCTCTCACAGCAACTTTGGTAGGCCGGGCACTCGTGGAAAGGTTCAGCCCTGTTCAAAATTTTTTGTATTTTTTGATAATGGCTGTCATGCTGCTTTGCTGAAGTTGCAGACTATTAGAAATGGCTTTGTAACCATTTCGAGACTGATAGATGTCAACAACGGTTTCTCATCTGTTTTCCAGTGTCTTTAGATGGTGTCATTATGTCCTGCTTTTTTTCTACTTCACATTGGCTGAAACATGGGCAGAAATACTGGGGGTGCAGGGGATGCAGTTGCACCCAGGCCTGTGTGTGATGGGGGCCCGGTGACAAGTGGGCACGCAACTATAATTGGCGCAAGTAATCGCATATACCATGCTAACACTCACCACAACAGGACTATCTGCTACTTATATATTCTACAAGTCGACATGGTCTACAACATCCCCTGCCAATCGTGTGCTTCTTACTTTCTAACTCTTTCAAGGCCTTTATGGTCTGAAGCTACACACCAAATTTGGTTGTCCTATCTGTAATAGTTTCTGAGAAAAGTTGTCCCCTTTCTCTCGGACGGACGAAACGATGCACACACGCACAGACGGACGGACGGACGGAGGTCAAACCTATGTTCCCCTCACACTTTGTGTTGGCCAGGGATAATAATGAAGTATTTGAAGAGTTTTATCGCAAAACAGACACCACTGAGTCTGAATTGAGAAAAATAGCTTTCTGTATAATTACCATTTCTGTAAAACTTTGAATCATGGTCTTTTCTACTATTGTATATGAGCCAAATGGTAACCAATTAGGATATTCATTTCAAATCCAGCCATAGGCATAATCGAAACGAAAAATTACTGTTTTTTTGCAAAACGAGTTAAATCCATAGCATGCTGTTATTATCACCCGCCAGCACGAAGTGTGAGGGGGATATAGGTTTGACCTCCGTCCGTGCGTGCGTCCGTCTATCCGAGAGAAAGGGGACAACTTTTCTTAGAAACTATTACAGATAAGAAAACTAAATTTGGTGTGTAGCTTCAGACCATAAAGGCCTTGATGGAGTTCGAAAATAAGAAGCACACGATTGGCGGGTAATGTTGTAGACCATGTCGACTTATTGCAAAACGGGTTAAATCCAATCAAACTAGTATTTTTCTTTGCTGTAGTGTCGGGAAACTCTATTCATTCAATATTGCTGAATATCACGTAATCACACACTCACAGTCCTGTGCACATTCACACACCCACCCCCCCCACACATAAACAAGCGCGCACACACACATACGCACACACACACACTCGCACGCACGGAAACACGTGAATGCACAACGACTCCACCCAATGTTAGTCTTTGTTCACTGGACAAACACTATGGTCCTGAACTCAAATGTGCGTGCATGTAAAAAAAATTACACACACATACACAGACACGCACGCACACACAAACACGCGCACTCGACACTACCCAGTGCCAGTCTTTGTTCACTGGACAAACACTAAGGTCCTGAAACACAAACGTGTGTGTGCATGTAAACATAAATACACACACATGTATAACCAAACACAAGTAGGCATGCACACACACATGTACACACACACACGCATCATCCAACGTTAGTCTTGGTGCAATGGACACACAAACTCGAGTGCATGTAACAAAAATACTCACACTCACACACAGACAAGCATGCAACCAATCCAGCAATCAAGCAAACACACACACACACAAACACATAATATTATACACTCATGCACATAAAACAGTAATTTCTTGCTGTTTAGCTGTGAAACTTTTACTTTAAGTGGGAATTTAACCCGTTTTGCAAACAAACGGAGGTGGCACTTTAAGCCGTTTTGCAAAAAAACATACATTTTGCGGATTAAAAGCTCAGAATATATTTCACCAGTCAAAAATCAGATTTCACATCAACGTAAGACTATCTTTTCTCTTATGGTTTGAGATAATAAACAAGCAAAATGTGGATTTGGTGGTTAACCCGTTTTGCGATCGAACTCTTCATTTCTCCTGCTATACAATCTGTCAGTACGCAGATGGGGGGAGAACATTTTTCTTCTCAGCAACAACCAGTTGAAAATGGGCGTTGATAAATCATCACATCCTTGTCAAAGCACTTCCAATTCGATGCATTTTCATCTCCTCTCCAGAAATAGCTGTAAAATCATTTCTGGCCCCTTTACCTTCAGAAAATCATATCAAAATAAATGGTGCCAGGCACAAAAAACCCCACCCCTCACACATACTTTGACCTACTTTTCCTAAATTCAATAGGCATCTATTCTGGGTCAGTGGCAATCCCTAAACTAAAAATTTGGGGTGAATCTGGCCATTAGTTTTGGTTCTAAAGTGTTAACAAACAAACTAACGAACACACAAACAAACCGAACCAAAAACAATACCCCTTGACCTCCCCCCTGGGGCACGGGTGGGTCATAAGTAACAATGAAATTAAAATTTCAATTGGTTTTTCTTGAAGCTCAATTGCTTTACGATTTTCAAAACTAAGTTTTGTGGATTATTATGATCGAGGAGCGCTTATCCAGGGCATAAACTGCCCTGTATGTATTGTATGGATATGCAGTGAACTGTCAGAAATAGTGAGTGCACTACTCACGATTGAGAAATATTGATTAAGGCTATAACTTTATATTTTGACCGTTATCAAGAGTGGATGTCTCAAAACAATTCTGCATGATAATTTTAATTTGTTTTGCTAATTATAAATTAATAAATCATGACATTTATTGACTTAGCTGAATACTGTTGCACCCACACTGCCTCTTGAAGGTTCATGTTTATACGGCTGTTGCCCTACGTATTCTTCCACCTCATACAGACAGTTGCGCTGGGAGGCAACTTGGGGTGCTAATGAAAACATTTGGTTCTTACGTGAAAAGTCAGCAGCCAAGAAGTAGGACTCTCAACATAGAGCAGAAGCGGCAATTGCACAATAACAAAGTGGATAAAATCCAAAGAAAAGATAATAAAATGGTGGAACTGAAAAGGTAAGGGACAAAAGATTGATATTCATGGAGAGTGATGGCTCAAGAAGTAGAGAGCTGGCAGAAATCTTTGGCAGTAGTCCTGCCACTACAAGCAGCAGCAGTACCACACGTGAGCACCGTATTTTTAGTGACGAAGATGTGAATGTTGCAGGCGGGGGCCAGAGTACAGCCGAACCATCGTTCATGATGATGAGGGATAGACAGCTGAGTTGGTGGAAGTTCTGCAGACCAGTGCTGGCCAAGAGGTTTGTATTTTATGGAACAAAAATGCATACTGATTGTTCTGCTTTAACCAAGTACAGTATGTGCTGCTCATTTATATGCAAAAATTAAAAGAGTAATTACACGAGGGGAGCTTAAACTGGAGTTACGTAAGGGATAATTGACGAGAAGGTGTGCATTCCACGGTTTTAATGCACGACGCGGAGGCAAATAACCACCCGACGCGAAGCGTCATGGTTGTCTCGGCGAAGTGCCTTAAAACCGTGGAATGCTCACCTTTCGAGTTGATTATCCCGCTTATACCATGGTCATTTGCCAGCAATATCAAATCGCAGCATTCAGAATTTTTTGGTTAAAGTTATGCATTTACGGTCATTATCGCTTGAGTACGAGTAAGCGAGCTGAAATCAGTCTGCTGGCATAGCACATAGCTAGCGAACTGTCAGCAGTCGCTGATACATGAAGTGGACACGTTAGCTTCATTTGTAACCGTACACAATTACAATCCTTTAATGGATAAAGCCTGATTACTTCGCTGCTATAATATTTACATTCATTATCGCTTGAATACCTATTGTTAACCGCCCGCAGGACGCAACTTATATGACGCCGCTAAATTTACTGGAGATAAATGAGCAGCTAGGTTCTTGTTGTACCCAGTCAAATACCAGCTCTAACGTTGCTATGGTTACAAGTTGGCTAGTGGATGAATTTCGAATGGTGAAACGACCGTAGCCGAACTACCTGTGCGGTTCCGTAGTTTTAATGCATACAATGCCAGCCAATCAGAAAAAAAATGTTCACCCAGACCATGGTATAATTTCATATGGAGCCCGGGAAGTGTAATGACATAGAAAAAATATACTTCATGGCCACACAAATGAAAGTCATAGCCAAGATCTCATTGGGCATGATGTGTTCCCTCAATTTGAGTTTACAAAATAGTAAGGAGTTAGTTAAATTGAGGAAACATCCTATATCTGTGGCCAAAAGTTAGCTAAATCATGGGAGCGAATCATATCTTGTGACTACAAGTTTGCTGTATTCTGGGAATGTTATATCTTGTGGCCATGAAGGACATGTCTTGTTTTCCTATCATTCCAGCCCACTTTCATAAATATGCCCAAATTTCTTCCAATTTTGAGTTAGAATGAGCAATACATGTTGAAAGATCATATTTTGACTTTTTTTGTCTCCTACAATGTGTTGATAAAGAATGAGAGAGTGAAAGACACCCCTTTTTACCAGATCTCATGTCAGTTGAAACTTTCCACAAAAAAAAACTCATTACAATTATTCCATTTTATTACCTATTATTGCAATAACGTATCCAAAACTAATGTGGCAATATCTACACATAATAAACAATAAAAAAATAGGCAGAAGTATCACATTTTTTTACATGACTTGTGAGCTAGATACAGTTAGCAGCAGCCTACATTACTATCAGAAGTCACTTCATCAGGCACTTTCAAAGTTAAAAACATCAACCTTGCCCTTTTCTAGGATTCTGTAGCTTGAAAAAACATTTTTATCCCCCGCCGCGCGTTAAGCGCGAAGCGGGGGATATAGTATTCAGCTCTGTCTGTACGTACGTACGTACGTACGTCCGTCCGTCCCGAACATTGTCAGCGCGATATCTCAAGAAGGAGTCAACCTATTTCAATTCTTTTTGGTACCAACCTTCCCACTGGGAATGCGCAGACACCAGTCGGTTTTGGTGACCTATCGGCGGGGGATATAGTCACTTTAGTGACAAACACTTATTGATATGATGTACAACATATATCAAAGATTAGAATCCTGGAGGAGGGCAAGTTAATGCATAGGGGCTAGAATACAGGAGTTAGAAATCTGGTTTTATTGATATACAAAATATTCACAGTAATGATGACCGAAGAATTTTACATACTGATTAAAATGAAATTGCTGGAAGTGGACGCCAAGAGCAGCGGCCAAATATAAAACGCAAATCTCACAGCGTGTACAGAGACTAAAAACAGATAGAAATATTGAGACTCGCGCTACCAACGGACCAGACGCCTTCATTCTCAAGAGACCTTACCGGCTGAAGCTCCAAAGAAGCTGACACTCTGGCAAAGAACGCGAGGCGAAACTGGAGCTTAAATAGTTGTCCGGGCAACGCCCCCAATTACTGCCAGCTGGCCCAGGAATCCGATAGGGAGCAAAACGATATCGTCCCGGATGAAAGCAACAAACAGAGCTCTCAAAGCTCCCGAACCATGACAGAAATACTGGCTTGTTGGGATAAAAAAAATAGTACAGCATATACCATTATTTGATGTCTTTATTATTATATCTGACAATTCTTTGAATAAATAAGAAATAATGTATTCATATTCATACAAATCTATTACTGTTCTTTTCCACTAAAACTTTTTTTGGAGGTCATTTTCATCATGGTCTCTTCAGTTTGTGACTTTAATCACAAAAAAGCTAAATCATAGGCCTACTATAACTTGTTTTTTAAAAGATAAACCAGCACTACACAGTGTTGTTCAGAAGCTGGAGCCATCCAGCACCAAGAATAACCTTTCACCCTGACACCAAGCATTATATTTACTCTGACACCAAGCATTAGGTCTAGGAGCACAATGATAACCTACTTCTATGTCAACAATCATGGTTTTAAGGATTAATGTATTTTGAGTTCACTAGAAAAGCTCACAAGAAAACTGAAGAGAGAATCACTTACACACAAACATTTTCACATATACAAGCCCTGTTGCGCTGTTATGAAGGGAAAATTATTTTTCAACCATGAATAGATAATATTCCAACATATAAACATGTATACAGATGAGAAACCGAAAGTAGGCTGAAATGATAGGAAAACAGGCCATGTCCTTAACTAAATTGTTGAAACAACTCGAGTCTCATGGCCGCATAACTTTTTTTTCATGTCACTGCACTTCTCGGGCTCGGAAGTTTCACACTAAGTTCGATGCCTGTTCAGAAAATTTAGTTAAATTTTTATTGATGCATCTAAATAAGCAAAAGTGTATTGATATTATATATAAAGTACCAAGCAAAGTAATACCAAGAAAAAATGAATGAAATATGTTATATAATGTGCTGTAAGGCAATTGGCAGCGTAAACTATGTTTTTTTTTTTTTTTTAAATTCACTTCACCATTTGTGGTATTGTGATTTTCGGATCATGAGGTAATATTAAGACATTGTGACGCGCCGATTTAGTGGGCCTGGCTGGGTCGAAGTCCAGGTCTGTTTTTTTAGTCCCAGTCTATCCCTGGGTAGGCTTATAACTTTAAGTGCACCCAGCCTCCAGATGTCAGTCAAAATATTTTGGCCATACTTTTGGGAGCTGTTTGGTTGTCCATCTTAATATACAGTCAATGCTTTCTTCAAGCAACCTCGAATAATTTCCATACCCTCTCCAAATCTAGCCCGAAGCAATGGAGCAAAGAGCATCCAAAAGAACACCGAGCAATAGGCCAGGGAGGGGTCGGACAGCTTTTTTCATTCAATAAATGTAATCATAATTTCACAGCAATATTTTATGTTTACTCGGGTTGTCATTGTCTCATTAAAATTAGTTTGATGATCTCAAATATACAGGAGTAACTAAAATATGCAAAAATAGAGGAAACAGAGAAGGGGGAAAAAACTTTTTCACAGTACTGTAAAAGACCCCTCATTATGTTGATGCGTCTGGGAGACATGTAGAATAGTATGCCTTCAAACTCAATCCATGGAGGGAATTAAAAATTCAGTTTATGAAAGGGAGAGACGATGCAAGTCATCCTAGTTGACACTTTTGTGTCTACACTGTATTAGAATTTGGACGTGAGATGTTACATAGATGTTTATGTAAAGTCTTTCCATCTTGTGTACTGAAGCAGTGCACTGGGGGAAACCAACAAGTGGATGGAAATTAGAATTAAGTTTAATAAACGATTCTCCTTTGTTACCATATTTAATTCACTCTAAAGGCCTCGGGACCCCATCATTAATCTCATTCCAGATATGGTTCATAGTACCTCCATGAATATTTAGTGTCCATTCCTCTTCTTAACTCTAGAGAAAAGTGTATGTTTTCCTTAGCTAAACCCTGAGTTTTGCTTCTCTGCTTTTCAGCTCAATATGATGAACGATAAACAAAGAACTGTACACAAATCTGTGAAGTAATTCCAAATCAGACTCTCTAATAAATTAAAGCTGTTTAATAAATTTGCATTTCACTTGAAGGGCAGTTTGGGCTATTATTTATATGTAGTCTTTGGCTTTCACAAACATTGTTAATTGAAATTTTTTTTGCATTTGACCTTTCCATTAGGCAAATTCAAACTACTACTAAGCAAGGGAAAATGGTACAAAATCACAAACTCTGAAGAAGTGAGAGAAGAAAGATGATATATTAACATGTAAAAAGGTGACTATAACTGGTCATTGGGAAGATTAACAAATGTCTAGAAAGCTGCATTAAAGTGGCCCTAAGACCCAAGTTATAGCTGGTTTTAATTACTCTAAATTGATTAGTTATGCACTACCACAAAGTTTGCATTTGATTCCATGAACCGATTCACAGTGAAACGTCGCTGAATTTGTGGTGATTATCTTCCATCTCTGGAGCATTTGTTATCCTACATAAATTTGCAGATGTAATCCACAAAGTCTAAGCCAGTGATTCGATGGGGCAAATTCATTTATAACTGGCACATTCTAAGCCAGTTTTCCAGATCACTGCAGATTTCTGGCCCAAGCAGCAATAAATAAAAGTACACTGCCCCTATTATTCAAATGTATTCTTGGGTATTTTTTGAAAATTTTTTTTACAATGAAATCAGCTCAAGATGATCAGAGTTATACATTGCTTGTAGTGCGCCATGTTTGTTGGAATAGGGGTAGCTCGCCGCGTCACACTGCTGGAATGACAGACTTGCCGCTGGTGCCACAAGTTTACTGCTGGGGCGACATGCTGACGACTGGAGCCAAAATCTTACTGCTGGGGCGACCAAATGAATGCTGATGCCACAGACACACTGCTAGGGTGACAGACTTGCTGCTGGAGGCACTGGTTGGTTGCTGGAGGCCAAGGTTTACTGCTGAGGCGACTGGCTGACTGCTGGAACCACAGACTTACTGCAGGGGTGATAGACTGACAGCTGGAGCCACAAAGAGGTGACAGACTAACTCCTGGAGATGGAGGCTTACTGCTGTGGCAACAGACTTGCTGCTGGTGCTGCAGGTTTACTGCTGCTGGGGCTGTTAGGGGGCACCTGGCTAACGGCTGTGGCTGAGAGGTGGCACCAGGCTGATGACTGTGGCCACGAGGAGGCACCAGGGTGATGGCTGAAGCTGAGGGGGAAAGAGACCATTGGATCAGGACGCAAACTGGACTTCTTGTGCTAGAGAAAACCGGCCTCTGGTGCAGGGTGCTGTAGCAGGGCGTTGAAAAGCAAGCAAATGCAGGAATTGCACCTGCTGCATGCATAAATGCAGAGAACTCAGAGAAACACATAAAAGGGAATGGGTGATCCAGGGTGGGGTGGTGTGAATGTCGCTGAGGTAGCCTTCTGTCGCACCCTGCCATCTGGAGAAGTTATAAAGGGTGCCAGGGCAAGGAATGGAGCTGACCCAAGTGCAGGGACATGGATTTAATTAAATAATGAAGGTGAGAAAAAACTGAACTAACACAAGACTTCAGGATAACACAAAAACAAATGCACTGAACAAAGGGAACAGACTAAGGCTACCGGATCCCTGTGGGGAGAAACAAAGCTATAAATAATAAAGGATTGGTAATGAACTTAAAGGTTCACTCGGTTAGGCCTAAAAAAAATAAATGTTGGTTTCCGATTTGTTGACAGTTCTAGACATAGGTAGGTAAGGAATTTATTTTATTTTTATTTTTTTCCCCGTGGAAATATGGAAATTTTGAAAATTTATTTTATTTTATTTCCTTCCACAGCAGTGCTGTTTCATATAAAGACTATTGACATTGGCATAATTTCCCAAAGCTATCTCAGTGCTAAGGGCATATTCTATACTTTAGTATAGTTGAACGAAGCTCTTAGCGCAACATGCCTTTGCGAAACCAGGTCGTTGACTGTACTAGAGTACATGTAGAATATCTCTTACAATGTTACAAAAATGCATGCTGATTTTGTATAGTTTTTTTCTTTTCCTCTTTCTGATGGCAGTCATTAAATTTAGAAGCAGTAAACAATTTTGAATAGCACATTTATTTAACACAATGTTGACATTGGTCAACTTAAAACTGGCACTGCATAATCTTAACAATAATATGTACAGTATGTTAACTTAACATACAGATATGCTTTAGGCCTAACATTAGAGCTCTACACAGTTTATGCAGTGGGTAAAGTGAGAACAAAAATCTGTTCTGTAGAAATTGTGGTGACAGCTCAGAGTGAGAGTGACAACACTCATTCACCATTCTAAATATGTCCCATTACAGGCCAACAGAGGCCTACTGGAAGTAGAGGGCAGAGGTTCTGCTGCAACACAGTTAGAACAAGAGATATATTGGAAAGGGTACAGTTAAATAGTTTCCTCCTGGGCATGTGTCAACAAACCTAATGCTGATGTAGGTTAGCTACTGTACTGTTGAAAGATGAGGACATGGTGAACGCAATTAAGAAAAAAGCAAATGGGACACAACCCCACATAAAACTGTGTGTTTGTGTGTTCAAAACAGTCATTTCTCCTTTCCGTATGGTCTGGCCACAATGTTCTTCTTGCCAGCTGCAACACAAACTTGGCAGCAAGGTAAGACTGTTTTGAATTTGGCCAGCAGTGATGGTGAGATGTTACCGTTAGTCCCTTCACAGTGTGAGCACAGATCCTGCCTTCCAAATGGCGCACGGTAGTAGGCCAAGTCAACAGGATCCCCGCATGAGAGTGCCAGCTGAACCTAGTGGGCAGAGTATCACAAATATTGCATACTATTTTACATGAGCATTTTCAACTCATTTGGTAACAACATGCTTACAACGCTGATAAAATTCTTCAAATTTTCAGCTTATATTCACCTGGACAGTTGACGCAAGGGCATGACTTGGCTCCAGGATGGGGCTCCCACAGGTGTAGTCTGAATCTGAAAGTGCCTCTACTAGTGTGGTCTGGTGGCGAGAGGAGAGGAGCCGCATCGAGTAGATGACTCTTGGTTTAGAACATTCCTGGCAACTGACAAGTGCCCGTGCGTGTTGGGCAGTAAACAGTCCTGGGTCTTATTGTTGCTCCTCCAGTGCATCTGACATAAAATAGTCGTGAGCTGCTGGTGTTTATGGGACAGTTGTGCATAAGGTCGGTGGGTGTCATCTGTGTCAGTGCTCAAAACATCATCCAGTGGCAGGTAATGGTCACCTATTTCAATCAAAAGTACAACACATACATGCATTACATTACATATTTTGCTTAAAGCAAGTTTAAAACCAGTTTAATATTAAAGCAGGTTCATTTGGATGGTCCACAAAGCCCTTTTGATTTTTAAACAATAAAGGTATTGGTTGTGGTACACTACTTACCAGAGGCATCAAGCGTTGGGTCTGGAAGCCAGATTATCCTGTCAAGCGGGAGGACTGGTACAGAACAGCATGCAGTGTTGTCACATTTTCGTATCTGAGACAGGTACTGGCGTCGCCTGCAGTGTTGCTGAACCCACTCGGTGAAAATGCATCATTTTCTGCTTGTGACTTTGTCACAGTTGCAGGGTTGATTGCGGGGAAGAGCGAGTTGATGACCTGGAGGACTTCTTCTTCCTCTGCTTCTGTGGCCGCATCCATTACCCTGATTGGTTCCCCTTTTAACTCTTAACGACTGTACCGTGCTCTTATCGTGTTCAGCACTGGTGCGACTGAAGCGGTCCACGCTTCAACAAGCTCTGGAGTCTTCTCAGCTGCTTTACGGTTTTCTGCCATCGAAGTGCATCTCTTAAGCAGTTTTTCATATCTTTTCTGTTGTCTGCTCTCTCTCCAAGGCACAGTTCTGTAGGCCGATGTTCAGAATGGCCATCACTCTCTCGACCGGATTCTGCCAGCTCTGGCCCGGAGCTGTTCTACAGGCAATGAGCATGTCCAGTCCAATTAACTTGAATGTTGCGATCAGGCTAAGCTGAACTTTGATGAAAAAGGTGCAGTGTTCTGTTCCACCATCGCTGTATTTAATGTGGATTGGTTTCACTCCAGAAGGGTCCTCCATTGCCAGTCTCACAGTTGCAGCTGCGTTTCGGTAAGGCGTTGACTTTTGAAAGACAGAGTCCTGGACGATAACCTTCACCTTAGATTAGATAAGACTGGATCAATAAGTATTGTTCTTTCCAGGAAATTTGTTTACATGTCTGTACAAGGTGCAACACACATCATAAAACATATGCCCCTAATCCAAGTCGACAAACAGTTTTACTTAATATGCTTAGTGTATGTATTGATCATTATACAGTAGCCTACCTTGCTGTCAGTTCAGTGGCAGAGGGTGTGATTGAAAGTCGACCTCGGACCCCTGTGGACAAGGGCTCCCCAGGTTCCCCAACAGGGATCTTGGCTTTGTCATCAATAAACAAAACAAAAATGTCTGAGCCAACTGATGCATGCGCAGACGCAATTACTTAATGAGCGCTGCACCGAGGTGTGCATCACTGTGAGTTGCCCGGAGCTGTCAAAGCTGGATTTTATATTTTGGCTCAAAACGTGAAGTTCAAAGCCTGCCTTGTGTATGGATTCTGTGGAGCAAACTGAAGTCGTACAAGAGCTTTACTTGGTACCCTGGTTCCTTCAGGGCACCTGATCTTCACTCATTCTATGAGATCCTTTAGTGACAGCCATTCTGACTGGTGGGCAGTTCCGTGTCTTCTCTCATCTGTGGCAGTGACTTCATTTACCAGCTCTTCCATCTTTCGAAAGAAATCCTCGAAGTTGTCACCAGGTCGACCTGAGTTGATGGTGTGCAAGTCAGTGATGATTCCAGGCTCTCCCTGCAGAGCCACTTGGATTCGCTGGTTCATTAGAGGATTGGATGGAGCAGAGGCATCATGGGTGAGGTCCCGGTAGATGGCTTCTACGATACTTGGTGTCACTCTGGCCACATTGTTAAACTTTTTCTTGAACTGTTGCGTCATGTTCCTGAGAGAGAGAGAGAGAGAGAGAGAGAGAGAGAGAATAAAATGTTTTATTAAAATAAATAAAGGTGAGCAAAATGTGTTATAGCTTAGCCTATCTGTTCATCATTTTATATTCTGTATACTTTAATCTAGAATGGTGACACCAGTCTTGTTTCCAACTGGCTGGTATTTTAGGACATCAACAGGGACAGACAGCTGGATTCGGTTGATGAAGTCAAACCTTTGCCATGAGCTTGCGAACGGTTGAACAAGGTGTACATGCTCATCCAAGACCACTGGCTTAAGAGTTTCGGTTTGAGATAAAACTTTGTCTAGCAACCGGTATGACACTGCTACATTTGGGGTGTCTGTATGATGTGTCACAGAAATGTTCTCCAATATGGCTCGAACAGGACTACTTAAGCTCTGGTTTTCAGACATATGCCTACACTTCTTCTTCAGGACTTCTGAATACTTATGAAGGCATGTAGCAAGACTGATTATGTCCTCTCGTAGTACTTTCCATGCATTAGATGAGTACATGTAAGGCTTGTCTGACAAAGACAACAGAGCTTGTGAGTGACTTTCGAGAATAACAGAAGACATGGGTTACTCCTTTACTTTCTTTCTCTTGACTTCATTGTAACCCTCAAATTCCCAGCATGATGTTACAGGAGTCACCTCAGGGTTGTGAACAGATGCATCGTTGATTGTTGTTTTCTGGTTTGTGATGTACCAAAGGCAATTTGTTAGAATCTGAAAATATTAATAAACAAAAGAGTGTTAGTAAGCTGTTTCCGAGATTTAAAATAGTAACACGTTAGGCTATTATCTATTCTTTGACTCTGACCTGACCCTCAATATGAATGTGGAGCTAGGTGAAACTACATTCAGCTGGCGAGAGTCAGGCTAGGTTGAATCAGACACATAATGTTTTGGTAACACTTTATAACAAGGGGACATGAATCATGTTGTTATCATGCATTACTTCATGCATGATTTACTCATGACTTCATGATTCATGCATGATTTCATGCATAAATGCACCATGACACATCATGAGTTAACATGAATTTGTGCTTAATCATGTCTGAATTTATGCAATGACATCATATCAGCTAAGGCATTACTTACTGTAATGAATTTATCATGAATCAATAGTAATTAAGCATGATCATGATGAGTTCATGGTTTATTAAAGATGTAGAATCTGAACATATGGCTGATAAGCTCGATCCAGAGCCAGCAGTAAAACTTTTATGACATTCCCCTAGGATGTTCCTGCGGCCTGCCTGTGGGGGGTAGTATCTCTGGCTTTGCTCGACGGAGGGCAGAGTCGCAAAGCCCTGGCTGCCCCAAAACTCCTGTGAGAGTCATATCACTGTCCCCAAAGTCCAGTTACATTAATCTGTTTAAAATAATCTAAATCTCCGGGAAATTCATAATATGTTTATATGTTCAATATCCTGTGAAGAAACCAATTAAGCAATACACCACTCCATCTTAAGGCTGTTTTCATGACAACTGCAACATATTAGTACATATTCCTATCATGTTTGGTCTTGTTATTCTCAGGGGAATCCAAGGAGTTGAATGGAGCATGTTTCATTTCCCTTGAAATTCTAATTCATTCCCTTTGTGGAAACTCCTGAAAAATTGGTCAGATTCTGCTCTCCTCTCTATGCTAGATGGTTTTATTACCCCAAATGGTGGAGAACCCAAATTCGACCACCCCGATCAAAGGTGTGGGTTTGGCTTAAAACCAAGAGTTTCTAGCCATTGGGAGAGACTAGCATTTCAATCTCCACGCGTGCGGAAGGGCGTGAGTAGTCTTTTAATTATGGAGAATCACATTTAGATCTCCCACGTACAGAAGGGCGTGAGTAGTCTTTTAATCATGGAGAATCGCATGCCACCTCGCTCGGCGTGCTTGGGTCTGCGTGTAAGTAGCAGATCTAGGTAGGCGGGGAGGGATGGCATCTGAGTTCTCCCCAGGCACGTGGTGCGGCCTCCATTTTTCCAGGTATGCATTTATTATCTCTTTCTAAATTGTGTGTAACTTGTAACTGGCTTAACGTTGATTTGTTTGATCCAAGTTTGTGCCTACTTGGTGATTACATTAATGTTATTCCTTTCAGCTTGCAAGGTCTCCGTGACTCTTAACACTTGTACATTCTCTCTAGCCATGTTACGACTGGTACTTAGGGGCGATTTCTTACTATTCCAGACTAGCTAGCTGATGTTGTAGGTAGTGATGGGTTTTAAGTTAGATTGCAAATTATGGTCTACTCCTAAAGGGTTTATGAAGTACAGGTCCTGAGGATTCTATCTGAAGAATATCCCTAGGCTGAGAAGCCGGTATTCGATTGACCTTCTTAAGGGACCCTTGGGTGTACATAAACCTGGGTTCATGATATGTTTATGCTCAGCGCTACTTTGTTTATGTCTAGATGCTGCAATCATGGTCATTTCTTCCATCCTCTAGAACTATCACCGAACTAAGATCCGGCAGCGGCGTTTATTACCCTAGGGGCATTAGCTCAGTAACAATGGTTTTCACAGACGAGTCTGATGGCGTTGCTGGAGTCAGATTAATTGTAACCATTGTGTTTTTGCGGCCCGTCTTTGGACGGAGAAAAATATCCATTTTTATTGTGATTCACACCAGCCAGGAAGAATTAACACCAGCCAAAAATAAGACTTGAAACCTTCAGCCCTCTGCAATGTCCGTATTTTGGTATTGTTTTGTGGGGTTCTACAAAGACAATCGTGTCACTTTTGGCCGAATCGAAATAGAAATTTTCATCATGTTTAAGCCCCCTTTACTAAAGTGCTAGGTATATTAGCTTGTCCTTTTTTTTATGCCATGAATTAATTTAATTAATTTCTCATGAAATCATTGTGTTTGTGCCCCCTCAACTAAAGTGGTGGCTATACATGCTTTTATCACAACCGATGCGCAAAATGCTATGGCTAAGGAACCATTGAATGTCATGAATCAAATCTTACTTTCTCATGAATTCATCGTGTTTGTGCCCCCTCAACTAAAGTGATGGACAAACGGTGGCTTTCATTACAGCATATTTGTGAAATGCTATTGCTAAGGAACCATTGAATGTCATGAATTAAGGCTTACTTTCTCATGAATTCATTGTGTTTGTGCCCCCTCAACTAAAGTGGTGGACAAACCACTTTCATTACAACAAATTTGTGAAATGCTATTGGGAAAGGATCAAGGAGATTTATTTGTCACATACATAGATACACTCGCGTAAAACATGTAGTGAAATGATGTAAAAAGTCCAGAGAAAGAAAGAAAGAAAGAAGGGTAGGAGGTGGGGAACTAACAGTTCAGCATGCCAGGAGTCATCTTAATGTAGGCTAGCCTAGCCCATGCTCAGCAGCCAAATCATGATACATGAAGTAAGAATGAAATAATGGATGAAAACGCCTATTTTCGATTCTGACAAAAGTGAAACGACTGTCTTAAATGAACCATGAACTCATCATGATCATGCTTAATTACTTTTGATTCATGATGAATTCATTACAGTAAGTAATGCCTTAGTTGATATGTCATTGCATGAATTCAGACATGATTAAGCACAAATTCATGTTAACTCATGATGTGTCATGGTGCATTTATGCATAAAATCATGCATGAATCATGATGAAGTCATGAGTGAATCATGCATGAAGTAATGCATGATAACAACATGATTCATGTCCCCTTGTTATAAAGTGTTACCGATGTTTTTTTTTCCCCCAGATTAATATTTGGGCATCATACTGGATTTAGGCCATTTCATGTTCATTTTCAGAATCATAGCCTCTTTATTGTTCCTCGCTGAGGTGTACAGTAAGCTAGTCTCTTGCTAACGTTAGCTAATGTTACTGAAGTGACACAGAAACACTTTATTAGCGGGGAAAATTTTAATTATGGTCAGGTTTCACATCAAAAATGTAGTCAGTTTAGCTAGCTAGTTAGCCATCACTCACTGTGAGTAAATGCGTCCCTTGGTTGGTGCATTCATCTCAGGAAAAACCAACTCCTCGGTTCTTCAGGCTTATAATCAAATCGTTCCTCAACTCCTCTTTACTCGTTTGCGCAGCTTTACCTTGTGGTAAATGGTTTCGTTGCTGGGCATGGAACAACAAGTCAAATGCCGACGGATGGCTAGTGTTGGAGGTCGAGGGCACAGGTTCGTCAGGAAGGCAGGTGAATGAGATATATTAAAACTGAAAAAAGGAGACGACGCCACAGACGATTTGCTCGCCTGAAACTGAAGAGATGTCTGTCCATTTGTCACCCCTATCCATCCTCCCACTAGCCGAAACAAAATTACACCTGCACGTTTTAACTTCTTCAAGTAGCTCATTAAACGTTTTCGATCCAAATTTAATAACTTTTGAAGCCTCCTTACAAGGGCAATTCACCGTGACCACGCATATGTCTAGCGATGCCGTCGCCATTGTTTTTATGGGTACAGATCACAGAAAAACAGAAGCACATTATACATTGCAGCGCAGGCGTGGTGAATGACATCGATTATAGTCTCGTGGAAATCGAAAAATACACTATTACTTTTCTTTCTTTCTTTCTTTCTTTCTTTTTTACAGAAGCTTGTAAAATTAATTTGAGTATCAAATTTGAGTATTAATTTTATTTTATTAAGTCCAATAAAATAATTTGGGTCGCACGCAAATCAACAGGGTCGGTTGGCAACCGGAAACTTAAATTTATTTTTTCTAGGCCTTAGAAAATTTTTTGGCTATTTTCGAAGAAATTGATCATATGTAGCAAATTAATATGCATCACACATTTGTAAAAAAATTTTTTGGCTATTTTCGAAGAAATTGATCATATGTAGCAAATTAATATGCATCACACATTTGTAAATGCTTTCTATAACTTTTAATCATTATTTGAAAACTAAAATTTGGCTGGTTTGTACGGTCTTAAGCCCCACCCCTCAAAAAAGTCTTTGCACACGGACCTCATAGTCATATGACCTGTGACGTGTGAAAAGTAAGTTGAAAACATTCCCAACTGATCGACTAGTGGTTTGTTCTATACTGATAATTGATTTTGCCTTGATCAATCCTTGATTTCGTTGATTTTGAGATAACATTCATCAATATGCCAAAGAGGTGTGAAGTGGTAGGCTGTAACAAACCTCCAAACGATGGTATGAGTTTATGTCACTTCCCAAAAAAAGAGATGCCAAGTCTCACGTATTCGGTAGAGTCTCTGGCCTCTTAGTGGCATTCACCTTCCTGCGCCTAGGTTCGCAATTTTCCAATCAGCGCGCACTGCAGAAATTCACTCACGGAATTGAAGTCATTGTGCATTAAGTTAATCAGTTTCACGTGCATTACGGTGGATTTCCCCACTACTGTCACGGAAATCGATTATGACACGGAAATTCTCTCGCAGGTCTTTACTGGGAGATTGAAAGTAATGGAATTGCAGAAAGACGTTTCAGGTGGTCTTGTTTCTTTAAAACAATTTAGACAATCATGAAACATCTCAGATAACATAGCAGGCGTTGGCCCAACGTTGGCATTGGTTGGCAGCGTCAGAGTTGGAATTCCAACGTTGGGCCAACATTGAACCAACATTAGTTGCCCAACCTATTTATTTGGTTGCTTGCCTTACGTTGGTTCAATGTTGGCCCAACGTTGGAATTCCAACTCTGACGCTGGCAAACAACTAAATAAATAGGTTGGGCAACTAACGTTGGTTCAATGTTGGCCCAACGTTGGAATTCCAACTGTGACGCTGCCAACCATTGCCAACGTTGGGCCAACATTGAACCAACATAAGGCAAACAACCAAATAAATAGGTTGGGCAACTAACGTTGGTTTAGCGTTGGCCCAACGTTGGAATTCCAACTCTGACGCTGCCAACCATTGCCAACGTTGGGCAAACAACTAAATAAATAGGTTGGGCAACTAACGTTGGTTCAATGTTGGCCCAACGTTGGAATTCCAACTCTGACGCTGCCAACCATTGCCAACGTTGGGCAAACAACTAAATAAATAGGTTGGGCAACTAACGTTGGTTCAATGTTGGCCCAACGTTGGAATTCCAACTGTGACGCTGCCAACCATTGCCAACGTTGGGCCAACATTGAACCAACATAAGGCAAACAACCAAATAAATAGGTTGGGCAACTAACGTTGGTTTAGCGTTGGCCCAACGTTGGAATTCCAACTCGGACGCTGCCAACCATTGCCAACGTTGGGCAAACAACTAAATAAATAGGTTGGGCAACTAACGTTGGTTCAATGTTGGCCCAACGTTGGAATTCCAACTCTGACGCTGCCAACCATTGCAAACGTTGGGCCAACATTGAACCAACGTAAGGCAAAAAACCAAATAAATAGGTTGGGCAACAATAAAAGTGGGAGTTCCCATGTTGGAGAACAAACGGGTGTTCAGCTATTTGAAGGAGGGGTTGTTGGTCGTCTGAGGTTGGCCCCATTTAGCTAGCTATTATTAATATGATTTTTATCATCATTATTATTGGTCTTGATATTGTAATTAAGTTGTGTAATTGTTTGATTGTAATGACTTGATTATTAATTGCTGTGTAAATGAATATTATAACTTGCAGACTTCATCCATATCAGACTCCTCTTTACATTCAAGTTTTAGAATAAAGACCCATGGTTAGGCCAATAACATGTGGCAGCAGCCTTGGCACTATTTGATCTTCTCCTGCGTGTTGTTGAAGCTAAGCAGGTATAGGCCTGGTGAGTTCCTGGATAGGAGACCAATTCAAGTTGGTGGGCTTGTTGTGATCCTTCCCTCAGTAATGGGTTATGAGCCAACTTATTGCCAACCTTTACATATGCGTTGGCAACACAATGTTGGCCCAACGTGTCCCCGACGGCCAAAATGACGTTGGCCCATCGTTGGCGTGTGACGTCAGGCCAACGTCTGTGACAACGTTGGGCCAACTCTGGCATGTTATCTGGGATGCATTCATTCTTTTCCCTAAGCAAAGAGAAGCACGAGAATTTCTGAGTCATAATTGCTTTTCCATGTTGCTTGTGGTGAGGTCCACCATTACGCAAGTGCAACTGAAACTTCAATGCACAAGGATTTTTATTCCGCGTGAGAATCTCATGAATAAGCTTTCATTGAATAATTGCAGTCTACGGTGAATAAGCCTAAAAAATGCGTTGGACCTACATCGAATGTGTGAGACTTGGGATCTCTGAGATCTGTTCTCATTCTGACTCCCCACTTGCTCAGCTGCTACCCCGCCAGGCCCAGCAAGGGTAGCCCATGGCCCAGCCTTGCTGTGCGGCTTCGTTGTTAACGTCTATGTAAGAGTGAAGACGAGCTGACAAGTGAGCTAGTGTTTACATTGCTTTGTTAGTAACTTAGTATCGATGATCATTGTTGTTGTTGTTGATGATGACATTCAAATTTTGCATTTGTGTTTGTTTCTGAAACACTGTCCATATTGTGATCCTAGACACCGGGGACTACTAGGACTTTGGTACGGCACATAATGATTAAGGCGAAAGCGAAACCCAAACATAAACACAAGCAACCGGTTCATGCGAGTATGAAGTTGCCGTGTTTCTCAGTCGCTTACTATGTTCGAAGTCCAAAATTAGCACTCATTTTGTGTAGTATACAGTGCAAGAACGTGTAACACTATTGTACACGTGTTAAAGACCAATGCAAACTTTTTGTTTTGCAATCCCAGATGAGATCAGAGCTTTGTTCGCGTAAAAGTTAAAAACCCCCAAAATCTGGACAGTTTGTGTCAAATCATATAATTGGGTATGTAGAAAATGTATCGATAAGAATATTCGTCCCAAATAAGAAAACTATAACTTTTCTTTGTTTCACAAAACGGCTGTTGAAATGAGGAGTGAAACATGTCATTTTCGGCACTAGCTCCGGCGCAATTTCTCATATGTGGCAGCCGATTAGCCAATCACTCGCAAGTTTTAAGGAGAGGTCTCAAAGTGTCTAGTTTCTTCCTTTTTTTTGCCAATATGACATACAATTACGAAAGTTAAATGCTGGATTTGTGAATTGCAGGCCATAATACATGTCTACAGTGTTTTTTTCCTAACTTAGTAGACCTTTAAAGGAAATAGGCGAGCATAATTAAGGTGCAGAAACTAATAGCAATTGATATATTAGTGAAGGGCAGGTGGCCAGGAGTTGGAATGCCAAAGGGGAGTGGCAATGTCTAAAGAACTTCAGGCCCCACTTGCCTCACTTAAAGTCAATGTTCATGATTCAACAATAAGAAAGAGACTGGGCAAAAATGGCATCCATGGGAGAGTTCCAAGGCAAAAGTCTAGTCGCACATTTGCCAAAAAACATCTTGATGATCCCCATATATTCTGTGGACTGACAGGACAAAAAGTTTAACTTTTTGGAAGGTGTGCTTCCCGTTATATCTGGCATAAAACTAAGATAGCAATTCATAAAAAGAACATTATACCTACAGGCAAATATAGTGGTAGTAGTGTGATGGTCTGGGGCTGCTTTGCTGCTTCAGGACCTTGACAACTTGCCATACTTGATGGAACCATGAATTCTGCCCTCCACCAGAAAATCCTGAAGGAGAATGTCCAACCATCAGTTTGTGAGCTCAAGCGCACTTGGGTATTGCAGCAGGAGAATGATCCAAAACACACCAGCAAGTCCACGTCTGAATACCTTAAAAAAACTAAATGAAGGGTTTGGAGTCGCCGAGTCAAAGTGTGGGCTTAAATCCAATTGCGATGCTGTGGCATGACCTTAAACAGGCTGTTCATGCTCGAAAACCCTCCAATGTGGCTGAATTAAAACAATTCTCCAAAGAAGAGTGGGCCAAAATTGTGATGGCTGGTGTTTTGAGACGCCAAAAGTAGCGGCCAAAACGAAAGGAAGTTCAGCAAAATAAGAGACAAACCGACAAAAAGGGAGAGAGAGACTCACGCTTCCAACGGACAAAGATCTAGTCCGGGTGCAAAAGGAAGCAACCCGAGGACTGGAAAGAAATAAATGGAAAATCTCGGCTACCGAGAACGAGATATGGCACCAGACGGTGCACAGAAAGAGAGAAACAAAGAGAGAAAGATTTGCTTGCTGACTAGCACTTTCCTCTTCAAAACTGATTCCACAAACAATTCTCTTGCTAGACACCTTACCGACTATGAGAGGATAGTTACACTGACACTCTAGAAAGCTCGCCAGCCTCCAAAAACCATGACAGGACCCCTCAAGGGACAGCTCCATAAGTCCCTAAGGAACCCTATGCGCAGAACTCAGGAATAAGCGTGGGATCCAGAATACCCCGAGAAGGGACCCAGCAGTGGCTATATCCCTCCCAGTCCACAAGAAACTGGACCCCACAATCAACATACCTCCCAGCAAGAATGCAGCGCAAAGTGTACACCGGCCCCCCCTCTACCATTCGTGGTGGTGGTGGGGGTGTGTCGGCAGGTGCTAGGTGTTAACCGGCTTAATCCGGGAGACATGGAATGATGGATGGATGCGTAAAGATAAGGAATGAGGTATTTAAAGCAAAACTGGATTACAAAAACAAACTTGAAACAGAATTCAGCAATATGAACACCAAGCAAGCCTTCCAGAAGGTGAAAACCCTAACCGGATGTGAACCCAAATCCCTATGTACAGTTAGTGACTCGAAAACCTTCACCATAGACCTGAACACATTTTGCACCGTTTTGACAACCAGGACTTCTCATCCGAGTGTCAGGCTCTGCTGAGAGCCCTCCCACCACCAGACCCTGAAGAACCGGCCCCTATCACTGAGGAGGAGGTATGGCACCAGCTGAGCCATTGCAAGCCAGGCAAGGCTCTAGGGCCTGATGGCATCCCAGCCAGGGTGCTTAAGACCTGTGCCATGGAGCTCTCTCCAATACTGCACTCACTTTTCTGTCAATCATACCGTACTGCCACAATACCCACACTATAGAAAACTGCTACCATAATCCCAGCACCAAAAAAACCTAGACCCACAGAACTTAATCATTATCACCCCCAATAATCTGGACGTAAACTGAGGGCCTCGGTCTGAGACAAAATCTTGTGGAAGCCCATGCAGCCGGAACACATGGTTAACTACAAGAAAGGCCGTCCCCTGCGCTGAAGGCAGCTTTGGTTGCGCAACAAAATGAGCAGCCTTAGAAAAAATGGTCAACCACGACCAGGATGACCGTGTTGCCATCAGATACAGGCAGCCCAGTGACGAAATCCAGTGCAATATGCATCCAAAGGTGCCTCGGAAAGGGCAATAGTCGCAGCAGGCCAGAGGGAGGGAGGTGGGAAGCATTGTTCCTGGAGCAGATGCCACAGGCGGCAACCAATTCCTGAATATCCCTCATCATACCCGACCACCAAAAATGCCAGGAACTGCCTAGTCCGACGTGCTCCCAGGTGCCCAGCCAAGCGGAAAGAGTCTCCCCACTGGAGGACCTGTGGCCCAACTCTAGGCGGGACAAACAAACAGCCAGGAAGCTCCTCCCCAGGACTGGGATTTGTCTTCAAAGCCTCTTGAATCAACGCCTCAATTTCCTATTGAATGGGCCCCACAATCTGAGCAGCTGGAATAACTGGCTCCGGGGAAGATTGCGATCACAGCGGTCATAAATCCGTGAAAGGCTTAATGTTTTCAGAGCCAGTAAGTCGGCGTAAAACTAAAGCAGTTAAAGAACTATGACCACCGCGCCTGCTGGGAATTACGTCGTTTGGTTTGCTGAATATACTGGAGATTTTTATAGTCTGTCCATACCACAAAAGGGTGTTCAGCTCCCTCCAACCAGTGGCGCCACTCTTCAAGCCAACTTCACCGCCAATAACTCCTGGTCACCAATGCTGTAATTCCGTTCTGCGGCAGACAAAGACCGGGAAAAATATGTGCATTGGTGTAGCTTATTATCCCAACGAGGGCGCTGGGACAAAATAGGACCCAAGCCAACCTCCGAAGCATCCACCTCCACCACAAATGGGAGAGAGGGATCGGGCAAAACCAGAACGGGCTCTGAACTAAAATGTTTCTTTAATTCCTGAAAGGCAGCATCAGCAGCTGGAGACAAAAAAAACACCGAGGAGGTATTCTTTCTGGTGAGCGCAATGATGGGGGCAGCAACCGCGCTAAAATTACAAATAAACCTATAAAAATTAGCAAAGCCCAAGAAGTGTTGGACCTCCTTCACACTTTGAAGGGCAGGCTAATTCCTGACCGCAGCCACCTTGTCCGATCCATGCGGACTGACCCCTTGGAAACGATAAAGCCAAGGAACGAGACAGTTTGGGCGTGGCAAACACATTTCTCGGCCTTGACAAAAAGCTTGGCATTTAGGAGGGCCTCAAGCACACGTCTGACGTGTTGTTTATGTTCAGAGTATTGAAGAAAAAATCTAAATGTCAAGATAAACAAAGACGAATTTCTCCAACATCTCTTAGAAGATGTCATTAACGAGTGACTGAAACAACGAGGGGGTGTTGACCAATCCAAACGCCAAGACCAAATATTCGTAGTACCCATCATGAGTGTTAAGTGCTGTTTTCCACTCGTCCCCCTCCCGAATGCGAACCAAGTTATCAGCGTTACGGAGATCTAACTTTGTAAAAAATGACACCTCCTGCAGACGTTCAAATGCAGAATTAATTAACGGAAGGGGGTTTCGGTTTTTAATGGTGATCTTATTTAAACCCCTGTAATCAATACAGGGTCTCAGACCGCCATCCTTTTTTCCCACAAAAATCCCCCGCTCCGGCAGGAGATGTGAATGGCCAAATAAAACCATTAGTGAGAGCTTCCTGAATAAAGGGTAAACCCTCAGGCCCTGACATTGAGTACAGCAAACCCCTAGGAGGAGCAGTGCCAGGGTAGAGATTGATCTCGCAATCGTATGGACGATGGGGAGGTAACGTCAATGCTCGTTGTTGACTAAAAACTTTGGCGAGATCAGCATAATCATTAGGAACATGAGACGGCAAACTTAAGTTCAGGGTGGCCCCAAATTCCTCACCCTGCTCAGAATATAATGTCTCGGTGACTAATTCAGAATCGAAAAAATCCTCTCAAAGGTAATCGTTGGCGTTGCCCACAATTAATGCCAGCTGGCCCAAGAATCCAATTGTGGGCAAAATGATATCGTCCTTGAGGAGAGAAACAAAGAAAGCTTGCCAGCCTCCAAAAACCATGACAAAAATTCCTCCACAGTCATATAAAAGACTCATTGCCATTGAGGGTGACACAAACAGTTATTAGGCTAATTACTTTTTCACATAGGGCCAGGAAAGTTTGGATAGCTTTTCCCCTCAATACATGAAATCATCATATAAAAACTGCATTTTATCTTTACTCAGGTTTTCTTTGTCTAATATTAAAATTAGTTTGATCTAAAACTGGCTGAATACTGTAAAATGCAGGCTTTGGTCAAAAAAGAGCTAAAGAATGCTAGAAGACTGTATGAAAGACAAATTGCAGAGGGGGCAAAAACTAACCCTAAGCACTTCTTTCAGTACTGTTGCAGAAAAAGGAAAGTCAAAGAGCAGGTTAAGTTCATAAAGAATAAAAATGGATTGCTGCTATATGATGATAAGGATATTGCAGCTACCTTAAACAGTTACTCTGTCGGGAATTTTACCTCAGAGCGGGTCTTTATTCAGCCAGAGGGCATGTCCAATGCTCAAGATTATTTAGCTGAAATTGAGGTTAGGGATAACAAAGTGTTAGACGAGTTGCATAAACAAAAGTCAGATAAGGCGGCGAGTCCTGATGGCTAGTGAGTTAGTGAGATCATCTTTAAGCCGACATCTTCAGACGATCTTTACAAAATACCAAATTATTGGAAACAGGGCAATATAATTAGTCCCCCCAGGAATCTGCGGAGAAAAGTGTTGATTCCGCGGAGAACATTCCTGATTCTGCGGAGGGCAATTCTTGATTCCGCGGCTTGAAAGTTGATTTTCCGCGGGCATTAAAAAAAAAACCTAAAATGACCAGTTATAAAGCAAATTTATGTAATAATGAAGCAAAAATTCTCTTATGAAATTATTCGCAATACCAAAACACTGCGAAACATTGTGGTTATAAAATAAGCAGCATCAATATTCTTTTTGTCCCTCTTGAGCAGATTATTTGCATAACTTATAAAGTGCAAAACATTTCACCAAACTATGGGTGAACGAGGCTTAGTAACTGAACAAGTGCCAAAGATCAAAGTGAAGATTTAAACAAAGTGTACTCTATTCACTGTATCCTCAGGATATTGTAAACATTACTGCATACCATAGACTGTATAAAAAGATGGATGAAGCTACCGTGATGTCACCCACTGGTTCGAAGATGAAGAAGTGAATCGAAGATCCGGGGAGGAAAGTGGCTCTGGATCTGATCATATCGGACGAGGACCAGAGGATAGCGACGCCCCAGAAGCATATTCTGGCTTTATACTTTATTCTAGTTTATATGGGACCATAATACACGAAAATGAATGCCATGGTATATCGAAGGAGACCTGAAACTTGCTATAGCTAACATAAAATGATGTGAAAAATCATTATTTAAATTAAAAATCAGGTCGGAAAGTAGGATCATTTTCTCATAGACTTCTATTGCATTGAACTTCTTTCTGCAACCACTGACGTCGCCATCTGCTGGCCATTAAATAGAATGCCATTTTACGGTACTTCCACATGGGCTTCTTTTTTCAAATCAGGGTGCTGCGTCCATCTTTTTATATAGTTTATGCCGCATACAGCAGAAAAAAATCAGTTTCCGTAACCAGCAGCACCAGCTGTGAGTCTTAAATCCCGTTTATCTGACCGCAAAATCTAGCGGTCGGGATGAAAAATACATGTAAAATATAAAATTCTGCACCTCGCCCTATATTCCGTGGACTGCTTTGATTTCTGCGGAGGGCTTTGAAATCTGCGGTAAATTCCGCGATTGCGGAATCGCGGATTCCTGGGGGGACTATATGATAACAGTATATCAGAAAGGGGTCCGTACTGAGCCAGGAAATTACAGGCCAGTCAGTTTAACTTGCATTGCGTGCAAAATCCTGGAATCTATCATAAAAGATGAGCAGGATTTATTTCTTTAACGTAATGATATCTCGAGGGATAGCCAACATGGTTTCCGTAAGGGAAGGTCAACCCTGACAAACCTTCTACCAAGACTTATGACCAGAGCAGGGCTTATGGCATCATATATTTGGATTTCCAGAAAGCATTTGACACAGTACCGCATAAGAGACTAATTTTTAAAATGAGCTCCATTGGAGTTCTGAAGTGGATTCAAAACTGGTTGCAGGTGTTGTGATTCTGCTTTGACCATGTTCATGCCCTGTTTATTCTGACTGCCTTTTGTGTTTTTTTTAATATTTGCCATGCCTGACTATTCTTTGTATTATGAATTTTGAATTGGTTACTTTGATTTGTCATGTTTTATCTTAGTTTACTTTTCCATGTTTTACTTTTTGCAATATCACATTCCGGTTCATGTTTTCCATTTTGCTTTGCACTTTGTCACCCCCGTCTGGTCTCATGTCTAGTCATTGCACACAGCCCCATTCTTGTGTTTCACTCTTCGGGTGATTTATTGGATTCTGGTTTTCAAACTTCCTTCTCGTTTGCTGGCTTCACTCTTCTTTTCTATCTACTAACAATACTAACAGTTTATTATTTTCTCCTGAGATTACTAACAACAACTAACCTTGGATATAATACTAACTTACTAACGAGCACCAGGGATTTGTATATTTGCACTAACTAATTGAATAACAAGCTCTCAGCACTCGCCCTGTTCTAGTCTCCGCCTCTTTGCTCTCCCTGAGTAGCTGTGATGCATTTTCTGTGAATGCTCAAATCTGATCGTGCTGTCCTGTTTCTCATTATCTATTGTAATGTGAATATAGGCCACTGGATGGCAGTATTTACCTTTTTTTGTTAAGCTCAGACTGGAGCTAGGTTTGGGCATGTTTCGGGCATGTCTGAAACAAGTCCCAGAGAAAAGAAAAAAAAAAGTCTAAAAGGTGGGAGGGGTCTGCAAAAGAGTATATAAAGAGGAGAATTGAGACAGTAAAGTGGTAGGAGAAATTGCAAGAAGAAGGATACATGTGACCAGACCTGTCATTCTGTTCAAGACCTGTGAAGTTTCTTTTGTGGATTTATGCCTGTGTTAGAGCATTTTCCTTACCCAGGACATCACAAAGCCACCCCACCAAAAAGGGACTGCAAATATTTCTGTTTTTTGTTGGATTCAATCTTGGTCAGTAGGTTAGTTAGTTGTTTAGTTGACTGTTCATTAAATGTGTTTAAGTTTTCAAACTGTGTCTGTCATCCCTTGCTGTTGCTGTTGGGTTGTAAATGTAAAAACAAATTGGGGCCTTAACAAATTGGGGGCTCAAGTCCCGGGACAGACCATTGTGTGAGTAATTTATTGAAAATCTAACATTTCAAATTGTAAAATTGTTTTTTGAATTTTCCAATAAAAATATATTGACAGATCAGCAGCAATGGATGATTTCTTGGCATCACCAACCGTTGAGGTTTTGAAGTCTTTTAAAAAGACAGAACTGCTAGAAATTTGCAGACATTTAGAGCTGACAGAGGTAAAACCAGCCATGCGAAAACCAAGACTGGCTAGAGAGATAGTTGAATATTACATTGATGAAAATGTGTTTGCACCAGGAGATCTGGAACAGTTTCCAGTAGAAAATCCAAATATAGAAATGGAACTTATATTAAAAATGCTAGAGATTGAAAGGAAGGAAAAAAAAACAAAGAGAATTTGAGAGGGAGGAAAAAGAAAAACAAAGAGAATTTGAGAGAGAGAAAGAAGGAAAGAGCAGAAAGAGAGAGACAGAGAGAGATTTTGAATCAGAGAAGTTGGATAGAGAAGAAAGACTCCAAATGGAGCAACTAAAAATCAAAATTGAAAATGAAAATAAATTTTGTGCTAGCCAGGAGGTAAAACTGGTGCCTCCATTTTCGGAAAAGGACGTAGACAACTATTTCCAGTGTTTTGAAAAGGTAGCAAAGAGTTGCCAGTGGCCAAAGGAACACTGGCCTCTGATGTTGCAAACTGTCCTCAAGGGTAAAGCTCAACAAGCCTATTCAGCTTTGTCTCCAGATGATTCCTCTGATTATGAGAGTGTCAAAAAGGTTATTTTTAGAGCTTATGAGTTGGTTCCAGAGGCTTACCGACAGAAATTCAGGGGTCTGAAGAAATCTTAAAATCAGACTTATGTGGAATTTGCTAATGAGAAGAAGGTTTACTTTGAGCGCTGGTGTACTTCTTTGGAGGTCAAGGATGATTTCAACTCACTAAAAGACATGGTGTTAGTTGAAGAATTCAAGAACTGTGTTAAGGATGATGTTAAGACCTACCTTGACGAGAAGCAAGCACTAAATTTGCAATCAGCTGCCATATTTGCAGATGAATATGTTCTCACACATAAGTCCAAATTTCAGTCTAGCAGTAACAATAGATGGTCCCAATTTCAGAAAAAGGGTTACGGTGATACCCAAGATTCCTCACCCAAAGACAAATCTGGTGATGGTGCTCAAAAACAGGTCTGATCAAAGTGTGAAAGCTGACAGTGACAAAAGTGGTCTAGTTTGCAGTTATTGCAAGAAATCTGGTCATGTTACAACTAACTGTTGGTTCCTTAAAGCTAAGAAAGAAAAAAAAAGGACACCAAACCAAATGCCTTTGTGAAAGCAAGGTTAGAAACCCCTGTAGTAGATGACCGATCTGCTAAATTGCCTGCTTCTGGTGGGGCTAAAAAGCATGATACTGCTGACTTTGTGAGGGAGGAATTTCTTCCATTTGTGTCAGAGGGATTTGTGGCTCTGAATGAGCATACTACTCCTGTCCCCATATATATCCTAAGGGATACCGGAGCTTCTCAGTCACTTTTGTTGATGGACTCCTTGGAGTTACGTGATGAGACCGCTTCAGGGGATTTCATACTTGTACAAGGTATTGAAGGGAGGACTGTATCTGTACCCCTGCGCTCTATATTCTTGAAGTCAGATTTAGTTACAGGACAGGTAAAGGTGGGACATATGTCAAGTCTACCTATAAAGGGTGTTTCTCTGTTGCTAGGCAATGACCTGGCTGGGGGCAAAGTAGTTCCCCCTGTACATCTTACTTCACTGCCAAGCACTGAAGACTGAGATGAGGACCCATCTCTGTATCCTTCTTGCGCAGTGACTCGTGCTATGGCCAAGAAGGCTAAAGAAGAAGATGTTGTGGTGCCATCCAGCACATTGAATAGTCAGGACTCAGGTGGTTCGCCTCATGACTTTGATTGGCCTACTATGGTTTCTCTGTTTGAGAACTTATCAGACACTTTTATCAGTTCATTTTTCAGCCAGCCAGATGGGTTTGGTGATTCTGATGTGTCTGGAGACTAGTCTCTGTCCAGAAAGCGGTTGATTGAGGAGCAAACTAATGATCCTGAAATTTGTGCACGAAGGAGGAGAGCCCTTCCTGATAAAGAAATAGACGCAGTTCCAGTTGGGTATTATCTCAAGGATGGTGTGTTGATGCGGAAGTGGCGCTCTCCTGATATCCCTGCCAATGCAGATTGGGCAGTGGTCAGGCATATTGTTGTTTCGAAGGTCTACAGGAATGAGATCTTAACAATGGCTCATAGTTTACCTTTAGGAGGTCATCTTTGTGTTTACAAGACTGTTGATTAGATCATGAAACACTTCTTCTGACTTGGGCTTGGGAAAGACGTTTCCAACTTTTGCAAAACCTGTCACACTTGTCAGGTAGTTGGAGAACACCAGTTAGACCCACCTGTAGCTCCATTGCAACCTATCCCAGCATTTGGGGAGCCATTCTCTAAGGTCATTGTTGATTGTGTTGGTCCATTACCCAAGTCTAGATCTGGAAATCAGTGCTTACTGACAATCATGTGTGCATCTACCAGATTCCCTGAAGCCATACCTCTACGTAACATCAAGGCAACTGCAATCTCGAAGGCTTTGATAAAGTTCTTCACGTTGTTTGGCCTTCCCAGGGAAATTCAGTCAGACTAAGGTAGCAATTAAACTTCAGGATTGTTTCAGCAGGTTGTGTATGAACTAGGTGCAAAGCAGATTCTTTCTAGTGCCTATCATCCAGAAAGTCAGGGTGCCTTAGAGCGGTTTCATTCCACTCTCAAGACAATGATGAGGACTTATTGTTATGACCATGAGAAAGACTGGGATGAAGGTGTTCATTTGCTGTTGTTTGCAGCTAGAGAAGTAGTGCAGGAGTCTACTGGATTCAGTCCGTTTGAGCTAGTGTTTGGCCATGAAGTGAGAGGACCTTTGCTATTATTGAGTGAACAATGGCAAGAGGAAGAGCCGCACATCAGTCTGGTAGACTATGTTAGCAAGTTCAACGAAAGAGTGTGTGCAGCTTGGGACCTAGCCAAAGAGAACTTGAAATCAAGTCAGGGAAAAATGAAAACTTGGTATGATCATAAGGCTAGAAGCCGTGAGTTTAAACCAGGAGACAAGGTCCTTGTGTTGTTTCCCTTGCAGTCCAATCCATTGCAGGCTACTTTTCATGGTCCTTATGAAATTCTGACAAAACTCAATGATCTCAATTACATTGTGAAGACTCCAGATAGGAGAAAACCAAAACAATTGTGTCACATTAACATGCTTAAGCCTTATCATGACAGAAATGCTAGGGTTGCAGCTGTCACTTCAGATTCTCCTATGGCCGAGATTTGTGGAGATGAGGGGGAGTTTCAAGATGATGAACCTAGAATTAAAGCTGAAGTTCTTTCATGTAAATTGTCAAATTCTGAAGTGTTGCAAAATCTTGATGTAAAACTCCAGCACTTAGAACCCTCACAGAGAGATCAGTTTGAGAGGTTGATCAAGAAATATGAGGATCTGTTTCCTGATGTTCCAAAAAGAGTTTCTATAGCCTCTCATGATGTAGATGTTGGTGATGCCAAACCAATAAAACAGCATCCGTACCGGATGAATCCTGAAAAGAGAAAGATTGCTGAGAAAGAGGCTGAGTACATGTTAGAACATGATATTATCAGACCCTCCAACTCAGATTGGAGTTCACCCTGTGTGCTAGTTCCAAAACCTAATGGAAGTACTCGATTCTGTACAGATTATCGCAAAGTCAATGCTGTAACTAGAACTAATGTGTTTCCAATACCTAGGATTGATGATTGTATCGATAGAGTAGGGCAAGCAAAGTTTCTGACCAAGATTGATTTATTGAAGCGTTATTGGTGTGTGCCTTTAACTGAGAGGGCCAAGAGCATCTCTGCTTTTGCCACACCATCTGGGTTGTACCAGTATGAAGTCCTACCCTTTCAAATGAAAAATGCCCCAGCCACGTTCCAAAAGATGATACAGTCTACAATCGCCGGATTGCCACACACGGGTGCATACATCGATGACCTGATCACATGGAGTGACTCCTGGGAAGAACATCTAAAAGATGTAGAGACGTTGTTCCAGCGCCTGACCCAGGCTAACCTGACTGTTAACCTGAACAAGAGTGACTTTGGTTGTGCTACTGTCACCTATCTTGGCAACGTCATAGGCTAGGGTAAGGTGGCACCCATAAATGCTAAAGTCTAAGCCATCATGGACTTTCCAGTTCCTGACAACAATAAAGCTTTGCGCTGCTTCCTTTGAATGATCGGGTACTACCGCAAGTTCTGCAAGAACTTTGCTGAGATTGCTCTCAGTCTCACTAACTAACTGAAGAAAGGCGTAAAGTTCACTTGGGATGAGGCATGCCAGAGAGCCTTCGATTGCCTGAAGTCTCTGCTGTGTCACTTCCCCGTGCTCAAATCTCCTGACTTCAACAAACCGTTCTCCATCGCGGTCGATGCTAGCGACCAAGGTTGTGGATCTGTGCTCCTACAGAGAAGTGACTCTGATGACATTGAACATCCCGTGGCATACTTCTCCAGGAAGTTCAATCGCTACCAAAGGAACTATTCCACAATAGAGAAGGAGCTGTTGGCTCTGGTTCTATCTTAACAACACTTTGATGTTTATGTTTGTACAGGGCAAAAGCCAATAATTGTGTACACTGACCACAATCCGTTAATGTTTTTGAGTAAGATGAAAAACAAGAGTCGGAGATTGTTGAATTGGAGTTTGATTTTACAGGAGTTTGACTTGGAAATTAAGCATGTAAAGGGTGCTGACAATGTGATTGCTGATTGCTTATCCCGTGTTTGAATATGTATATATATATATATCATGTGTTTTTTTGAATATTGTATGATATGTATACATAGACAAGTGTTCACTTCACCATTTTGTATTGAAAAGAAAAATTTTGCCTTTATGAGTCAAAATTTTTCCCTTTTGGAATGGAGGTGTAATGTGAATATACGCCACTGGATGGCAGTATTTACCTTTTTTTGTTAAGCTCAGACTGGAGCTAGGTTTGGGCATGTTTCGGGCATGTCTGAAACAAGTCCCAGAGAAAAGAAAAAAAAGTCTTAAAGGTGGGAGGGGTCTGCAAAAGAGTATATAAAGGGGAGAATTGAGACAGTAAAGTGGTAGGAGAAATTGCAAGAAGAAGGATACATGTGACCAAACCTGTCATTCTGTTCAAGACCTGTGAAGTTTCTTTTGTGGATTTTTGCCTGTGTTAGAGCATTTTCCTCACCCAGGACATCACAAAGCCACCCCACCAAAAAGGGTCTGTAAATATTTCTGTTTTTTGTTGTATTCAATCTTGGTCAGTAGGTTAGTTAGTTGTTTAGTTGTCTGTTCATTAAATCTTTTCAAGTTTTAAAACTGTGTCTGTCATCCCTTGCTGTTGCTGTTGGGTTGTAAATGTAATCACAACTTGGGGCCATAACACTATGCACATTAGAAACTCCGTAACTGGAGCTGTTTATCTTAGTATAGGTTTCTCCCGTGATCCCTGTCCACGTTTTGGCTTCTGCCAAATTCCATGTGATTAGGTTCTCCCTCATGTGCCGCTCCTTTGTAATCAGTCTGACTGTTTGCACCTGTGTCCCTTACCATGTGATCTCCCCAGAAGTGTATATTAGGTGTCTTCTCACAGCCAGTCTCAGTCAGAACGTTTATCTAGTCTTCTTGTGCCACGGTTCTTTTCGCCTTGATTACTCAGTGTTTATCTTTCTAACTGGACTGCCTGACTTTTCGATTTTTGCCATTGTGATTTTGGATTATTGTTGCATCTGTGAACTTTGACCTTTTTCTGCCTGACCACGAGATCTTTGTGTGTTGCCCTGGTTATGATTCATTCGTATTACGCCCATTGGATTCTGGTTTTGCTTCTATGACATTCCCTTACCAGTGTACCAGACCCATTTCTGTCCGACTACGATTGTGATTGCTGCCCTGCATGGTTTTCGATTCTATTTTTGCCCAACTGGATTCTGATTTTTGGAATGTGGACTTTGTACTTTTGCCTTCTGCCCTGCGGGTGTCCTCCCCCTTTATTAATAAAGCAAGTTCTACTGCATTGCCTGGTTCTAGCGACTGGTTCCTGATTGCACCATTACAGCAGGACAGAACACAATGAGTGGTGGTCAGTGGTATCTAATCTGAGTTAGGTATGGTGGGGAGTAGCGTCCCGCAGGGATCGGTGTTGGCACCCCTGCTGTTCCTTATCTACATTAATGACCGTGATAGGAATACTGCGAACAGATTAGTTAAATTCACAGATGATACTAAATTGGGAGGTTTGGCAAATAGAATCCACTAGAGTGATTCAGAATAAATTGGGCAGAAATGTGGCAAATGAAATTTAATGTAGCGAAATGTAAAGTTGTAGATGTAGGTCATAAGAACATTAGACAGCATTACTCTATAGGAGGTTTTAAACTGGAATGTGCTCCACACGAAAAAGATCTGGGAGTGATTGTTGACCAAATCCTCACAGGCTCTAGCCATTGTGCCATAGCAGTTAAAGCCAAATCATTGCCAAAAGTATTGAGTTCAAATCCTAGGAGGTGATGCTGCTTTTGTACAGCACATTAGTCAGTCCACATCTAGCCTCCTGAGACCCAGAAAAAAAGTTTTTTGATTTTGGTTTTAATTATTTGTTCAGGCTTGGGGTGGTAATGAACATATTTCAAAGATGGGGTTTTTTTTTTTTTTTTTTCAAAATTCAACTTTTTAGAATTTTACAGAATGTTCTCTGTAGAGGACGTCGGGGCTTAAATCATGTAAAAGGAGTACCCATTCATTTAACTTAATTTCATTACAATTCATTTTATTTGTGCAAACTTAGGAATCATTGCGACTTCTTAGAGATGCAAAGGAGCATTTTGCACATAACACATCTCAAATAGGAACAGGATACACACACACACACACAGGCACACACACGTGCGCACACAGACATACACCCTAACCCTCCCCCCACTGTTCATACTTTCCTAACCCTGAGTCTCCCTCAATCATTCTGATGAGAGTTCTCTCTGCTTCAGTAACAGAGGGGACCACTATAAGAAATTGGGAACAAATACAAGTATTGAGTCCTGACGTCCCCGACAGAGGACGTTGATGAAGTAGCTGTTTTATGATATGCTCTCTTCTGCAAATTCATACAGATCACAATTGAGATGTTTTCAAACTAAATGAATCAAATGAAAACATTGGGAAAAAAAAATTTAATTTGGAAAATCACGCTTGCCTCTCCTTTCTCCGTAAAATATGCTTCACTGGATTCCCGCCATTTTGAAAAGAGCAGGAAAAAGAAGTTGCAATGGCCACACTCCCCAAATACGATATCACTGTTTCGCCATAGTTGTCTTCTCTCAGGAACAGCAGAATTTATGAAAGTGACATGTGTATTATAGGATATTAACAAAAACCTAATGTCCTCTACAGAAGACAAAAATGAATAGTCTGGCCTCAGGAAGCTAGAGTATTGAGTACAGTCCTGGGGACCATACTTTAAGAAAGACAGAAGCCCTACAGAAAGTTCAGAGAACAGCCAAAAAGCCAATTTCCGCGTATAAAAGATGAAAACTATGAGAAAAGGCTGAAGATCCCTAATCTCTTTAGTCTTAGGAAAAGACTAAGCGGTGATCTGATTGAGGTCTTTAGATATGTTAAAAGGGATTAACAAAGTGAATTATGTAGGATTCCTTCAACTAAGTGTTGTTAGTTTAACTCGGGGTCACAAATGGAAGCTGACCAAAGGTAAATTTAGCACTGATATTCAGAAATATTTCTTTACTCAAATGAGTAATTTCAATGCGGAACAGCTTTCCTGACCATATTGTTGAGGCAGAGACCTTGGGAGTTTTCAAGAGCAGGCTTGACTTGAAGCTTGATACCATTGAGTCATTTAGTATCTGAAGTGATATATTTACAACAGTATAAAGAAACTGGCGAGCCTAATTGGGCTGAACGGCCTGTTCTCGCCATTCATGTTATGTTAAGTGTGGCAAATATGCAAAATATAAGAAATTAGGAAGGGGGCAAATACTTTTTCACAGCACTGTATATGTGTACATGGTCATATAAGTATGACGGCCTGTTTTGTGTTATTTTACCCAATATTTTAATCTATTAAAGTCCACATAATTTTTAGGTGTTATAGTTATCTTTTGGATTAAATTATTTACTTCAGGAAAAAAATTCCATGATTCCTTGTGTGTTATAGCTGGACTTGTTTCTAGACAGCCTGCACTGCATTCGCTGAGAGCTTTGGTGATTTGGTTCGAACATGATCGCCTGCCCTGACAGTTTCCGGATTTACCGCAAGAGGCACCCAAACCCACCTGATATGATATACTGACCAAAACTTCCAATGCAACACTAAGGTTTATTGCAACACATGTCATTTTCTTACGATAAATTTAACAATACGTAACAAATATTAAGATTCAAATCAAAAACACAGTTTTGGAGTCAGGAATGAAGGACAGATTTTTCCTGGTTTCCAATTCATTGCATCAGTTGAAGGCGCAATTCTGGATCACCGAAGTCAGTATCTTGTATGGCCTTCTCTGGCGTCACACACAGCCTGGATTCTGCGATGCATGGAGTTAATCAAATGCCAAATTTCAGCCTTTGTGATGCGGTCCCATTCCTCCTGGAGTGCTTCACGCAACTGTTGGACTGTGGCTGGTTCTGGATCACGCCTTCTCACCTGGCGATCCAGGATATCCCATGGATGTTCAGTAGGGTCTAAATCTGGGGAATACGCAGGCCAATCAAGACACTGAACATTATTCTGCCTCAGGTAGTCCTGCCAGACTCTGGCGACATGTGGTCTCGCGTTATCCTGTTGCAGCGTTAGGCGATAGCGATGGACGAGTGGAACTGCGACAGGGGTAAGGATGTCGTCACGGTAACGGGCCGCACTGAGGTTTCCATCGATGAAAATGAGGTCTGTCTTGAGTCTACTGCTTATTCTAGCCCAAACCATCACACTGGGTCCACCCCAGCGGTCACGCTGCAGGACGGTAGTGTCAGTATAACGTTCCCGTCGCCTAAGCCATACACGCAGTCTTCCGTCAGACACACTCAACTTGAACCTCGATTCTTCGAAGGAGAGCACCCGGTACTACCTGAGAGCATTCCAGCCCAAATGTGCCCTTGTCCATCGCAGACGAACGTGGCGATGTGCAGGAGTCACCAAACCATGGCGGGGAAGTCGGTTGTGCAAGTCAGCTTCAAGCAGGCGGTTGCGTACGGTTTGGTCGCTAATCCAGTTCTGGTGACGACCTCTGGTCTGAGCAGCAGTGACTGTAGCTGCCAGGAAGCGATTGCGTAGGTGCTGGAGGCAAATACGGCAATCCTCCTGAGGGGTGGTGACACGTGGTCTGGGGGCACGTGGTCGATCAGCGGTGCTTCCTGTTTCATTATACCGGCCCCAGAGACATGATATGGTTGACACGTGGACACCCAGGTTCCTTGCAGCCCGTCTTTGCGGCATTCCACCAGCTAGCATGCCCACGGCTCGCTCTCGCTGATTTTAACCTAGGCGCAGCATGGTCACACGTTGACCCAGCATAATGCAAAAGAATATTTACGTTGCCCATTAGTACGGCTATTTATTGACTAAATTCTCGAAGGATTAGTCAACGAGTTCTACTGAACCTGACGGGATAGGCAAAATTCTAAACAATGTGCAATGAAGCGGAACGAGCTGCCCACACGACAAAATCAAAACAATTTTCTGAGCTTTTAAGTTGTAGTTGATGTATCATGGCTCAAAACCAATATCCCATTTTATGGACGCCAAATATTTCAAATTTGTATGTGTTGCGTTGGAAGTTTTGGTCAGTGTATTAACGGACAAATGTCTTCTACGAAACTCAGTGAGTCCTTGCACACATCTAGGAGTAATAGACTTCTGGTGATACTCATTACTGCCTTCGGCTCCATTTCGTCTCATTTGTATCAACAGCAATGTACACTCTCACTGGACTGTATAGGATCCTGCGATGCTGAGTCTTTGCATATTAATCAAGTATGATGCAATGCGGCAGAAGTGCCGCTTATAAAGTCAGGATCTAGCTATTAGAGACATTTCCTAAATTATTCCTACCTGCCAGAATAATTTTGTGTCTACAATAGCTAACTAGCTAGATACAGAGCGACATGAAAGACGAGCTGCTTAGTGCCACCATTTTCATGTAGCCCCGTAGCTAGTTAGTTAGCTGGCTACGGCAGATGTGCAAGCTCATCTGCTTTGCTAAATCTGTTAATGTTAAAAGCCTGATAGCAAGACCTCACTTCAATCCCATAATGCCTAGCACATACGTCATCATGCTAGGGGCTCATTGTAGCTTGCAGTGGATGAAAGCTTCATAAGTTCTGAAGAGTTTACTGTGACAAATGCTGTTCCTCTGGCAGGTTGTCCTGTGTCTGTGAAGCATTTGGGGAGCAGTAAGAGGACTGGGCTGAACACAGCAGCACTTTTAGGCATGGGTTCGGAGATTTGCCCCAGGCCTTCACCCTCCCCAACACCGCCCCTTCACCTCCTATCTCTGCTGGCTTCAGGCAAGAAGGCCCTCTGGCCCTCACCAGGACCAGGTAAGCATCACTTTTTCCCAAGAATACTGTATCACAAATTTTCGATTCAAACTAGTGACTCATCCATCAGTGACACATACAAACCCCAATTCCACAGAAGTTTGGACATAGGGTAAAACGTTAATAAAAACAGAATACAATGACTTTGCAAATCCTTTTTGACCTCTATTCAATTGAGTACACTACAAAGACAAGGTATTTAATGTTCAAACTGATAAACCTAATTGTTTTTTTTGTTTTTTTTGTGGAAATATTCACTCATTTTAGTGCAGCAGCTATGTGACTGAATTGTCCAATTTATGATATGAAGCATGAAACTTGTCACACATAATGTATGCATCTCGTAAAGGGATTTTGCCTATAGGGCCATCGCTAACTGGACCCAGAATAAAAATGGCCACCTTAGGCGGCGAATCTGACCTTAAAGAGGTATAAACATTCAACTTTAGGTAATATGACACAATTGATTGTATCTCTCTCACAACGCTAGTCTCGAAATACTGTGGATTAGTTCCAGAGCTGCCAGATTCTCTGTTCCGGACTCTTGAAGCAATGATAATTACAGGAATTTTTTTCTTATTTTGTACAGGCAAAGATATTTATTTGACAATGCTCAAGACTGATTTTCAGCAATTTTGGACGTCTAATATGGCTGCCAGCAGCCATTTTCTCGGAATTTTGGGGATCCGGGAGATTCATGACTCAGTCACGGTGGTGACAGTTATCTAGTTTATACTGTTTGGATCACATGTGAACTCAGATTAGCAATAAACAGACAAAAATACAAACTGGCTTTCTCAATTCACGATTAAATCATATTTGAGTCATTTTTGATCTTAAGTGACAAGTGATGTGAATAAACGTTGAGAGAGAAGGATATTAGGCGCTCATGAGATAAAAAAATCTTTAGGTTGAAACAATAAATCTGATGCTCTCGGAAAAGTGGGATGAGCGGACAATCAAAAATAGTAGGTCTTCCAGGCACTCAGAAAAAAAAGTAGGGTCCAAACAAAGCTGAAAATAAAAAGCCTTTATTAAAGGTCACAGGCCAAGTCCACTATGTCAAGTCAAAATTTATTTTACTCCTTCCTATTTAGCAGTATGACAAAAAAATGTCACATCCCATCCAAAATTACCGCGTTAAAAGTGAAATTGGTAACAAATAACAACCCATAGCCCAAGCCAGTCAAGAGCCCAGCCAAATAAAATTTAGTTTCAAATCACGCCGCTAGGGGGCCTGCCAGTGACGTCACAGTTGTCAAACAATTGAAGTTCACTCTATTCATCTGCATAACAACGTTTTACACGTTTCCTTTCAATAAATCCCGGACTCTCGACGAAACATGGACAATAACGTTAACCCCACAGACACAATTGATTTTGATGAGGATGAGGAGGCGAGTTCTGTAGAAGTTTACGGCCTGCAGTCGTATTTATTCGAGCCGGTTTTGAATAAAGTCTGCAATAAAAAAATCTAAAAATGATTACTCGTTGATGAAATTTATTTGTCACAAACTCTGACCTGAAGAAATGGGCCCTAGACAGCCTCATTTCAAATTAGAATATTAATTTAATTCATCATTTACGGATTATCTGGATTTGGCGTGTTCGAGAAGAACAATGGTGACTCTCTGTGCAGATGTGTCCGCCAGTGGACGTGGAGCTGCAAATTTCTACACGCAATTACAATATTCTATCACTAGATGGCACATCAGGATCAGTTATTGAATATTATCACTGCCACCAAACTCAAAGAAGAAGTGATTTCATTCCCCCCAATATCTATACTTTTTAATTTCAGTGGGACTCCTCAGTATAATAAAGGCTAAATTAAATAATTATTTTTTGTATTTGCACCGTTTTGTCTGTCACAAACGAGATGTTGCGGCACTACCTCTGACACCGGATCGGAGCAGGGTTTGTTTTCAGCCAAAATACGTGTGTGTGTGTGTGTGTGTGTGTGTGTGTGTATATATATATTTTTGGGGGGGACCAAACACACACACACGCACACACACATAAATATATATATATATATATATGGTATTGCATCGGGTTTTAATTTTCGTCTCAAAGATCCACCGTAGCCGATGCTTTCGGCAAACGTATCATCAAACACAAAGCAGGAAGGATCAAAATGGTCACAGACGCGAATGCTTTGACAGTTTCCACAAAGTTCCGGGCTTCCTCCCCGCACGATTTACTCGCCGCAGCCATTCCTCCAGCAAATTAGAATCCGTGGGGAACTTGTGGGTACTCTTACCACTGTTCGACCTGTTATTGCACCCGTAGGCAACACAATAAACCATTATAAACTGCACAATAGACCTAATCACAATATCGCCTCGGACACACAATGAACCGCCGCCATTAGGCTAACTTGTTTTGTTTGACAACTGTGACGTCGCGCCGCGGAAATAGCAGAATCACATTCAGGTACATCTCGCATTTTCTCGGGCCAGGCTGCCGCTAGCAGACGAAGCATTTGAAGGCATTTTAGCCGTTTTTATTGCATTTGTGACTGTAACTCATTAATTAGTTGGGGGCCAGACCTAGTATTACGGCATAACCGATTATTTTGAACCAAATTTCTCATGACTTGGAATGACTTGGCCTGTGACCTTTAAAGCATGACTGAAACAAATTGAAAAAGCCAACATCTTTCGACCAACGTGGTCTTCATCAGGGCGTTACAAGTCACATGGGTGAAGACTGATATATGTAGATAGTACCAAGCAATAAACAACCAGACTAGTGTCACCTGATAAACTACTAAAAGCAAAAATTTAAAAATGACACTTAAAGGGGACCTAACATGCTGATCCTTCATTTAATACATATTAGAAATGTTATAATGTTGGTTGTCCATGCTCAACCTCTGAAAAGTTTCTAAACGTAAGATACAGGGATTTTGCCGTAATCCGAGAGCGTTATTCGTAAGTGTGATTACGTCTCTGAACAGCTCCTCCCAAGATCATCATGAGATCTGGGTAAAACGTGTTGTCTGGTTGTGCTGCCCAATTAGTACAGACCTAGTCAGAGCTAACCACTGCGCTGGACCTGCCCACACCGGAAACTATTCTAGCTGGCACTAACAATGGCGGATCATACTATGCCTTTGTAGCGTCTACACTTTTGGAAATACAAGAGAAAAAACCGCAGATCATTTGAGGTGCAATTTTGTCAGTATCTCTCCCAAAGCTACTTGACCGTTTACTTTTGGATGCAAAAAAAAAACAAATATATCTCTTCCAAAAGACGAAGCCACCAGAACTCAGTAGGTGGCTTTTTTGTTTGCTGGCAGCAAACAGCCATGGCCAAAGGGGACGCTAGCTGTTTGTGCTGGGCATTTCACCAAAGACAGCTTTGTCAATAAAGGATAATTCGACACAGGATAAGTGTTTCAGCTGCTACTCAAACCTGAAGCAGTTGCATCGATCAAGCGCTTGGAGCCACAAGCTGTAAGTAACCATATAACAGCAAATAATGTAACTGAAGCTAACGTGTTACGCGTGGCTAGCAGGACCGCTAGCGATAGTTAGCACTAACAACTGGCCTCAAACGCAGGCTTTGTAAAACATCTGAAGATAAAGCCTGTATCAGTCGCGACTTTTCGTCACTCACAGACACAGAAGCTGTAAGTTGCTTTTACTGCATAAGCCAACCTGACGTGAATGCCAATCGATTGTGGCTGTAGCATAGCGGCTAACGTAACCAAGTTACTGTTGCTATTGCTTGTGTCCTAATTATGCAAGCGTGATATCGGGAAATTCTGTAGAAGGAATGTGAACATAGGCCTCTTTTGAAGCTAACTTTTAATACTTGTTTGTAATGTGGATGCTTGTTACAACTGTTCACAGTAACAGAACTTGCTGTCTGTTAAACAGGTTTTGCAAGGGTTTGTTCCTGTGGTTATGACCAGTCGGTTACCAGCTACTGCATGTTAGATTGCGTGTCGTGCTAATTAAAAATGCTCCTGGTTAACTTATATGCAGTAATTCTGATCGGTATGCTTGTGCTACTTCGGTAAGCATCAATGTGGCAGTTTCATCATAATGTTGCCCGATTGTTGCCACTACAGTTGGTGATCGCTTCAATTATCCATGACTTGGATCAGCCGGATACTTCACAAATGTCTGAGCAAGCTCTCTGGTGCTACCATGAAAGCAGTGCGAAACGCAGAAGCTCTGCTGGTTTACAAATGATTTCTCAGCACTACCTTGGCATACTTTCATCCCCCTTTAGAAATTGTTGTGGCGAATAAAAAGCCGAAAAAGGCGGAGATTAAATAGGTAATTCTTTCCTGTAGAAGCGATCAATTCGCTAGCTCCACATAAGCAACTTGTCCACGCTAACGGAACTTACGGTCTGCAAAACCTGTTTTATGTTCATAACATAGCCGAGCTCTATCTAGTTGTTGTGTACTATCCATAAAGCTGCTTTCACATCAGACATGAAACAAATTTTTCGCTGGACAGATTAGCCTACATTCACAGTCAATGCAAAGACGCGAATACACGTTATGGGCACGTCAAGCAGCTTTCACACCAGATGCGAAACAAATTTTTTGCGCGACAGATTAGCTACATTCAAAGTCAATGCAAAGACGCGAATACAGGCGTTATAGGCGCGTTAAGCAGCTTTCACTCCGGATGCGAAACGAATTTTTCACGAGACATGACCCCTTATCAGCGACTGCATGTTTGTTTGCATGCTCTGCCAATTAAAAATGCTCCTGGTTAACTTATATCCAGCAATTATGATCAGTTGCTAGTGTTACTTCGGTAAGCATCAATGTGGCAGTTTCATCATAACGTTGCCTGATTGAAGCCACTACAGTTGAAGCTAACCGAAGAAGTGCTGTATGTGTCTGCCAAGTTGGGCTGCAGTAATACCAGACATAGATTTTGCAGAGCTTGGGGTGCGTTTTTGGGTCCTTATGAAATGATCACTTCTGTAAAACCCCAAAAAAGCAATAACCAAAAGGCGGATATTGCCCGGGTTGAAGGCCTTACGTGTTCTTTTAGTCTAACTTTAATTAGAGCATTCTTCTGGCTGGTGTGAATCACAATATAATGGATATTTATTCACCGTCCGAGGACGGGGCATGAAAGCGTAATGGTTACGATATCTGACTCCATATAACAGTTAGAATACAAAATTTAGCAATAATCTCGTTAGAAATCTGACTCCAAATTAGAATTAGAATTGATAATTTTGAAACAGCATGCGTGAATCTCAGGGCAGTTACGCACCCAAACTCTGTCTGTGAAAACCATTGTCACTAAGCAGAACACCCCCTAGGGTTAAATTAGGCGTCTCTGCCTGGTCTAATTCGACGATAAATCCATTGGATAGAAGAGACTGTCATGGTAGCAACATCAGGCAAATGGCTCTGAGTATGAACGTACCACGAACCTAGGTTTATGCATATCAAAGGGCCCCTTAGAGAGATTAACCAATAGCTAAATCTTAAGAGCCGGTAATTTCATCTCCCCTTAATAGGTAGAACCCAATCTCAATCTAACTTAGAAGTATCGCTACCTACACATGTCTTGGTAGGAGTCTCCCCTTAAGTCCCAATCGCAACAAGGCTAGAAAGAATTTACAATGAGAACACGCAGGCTGGAAAAGGAATAACAATAATTTAATTTACCAGGTAGGCACAACTTGAATCAAACAAATCAATGATAAGCCAATTACCGTTACATATAATTTAGAAGGATTTAGAGTATTTTCGTACCTGGAAAAGATGAATGACCACGCGGAGCTAAAGTCGCTCCACGTGGTCGGGGAGAACTCAAATGTTCCCCCGCTCCGGAACAAGGCAGCATGTGACCCCTCCCCCACTCACCTAAGCGCGTCAGATGTTGAAAAGAAGAGACCAAGAAAAGAAAAGACAGGAAGAAGAAGAGCAGGAGCAAGAAGAGAAGAGAGAAGCCCAGAGAAGAAAAGAGAAGAGAAGAGAAGAAGAGAAGCTAACGCCCCCTCAGGATCTCGTACCTTTAAAGACTCCAAACCACGCCTCCGAAAAAGGTAGAGGGAAGGTTGGCCGAATTAGAGTTTTACTGGCCTAGGTGATAAGATAATTTGCACAGGGAGACTAGGGTAGTTGCTTGAATGAATCTTACAAACGAACCATAATTCCAAGGGAAATGAAACATGTTCCATTCAACTCATTGGACTCCCCCGAGAATAAAGAGACCAAACATGATATGAATATGTATTAAAATGATGCAGTTGTCATGGAAAAGCCTTAAGATGGAATATTATAGCCCAATTGCGTTATCAATATATAACAGGTTCCTTCCTAGGATATTGAACAGAAATATATTATGAATTTGATAGAGGTTAAGATCGTTTTAAGCAGCTTAAAAGTAACTGATCCTGACTTTGAGAAGAGGTCGGTGAGTTTCAGAGGGCCAGAGCAAATGGCTCCAAACCCCCTGCTGGGCAGAACAAAGGAGATTTGAGGCAGGCAACAGAGCATCCAGGTCGTATAAGCTTGCTGTTAAATCAACCAAATTTTACACATGGAATGTGCCTGTGTTCCAACAATATGAATTGACACGTATTTTGAGTAAAATCCAGCCAAATCAAACTTTCAGGTTCTACAAATCCACCCCCTGGCCCCAGGGGACACAAATCCACCCATGGGGCCACAAAGGATTATTTGAATGGTCGATAGATTAAAACGAGAGTATTAAGTATATTTAAAACTATAGAAGAAATTTGATTCCAGATTTGAGTGTGGTTGAGTTTTTCCTGACAGTTGCATCACTTAATAAAAATGGATTGTTTCCGTTTAATGCAATGTAATTGAAAATTTAGAGAAGTGTGGTTTGGGACCCCAAAAGAAAGAGATACCACCGGGGAATTTAACATAAAACATGGAAAAATTGGCACAAGACAAGAACGAAGTATTTTAATTAAAAGTAATATCTAGGTTTGTTCTATGAGTCTATGTTCTGAAATTAGTTGATGTACTAACCGAATCAATGTTATTCTGCTAAATAAATGAAAATTTGAAAAGTACTTTTTCCTAAAATCATAAACAATAGAGATCGCAGAACAAACCAGCACACAAACCAAAAACTTTCCCATTCTTGACTAGGGAAAGCAAAAAGATTATATGTGCTGCTAAAACTAAGTAACCATCCAATTAGAAAAACCCAGTGGGAAAAAATCCAATGGAGGTTACAATATTAAATCATTATGGGGTATCATTAAAGTGCCATTTAAACGTACACAGTTGCAGACAAGAAACAATGAATATTTACATGAGGTAAATGATGAAATATGGTAAAATGAGAACTTGCAAATCATAAAGACATTCAGCAATTTTGTTACATGATATGATCTTGCGATCAACTGAGAGAGTGGGGTTGACACACATAATAGGCTGGTCAGAAGCAGTTTTGAAGAATTTCCGATAAAATTATGAAAAACATTAGAAAGAAGACTTAGGCTAATTTGGATCATTGCATATGTAGTTTTACCTTACTTTTATGAACATAAGGCACACCATCTTTGGCCTTAAGTGTAAGGAACCTATATGCCCCAGCCCAATTAGTTGCCAGATTATAAAATAGAATTTAATTGATTCCTCACGACCCATTTTTGTACCAACCCGCACTCTTTACAAGTAGTTCACAAATCAACCACAAACACAACTGCAGTACGTCCATATGAAAATGTCCTCTATACTGTTCCGTTGTGAAGATGTTGTCCGAATCTTCAGCGGCCGCTCACGGTGGTGCACATGTTAGTTGAGATTAGAGTATGTGTCCTTTCAGTTGAGCAGAGGAGGAATGGGTTGTGTTTTGTCTGAGATGAAGATCCTGATATCAAAGTTAGTCGAAAGCATTATGGAGTTTCTGTTCTTTAGGTGAGTCTGGCCAAGTCGGGTCTTGAATCCCTTGTGCCTGTATAGAGAAACTTGGAGAAGCATCCCACCACATACACAACAAGATCAAAACACAACATAACCCAAAGCAATGTTACCGCTCCTCCTGTAAGAATCAGAAAATGTTGAAGTTAATTAAAAACATTTTGGTGTGAGTTGAAATCTCCCTGAGCCAGCAAACTGTCCTGTAGGGAAGCAATAGATAAGTTAGACCCAATGCCTGTAGTCACCCCCCAATTCACGTCTCCCCCATCTGTGCAACCTTACGATGCTTCAAGGAGAACAGTGACTGAGGTGGTGTGAGTGACACCAGAAATCCCATCACCCCTGCTTCCAGAGAGAAAAAACAGATGTAGTTAATACCACAATTTTAGATGAAACAATGCTTTATGGCCTTCCTTTCACACCAGGACGAACCACAGACAAACATGGGGAAGAGCAAATGGTGTTGATAAGGGTACCCTTGTGTGTGCGCGTGTGGGCGCTGGTGTGTGTGTGTGTGGGCGCGCGCACGTGTGTGGGGATGTGAATGACTGCTGTAAAGTGGGTCTGAGGGGGCCTGTTACCAAGAGCGGGTGTTTTATGGCCCCGCAATAGGGATGTTCGTCCACCCCCTGATGCTCTCGGGTGTGAAGACTGTAAAAGAAAGAGCTATGCAGGGTGACTGTCTGCATAGTTAAGCCTGAAACGGTTAAAAAACAAAAAAGAAATCAAATCATGCGTTTTGTCAGAACGCAGGCCCAAACTTTACGTCTACTATGTTTTTGTTGCGCATAGCTGACTCTGAAAAAGGGTGAAGGGGATCAGAGAGAAGGCAGAAGTAGAGGAAAGGCATGCTATAAAGAAATAAAGTAATTAATAGAAATATACCAATCATTGCCAAAAGTGACCAAAATCACCTGGTTCCAATACCTTGGGATAAATGTAAATTAAATAAAATTTTAAAACGGGAGGAAAATGCATCTCCCAAAAGATAATACATTGTAAGCAATTGAAAATTCAATTACCTACTTCAGTAAGGCTACAAATTGCTCTTCTAGTGAAGGCAGACAATATAGACTTAAAGTCCCATTAGGTATTTTGAACTTCAGAGGTCATCTGATACACAGAGGCAATGACGATATCCAAATGGTCAAAAAATATTAATTTAGAGCAATGCATTTGGTGGTTCGTTAGATCCACACAAAACGCAATCAAATTAACCGGTTACTTCAAACATAAGGTTAGAAGGCAAGTAAGCTTGTTAGTGGAAAAGCCACTCTCAAGATGGCGGTCACAGGCGGGCACTTGATTGTACCACATGCAACAACATTGGTTCCGCCCTCCTTTCGGAAGGAAGGTCGGAAGTCAACATTAAACCGCGGCAGTCATTGGCCGATTTGAAGGGCGCCGTTTTGCTCGTATTCAGAGTGAGGACTGTGTCAACCAACCAGCTAACAGGCTACGGGCCACGTCACCCTATTACACAGATTGGCATGGGAGCCGTACCAGCCAACCAGCTCACCGGCGAATAGTCACGTGACCCCGTGGGCCGGCTAGGTCTTCCCCCTCTGAGGAAGAACCAGCCCACATGCAAACTCGACCAATGGCGACTCCCAGATGAAACCACGTCATATTCCCCAGCAATTCGAGCCAAAATGGCGGGCCGTTCAACTTGATAACCCTTTGTGCAAAGGCAATATGGCAGCTTTAATGTATACTACAGAGAAGCTCAAATTTAAAGCGAATTTCAAAGCTGCCATTTCAAATGCTCAATTTGGCGTAAATTGCAAAAATATTCAACATCTCCAATGATAAGCTCTTACGCCGTTATGCTTAAGACAAATGCCCAAACCGCCCAGCCCAGTTGCATAAGCACAAACACTCGGCGACCTGAAAACCGACGTGTCACAGCACAACAAGCTTTAGCTCACACGGAAGCTGCTGAATATCTTGTTTGTGGAAAGCCGCATAACAAACCTATTCAAGAATTAAATCTATTCACTGTCCGTGTCCCGAAAGACTGTCGGCATGAAAACTTATCAAATTTACTTAACTTCAAAAGCCCACATGGTGCAGACTGCAACCTAATTTAGACTTTGAATCCGAATTACAATTTTCGGAATGCCGTTTGCCGCTCTCAAGGCGCTAGTGAAACCGTATTAACTTTGCACAAAGTTTAACAAGACAAGAGAATGGAAAACATTCGCCAACTCAGCCGACTAATGAGGCGAGTTAAAGCACTAACAAACATACTTGCCACTACCACGCGATTATTACGAGAAAAATACGGAAAATCAATGATATTTCGAAGCTCACTTCGCTTCCCCTACATACAAGATTCATTCAAACAATAACTTCCAGTATTGGGTCAAGATTACCCGGACAATTCCGGCAAGACCTTGCACCAAATCCATCAAACATATACAACTGCCGATTGCTTTCAGTACACCTACGTAAACCTTCAAACGCAATATAGCTACACAATTTCCCGGTACAGGTCAAGAGTATTCAACCCCTTCAGTGGCACGCTTCATCTCTGCCCCTGCGCGGCCGCAAGACGCACTCCACTCAACCGCGCAGCCTAGGTACATTGCAACCATCCAAACTACGGGTTTAAGACGAACACGGCCATGTGCCTCAGACATTCGCGTCCATCCAAGAATGCCGAAAACTCCGACTGCACACAGAAATCCAACCACTTCCAACTTGCAATTAAACCTTCTACCTAGAAGCACGAAAATACCAAATGGCCCAAATGATTCTGAAGACAGCAGTCTAGAGATAACAGGAGACAACGTAGTTTATACAAACATTTCCTCAATTTCACTTCATTCTCTGATCTCGGAAAGATAAAATTAAAACACGTGTCTGGTTTCTACGGTCCCAGGCCTATGGGGGATATCTCGATCCCATCGCATCGGTCTTTTATGCGGTGAATTTTAACGAAGCAAAAATCACAGCATTACTTACCAAATTCGGATGACTGGTAGAGCCATCCGGATCGCACAAACCAGGATCACTTCGGATGTAGATTCACACATCAGCCAGCGGAAGGCAGAACACCTCAGAAAGCGTTTGAAAACATAACCATGCACTCACGACCATAGGCTTCGCCAGTATGGTACTCAAGCCATTACGCCGCAAGATGCAAAGGTTCTCAAAACGACAAATTACAGTTTAAATAATTATTAGACTATTTACGCGGGGTCACCAGCTGTAAAACCCCAAAAAAGCAATAACCAAAAGGCGGATATTGCCCGGGTTGAAGGCCTTACGTGTTCTTTTAGTCTAACTTTAATTAGAGCATTCTTCTGGCTGGTGTGAATCACAATATAATGGATATTTATTCACCGTCCGAGGACGGGGCATGAAAGCGTAATGGTTACGATATCTGACTCCATATAACAGTTAGAATACAAAATTTAGCAATAATCTCGTTAGAAATCTGACTCCAAATTAGAATTAGAATTGATAATTTTGAAACAGCATGCGTGAATCTCAGGGCAGTTACGCACCCAAACTCTGTCTGTGAAAACCATTGTCACTAAGCAGAACACCCCCTAGGGTTAAATTAGGCGTCTCTGCCTGGTCTAATTCGACGATAAATCCATTGGATAGAAGAGACTGTCATGGTAGCAACTCACTCTCAATTATGGACCATTTGGATTTTATGATGTTTCTGATATGTGCAGCATGAGTGTTGTATTGTGTCACAAACAAGGGCCAAGATTGTGGGCGGTTCTTCCGCTTGCGTTTATTTAACAGGTTGATACAACTGAGCGAATATGTCTTGTCCCGCGCTTGTTTAATGGCTTTTGGGCCCTCTCATGAAAATGATTAGACATATCAACAGACTGTGTAACGTAGACCTCATCTCTGTCACAAATGCGTTGTAGTTGTTGAAATTTACCAAAAGGAATATTATTTTTGAGGAGCACAGGGTGAAAAGAAGCCACTCTCAGAAATACGGGTGGTAGACTTTCAAAAAATGTCAGTGGATAAGAACCCAACATTGTCCTTAGAATATTCAATCGACAATTTTATATGATCAGTGATGGAATTTAAATATTTATGAAAAGCCAGTAAGCTTTCATCACCATCGAAAATGAAGCACAAACTGTCAATATACCGGCCATACCAAGTTATAGAGTCAAAAAAAGGGTTAGCAGAATTCATCACATATGTTTGTTCCCAGAGACCCAAATACAGACAAGCATAACTAGAATGGTTTTTACACGTAAAAACAGATGTCTCCCCCTTCCCCCATTTCACATTTTAGAGTTATGGTCCGGAAACGAGTCCCACCCTTCAATATGCCCAAGTCCAAATTGTTGCCATGGAAACAGAAAAAATAAAATTCAAAAGCAGTTCAAACCCTCAAAAGGCATATCTACGTGTTATGGAGAGACAGTATATTGTTGTGTTCCGTGGTCTGAATGTCTGGTTAGTCAATTTTAGGTTTCTATCATTTTGGTATATCAGTTTTTAGTCCATGTCTTAGTGTTCACATTTCATTCCTCTCCTGTGTAGTCCAGTCCACGTTTTACCCATGTACTGTCTTTGCTTCTCCCCGGTCACGTCATTGTTTGTATCAGTTTCAGTGTTAATTGATTGTGACACTATTTCGGGTGATTTAATGGATTCTGGGTTTCATCCTTCCTTCTGTTCTCGTTTTCTAGTTTCCCCTTGCTTTTCTATTCATACTAACATTACTAACAGTTTGTTGTTTTCTAAAATCCTTGAGTCCTTGAGATAGGATAGTAAGGTTTTAACAAACGGTTTGATAAACGAGTCAATGAATTGAGAAGCTGGTTCCGTAAGTGTTCCATTGCCACTTATAATTGGACGACCAGGAGGGTTATTTTTGGGTTCCTAATGTATTTTGGGGAGCAGGAAAAAAGCTGCAGTGACAGGGTGATCAACTCAGAGGAAACCAAACTCGTTGGAAATCCAAGAGGAGTTCTTAGCCCGGGTGAGCATGTTGGTAAATTGAGTCTGCATATCCATGAGGGGATTTCTGTGGAGCAGCTCATAATATTTGGTGTCATTAAGTTGGCGTAAGGCCTCTACAACATTCATGTCATGAGATAACACAACAATAGCACCGCCTTTGTCAGCAGGCCGATTAATAATATCCCTGTTCGTCCAAAGCCACACGTTCCCCCCTTGTCAGATTATGTTTAGTTAGGGTAGTGTCCACCAAGTTGGTCACCGCGGATACCGCTTGGGAGGCGCGGCAGACCTCCTCAGGCCGTCCCTCCGTTGTTGGGACTGGTGTGCGCCTCTTCCTCCCCCTGCGCGTTTTTGGCCTCTGCAGTCCGTGCGGGAGTAGGATAGATTGGTTAGAACTCCCTCCACAAAATGCTGCTCCTGGTCAGTGGAGGTGTTGGATGTAGGTTCCTCATCACTACTAGTGAGATTGAAGGAGACTGATTTAGTGTGTCTCTCCAGAGAAAAACCTGTACGCGCAGTACGCGTGTGCCAGCAATAGACCTGGCCTTGTTTATAATCCTCCGTGTCCCTCTTAAACTTTTGTAGCTTGGTTTGTTTAACCCTGCTTTCCAAGTCCTGCAAGTCTGCCTCGATTTTTTGTAAGGCAGATAGCTGCTGCTACAGTTCAAATAGTAAAGTTGACGGAATGTCATCCGCCTTGGTTTTTAATTCCTCAGTTTGTTGTTTGGCATCTTCAATCAAAAGTATGAGATCACTGGAGCATTTATTGAGAATGGATTCCCATTTGTCTCTAAATGTATCATTGTCAGGTCCAAAGGCGGGGAATTTTGATATCCAGAGGCCTCTGGGAATACGGCCTTCATCCAGTTATCGGACAAAGAGATAATGTGCCATTTAAGTTTGGCATCTTTCTCCATAAGCTTGCACATCTCCATAATGTATATATATCGATACTTCCAGAACCCGTTTTATATTGATACCTCTTGCCATTTATTTTTCTTTTTTTTCAATATTGCCGTATGTATGTGCCTTCTTCGTCATTGTTACTGGTATTTTTACAACCACACTCATACCGTAACTGTCACTTTTCTATTTAATTGTTTTTACAACCTCCTGTCTGTATTATCTCTGTCACCTCTCTATTTTAAGTTTGATTATTTTTGTAAACTTAAGTGTCATCTTTGTACTTTTGCTTTTAGAAGTTTATCAGGTGACACTAGTCTGGTTGTTTATTGGTTAGTACCATGTATATATGTCAGTCTTTACCCATGTGACTTGTTACGCCCTGATGAAGACCGTGGTCAGGCCATTTACATAGGCCAGTCTGTGTACAGAGGGAGTGTCCAACATGGTCACGCTTGACCAAATCAGACCAAGTGAGTCAACCATGTCCTGTAATCATCTTGAGTCAATTTTAGGTGAGTATTATAAGTTTTTTGATTCATCAATGGAACTGTACAGATACTTATTGGGTCAGATAATCGGCTTTCTGACCAAATATGCCATTTTGACATTAAATATTTGTTTAAAACATATTGATTATCAAATATTTTAATCATTTTTACACACAATAGCAAGCATTTAGCTGAATATACAAAAGCTGTTATGTAGTCGAATTTTCAAGTAGTGTACAAATACTTATTGGAGCCACTGTATCTTCAACAGAAGAAAACAGACGTATAGGCTAAAAAGACCAAGAAAAGTCGATAGCTATCAATTTGCATTTTGTGAAGGTCTAACACAAACATAACATGTCTAATAATTCCTGGAATACTCAAAAAATTAGAACTTTTATGACTTTCGGACACGGAACTTATTCAGATAGTTACATTAAATAGCGCCTCCTGTAATTATTTCTTGCATTGAAATGTACCTGACATTCTGGAAACCTGCCTGTGAGGTTTTGGTGATGTAGACTATAGGACCAAGCTTGCTATCTGCTCTGGAAAGCAATTTTCATTCTCCAATTCTGGGGGGAGGATGTTTTTTGCATGAAACTATTGCTTTTATATGCCTTATATATATAGATCTAAGCACAGGTGATCGAACCTGCTTGGCATTTCTGCCTGGCGCACCTCCGACGGTGCCATTGTGCAGACTGCAGGGTCGTCAGCCAGGGGGCCACCCTTCACTGATGTTTCGCTCCATTATCCCCCGGAACATCTCTAGGTGGTGGAGCAGCGGCAGGGACGTCTCCCTGCCGCCCCCTGCAGCCTGCTAAAGGAGCTGTGTACTACCCACACTCTGACCAAATTGTTATTGTTGTTGTGTATATGGAGTGAGTCCCAGGGGACTATGCATGGCAGGGACGTCCATTTCCCTGAGTCCTGGAAGAAGCGTGTCCTTGCCTTCTCCCTGCGGCTTCTCCGCTTCCTTATTCTTTCCGCTTTCCTGAGGTGTGCAAGCCTTTCCTTGGTCTTATTCCAAAGGTCCTTCAAACCCTCTCTTTCCTCTACCTCAGCTTTCCTCCATGACTTCCTCAGAAGGCGACGCTCCTTGACCAGTTGGAAGATTTCCCTTTCCCCCCTTCCGCTTTATTTGGGAGTGGGCCTCTTCACAGGCTTGTCTCCAAACCTGCTTCTCCCTTCCTCATGGATGAGGTGTCCAAAGATGTTCAACTTGGAGGTTGCATCGCCCTTTAATGAATTCTGGAGGATGGTGCATGTTCTCTCATCGAACTTTCTCCATATTTCCCTGTCACTGGACTTTGGCCACTTGACTTGGGGTTTCTGTGTATACTTCTCTGGAGGTGTTCTTACGGGCTCTGTGCTTGTAATGTTCTCCTGTTGTGGCTCTGTACGTGCGATGCTGCTCTCCTGCTGTGGGGGGCTCTGCTGCTCCGAACTTGTTGAATTATTCTCCTGCTGTGGGGTGTTCTGCTGCTTTGGGGTCTGCTCAGAAGACTGGTGTTCCTCTCCCGTTCCAACCGCAATATTGGGTTCACTAGCTCTGTGGTGCTCAACCTGGCTGTGATACCTCCTTGTCTTACCTGCTGACGCAGTGCAAGCTTGCGGCTGGCTGTTGCCAACACACTTTGCCTTCCCTTGGTGGATGCGCAGGCCGTGGTAGGTTGTAACTTTACTCCAGCCGCAGCAGCAGTGTCTCTGGATCCTTTGTTCCTTAGTCCTTTCCATATGGTTTGTTGCCGTAGTATCCGTCCTTGATGGTCCATCTTTCATCCTGCCTCTCGGAGGACCAATGGGCTGTTTTCCTCTTACATTGCTTGTAGTTAACTTGGGTGTCCAAGCTGAATAAGCTGGACGTGTGGAGCAGGTAACTAGCCCTTCCACCCCTGTTGCGGTCTTTCCCGCCGTCAGCCAGTCTTCCCTGGCAGCCCTCCAGTCTCTCCTGCACGCCAACTGCTCTCTTCTCAGTAGTCACTGGCAAGCCAGAGAAACTAGATCTAAGCACAGGTGATCGAACCTGCTTTGCATTTCTGCCTGGCGCACCTCCGACGGTGCCATTATGCAGACTGCAGGGTCGTCAGCCAGGGGGCCACCCTTCACTGATGTTTCGCTCCATTATCAATGATATATCATTTCCCAGTTTCAAAACTTGCACGTTAATGAGTAATAGGCGTTTAAAATTTTGGCAGTTAAACAAGAAATGCTTTAAAAGGAAATGCCTCCACAAAACAAATACCCATCTAGTTTTACTTCAAAACATCCATTTTATCCACTTCAACATTGGAAAGTGTATCTGTACAATCCGTAGGAGATGTGTGTTAACTTTTGACCTTGAGAATTTAAATTTTACAGTTAAACAAGAAGTGCATTTTAAAGGAAACTACCATAAAATAGGTATGCACAGAGTTGAAGTTAAAACCATCTACTTTGTCCACTTCAACATCGGAATATGTATTTGTGTTATTCATTGGGGATGTCTTTAACTTTTGACCTTGATAATATAAATTTAAAAGTTAAAGAAGAAGTGCTTTTATAAAGCAATTCCATTGAACAGGCATGCATGCACTGAGTTCTAGTTCAAAACTCCAATATACTCCCAACCTAGTAATGCATTTCAAAGGAGAAGCAAATGCAAATAGGTAACAAGTAGTGTATTAAGATCAAACTGATTGGTGTATTTTTTGATTATCTATTTTATGTTCAGTTATACCATGCTTGTGTATTGAAGTAACTTTGAACCACTTATCCAAAATTTGTGTTGGCTCTAGAAATCTTTGGGATATTGAAGCGAGAATATATTTTTATATAATTTGAAAGTTCATAATTTTCTTCCCATAATACAAAACATTAACTCATGTCTTGTCCAAGCCAGACAGAATTGGGGAAGGAAATCAAGTCTTCTAGAAAAATATTCACCCTTGCCAGAGACATGTTTTATGCTGCCAAGATCTCTGTGATGAAAAAATAGTTTAAAAATAAATGACACTACTCAAATAAAGTATTCATTATGCAACTATGAAAAAATAAAGTGGTATTGCAAATCTGTATTATATTATGACAGCTATAGAACTGTGAAAAGTGTTCTGCGCTTTGCCTATTTGTGGGGCTATAGATGATTTTACTATTTTTTCCCCCGTGATAAACACCAAAGATCTTGAAATGTGCAAGGAAAACAATGAAATATTTTTTTTGCAAATGAGATTTTGTTCAAATAAAAAGTATTTTTCCAAATAAGGGTCTTAAAAAAGAGGGGTCGGCTTATATTCAGGGTCGTCTTATATTTGGGTCAATACGGTAGTTCTGACTCTATCGCAATCTTTTTTTTTCCATTACCTTCAATCCGAAAACACTCCGCACAATTAGTTGTTGCTTGTTCGCCTCGTTATGGCAAAATGTCAATCATTCATTTGTGCATTTCAAATCTCAGGCCCCGCTTACACGTACACGGTTATTTTGACAAACGGAGACATTTCCCTGCGTTTGTGCCCCTCGATTACATGCAAACGGACAATTCGCCTCTGAAAATGACTGGCCAGAGTGGAGATTTTGGAAAACTTTGATTCCAAGTTTGTATTAGGCAGCCGACATCACTGTATGTGCCAAAAATGGCACTACGTCAAAAGTGCAACCTATGTTTACATTTTCATTTGGCTGTGGTGATTATGGATGCATTCAGAGTAGCAGTCGCATTTATGCTGGTGCAAATCTTTTTCGTCTGTTTGCATTTGCAAATACCAGCTGCTTTATTATGTCGAGGAGCAGAGACGAATGACTGCTCGGAGGTCAGCAATTTTACAACAATTTATCCCTCCAACACGAAGAGCCAGACTGCGTCCCCGCCAGTGCCACTGGTTTTGGGTCTGACCTGGGCGAACGGCTGGCTAAGATGACTGTCATGCGGTCCCCTGTCAGTGTCATAAAAAAAGTTGCCTGCACCCTGTATTACCGGTCAGACGAGGGTAGACTGCGTAAGACAGCCAATGCTTTCAGTATTTCTCGGATCGACCGTGTCATTAATAGTAAGGCAAGTGTGTAAGGCAATAGCTGTCCACTTAGGTCCTATGTACATACAACTGCCCAAGATTCTGTGCAGCAACTAGTGCGGAAATTTGAAGAAGTGCACGGCCTCCCTCAGTGCATAGGTGCTGTGGATGGCACACGTGGAAATAAAGCAGCCATCTGTGAATTCCAAAGATCATATCAACAGAAAAGGGAGGTTCAGTTCGAACGTCCAGGCTACCTGTGACTAAAAATATTCTTTCATTGATGTGGTAGTTAAAAAGCCTGGGCAAATTCCACTCCCAATGGCCATCTGAGAGATGGAAAAATCCCAACATATCCCAAGCAAATAGTTGAGGATGAAGAAGCCATGCTAGTATACTTAATTGGAGATCCTGCATACCTTCTGCTCCCATACCTATTGAAAGAGTATGCAGATGGAGGGACTGATGTTCAGAAGCATTACTTAGGACTATCTTTGTGCCGTGCAAGGATAGTTATTGAGTGCGCGTTTGGGAGGCTAAAAGGCCAGTTTGGAGTCCTGAGAAAAGCAATGGACATTAACCTTAATCGTCATATATGTATGCTTCGTCCCGCATAATTACTATGAGGCTGCTATGGACACTGTGGATGACACCTGGGTTACCGAGGCTATTCAATATGACAGGGACAATCAATCTGATAATTCACCAACTGTCAGAGAGGGAATATCAGCTGAAGGGAAGAGGGTCAGGAGAGGCCTGACACAGTATCTTGACCCATAAAGGGACCCCAAGTAGCCTACTCTGATTAAATGTATACATTTTAGTACAGGCTAATGTTTGTGTTTCAGCATTTTTGTTTAGATTTTTGTTCTTTGTGTTTGACATTTTTGTTCTTAGTATTCAATACTCAACAGTTTTCTGGGCCAGGTTTACAGTGAAATATGGTCAGTGGTCTTGTAGTCGCCCCAGCATACTTCACTGTGTGAGTCTTACACAATTACAGACACAAATCTGAATGCTTTTCAACCACTTTAGATCTGATCAGACACAAGGATTGTTTGTCATTGAGGCATTAAAGAGAACAAACACTGTACATATAAAATCCCTCTGCACTACTTCCTGCATATAACAATACATGAAACGGCATTCAAGTAACATTTCCAGGAGGCTTCAAGAGGTTACATGACAATAAACAAATTGTATAGCTGTTAAAAAATAGGGCATACAGTGTTCAAATGAACTCACCTCAAACAGCTTGGAATTCAACTGACCAGAGTGGTATACAAAACATTGCCAAGGTAACTTTAACACTAAACAACTAAAAAGTGAAATTTCTGTGAACTCTTATTGCAGCTACTAAGACATCAGACAAGCCTTTATACTTGCCTTTGAAAGTGCAACTGCTTATTGCAACTTATTGCAACTGCTGAAACATTAGACAAGCTGTTATATTCAAAATGTAGCCGTAGCCTGCAGAAACAACCATAAGATTTTGACTAATCTTTCTTGAAAAGCGCTTGGATGTACGGGATCTGCTCTACACCCTCAACAGGTCTGAAGGACAAATCTGCAGTGTTTATGGTACTAAGTGGCATTACATTGTATGTGTGTGTTCTATTGCCTGAGGAGTTTTGTAGGAATACCTGATGCATTGGATTTGGCAGATATAAGTGCTGTGATGGCATATGGCCTTGCTGGGCAGGTGTTGTGGGGTAGTGTGGCAGTGGCACCTGTGCTAGTTGTGGTGTACGGATAGTTTCCATCAGGAGAGAAAATCCATCAACAATTGAGGATGTAAGCCTATCCAGTGTATTGGAAACTTTAGTCAATTTTTGTCAGCGGCTGTTTTTTCTGAAGCGTCAATGATGTTAATGAGTTGTTTTTTTGACACGCTGGTCTTCTTCAACAGCATTTTGCAGCTGAGCCTCTACTGAAAGCCGTTTCTTCATACGCTCCTGTCGGTGTCCTCTTAATTTTGTTCTGAACTTCTTTGCAAACTAATTACAACTGCATAATTTGCAAAACAATCCAGTGTTACAAACATTAGTCTTCTATATTCCTGTGTTCACTTTGATTCCATGTACTGGTTGGAGAAAGGCTTTTTAAATGGAACTAGGAAACTAGTTTTGCGCTTAGTCGATACAAACGGTAATAGTGTACAACCAGTGTCAGCCGTTGCCATAAAAGTAGCAGCTCTCAGAAGTAGGAGTAGGAGCTGTAGAATTTCTCTAGAATGTTTCATGTTTTGCTATGACAATGCTTAAAGGGGACCTAATATGCTATTTTTCCAAGGTTATATTTTGGTCTTTGATTCCCCTACAGTCCTCCTGATCGCGCAAAGTAGAAAAAGGGTACTCATTTCGCTCGTACTGCCACCCTAAAAAAAAACCCACTTGTAGTCTACAGTAGTCTGAGCCTGAAACGCCTCATTGGGGTGGCTCTTCCGCTAAGGCCCCCACTCCCCGTGTGCCCACTTTCTTCTGACTGGCCAGCTCTGTGGAGGGCAGATGTAGGCAGGACGAGAAAGCAGAACGCAGTTTTCCCTTCCGGGTCTCACAGTGAACTGTAAGACGAGTCTGACATCTGAGCTAAGGAATCAGCGTGGAAATTCTGCTATCAAACGCAGTACCTGTGATTAGATCTAATGAAAGAATTTAGTGTCTGCTAAAGTTTGCTACGGCAACAGTTGGTGAGTGCAGAGGTTTTACTACTCTTAGCAGGATGCAGGGGAAGCTAAAATCCACCCCATATTGACACATTTGTAGAACGGGTGGAAATGCCCAAGTGTACACCGGAGACCGTAGAAATCCGCTGGGTCTGAGTTTAGAGGGAAACATGGACAGAGAGGGGCAGCTAAAAGTGGACCAACGGCTTATAGACTGCTTCGTTGTGTATTAGGACGTGCTGGTTAGTATCAATAGCTGTAGTGTGTTGTTAGCCTGGAGAAACAAACAGCTTCTGTGCTGGTATATGATGGAGGGGCGAAAGCTAAAAGCTGAACAGCCTTTTAGGAAATTGCCCATGGTAATGGTTTACTTACTGCTTCGGAATGACCAGCTTTTCCTCGTATAAAATGGGCGCATTATGGATAGCCTGCGAGAGCTAGACAGAGCTTTGGTTATGTCATGAACATTATACAGGTTTTACAGACCGTAAGTTCCGTCTGCGTGAACCGTTGCTTATGTGGAGCTAGCAAATTGATCACTTTTACAGGAAAGAATTTAATATTCAATAGATGGCAATGCATCGTTTGTTATACCAGACACGTTAAAGCCTGTGGGGTTCCCTATTGCTTTCTCCGAGAGCTTGTCCAGCCATTGGAGATGCATCAGGGTGACACTGGCCATGGATAAGTGAAGTGATTGTTTCATAAGCACCCAAAAACATACCCCAAGCTCTGCAAAATCTACATCTGGTCCAACTGCAGCTCAACTCCGCAGACACATACTGGACCTCTCCAGTTAGCTTCAACTGTAGTGGCTACAATCAGGCAACGTTACGATGAAACTACCTCATTGATGCTTACCAAAGTTACACAAGCACACCGATCAGAATTGCTGCATAAAAGTTAACCAGGAGCATGTCTAATTAGCAGAGCACGCAAACTAACATGCAGTAGCTGATAAGTAGTCATGACTTTGAATGTAATCAAAAATCAATCAAAAATTCGTTTTGCGTTGGGTGTGAAAGCTGCTTAACGCACCCTTAAAGCCTTTATTTGCGTCTTTGCATTGACTTTGAATGTAGTTAATCTGTTGCGTGAAAAATTTTTTCGCGTCTGAAGTGAAAGCAGCTTTTATAATGCGCAACAGCTAGAGAGAGCTCGGTTATGTTATGAACATAATACAGGTTTTGCAGACCGTGAGTTCTGTTAGCGTGGAAAAGTTGCTTATGTGGAGCTAGTGAATTGATCGCTTCTACAGGAAAGCATTACCTATTTAATCTCCTCCTTTTTTGGCTTTTTATTACCCACAACAATTTCTAAATGGGGATGGAATTATGTCAAGGTAGAGCAGAGAAATTATTTCTAAACCGGTAGAGCTTCTGCGTTTCGCATTGCTTTCATGGTAGCACCAGAAAGCTTGCCCAGACATTTGTTAAGTATCTGGCTGATCCCAGTCATGGATAAGTGAAGCGATCGCTAACTGTAGTGGCTACAATCGGGCAACGTTATGATGAAACTCCCACATTGATGCTTACCGAAGTAACACAAGCATACCGATCAGAATTACTGCATATAGGTTAACCAGGAGCATTTTTAATTAGAACGGCACGCAATGTAACATGCAGTAGCTGGTAACCGAGCGGTCATAACCAAATACAGGTTTTACTGACAGCAAGTTCTGTTACTGTTCACAATTGTACCAAGTATCCAAATTACAAACAAGTATTAAAAGTTAGCTTCAAATGAGTTTTATGTTCACACACCTTCTGTAGAATTCCCCCTGATATCAATCTTGCGTATTTGGGACACAAACATTAGCAACAGTAACTTGGCTACGTGAGCTGCTGTGTTACAGCCACAATCAACTGGCTATCACGTCAGGTTGGCTTATACAGTAAAAGCAACTTACAGCTTCTGTGTCTGTGAGTCACGGGCAGTCGCAACCGATACAGGCTTTATCTTCAAATATTTTACAAAGCCTGCGTTTGTGGCCAGTTTTTAGTGCTAACTATCACTAGCAGTCCTGCTAGCCACCCGAAACACATTAGCTTCATTTACATTATTTGCTGTTATACGGTTACTTACAGCTTGTGGCTCCAAGCGCTTGATCGATGCAACAGGTTTGAGAAGCAGCTGAAACGCTTATCCTGTGTTGAATTATCCTTTATTGACAGAGCTGTGTTTGCTGAATGCTGAGCACAAGCAGCTAACATTCACTTTGGCCATGGCTGTTTGCTGCCAGCAAACAAAAAAGCTACCCACTGATTTCTGTTGGCATCGTCTTTTGGAAGAGAAATTTTTGTTTTTTTCGCGTCCTAAAGTAAACGGACAAGTAGCTTTGGGAGAGATACTGACAAAATTGCACCTCAGATGATCTTCGGTTCTTCTTTTGTATTTCCAAAAGTGTAAACGCTACTAAGGCATAGTATGATCTGCCATTGTTAGTGCCTGCTAGAATAGTTTGCGGTGTGGGCTGGTCCAGCATAATGGTTGGCTCTGGCTAGGATTGTGCTAATTGGATGGCACAACCTGACGTCAGGTTTTGCCCAGATCTCGTGAAGAACACTAGAGGAGCTGTTCAGAAAGGAAATCATGTTCTTGGATTTCAGCAAAATCCCTGTATCTTATGTTTAGAAACTTTTCAGAGGTTGAGCATGGACAACCAACATTATAACATTACTAATATGTATTAAAAGAGGGATCAGCATGTTTAGTCCTCTTGAAGTTCAGAATTCTAGCTTTCATTCACATTTCCCTCTGCCTAGGGGCATGCCAAGATAAGCTAGAAGAAACTCTCACTCTCCCACACACACACACGCACGCACACACACACACAGGGATTTCTATACTGCTTGCTAGGTTTGCTAACTAGGTTGGTAGGTTTGCATAATCAACCATGACCTAACATCAACAAAGGGCCTTTTCAACAAATTAATGCAGGATTTAGTGCAGGCCACAATGACACAAATTTATCACACCACATCACACCAGGGACGTGCGGTCAGGATAGGCAGTGACTTTTTTTATCGCTAGATTTTGTCAATCTGTTTCCACGTACTATGCCTGATAGTCAATCAATCAATTTGACCCTTTTTCTGGTCAATTAAGCCTGTAATGACTAAGAGGTGACAAAAAGATTGATTTACCTTTATGCTTTGATTCGAGACTGCAAGGAAGTAAATCTCAACTCTTAATCGTAATTTCTATTGTTTTGATCTTTTGTTTATCGGACTATGAAAGTAGACTGAAAATAAACACCCTATTTTATTCTAAATGGCATTAAAAAATATTTGTCTTAAGGGGGGAAATATTATCGTAGACATATTGACTACGCATTGAACGCCTCATAAGAAAGGTTTTAATATTTGTTAATGGCATTGCGTTAGCATCCTCTAAGCAAATATGAACAAACTTGCTATCATGAGCATTTTCAGTTCGATGCAGTGAGCAATAATGTCGTGGATGGAACTGGCACGCTATTCTGCAGTTTGGTCTTGTAAATTCGTTTATCAATCTTCAGATTGCTAATCCAACAAAGTAATGGACTTATCGTTTGTTTAACGGTGAGGATTCTACCTACCCTAACTGACCTCCGATGGAACGTCACTACATCACACACATTCGTCTGATGAGGTCAGACATACAGGTGACAGGGCTTAGGCTACTAACGAAAATTGTATACATACGTTTAGAAGATCTCTCCTTCTCTGGCTGCACGGTCATCATCAGTATCTCCTTCAACGTCTACTTCAGACACGACGCTGTCATCAATGTCATCCAGTGTTGACAAGGTTTGAGACGAGGCTCTGGGCGCGAGCTCCAAGTCATGAGTTTCGACACTGGTGGGCAAAGTAGTGGTGCCTGGCGAACCACCCCATACCTGCTCGCACATTTCAAAATACAGGAGGACTACTCTTCCATGCCCAGGCCTACGGCCTGTGTCCGCAGCAGCTCTGTATTTTTCTCGGACTGCTTTAAGCTTGGTTGCGAAGACGGCACGAGTAATGTCCTCCTTTTGATGAGGAAAATTGGTATATGTGCTGGGGTAGTGCTCTAAAAAAGAGGGTCAGTATGTCGGCATATTTACTTTGGCGTCTGCCAGTCGACGTTCTCCTGTAATTTTGTGGTTTTGTAGTCTAAAGTTACCTCCTGTTCAGTCCATACGAATGATGATCCTGGCGCTTTTCTCTTCAAAAGAGGGAGAGGAAATTATTTGTTTCAGTTGTTGATATTTTCGGGATTCTGATTGGCTAACGTAGGCTTGGGCTTCTTGTTACACTGCCACCCACAGGTTTGCTATGCTCTTGACAACATATATACACGGATATGTGCATTAAAAACTTCTTTGAAAACTGATACGTGTGCATGATATTATTTTTGAGAACGGAGACGGTGAAATGTTCATTTTTGAAAATAGCCGGCCATGTGTAAACGTAGTCTCAGTCTTTGATTCAATTTAAACAATTAAATCGATCATGAAGCACAGCCTAGATTGCCTGATGAGACAGAAAGGTAGTACAGAATTTCCAGAGCAGTTTACCTCTCAAAAGGTAGCCCATAGGCCAACTTACGAGTCACTAATTTCTTTGATCCGAATTACGCCTATTGATTAGTTGCCCTAGATCGCATCACGGAAGAAGCCGTGTCTTGCCAATTGCCAATTGATTATTCATATGTGGAGCATTGTTTTAACAAAGGACAATGACCGAGAACAAGTTAGGACTAATAATTGTAGTAAAGCGTTGTTTTCAGCTCTGGCTAACTTACACCACTGATTCGAAATGCACAAAATTGCGCGTCCAAATGAACGATTGTCATTTTGCCTCAACGAAGTGAACAAGCAACAACTGATAGTGCGGAGCATTTTTGGATTGAATACATACGATTGCGATAGTCAGAACTCATAATTGTTTTAAAGAGATGTTTAGAGCCCACCCAATTTTAAGTTCTGGCTAAGACACGGCCATGTACGGCTCCAAATGATCGCCCCTTTCTTTTTTGTTTGTCCTGTCTGTTTTCTTAATATCTGAAATGCAACTGCAGCGCCTAGCCGCCTATCTCATCAAAACTAGGAATATGGCCGAATATAACACCGGAACAATTCTAAGAAGTGTGAGACACAGCTTTGGAGCAACTTACTTACGCAACACCAAAACTATATAGATTCTCGCTCTGCATGTGTGTTCGCGCTGGACGACAGTCGGGCTGCGCAGTGGTGCAGGTACAGAGGAGAAGTAGGAAGTGAGAAGAGGATGATACCATTTGCTTGGCGGGGGTGTTTTCATTTTCGTCCTTATCATATACATTTTAAACCGCAAACCACAAGTATGTTTTGGACATTATTTAAGCTTGTGAAAGACGAACAAAAATTTTAGAATAACAGCATTTCTTACTCCAGGTTTTAGGGGTGCTGAGTTTCAATTTGGGGCTAGCCTCGCCCATGCCATGTCACAGCCAGTAAAGGCATGAAACATTGGTAAAGTGTAATGTGAATATAGGCCACTAGATGGCAGTATTTACCTTTTTTTTTTAAGCTCAGACTGGAGTCATGTTTAGACATGTCCTGGACATGTCTGGGGCAAGTCTCAGAAAATTAAAAAAAAGAGGTCTAAATGTGGGTGGGGTCTGCAAAAGAGTATATAAGGAAAAGAATTGAGACAGTAAAGTAGGAGAAATTGCAAGAAGATGACCAGACCTGCCATTCTGTTCAAGACCTGTGACGTTTCTTTTGTGGATTTCTTTGCCTGTGTTTGAGCATTTTCTTCATCCAGGACATCACCAAGCCACCCCACCAAAAAGGGACTGTAATTATTACTGTTTTTTCTTATTTATCAATCTTGGTCTTTAGTTGTAGGTTGTTATTAGTCTTTGTCTTTGTTAAAAATTAAATGTGTTTTAGTTGTTAAAACTGTGTTTGTCATCCCTTGCTGTTGCTGTTGTGTTATAAATGTAATAACAAATTGGGGCCATAACAAAAGCAATGCATTGAAAAGCAAATAAAGCAAAGCCTGCTCCCTCTCTGTCTCCATTGGAATCTGCTGGGCACTGAATTACTTCTGACGTGTCTTCCTGGCAAATGATACCCTTTTTATCCCCCCGGCATAAAAATGCAGGGGGATATAGGCATCGCCTCGTCCCTCTGTCTGTCTGTCCATCTGACCATAATAATTTTTTCTTTGAAGGTGTAGGATTGACACGACTTTCGCAAATAATCAGGAGCCAGGGGGACATGTCATCTTCTGGGATGACTCTTCCAACCTGTGATTGGAACCTGTGTCCCTGATGTTCCAGGCTGTTGAGGATCTAACACCTTATAAACCTTTGCCATTGTTTTTTCAGATGAAAACAAAATTGTTCTACCACCACCAGTTCTTAACGCCCCTTCGGCTAGACCACCACCAATATTACTGAAAGAGGCTATTCATAGGAGTATTAGCAAATTCAGCTGATATCAGAATTACAAATGTATCGGCAAGTTTTTAGTAAGACACTCCACAGAAACCACAGAAAAAATAATGGGTTAGAGTAAATGATATTCACCTGAAATAAAAAATATAACTAAGTTTGGTTCTAAGCCATCAATGACACAACTCTTTCCGTGAGCTCCAGTCATTGTAATCTCAAATAAAGAACAAACATATTTTTTCAGAACTTTTTATTAGATTAGGGTTTTGGAATGGTCAAGCAAGGAAGTCGGCATTTCATTGTTGAGCTGGATCTAATGCCATACTAATATCATACTTGTGAATATATTGGTCTTGGAGATAAAAAATCATGTAGTAACTACCATATTGATATTCAAATTTAATATTTATGCACGATTATATCCTATTTTGGTACATTGAACAGATGCCTTTTATTGTATATTAAAAATTCGCTCTTATCAGAGATTATTGCCTCATAATGCATACCCATATGCTCAAAGGGGTAACATCATTATTCCACAAAGAATATTGCTAATAAATGTCTTCTTGAAATGTCTTCTAAAATACAGAGAATTGATGCTGCATGAGAAATAAATTGGATATTTTTGCAAGTTCTATCTTAGAATAGCATATGGGATATAAAACAAGCTCAATCAATTTATCGATGATAACCATTTTGGCTTCTACCCTCTTACTGGGGCAAATCAGCGATGGCCCAATAGCCAAATGGCATGCCCAAACTGTGTGGAAAATCATGCTTTTATCACAAAATGCCCAATAACTTCATATCTTTCACATAGCTGCTGCACTATTTTGAATTTGATGGCTGCAACATGGGAAACAAAAGACTGGGAAAGTTGAGGAATGCTCAAAAAACACCTCGTCAGAACATTCCACAGGTGATCAGGTTAATTGGAAACAGGTGTCACGGTTAGGTATAAAAGGAGAATCCCCAAAAGCCTCAGTCATTCACAAGCAAGAATGGGGCGAGTTTCACCACTTATAGCCCCAATAGCCCAACTGTTTTTCTCAATGTGCAATTGCAAGGAATTTAGGGATTTCATGATCTACAGTCCATAATATCATTAAAAGATTCAGAGAATCCGGAGAGATCTCTACTTGTAAGCGGTAAGGCCAAAAACCAACCAACTAATGCTTGTGACCTTCAGTCTCAGGCGGTGCTGCATCACAAACCAATATCCTGTGAAGGATATTACCATGTGGGCTCAGTTTGTCACAACATCTACAAGTGAAAGTTAAAACACTACCATGAAAAGCAAAAGCCATATATCAACAACACCCAGGAACGCCGCCGGCTTCTCTGGGCCCCATGGACGTCTTGTCCTCCGGGCTAAAGAGGAAAAAGACCATCCAGATTGTTTTCGGAGTTCAAAAGCCAGCATCTGTGATGGTATGGGGATGTGTTAGAGGCTATGGCATGGGTAACTTGCACTTCTGTGAAGGCACCATTAATGCTGAAAGGTACATACGTGTTTTGGAGCAACATATGCTGCCATCTAAGTGACGTCTTTTTCAGGTCCCTGCTTATTTCAGCAAGACAATCCCAAGCTACATTCTGCACGTGTTACAACAGCGTAGCTTCATGGTAAAAGTGCGGGTAATAGACTGGCCTGCCTGCAGTCCAGACCTGTCTCCCATTCAAAATGTGTGGCGCATTATGAAGCGCAAAATATGACAGTGGAGACCCCAGACTGTTGAGCAACTGAAGTCGTATATCAAGCAAGAATTGGAAAGAATTCCACCTACAAAGCTTCTACAATTAGTGTCCTCAGGTCCCAAACGCTTGTTGAGTGTTGTTCAAAGGAAAGGTGATGTAACACATTGGTAAACATGCCCCTGTTCTAGCTTTTTTGGAACGTGTTGCAGGCATCAAATTAAAAATGAGTGAATATTTCCAAAAAAAGCTTATAAGTTTGAATGTTGAATATCTTGTCTTCGTAGTGTACTCAATTGAATATAGGTTGAAAAGGATTTGCAAATCATTATATTGTTTTTATTCACATTTTACACAACGTCCCAACTTCATTGGAATTGGGGTTTGTGCAAGCAATGCAATTGCTTTTGTTAAACTTGTGCTTTTAAACAGTTTTTATTACCCCTCAGCCCTCAAGGCTGACAGGGTATTGCTATCCTTCATGCGGGCGGGCGGTTGGGCGGCGGGCGGGCGGGCGTCTCCAAAAACTTCGAAATCAGGCTAAGGGGTATTCCATGCATTGCACGCCTATTTTCTTGTACATTTCGCCTGCTCGGAACACGGCTTCCAGAGGTGGAAAAGACAGTAAGATCTCTATGCAAAACTGTGGAAAGACAAATCCTCCTATGTCTTTTTCCTGCCAACAAACTCAGCACGCTGATGTCACTCACTAGTAATACCTTCGTGGATGAATTTCATTGATGAGCGAATCCAAGTTATTGGAACAAAATGCTGGAGGGAACTTCTGCTTTGTGTACATGACTTTTCCTCCTCTGATGGCTTCTGGAATGCTGCTCAAGTTCAATTCACATCTTGTAGTAAACAATGTTAGTCGCTGAAGAAATAAATTCCAGGGGCGCTGCTAGTGGACAGCACAGGGAGTTACTGGTGGAGCAAAGTAATATTAAATCTGCTTGCAAGCAGGGGAGCAGAAATAGCCAAAGGGAGCTGCAGTCATAGACTTGGAGACTGGAAACCATTTTTTCACACCTTTGGTGCCCACAAAATTACTCTGGAAAAAGTTTCTGTCATGGTCAGCACACAATGGATGATTCTTTTAATGTAGCTTCCAAGATTGATCACCTTAGCCGAGCCATTCTGCCGGACTATGGAGGCAGTAAAGGCCACTCTCTGTTTGTGGACTCTTCATTTACTGAAACTAGGCACCCTTTAAACTTAGTGGATGAGCTGAGTTTTCGGAAGACAATCATGAATGAAGTTCTCACGGTTCTTCACCAAACTTTCAGCGCTACAGTTTAATTATTGTGCCACTCACAGATACAGCGAAACAATTATTTTGCATGAGCAGTGACATTCATGCAGAGAGGAATAGCTCATTTATTTGCCGAGTTTAAATTGCGAATTAAGGTAAATGTTTGCTTCAGACTGCAGTACTTGTTGCAGAATTGGCCTTCAGTGGCCTAAAGTCTGCCATTTAATTTGTCTGCGGAGTGCAGATACCTCAACATTAACCCAAGAAGAATTCTGTTCACAGAGATCTTTCTATACCTTTATCAACATAAACAGTGTTCCTGTTTTCTGGCTATGTGCAAATTGCCACAATAATTAAGCATCCCTGACGTTGAACTTGGCCTGACCTTGACCAGAGACTGTGCTTTTTCCTCTGTTCATGTATACTATCATCATTTATCTATCAATGGCTTGCCTGATACTATGAAACACATTTTGCGTAAATTACGAAATGTGTATTTATTGGTACTTCTGTAACTCCGGGATTAATAGCAAAAACTAGGATTTAAGGGTTAGGATATTTTATCTCTTGTGCTGTAAAAAGAAAATTGGAAAATTATAGGATTCTATCTGTCCTTTACACAGGTTTTTATGCAACGCCCTCCATAATTATTGATTAGGATGTGTTCTTTAGCTTCAAATAAATTCAGTTTTTTTTCTAAATAATATAGGACCACAATGGAAAAAAAAGAGGAAAATCCAACTTTTAATTGAAGTGCATTTATTCAGTGGGAAAAAAATCCCACATTAAGAAATAATTCCTTTACCTCAAATCATGTGTGCCACAATTATTAGCACTCCTGATGTTATTACTTTGTACAACCCCCTTTTGCCAACAAAACAGCACCTAATCTTCTCCTATTATGTTTCACAAGATGGGAGAATACAGAAAGAGGGATCTTCGACCATTCCTCTTTGCACAATCTCTCTAAATCATCCAGTGACCTGGGTCCTCTTCTCTGCACTCTTCTCTACAGCTCACTCCACAGGTTTTCAATGGGGTTGAGGTCTGGGGACTGAGATGGCCATGGGAGGAGCTTGATTCTGTGTCTGGTGAACCATTTCTGTGTAGATTTGGCCACATGTTAGGGTCATTATCTTGCTGAAAGACCCAGTGACGACCCATCTTCAGCTTTTGGGCAGAGGCCACCAGATTTTGATTTGAAATGTCCCGGTATTTCAAAGCGTTGATGATGCCATGCACCCTAAAAAGGTTCCCAGGGCCTCTGGAAGAGAAACAGGCCCACAGCATCACCGATCCTCCCCCATACTTCACAGTGGCCATAAGGTACTCTTCTGCATACTCATCTTTTGTGTTCTGCCAGACCCACTTAGAGTGTTTGTTGCCAAAAAGCTCTATCTTGGTCTCATCTAACCAAAGGACAAGGTCCTAGTTGAAGTCCTAGTACCACTCTAGATGTTTGCGTTTATGATTGTGAGTGAGAAAAGGTTTTTTCCGTGCATGCCTCCCAAACAGCTTGTTGACATGTAGATAGCGACTGATGGGTGTTTTGGAGACTTTTTGATCCCAAGATGCTACCATTTGTTGCAATTCTTTAACAGTGAGCTTTAGAGAACTTTTTATTTCTCTTACCATCCTCCTCACAATGCGTGGTGGCAAAATAACCTTGCGTCTTAGTCCAGGCTTGTTTACCACTTTTCCAGTTGTTTTATACTTCTTAATGATTCCTCTGACAGTAGTTATGGGCAGGTGCAGGGGAGTGGCTATTTTCTTGTAGCCATTGCCTGACTTGTGAAGGTCGATACACATCTGCCTTACTTGAATGTTGTGTTCCTTTGTCTTTCCCATGTTGAAGAGTGGATAAGAGAAATGGCCTCTGTGTCACGTCATATTTATACCCCAGAGAAACAGGAAGTAATGGTTTACTAATTGAATATCCCTAGATACTCTGATCAACTTTGTAAACTACTGTAGAAATTACAGAAATACTTCAAGTATATTTCTTTCCTAGGAATCGTTAGGGGTGCCAATAATTGTGGAACAGGTGATTTTATGAAAAATAATTATTTCTTAGGGATTTTTTTTCCCTTAAAATTCACTTGAGTTGAAAGTTACATTTTTCTACAATTTTCAGTGTGAGGGTATGCTTCTGCAATAAAGAAAATTGAATTTATTTAACGGCTTTTAACACATCTTAAACAGGGGTGCCAATAATTATAGAGGGCGCTGTAGGTTCCTGCACTTTGTTGGTTTTTGTAACTCAGAACATCTTAAAACAGGAAGTGCTCCCAAATTTAAAATTTGTCACTCTGCTTTACACCCGTTGGTGTGCTATTATTATCATGTCACCAAAAAATGCATTTTCAGGAAGAATATGAAAATGTGAAAAAAAATATACCTCTGTTGTAGGTTTGTCTACAGAACTTTGGGGTTTATTTTAAGGTAATGCTACAGTTGACAGTGCCTTTAAAATGCAGACAGATTGCCTCTGTATCCGCACTTGAAATATTATACAGTATTTGAGCATAATGTATAAACTGTGAGCAAAGATGGCATCTTGTTATGCAAATGCATGTGCACTGCCTGAGTTCTCGCTGGTTTCTGACTTGAAAGTAAACACTAATATGCATGGATTGCTTTTTTTCTATGGATTAAATATACCTCTATAATGTCCCTGAAAGGAAAGTCAAAGAATGTGCAATGATAGAATTCAAAACAGGAATCATGTAAAATTCATCCAAAGTCGAAGCAAATCATATATTGTTCATGTCTCTCAGTGATCCTGATGAAATTGCAAGCGTGTCCTTGTGTGTATAATTCAGTCATCTCCATAAACTGAATGATGGATGTCAGACTGTTGGCCAGGTAGGGTTGTGATGGGTTATCTTTGGCATGTTAACATTTAATAAAGTCATTTAAGGTGCCCAATTTGTTTCTATGGCCAAAACTGCTGCTTGAGAATAAATCAGAAAAAGTGGCCTCTAGACACTGAACTGCTCTCCAAGTTTAGTTTGATCATGCCCTTGGTCTAGACAGTCCTATTGGACATCATGAGTGTGAGAAGAAGGGAAAGTAGTTATCTGTCAAATTTACTGAGGCAAGGACGGGCTGAGACCTGATTAGCGGTTTTCCACTCCCTCGTACTGGCTCTGCTCGACACAGCTCTCTTTTGTCATCTGGCAGTTATTTTCCATATTGCATAGTGCCCACTCTATTGCAGGTGGGATCAACCTTGGAAAGTGCCAAGCATCATCTTCAGTGTAACTCGAAACTCAACATCACCTTACGCAGCACAACCACAGGAACAATAGATGGTGTTCTCAGTCATCGGTAATGACATTTGTCAACTCTTTATCTGCTTATCCCCTCATCCATTTTAGCCTAATTGTTTTAGCGCCATAAGCAGGCATATTTTGTGTTTCCGGCAAGTGCCTAACTTGCTTGAATTGCATTGCATTGGCTGCTAATTATTGGCGGGGTGCCAAGCACTTGACCACTCGACGTTCACTACTTCCTTTGTTCATTAGGTCATGATAGTATAAGCTAATCTTTTTACCTGAAAGTTTCAGTGATGGTTCTGCCCGGCGGGCCCTCCCCCTTTCTGCTTGCACCTCCACCTCAACAAGCCACAGCTGCTGTTCGTTGAGGTGGAGGTGCCTTTGTGTATAAAAGAGCTGCACTGCCATGTTGGCAATGCAGCTGCATTCTTGTTTGGAGGCCGTGTCTTATGGAGCCCTGTCCTTTTGCCGCTGCTCTCCTATGTTTTGTTTTAAGATTAAATCTTTATTTATATTTTACTCAGCCTGTGCACTTGGGTCCCTTATTTCTGGTTTGGGTATATGGTCCCAGTGCCTGCCGGCTTGTTGCCTTCAGCCGGCGGGGGCATAACCATGACAGTTTCTATCTTGTTATATGACTCAAAAACAATTATTTTTCGTTTCAGCAGCTCACAAGAAAGCTAGCTTATTGGGTTGAGTACGTATACTGATCATTTTCACGATTGGGCACAAATAATGGTAAAGAATGTTGAATTTTAGCCTGATAGCTCACTCGTTAAGGCACTGCGCTGCAGTGTAGAGGTGACTATCACGTTGCGGGTTCGAACCTCGGCGTACCCACCGGCAGGGGTCGGCAGCTTTTTCAGAGTAGCGCACAATTGGGACAATTGGCACAATCATCGCGCTACAGGGTTCCAAATTGGGAAGGGACTGCCGGATTAGGGGATACAATAATAGCTTTGTTCGTTGCTCCAGCGCCTCCTGTTGACCAGACGGGCGCTCGTCAGGAAGACTCTGGGTTTGTTCATGTCCGGGTATCCTCCGCCCTCGTTCTGAACCTACGAGGATTCAACCAATGAGTGTATAAGAATCAGTGGTTGACAGGCAGGTGCTTCGGAGGAGAGCCATGAAATGTCCTCACTATCCTGAGCTGGCAGCAAGGCGACATACGAGCAAGCTTTGTACATAGTTCACCAATTGGGCATTCCAGATTCGGGTGGGATTGGAGATGCCAAATTTAAAAAAAAAAAAAAAAAGAATGTTGAATTTTGGTATATAGAAACTTGCTAAAAGTTGCTAAATGGCCAAGTTTCTGAGCTTACCAATTTATTAGATATGGAAAAATTGTTTAAGCCTTAGTCTATCATTATTCCTTTTTTTTTTAAGATTATATTTTTGGGAATTTTTCCTTTATTGATAGTTATGCAGTGTCGAGAGAGAGGAAGGATGGGGAGAAGAATGGGGGAAGACATGCAGCAAATGACCTGCTTTGGAATCAAACCCAGGTCGCTGTAGGAAGGACATAGCCTTTGTGGTACGTGCGCTTAGACCAGTGGTTCTCAAATTCGGTCCTGGCACCCCCCTGTGTATGCTGGTTTTTGTTCCAGCCACAACTGCAATTCTAAGATCTTTAGAATTCTAAGCATTCTATGTTTAGAGTAGTTATTTACCATCTTAAGTCACATTTGGATGGACACATCCATTCTGCTATGGAGAATAAAAACCCTTGAACATCTTGTGCTTAATTTTCAATATTGCTGGGATTTTCAGGTGAAAACTTCTTTTTAAACAGATCAAATTAGACTCTGCGAAAATCAATAAGCTCCAAATTAGGTTTCTGAATGCAGGTGTTTTGAGTTTTTCCTAAATAACCTGCCTGAACCAAATAAAATCAACAGAAAACACAACAGGTGTGACTCCATTGTTTGCCAAGTAAATTGTCGGGTTTTACCTCCATGCGTTAAGAGTTTCACCAATGAGGAACCTGTGGATATTTGCATAAATGCACCTAATTAAAACAAATCAACAGCTTGTTAAAATCCTAGAATTGCAGTTGTGGCTGGAACAAAAACCAGCATACACAGGGGGGCGCCAGGACCGAATTTGAGAACCACTGGCTTAGACCGATGACCCACCAGGGCGCTCTGTCATTATGTCTTCTTAAAATTAAGGAAATGTGTTAAATTTTCATACCGTTATCGTGTCGAACCACATTTTGTGATTTAAAACAGGAATTGAGCATTGTTCATTTCATTTTCTACCCAACACTAAAACCTATCTTTGGTGGTCTAACTGCACCACAGCTGTCAGTGCAGTTTATTCCTGTAAGATCAGGCCTGCAAGCTCTTATGCAGGAAAACATCATTACCCAGAATTGGTAAACTACTTTATGTATGTCTTTACCGTTATCGGTCTGAAAAAAAACATCCTTTAGTTCTTTAGTTTTACACTTGGTGTCGACACTGGTGGCCAAGGTCACAAGGCTGGCACAGGCCATCTTGCAACGAGAGAATACATAGCAATTTGTCTCACAAATTGATCATCCTTACCATTAGACTCTCTTGAGATGTAATAGTAGAGACAACAGGGGCCTATTGAATTATGGTGTAAGGCATGGAAATGCAGTAAAAATTGACTGCTGTTGATGAGCACTGCAGAGCGTTGTGGTGCTGGAAACCAAAATTTCTTACATTTACATATCATTGAGGGTGCATTTATGCATGCCAGCACATGCTCTGCAGCTGGCACTTTTCTGGCTGCAATGACTACATTTTAACTGGCATGACTGGGGTGACATTAGCCGAGAAGTGTTTATGGTAATCACTAGGGCAACTATTTCAGCCTGCTCTGAGACCACTGCTTAGCATAGAGTGATCGCGGTCAGGGAGTGACTGTTGGTCAGGGAGAGTTTTAAGATGATTGCACTGACATTCCACAGGTTCCCTGTATCAAGATCTGTAATACTAAAACAACGGTTGAAGAACATGGTAAATGGGCAGCCCATTGATGCAGTGGGTAGTGCTGGTGCCTCTCAGGTTCGTCGTTTCAAGTCCAGCTGGCAGCCTTTTCATGTGGAGTTTGCATGCTCTCTCACTGTTTGTATGGATTTCCTTCTCGGACTGCGGTTCCCTCCTACAGCCCAAACACGTGGCAGGGTGTTGCCCATTGTAGGCTGGGACGCACTCCATCAACCCAACAACTGTGATGAGGAATAACATATTAAAATAATGAATGGGTGGATGTGTGCCAAATATGCTCAGTTTATAGGAAAGGAACACCAGAAGGCATTGATAGGCAGTGTAATATAATGTGTACACCCCTGTCATATACAGTGATAAGCAACCAGAGTCAAATTGTTTGTTTTTTTATTTGGAAGATTAAAAATGCCTAACACAACCTCCACAGGGGGAACAAATTACACCCTGACAAATTAATGTCATTCTTTTTTGTTATTCTCAACCATTTATTCAACTTCAAAATTTAGCATGTAAACATATGAAGAGAAGCGATAGTGAATCATGATATTTCCATATATCCACATATTCAGTGTGACATACTGTTCTTGTACCTGGTTTTCTCCTTGATTCCAGACAGCATTAAACTTCCTCAGCCCCTATTTTCACTGAACTTGTGAGGCTGCAGCAAGCAAAGCAGTTAAATAGACTGTGAAAAGTTAGTGGGGGGGTCCGGGGTGATCTGTCCGGACTTTCTCCCAGCATGCTATTCAGCCAGCAAAGCTCCCTGCTAAATCGGCCCAACAGCCTGGGCAGTTCCTCTTCCCCCCACCCCCTTTGGGCAAAAGACCTTAGAGCTCTCTCTGACCCCCATCCCATAATTCAGAGATGAGGTTGGCTCTTCTCTCCATTTTTATGCCCGTAGTTTCAGTACTGTTACAGTAGTGCAACGGCACTACCTGAAAACGGCATCTGCTGGCTGCCTTTAACTGGGAGCACCAGTTTGTACATTTGCAAGTATAATGCAAGAGCAGGTGTGTTATCTTTCACTGCTTTGCTCCAGTGTTAGTCAGCTTAAGGGGCTTCTTCCACTATTGATTTCAGCATCTCAGCTCTCAATCTTTCTTCCCATAATGAACAAACACTGGCACTCCCACAAACTGGCAAAATCACTGATTCACAGATGCACAAACACTCACACACTCTTTCACGCTAACATCCAGGCACATAAATGCTCAGTGACTGGCACACACTCGGAATCAGATTTTCAGAACACAAACAGGGTAATGTACTGAGCCCAAAGGACAGTGCTTCCAAGTGGAATATTTTTGAGCAAATCCGTGATCCCACTTACACCATAACCTGACACGTCATGAGTCATGTTAGATCATCCTCACAATACCGGAGGAATTAAGTACCCCCTCTCCATACGTGTGTACACGCTCACTGCAACTGACACACACTCACCTAACATCTATGCATGACTCTTAAAGGGCATCTAAAGTCAATTCCCATTGTTTTTGTTTATCGGCCAATCAGTGAGCCACACCTGCGAAAATGAACCGAAATAGAAGGATTATCTACAAAACATTGGTTGATGAAGGAAATTGCTCATGTGACACTGCTAGATGTCGACAAAAGCAAGTGATTTATTTGTAAACATTGGACGTTCAACGTCTCGTCTGATAATCGACTTTAGATGCCCTTTAAGATCTCATTTTCAGTTTAACTTTTCACTATTTGTGGTTATGCCCAATGCCTATCAGCAAGGTGACATTGGATTTAAATGCCTGTTGACTTTCACAATTTTGCATTGTGCACCAATCCTAAAGTTAGTCTGCTTTTCTAATTTAGATCATTGTCATAATTTGCAGACATTTCTAATGATGGGAAATGAGTTGGTACTAAAAAATGCGTTTCACTGTTTGCATTGTGAAACAAGTACCTGATGTAATATGACCAAGCTTACAGAGAGCAGTGCTGAATTCATACTTGCTCACTTGAGCAGTTAGCCTTAACTCTGAAGTTTCACATCTCCTTTGAAGTTTTACTGTCAGATATCGTTTCATTCATCCACTCTTTTATAGTTAATTAGATCTGCAGTACTCAAAGACGATGCCATTTCATTTGAAAAGGGGATGCAAAATCAATGTAAATTAAATATATGATTTTTTTTTTAAGTAGTTTGCAGCAACAGCTTGAAGCTACTCTTCATTTTTAGGCAAGTTAGAAAAATTCAACAGAATGCACTGGTCCATGGAAAAAAGTAATGTTCAATTAATGTCTTATCTTCAGCAAAGAAGAGGAGCGTACCCATGGGTCCTGAGCTTTGTGCAGTTATCATTAATCACATCCTGACTTCCGTCCTGAGAGGTTTTCATTCCCGGAGAGCCCGTACCGTTAATTAGTTCAGGGACTTTGCACAATCTGTTTCCCTCCACATGCTGGTCGTCTGGACTACTTCGGTAGCGTTGGACTAATTGGTCTCGCCACAGTCGAACACTCCCATTCAAAAGGTGAGATGGAATTTGAGAATATCTTTGGAGCAAGTAAAGTATAAGAGATGAGCAGGCGTACGCATACCAGGACCCAACAGGTTTAAGGCATGTTTTCACTCTCGACAAGCCCTGAGTTTGGCAACTAATCTTAGTCCGTCCTTGCTATTCATGGTATAACTGAGATTCTGACCAGGAAAACCACCAGGTCCTCGGGGCCTATGCTGGCAGGGATGATTCTATGTTATGGTACCAGTTCTTGCAATAATGAATGTCTGTGCTCATTGCCCAAAGGTATATAAACCTTACATTGATGACATGATTATTTGCCAATTATATTTATGCTTGGAATTTTTAAGTTCCTGCTCAAAGCTGAGGATTTGCGTCAATTCATTTCAGTTTTATTTGTATGGCGCTTTTCACAGACAGACTGTCACAAGGATGATTTACAGCACAAAAAAGGGCAATGCCCACCCTAATCCTCACTCTAGCAAATAAGGAAAAAAACTCCCAGTTATGAGAAAAATCCTCAAACAGTGGTAAGAAATAACTCCCCAGTGAGAATAAATCTCAGGGGGAACCCGGCTATAGTTGGGGAGGCCATCCTAAAGCTTTTATGTGGTGGCAGCTGTAGCTTCAGGAAATGACGAGGAAAGGATGAAGCAGAACTGGATCAGGATACCGGGCTTAAACTCAGTCTTTTTATTAGTGGCTCTGTTCTTCCATTTCCAGTTAAATGATTCCCGGAATATTTGGTCATTATAGAACTGAAAATCTCTTGGTTAAAACAAAAAGAAGACTTACATTGTTCTTCAAAGATCTAAATAGAAGTAGATTAAAACAAAACTAAAGTCTCTTGATCTGTTGGGCGTTAAAAGCACACCTTACATCAACTGAGGAACTGCATCAACAAAGGTACTGTGAAAGACACGTTAAGCATACAAATGAGCTTTTAGATTGTAATGCCGATTTGGGATTATAATGGCCACTTTGAGCTTTCACAACCTCCAGAAGAAATTAAGAGCCTCTTTCTAATGGTACTATTAATTTTAAGCAGACTGAGAGAGAGATGAGATTCAACCTCATTTACACGGGGTGACAATAACATGCATACAACCAAAGAGCCAGTGGTCAGATTTGGCACAGTTTCGCTGTCATTATAAAAGTGTGGGCTGTTAATCCAAATGCAGTCAATGCGCAACTGCCGTTGAAACAGCAGCACACAATGGAGTCTTGGTGCTCTCATTTCCCATTCTCCACAGAGCAGGCCAGTGTAGAGCAGGGTGTCATTGCTAAAGTCTGTAATGGGGGTGGCCATTTTGCTCGACTTTGTGGTTCTCTTGGATTAGATTTAATTTAATCCTGAGGGAGTTTCCCTACTATAAAACCACTCACTTAAATTCCAAATATTCTGCTATCTTCATAATGTTGCCTTGGAAAGGTTGCCCTCTCGGGTCACTCACTCTTTTACTCCCTCGTCAAAGCATATGTGGTATTGGGAGCAGCTGATGGCCTTTGTAGCAGAGTGTGAGTACTAACTGCAGTAGAGACTAGACTCCCCGATGAAAACTCTCTCCTCACTACCTAGTATCACTGCTGGGTTGTGGGTGCTGAGAGCAGTCTAATTGCTGGTCACAGGGAGCACAGACATTTTATTTCCCGATAAGTCGGAGAGAGTTCAGTAAAAAGCTGAGCAGATTCATGAAAATCATCCTCGCTCCCCCTCACGGGTTCCAGATGAAAATAATAAACAAAAACAGTAATTATATAAAAATACAACTCCATATGGAGCCTAGGAGCTTAATTAAGCAAATAAAGACCAACAGGATCATAAGCTCATTACAATTTTTCTGATATTGAAGGAATATGACACATTGCTTTACAAAGATACTCACTCTACAGAAATGAAATAATGTCTTGTCTACCAAGATTTGTGTATTGTAAATTGGCTGTTGGTTGGGGAAATATGAACCAGTCATGGTGGGACTTCAGACTAATAAACATTTAGATTGGTCCATTGTGTTAGGTCAATGTGTGCGCATTGCACAGATGGTTTGTAAGAATTTCTGAAAAGGCACTTGGATGCCTTTACCTAAAATACATAATTTATTGTATTTTAACTTTTAACTTTAATTTCATATATCACTCACCTATGAAGCCCTCCCCAATTTTTGAGTTTTGGAAGGAAACCACCCTCCACTATCTTCAGTCGGTCTTTGGAAACTGGAAAAATACAAAATGATTGGGAGCAGAGGAATATAATACCAGTATATAAGAAAGGGGACCTTACTGAGGCAGGATATTATGGTCAATTTAACTTGCATTGCATGCAAAATACTGGAATCTATCATGAAAGATCAGCATAAATTATTTCTTGGACGTAATATTTTGAAGGATAACCATCACGGTTTCGGTTAGGACAATTCATGCCAGACAAACCTGGAATTCTTTGAAAAGGCCACCAAGACTAATGATCAGAGCAGGTCTTATGACATCATATACTTGGATTTTAAGGAAGCATTTGATACACTACTGTGTAAGAGACAAATTTTGTAAATGAGGACCATTTGAATTACAGGAGGTATTCTGGAGTGGATTTGGAACTGGTTACAGGACAGACGACATAGAGTTGTGGTCAGAGGGATCACATCTGAGCTGGGTATGGTGGGGAGTCAGGGATCGGTGTTGGGGACCCCTGCTCTTCTTTAATGTCCTTGATGAGAATATTGAGAGCAAATTAGTTAAAGGGGACCTAATATGCTATTTTCCCAAGTTTATATTTTGGTCTTTGACTCCCCTAGAGTACTCCAGATCGCACAAGGTAAAAAAAGGGTACTTATGTCGCTCGTACTGCCATCCTCAAAAAACCCCATTTGTAGTCCCTAGTAGTCTCTGCTGGAAATGCCTCATCGGGGTGGCTCTTCTGCTATTGCCCCCACTCCCAGTGTGCCTACTTTCTTCTGACTGGCCAGCTCTGTGGAGGGCGGATCTAGGCAGGACTTTGCAGTGTCACAGTGAAATGTGAGATGCGTCTGCCATCTGAGCTAAGGAATCAGTGGTGAAATTCTGCTATAAAACACAGTACATGTGTATAGATCTAATGAAATTAACTTTCTCTAATAAATGCGACGGTGAAAGTGGAGGACGCAGTGCGAAAGTCTGGCAGCTCAAGCACAAACTTGCTTTCGGCTACAGTTTGCTACGGCAACAGTTTGTGAGTACAGCAGTTTTACTACTCCTAGCTAGGATGCAGGGGAAACTAGAATCCTCCCCATGTAGACACATTTGTAGAACGGGTCGACATGCCCAAGTGTAGATCGGAGACCGTAGAAATCCGGTGGGTCTGAGTTTAGAGACATGGACAGTAAGAGGCAGCTAAAAGTGGAACAAGAGCTTATGGACTGCTTTGGTATGTATTAGGACCTGCTGGTTCGTGTGCATAGCTGTGGTGTGTTGTTAGCGTGGACAAACGAACAGCTAATAGCTAACCAAAGCCTGTGGTTATGGTTTACTTATTGCTTCGGAATGACTAGCTTTTCCTCGTGGAAAATGGGCGCATTATGGATACCGTGCGACATCTAGACTGTTTTTATGTCATGAACATAAAACAGGTTTTACAGACCGTAAGTTCCGTCTGCGTAAATCGTTGCTTATGTGGAGCTAGCGAATCAATCACTTTTACAGGAAAGAATTTGATATTCAGTCAATGGCAATGCAGCGTTTGTTATACCGAACACGTTAGCCTGTGCGTTTCCCTATTGCTTTCACCAGTAGTATCAAAGAGCTTGCCCAGCCATTGGAGATGTATCAGGCTTACCCTGGTCATGGATAAGTGAAGCGATCATTTCATTAGCACCCAAAAACGCACCCCAAGCTCTGCAAAATCTACGTCTGGTCTAACTGCAGCCTAACTCGTCAGACACATACAGCACCTCTCCGGTTAGCTTCAACTGTAGTGGCTACAATCAGGCGAAGTTATGATGAAACTGCCACATTGATGCTTACCGAAGCAACACAAGCATACCGATCAGAATTACTGCATATAAGTCAACCAGGAGCATTTTTAATTAGCATGACACGCAATCTAACATGCAGTAGCTGGGAACTGACTGGTCATAACCACAGCAGGGCTCTCAAGTCTCAAGCAATGAGTGTGACACTCACGCATTTCATTAAGTTCTCACGCTGTCACACCACACAAGACATTTCTCACGCTGAGAAGTGATGAAATCGCCGCACATTATTAACACAGACTGTATATAAAAGAGATTAGTAATCTATGAATGGATGAGGCGAGGGCAGACTGCTCTGCTTGAATCAGCAACCTATCAGCCAATCAGAAAATAGTATTTCTTGTTGCTAGCTGAAATAGCAGCGCCGCAATCACGTCCTCCACACGCGTGCGAATGCTGCTTTTATGTGAACGCGTCAAAGAGCCAGAAGTGGAAGCCCGAAATCAGGTAATCACTTCATCACTTAATTTTTTTTTGTACAATTGCAGCTTATTAAAATTGAGGAAATATGTAGGATATTTGCTTTATGGATATTTTTTTTTACCTCAGTTTAACAGCTTTGGACGGTTATGGTTAGATGAATTGACTTGTAACTTGTTACGGGGAGAGTGGGGCTCTCTGCCCTCCATGTAGTGTGTTTTGGCTGAAAACAAACCCTGCTCTGATCTGGTGTCACAGGTGGTACCGCAACATCTCTTGTTTGTGACAGACAAAACAATACAAATACAAAAAATAATTATTTAATTTAGCCTTTATTATAGTGGGGAGTCCCACTGAAATAAAAAAAAAAGTACAGGTATGGCTAAACATTATCTTTATCAAAATCTAACAACTACTCCAAGGGTAAATGCTTGCAAGTTGAAATCTAATTTTTAAGCTCATGTCAAATAGCATTCGCGAATGCCGTAGCTAGCCAGCTAACTCATATTCGTGACGCTTAGCACAGCTGTTAGCTGTGTTGCAAAATGCTTGATGTTGCAAAGTAAAAGGCACTATTCACGCAACATGCAGATATAAGATAGATACTTGTATATCGCAACGTTTAATTGCTCGCCTTCTTGAGATACCACTTCTGACAACAAGATGTGACGGATAACTCGGTCAGCATTCATTCTGCAAAAAGCCTACAACGCACACAAAACGTCCGCGACCGATCCTGGTGCGCCATCTAGTGATAGAATATTGTAACTGCGTGCATTAATTTGCAGCTCCACGTCCACTGGCGGACACATCTTCTCAAAGATACACAGTTGTTCTTCGCAAACGCGCCAAATCTGGATAATCTGTAAATGATTAATTCAATTACTATTTTAATTTGAAATGAGTAACTAAGTGGTAAAAGAAAGTGCAAAAATTGTAACAGAAATGAAGTGAAAGTATACTTCTTATCTTTTAAATGTAGTAGAGTAAAGTAAGTCCCGGTTTAGCAGAAATCATAAGTAATATACAAACAATTTAAGTGCTGTAACGAAGTGCATGTGCTTAAGTTACTACTAGTTACTACCTTTGAAAACAGGAGTATCATGCATGTCCCCCCTGGTGAAAATCTCACACTAGCCTGCATTCAAAACTTGAGAGCCCTGCCACAGAGACAAACCCTTGCAATACAGGTTTTACTGACAGCAAGTTCTGTTACTGTGAACAGTTGTACCAAGCAACCAAATTACAAACAAGTATTCGAAGTTAGCTTCAAATGAGGTTTGTGTTCACAAACCTTCTGTAGAATTTCCCCTGATATCACACAAACAGTAGCAACAGTAACTTGGCTACTTTGTGCTACAAGCGACAGTCAACTCGCTATCATGTCAGATTGGCTTATGCAGTAAAAGCAACTTACAGCTTCTGTGTCTGTGAGTCACAGACAGTCGTGACAGATACAGGGTTTTTCTTCAGATATTTTACAAAGCTGCATATGAGGCTAGCTGTCAGTGCTTACTATCGCTATCGATCCTGCTAGCCACCCGTAACACGTTAGCTTCACTTACATTATTTGTTGTAATATGGTTACTTACAGCTTGTGGCTTGAAGCGCTCGATCGATGCAACTGCTTCAGGTTTGAGAAGCAGCTGAAACGCTTATCCTGTGTCAAATTATCCTTTATTCACAAAGCTGTCTTTGGTGAAATGCTGAGCACAAACAGTTAACGTTCCTTTTGGCTGTGGCTGTTTGCTGCCAGCAAACAAAGAAAGCTACCCACTGATTTCTGGTGGCATCGTCTTTTGGAAGAGAAATATTTGTTTTTTTTCGCATCCAAAAGTAAACGGAGAAGTAGCTTTGGGAGAGATACTGACAAAATTGCACCTCAAATGATCTGCAGTTCTTCTTTTATATTTCCAAAAGTGTAGACTCTACTAAGGCATAATATTATCTGCCGTTCTTAGTGCCTGCTAGAATAGTTTCCGGTGTGGGCAGGTCCAGCGCAGTGGTTGGCTCTGGCTAGGTCTGTACTAATTGGACGGCTCAACCTTACGTCAGGTTTTACCCAGATCTCATGAAGATCTCGGGAGGAGCTGTTCAGAGAGGAAATCATGCTCACAAATTCACGTTCTTGGATTACGGCAAAATCCCAGGGTATCTTACGTTTAGAAACTTTTCAGAGGTTGAGCATGGACAACCAACATCATAAAATTACTAATATGTATTTAAAGAAGGATCAGCATGTTAGGTCCCCTTTAAATTTTCGAATGATACTAAATTGAGAGATTAAGCAAACAGTTTGGAGTCCAACGACGTTATTCAGGATAAATTAGATAGAATTCAGAATTTGGGCAGAAATGTGGCAAATGTAATTTAATGTAGCTAAATGTAAAGTTCTACGTGTCGGTAATAAAAAGGGTTACTTCATGGGAGGTTTAAAACTGGAACCTGCTCCACATGAAAAAGATCTAGGAGTGATTGTTGACCAAACCCTTACTGGGTCTAGCAATTGTGCCATACCAGTTAAAAAGGCTGACAGGATGCTGGGATATATGGCCAGAAGTATTGAGTATAAATCCGAGGAGGTCATACTTCTCTTGCACAACACATTCATCAGACCACAGGTAGAGTGTTGTGTACAGTTCTGGGGACCAAACTTTAAGATAGATATAGAGGCTCTCGAAAAAGTTCAGAGAAGAGCCATAAAGTTAATTCCAGGTATAAAAGATGAAAGGTATGAGAAGAGGCTGAAGAACGTTAATCACTTTAGGCTTAGGAAAGGGAGATTCAAGGTCTGATTGAGGTCTTTAAATATGTCAAAGGGATTAACAAAAGGGATTACTTTGGCCAAGTTTTGTTAGCAGAACTCACAAATGGTCACTAATGGAAGTTGGCCAAGAGTAAATTTAGCGCTGATATTCAGAAATATTTCTTCATGCAGAGAGTTGTCTCAGTATATGGAAGAGCTCACCTGACCTGTTGAGGCAGAAACCTTGGGAATTTTCAAGAGCAGGTTTGTTTCAGTGCTTGATACCATTTAGTCATTGAGTATCTGATTTGATAGATTCACTGTGGTAAAATGAAACTGGTGAGCCTAGTTGGGCTGAACTGCCTGTTCTCGCCACTTATGTAATGTTATGTTATGTTATATTATGTTATGTTATGAAGAACCCATATGGCACAAACAGAAGGGTTGGCTGCTGCAGACGTGTTTCCCCCTCAAACGCTGACCCCAGCGCTATCGTAACATATCTGTGGAAAACATGCCGCGAGACCTGTATGCTACTCCTACGTACAGCACACAGGAAAAAGGTGTTTTGCCTGGCTGACTGCTGCTCAAACTGGGGTGGAAAGGGCCCTGGGAATACATTTCATCCCCTGCCAGACCTAGACTCATTCAGAAATGTACGGAGCTGGGGAAGTGCAGTGACATGAAAAAATATATTGGGTGGCCTGGATTCCCTCGGTCAGGATTTTAGGGCAGCCAATTCCTTTGTAAAATGATTCCTCATGCTTGGTGATCCACTCTTTCACAATTTGGGCTCAATGAATGTGGTCATTGTCATCCTGGAATATTCCTATGCATCAGGGATTAAAATATCTACTGATAACCTGGTCTTTTTAAAACATTCAGGCAATTTGCTGACTTCATTTTACTGGTACAAAACGCTGTTAAGCCTAGACCTGACAAAGGCTTGGTGCACACTACAGGAGTTTCCAAATCTTTCAAGATCTTAACATCGCGGGTGACTGCACACATAACGATAATCCTTGCCAATTTTAATCAACGAGCTGTGTACGAATTCGGTCAAGAAGAGGGACTCTGCACACTACACCTCCCGATATCCTTATCACTCGAGATTTCACAAAAACTTGCATGATCAAACGCGACTTTGATGTAATTTCCCCTTTCCTGGGCAGGAGATTTGACTTTTGAGGGGAGAAAAAAGCCAAAGAAAACCCAGAGGGCGGAAAACCAACATACCTTGAAACGGATGTGATTATTGTCCCAATTTTAATCATTGTCGTTGGTTAACACGTTTTCAAACAATATGAATAATCCATTTGCAGTTAAGTTCAAACTTTCCCTTTTAATGAAATGGCAAGGCGAGTGAATAATAAATTTAATAAAAATGTTTCATTCGCGTGCCTTAATAAGGTAGCCCTTCAGTAGAAAAAAAATTGGATTATCTGCTTTAACTTTTGCCACATCTTACAAAGCAAGCCATCAAACCCTTGCTTCATGATTGTTGAATTCAAAACGAAGATTGAAATGCGCATTTTTTAGCCTTCAGTTGGCGCGTTTTATCTCTCGTCTTAATGAAGACAATTACCTAAACCTGAGAAGAGAGAGTTTAAGTACCTTTTATCAAGGAAAATGACTGAAACTGATCCAGATGTATAAACAGTTTAAAGACGTTTATCGCCCTCCTTCTCAGGCCAGCAGGCGCCACTGAAGAAATGTTTGAAACATAAATGACAGTTGGTGTTGTTATTCTGGTTCTGCCTTGCCATGATTCTGTTTCTGCCTTGCCATGCTCTTGTTCTGATTGCCATGTGTGTATTTTGGATTCTGGCCATGTCTGACTATTCCTTGAAATGTGTTTTGTGATTTGGTTGCTTTTTCATTCTTGCATTGTTTAGTTTTGTTTTTTCCATGTTTTCCCTATTACCATAGTTTTACTCCGGTCCATGTTTTGAGTTATCCATGCATTGCACTTTGTCTCCCCCTGTCTGGTCTTTGGTCTTGTCTTTGCTCACAGCCCCAGTAATGCGTGCCACTCCTTCGGGTGATTTAATGGTTTCTGGATTTCAATCTTCCTTCTCGATCTCGTTTGCTTCCTTCACCTTGCTTTTTACCCTTCAGCCCTCAAGGCTAACGGGGTATTGCTAACCATCGTGCGGTTGGGCCGGCGGGCGGGCGGGCAGGCGTCTCCATAAACTTCGACATCGGGCTGAGGGGTATTCCGTGCATTGCACGCCTATTTTTCTATATTACTAACACATACTAACAGTTTGTTGTTTTTGTTAATCTACTAACCACAACTAACATTGTATACAAGACTAACTTACTAACGAGCACTCGGGATTGTATTGCTGCACTTACTAATTGATTAACAAGCTTTCAGCATTCGCCCTATTCTAGGCTCCGCCTCTTGTCTCTCCCTAATCTTCGCTGCTGCATTTCAGTGGAGTCTCCACACCTGATCATGCTTTCCTTTCTCTTAGTATCTATGCACGGTAGAACTCTTTGACTGGAGCTGTGTAATTTTCTATAGCAGGGGTTCCCAAACTTTTCCAAATCAGGGCCCACTTGAAAATCTAAAAAATGTCCGCGGCCCACCTTTGTCCTATAAACAGTACATAGACGAAATTATGCATTCTCAGAACACTTAACAGCAACAATAATTGTTGTTGTTGTTATGGAAATAAAATAAATAAAAAACAACAATAATTGTTTTTGTTTTTTATTTATTATTATTATTATTATTATAAAGATTCAGGATTGAAATGAAAGCAGGGGGATAAAGGAAGCCCAAACTTTTAATCTGTGGTGTACACACAAGACAGAATTAATTATCGAACACAGTACGTGCTCCTCCGATTATGACCCCCGGTCATGATGACCAGAAAGCTACGTTCCAATAATAAGCTATATAAGGTTCCTAAAATATTGTGAGGTCAATAACACTCAATAGGTTATTACTTCTAAATTTTTTTAAATCGTGCAATAAATATTTTACAATAAAAATTAAAAAAAATAATATTTGCAAAAAGGAATCATATTTTTTATGACCTCTCACGGCCCACCTGCACTACCACCACGGCCGCGCACACTTTGGGAATCGCTGTTCTATAGGATTGTCCCGTGATCCCTGTCTGCGTTTTGGCTTCTGCCAATTTCATGTGATCCAGCCTTACTAACGAGGCTTTCTTGTGGCCACACAGCTGTTTAGTCCAAATGAGTTCTACTGTTGATTTTTTTAATGAAGACTCTTCACAAAGCATTTTAGTATCTCTGATCATGATCATTCATGATCTTTAAGCGACCCATTTCTCCCGTTGATGGTTCACTGCTATCCTTGTGGATTTTAACAGGAGTCATCAGGAGATGACATGTCTCCCTGGCCCCCACAATCTAATCTCAGAAATCCCATAATATCAAAATGCACCTGTCTAGGACAATATGTATGGTGAGTTTTGTATAAAAAAAAAAAAAAAAAAAAAAATATATATATATATATATATATATACAAAAGGCACCACCTCAGTGGTCAATGAATATAGCAGTAAAGATTCAGGAAGAAATTTCCTGGAAGAGTTTCCAAGGCCTTTCCCAAAACAAAATGTCCACAGATGGACAGATGAAGAGACGGGCAGACAGACAACCACACAGACGACTATATCCCCCCCCCCCCGGCATTATATGCTGGGGGGATAATAATGCGTTGGACACTTTCTAACCCAATCACAGTGATTTAAGCGATCTCAATAGATGTTTTATTTGCTTGATGCAGGCCAAGAATTTGCCTCTCTTGAAACACAGTAAAATCTTTTCCAAGACCATGGCACGCCTTCCAACATGGTTATTTTACTAAACATAGCTATATAGTGCAGCAGTCAGGGTTAAAAAAAATGTTGCCAGCTCAGACATATTAATCACTGCAATAATGACTCAACCATTAGCTCTTGAGTGTTTTTTTTTATTTAAATCCAATCGCAGACTTTTTATTTTAGCCAGGCTGTGTAGCACTAGCACCGGTTGCTCAGTCTAAATTAGACTTTACAATATCTTCTTGCTTTCAGACAGCACTTAGTGTAACATTTAAAAATAAATTAATCACTATGTAGTGTAATGTGAATATAGGCCACTGGATGGCAGTATTTACCTTTTCTTTTATTCAGCTCAGACTGGAGCTATGTTTAGACATGTCCTGGACATGTCTGGGGCAAGTCCCCGAAAATAAAAAAAAAGAGGTCTAAATGTGGGTGGGGTCTACAAAAGAGTATATAAGGCAAAGAATTGAGACGGTAAAGTAGTAGGAGAAATTGCAAGAAGATGACCAGACCTGCCATTCTGTTCAAGACCTGTGACGTTTCTTTTGTGGATTTCTTTGCCTGTGTTTGAGCATTTTCATCATCTAGGACATCACCAAGCCACCCCCACGAAAAGGGATTGTAAATATTTATGTTTTGTACATAATTCAATCTAGGTCTTTAGGTTAGTTAGTTGTTATGGTGTTTGTTAATTTAATGTGTTGAGGTTTTTAAAACTGTGTCTGTCATCCCTTGCTGTTGCTGTTGTGTTATAAATGTAATAACAAATTGGGGCCATAACAAATTGGGGGCTTGTCCGGGATAGACCATTTTGTGAGTAATTTATTGAAAATCTAACATTTCAAATTGTAAAATTGATTTTTTTTAATTGAATACATATATATTGACAACAGCAATGGATGATTTTTTGGCATCACCAACCATAGGGGTTTTGAAGTCTTTTAAAAAGACAGAACTGCTAGAAATTTGCAGACATTTAGAGCTGACAGAGGTGAAACCAGCCATGCGAAAAGCAAGACTGGCTCGAGAGATAGTTGAATATTATATTGATGAAAATGTGTTTGCACCCGGAGATCTGGAAAAGTTTCCAGTGGAAAATCCAAATATAGAAATGGAACTTAAATTAAAAATGCTAGAGATTGAAAGGGAGGAAAGAGAAAAAGAAAGGGAGGAAAAAGAAAAGCAAAGAGAATTTGAGAAGGAAGAAAGAGAGAAAGAAAGGGAAGCAAAAGAAAACCAAAGGCAGTTTGAGTTAGAAAAATTAGCAAGAGAAGAGAAAATAGAAAGGGAGGAAAAAGAAAAACAAAGAGAATTTGAGTTAGAAAAATTTGCAAGACAGAGAGATTTTGAATTAAAGAAATTCGATAGAGAAGAAAGACTCCAAATGGAGCAACTAAAAATTAAAATTGAAACTAAAAATAAATTTTGTGCCAGTCAGGAGGTAAAACTGGTGCCTCCATTTTCGCAAAAGGATGTTGACAACTATTTCCAGTGTTTTGAAAAGGTAGCAAAGAGTTGCCAGTGGCCAAAGGAACACTGGCCTCTGATGTTGCAAACTGTCCTCAAGGGTAAAGCTCAACAAGCCTATTCGGCTTTGTCTGCAGATGATTCCTCTGATTATGAGGTTGTCAAAAAGGTTATTTTGAGAGCTTATGAGTTGGTTCCAGAGGCTTACCGACAGAAATTCAGAGGTCTGAAGAAGTCTGAAAATCAGACTTATGTTGAATTTGCTAATGAAAAGCAGGTTTGCTTTGAGCGCTGGTGTACTTCTATGGAGGTCAAGGATGATTTCAACTCACTAAAAGAGATGGTGTTAGTTGAAGAATTCAAGAAGCCCTTAAAACTCCGGGAAAATTTGCCTAAAATGCCTATGAAAAGCGTACCCAAAGTAAATTGAACGCTGTTCTTGAACCGTTTAGACTATATGGATGGTTATGGTCTCATTTGAAAGGAAACACTCTGAAGTTTTTCCCTCAGCTAAAAGAAATACTCTAAGTGCTACTGTCATTGAGTATTCCAAGCTGGAACACACTGAAGTAGAAGGTTTTTACTCTCGCCAAATTTTTTTTTTGCAAACAGATGCCTGTAGATGAGAGCAGCTGGGACTTATTAGCTGAAAAACACAATGGGACCACAGCATGAAGTCTTACTTAGTTCCAGTTCAAATTTGATAACAATCCTACAGAAAATGAGCATTTTACACATGTTTTTCTAAGGCCATGTCTAGGCGTTTCCAAAAATGGCCATTTGGAGACCCCAAAAGGACCCTTGGATAACCATGGTCACATACCTAGGATAAAAGGGCATAACTCTTGAACGCTTCAACCTACAGTCATAATGTTGGGCTCTAATGAAAGGTGACACTTAGAGGAATCCAATCCCATATCCAGATTCACTATCAATATTGCTGAAAAAAAGTTACTGATGCATAAGCTCAAATTTGTGCACATAAGAGTCAAAACGAGTGCCTTTATGTTAAAAAAAAATGCTTTTTTATATGAAAGGTAAACAAACAAATGACCTTTACGCAGCAAACTCACAGTAAAATATTTACAATATATGATCAATAAAAAAAAGTAAAAGTTACTGAAGCATAAACTCAAATTTGTGCATATAAAAGTCAAAACAAGTGCTGTCATGTAAAAAAATGTTTTTTACATGAAAGGTAAACAAACAAATAACCTTTCCATAGCAAACTATTTACAATATATGATAAATAAAAAAATTAAAAGGTTACTGAGGCATAAACTCAAATTTGTGCATATAAACCCCAAGGGGAGGAGATTCTGACTTTGTGCTTTTACATATATCCAAAGCAAAGGAGAGATTCCTTTGTCTTCGTTCTTGCCTGTAACGAAGACCCTATGTGGCGCATAGTAAAATGGATCCTATTTACTTACTTTGTCTCACTCTGATTTCTTACAGGGATGAAAATTTAAATTCCCACAACAACCAACGCCGGCGAAAAAATAACTTCCTTCCACCTTCGGTAACGGAGGTAATAATGCGTAATATGGTAATAATATAATCATCATAATATCAGCATCATATTATAATATCCTTTTCCCGTAATTATTTACACAGAATTACTCCGGTGAAAACATGACGGTGAACTCCAGTGAAAACATGACGTCCTTCCACCTTCCGTGACAGATGCAAATAATACGTAATGTAATTTTATAATAATAATAATTATTATTATTATAATAATAAAAATAATAATAATAAATATAAATGTAATGTTATTATATAATGAAATATAAGTTATAATATGATGCGTACTTGTCAAGAGTAATGTCATCTCCCCCGAGAAACATTTCCTCTGCTACGGAGCCATCAGGGTTTTGGTCGGATATTTCTTCCCCTGAGCTATCACTTGCACGCCGAGTGCACAGCTCTGCAGCTTCTGAACTGAAAATGATTTTTTTCGCAACCTTTTGGCTATTTTTTCTTTCAAACTCCGTAAACAACCATCAAACATTCGCTAGAAATCTCTCTCTGCCTCGCTCTGTTTTGCGGAACGCACAGCACGCATTACGCACAGCTGAGCCATATTCTGTCCATTCTCTTACGCGAGCGATAGGCAGCGCCAGCCTTTTCGCCACCCCAACAACCTATATATCGGCGTTTCCAGAATTTCGATGGTGTCATAATGCAACAATCGTCGTCTTGATTGGTTGCTGGTTGCTCGGGCTACACGCAAAAAAAGGAGGCATGAGCTTCGTTTCAACACAGGCACTCGTTGGCTATAGCAGGCTGTAGACAGGGCAGGGAAGCTCGTAACTGGTCGAGTGATGTGTCAATCGAAAGGTTAGAGTGCAGACTCCATTTTGGCGCAAATGGCTGTGTACTGTCTAAATCTGTTCCGAAGCAACGACCACGAATGCAGCGAACTTTGTGGATAACCACCGATTCATTTCAAACGATGCAGCAGCTGTTCATGGATATTTACCGGTATAATAGTGTGTTTTGGACTAAAAACTTTACTTGGTTGGATTTACTGGAACTTCGTGGATGTAACAAGACCATTTTTGAGGGGATATGTCAGACTGGAAGAGTACTAGGGGGCTGCATCGGTGAGTCACATCAGTTTTGTAACTGTTCGTTTGTTTGTTTGTGGTCTGACATGGGCGTTGATTAAAGCTGCTGGGATGATTATACTTTGAAGTGGTTGTCATCATTCGAATCTCAAGAATCTTAGCTTTCTGACGATATGTGGCATGAGTATCTCAGTTGCATACAAGCTGTGTAAATGACGTAGTATGTTTTCAACTTCCCTGACGGCCCGATTGCGGGCCGTCGGAGTGGTAACGGGTTAAAGATGATGTTAAGACCTACCTTAATGAGAAGCAAGCACTGAATTTGCAGTCAGCTGCCAGATTTGCAGATGAATATGTTCTCACACATAAGTCTAAATTTCTGTCTAGCAGTAACAATAGATGGTCCCAATTTCAGAAAGAGGGTAATGGTGATACCCAAGATTCCTCACCCAAAGACAAAGACAAATCTGGTGATGGTGCTCAGAAATCCAGTAACAGGTCTGATCAAAGTGTGAAAGCTGACAGTGACAAAAGTGGTCTAGTTTGCAGTTATTGCAAGAAATCTGGTCATGTTACAACTAACTGTTGGTTCCTTAAAGCTAAGAAAGAAAAAGAAAAGGATACCAAACCAAATGCCTTTGTGAAAACAAGGTTAGAAACCCCTGTAGTAGATAACCAATCTGCTAAATTGCCTGCTTCTTCTGGGGCTAAAAAGCCTGATACAGCTGACTTCGTGAGGGAGGAATTTCTTCCATTTGTGTCAGAGGGATTTGTGGCTCTGAATGAGCATACTACTCCTGTCCCCATATATACTCTAAGGGATACCGGAGCTTCTCAGTCACTTTTGTTGATGGACTCCTTGGAGTTACGTGATGAGACCGCTTCAGGGGATTTCATACTTGTACAAGGTATTGAAGGGAGGACTGTATCTGTACCCCTGCGCTCTATATTCTTGAAGTCAGATTTAGTTACAGGACAGGTAAAGGTGGGACTTATGTCAAGTCTACCTATAAAGGGTGTTTCTCTGTTGCTAGGCAATGACCTGGCTGGGGGTAAAGTAGTTCCGCCTGTACATCTTACTTCACAGCCGAGTACTGAAGATGGGGATGAGGACCCATCTCTGTATCCTTCTTGTGCAGTGACTCGTGCTATGGCCAAGAAGGCTAAAGAAGAAGATGATGTGGTGCCGTCCAGTACATTGAATAGTCAGGACTCAGGTGGTTCGCCTCATGACTCTGATTGGCCTACTATGGTTTCTCCGTTTGAGGACTTATCAGATACTTTTATCAGTTCTCTATTCAGCCAGCCGGATGGGTCTGGTGATTCTGATGTGTCTAAAGACTTGTCTCTGTCCAGAAAGCGGTTGATTGAGGAGCAAACTAATGATCCTGAAATTTGTGTACTAAAGAGGAGAGCCCTTCCTGATAAAGAAATAGACGCAGTTCCAGTTGGGTATTATCTCAAGGATGGTGTGTTGATGCGGAAGTGGCGCCCTCCTGATATCCCTGCCAATGCAGATTGGGCAGTGGTCAGGCAAATTGTTGTTCCGAAGGTCTATAGGAATGAGATCTTAACAATGGCTCATAGTTTACCTTTAGGAGGTCATCTTGGTGTTAACAAGACTGTTGATAAGATCATGAAACACTTCTTTTGGCCTGGGTTTCGGAAAGACGTTTCCAACTTTTGCAAAACCTGTCACACTTGTCAGGTAGTTGGATAACACCAGTAAGACCCACCTGGAGCTCCATTGCAGCCTATCCCAGCATTTGGAGAGCCCTTCTCTAAGGTCATTGTTGATTTTGTTGGTCCATTACCCAAGACTAGATCTGGAAATCAGTACTTGTTGACAATCATGTGTGCATCTACCAGATTCCCTGAAGCCACACCTCTACGTAACATCAAGGCAACTGCAATCTCAAAGGCTTTGATAAAGTTCTTCACGTTGTTTGGCCTTCCCAGGGAAATTCAGTCAGACCAAAGTAGCAATTTCACTTCAGGATTGTTTCAGCAGGTTGTGTATGAACTAGGTGCAAAGCAGATTCTTTCTAGTGCCTATCATCCAGAAAGTCAGGGTGCCTTAGAGCGGTTTCATTCCACTGTCAAGACAATGATGAGGACCTATTGTTATGACCATGAGAAAGACTGGGATGAAGGTGTTCATTTGCTGTTGTTTGCAGCTAGAGAAGCAGTGCAGGAGTCTACTGGATTCAGTCCATTTGAGCTAGTGTTTGGTCATGAAGTGAGAGGACCTTTGCTATTATTGAGTGAACAATGCCAAGAGGAAGAGCTGCACCTTAGTCTGTTAGACTATGTTAGCAAGTTCAAGGACAGATTGCATGCAGCTTGTGACCTAGCCAAAGAGAACTTGAAATCAAGTCAGGGAAAAATGAAAACTTGGTATGATCATAAGGCTAGAAGCCGTGAGTTTAAACCAGGAGACAAGGTCCTTGTGTTGTTTCCCTTGCAGTCCAATCCATTGCAGGCTAGATTTCATGGTCCTTATGAAATTCTGACAAAACTCAATGATCTCAATTACATTGTGAAGACTCCAGATAGGAGAAAACCAAAACAATTGTGTCACATTAACATGCTGAAGCCTTATCATGACAGAAATGCTAGTGTAACCCACTCAAATCCTCCATCGTGTGTGTTTCTATTCTGTTATTTTGTATTGTATCTGCCTATGATGTAATTACTTGAAATTCCATTCCTGTCCATTTGGGGGCAGTAGTAACGCCGTTAGGAGTGGAGCCTGGTAGAGGTAGAATGCATGAGGAAGAGCGTGATTTCAGGAGATATGAAAAAAAAAAGATTGAGAAGACGAGTGAACAGCGTGTTATGAAAAGGAAGAGTGATGAAAGATTGAATTCATATTTTTATTTCAAAGTCTATACTTATTTTAAGTTTATACTTTCGAATAAGAGACAAGAGTTGGACGAGGAAAGATCTGGACAACATTGTATATGTTTTCCTTTACTCCGGTGAGTTTTTTTAAATTTTCCCTCGCCAGCGCGAGATTAGCCAACATGGGTTTGTCCTTGTAAAAAAACGTACTAGGCATGTAAAACTTTGTATCGGACAATGTATTTGGTCCATGTAGTTGTAAGATTTCGTTGTGCAAGCTTATTTTGTGAAACTTTGATGTGTTTTTGAACGTAAGCTAAAAAAAAAACCAACTGGAGTTGAACCGAGCTAATGGACTGCCATGCTTTGAATACCGTATCAAATCCAGGTTATTGAGCTAGTAAGCTAGTGAGTTAGTACGCTAGCGATTTCATCTGTGTGCGGTTGATGGACTGAGTTGAATGCTGCGTTTAAGACACTACTTTGAGTTAAGACATGAGAAATAGTTTCAGATCTGATGAGTGAATGAGAATTATATACAGCACTGTTATCCTGCGATGCAGGTTGGTTTTTTTGTGAGAGGCCGATTTCGCCTGAGAGACTTTCCGGGGCGCATTTGCGACGGCGGGTAGAGAGAAGAGGAGCGTCTTGCCATTCGTCTACACCCCGTGTCTTCATCCGAGGCTCCAGATAAGGAGATTCATTGCACGCACACGCACGAGTGACACATAAAAGAAAAAAAAAAGAAAACATACTACCCGGGTAGATGGACAGAGAGTTTATGGACATTTTATTTTGTTGCAAATTTTTTACAGAGCTCTGAGTTTTTTTTAAAATTTTTTTTCTACTTTTTCCAATTTTTTGAACTTGAACACTTAACAAAGACTGTGCAATACAAAGAAAAGGTTTAATGCGTTTAAGAAAATAAATGCCGGCTGTGTTTTTTCAGTTTATTTGTTACAATTGTTTTATCCTCCTCCTTGAAAAGAACCTGACCAAGGGCGCTCAGTTAATATTATACTTCTAAAGAGCCACCCTTACCTTACATAATTTGGCGAGCCAGTCCAGGAGGAGTATAAGTTTATTTTTGACAGTTTTGATTGCCGGGTTGACTGATAAGGTACACTGTATTATTTATTTTTTTTCATTTTTTTCAAATACTTTGAAGGTTAACTGTGATTTGTATGTACACTTTTTGAGTAGCAATGGCTACTGAGAATGCACATGGTATTAATTTGAGAAATGCTGTGTACATTGAGGGTATTACTTCGCATGACACTGACGAGCAGATTACCGAATTTTGTTCCACTTATGGAATAGTGAACAAAGTACTAAGAGTCAGACAGACAGGACAAGAGAATGGCATTAAGACCCTAGTAGAGTTTGAATCGGAAGAATCAGTCACTAACCTAGTATCTGGCGCAGCCGAATACTTTTCTAGTCCTAGTAATCCTGACATATTGTGGCGTGTAGATAAAGCTTACCAACCGACTCCCACTCCTCAGAATCCCCCGAAGAAGGCCGAACCCATACAGTCTAGCAACCATACAAGCTCTGATAGTAAAGCTGACTCTGATGATAGTATGACCCCATTAGTTCGTAAACGATGCACCAGTTCACGTCCACCTCAGCTTGATTACCTTGAACACACCCCTAAAAGTAAGCATACTGCAGGGCATTCATCCCGAGCTCCCCGAAGACTACTTAGTGATGACATTGTCAATCCACCAGACGTACAGAAGATAATTGTAGAGCATGTCATTAAAAACAACAAAGTTGATACTTCAGACCAAGGATTCAAACGTCTTCGCCCCTTCTCAGGCAAACTTCCCAAGCCTGCCAATGAAGCAGATTTTGAAACATGGTCTCTTCATGTGGAACTCATGATTCAGGATAAAACCCCCCATGACATACAAAGACGTAAAATCCTGGAAAGCCTTCTTCCCCCAGCGTCTGATTTAGTTAGACAGCTAGGCCCAGATGCAGCCCCCTCTGAATATGTGAAGCTGCTTGAGTCTGCATATGGATTAGTGGAGGACGGGGAGGAGATTTTTGCCAGATTTCTCAGCACTCACCAGAATGCAGGAGAGAGAGCCTCAGAGTACCTGCAAAGGCTGCAGGTGTTGGTCACGACAGCCATTAAAACAGGTGGTATTGCCAAAGCAGACGCAAACAAACAGTTGTTGCGACAGTTCCGGCGTGGATGTTGGGACCAGTCCCTCCTTCTGTCCTTGCAGTTAGGCCTGAAAACAGAGACACCCCCAGATTTTTCTGAATTCCTACTTAAAGTGAGAACGGAGGAAGACCGCAGAGCGGCTAAGCAAGATCGTATGCGCCGCCATCTAGGCAGCACAAAGCCCAGATCCATGAACATGCAGCTTGTAGAAGAAGCACCTTTCTCTCATGATTCGAGCCCCAGTGTTCTCCAGACATACATTAATGAAACTGAGGCCCTACGCAAGCAGGTTGCTGAACTAAAAATGCAGCTCACAAGCAAAAGAGAGCAGAGAAAGCAAAAACATGCTCAGCCCCCCCAGACTGCAGTTACTGGAACCCCTCTAGCTAGTGCTGTAGCTGGAGTTCAGTCCCAGCAGACCCTTCCAAAGCCCATGCCAAAGGCTTGGTTCTGCTTCAAGTGTGGCAATGACGGTCACTTGGCTAGACAGTGTGAAAACCCCCCAAACAAACCACTGGTGGATCAGAAATATGAAGAACTGAAAGAAAAACAAGATCAATGGCAAATGCAATATGGGCATTTAAACTGGATAGGGTTGCAGTAGAGGGACTTCCTGCACCCAGATATGAATCTAAACGTCCCCCAGAACACCAAACAAGAGAAACGGCCTTATGTGGAAGCCATTCACCAAGTCAGCCACTGGGTGGTGCTCTTCCAATAGGTTTAATAGGGCCAAAGTGTACCTCTGCTGTTGTCATCGAAGGAGTCCAGTGCGATAGCCTCTTAGATTCAGGTTCTCAGGTCACCACAGTTTCCCAAGCCTTTCATGAGACACACCTCTCGCACCTACCCATTTACCCCATTCAAGATTTGTTAGACATAGAAGGTGCTGGTGGTCAAGAAGTGCCCTACTCCGGTTACATCCAGGTCAGCATTGATTTCCCAGAGACCATCATGGGGAAATGTGTGAAGATCCACACCCTTGGACTTGTGGTGCCCGACCACAGAACTAATATGCATGTCCCTTTGTTAATTGGCACAAACACTCTGGATCTCCTCTATGAAAACTGTGCACCAGCCCAGAATGAGAAACACAGAAGCGACAGGGGAAGCTGTTCCCCACTTTTAAAAAGTTTGTACAACAGATTCAAGATAAACTAACAGAATGGACGAATAGGTACTGTGAAGTTACAGAGCAAAAATTGTGTCATCGTTCCTGCAGGAGAAAGGGTGGCTTTGAATGGCTATGCAAGACATGTCCCTGTATCCGCTACCACAACTCTTGTGGTTGAACCCCCTCAGTCCAGCCTACCTGCTGGCCTCCTGTTCTGTAGCTACGTCATGACAAGCCCCTCAGTTCCTTCTTTTAAGTTGCCTGTCTTGGTTAAGAATGAAACTGCACATGACATCAGAATTTCCAGAGGCCTTGACATTGCTAAGCTTTCTTTCCCCACAGCTGTGTCATGCTAACCTACACCTAGTGACAAAGTTACCCAGAATGAGCCACCACATCTCAGCTCATCCTCTGCAACCTGCCACACTATGCATGTGTCTGATGGCGGCAAACTTGCCTTCGACTTTGGTGACTCTCCTCTGTCTGCAGAGTGGAAAGATAGAGTCACAAAGAAACTCAATTCAGTGTCAGATGTTTTTGCACTCAATGACCTCGATTTTGGTCATACAACTGAAATCAAACATAAGATACGCTTGTCAGATCCAAGTCCGTTTAAACAGAGACCCAGACCAATCCATCCGTCCGACTATGAGGCTGTTAGGAGACACTTGAAGGAACTTCATGATGCTGGTGTAATACGTGAGTCTGAGAGCCCTTTTGCATCACCAATTGTGGTAGTAAAGAAAAAGAACGGTGACATCCGATTGTGTGTAGATTACAGGAAATTAAACAGACAAACCATCAAAGATGCATACGCTTTACCCAACATAGAAGAAGCTTTCTCAGTCCTCACCGGGTCGAAGTGGTTCTCCATCATGGATCTCAAGTCCGGCTACTATCAAGTCGAAATGGATGCAGAAGACAAGTGTAAGACAGCATTTGTGACACCGATGGGGTTCTGGGAATTTAACCGGATGCCTCAAGGGGTCACCAATGCCCCCAGTACATTTCAGAGGGTAATGGAGAAGTGTATGGGTGTAATGAATTTGAAAGAAGTCTTAGTCTTTCTTGACGATGTCATTGTTTTCTCTGAAACACTTGAGGAGCATGAAGACCGTCTAATGAGAGCTCTTCAGAGGTTGAGAGAATTTGGCCTAAAGCTCTCACCTGAGAAATGTCAGTTCTTTAGGACATCTGTGAAGTATCTTGGACATGTTGTGTCTGCGAAGGGAGTAGAAACTGACCCCCAAAAGATTGCTGCTCTGACCACGTGGCCACGGCCTAACAACATCAAAGAGCTGAAATCATTCCTTGGATTTGCTGGGTATTACCGTAGATTTATAAAAGACTACTCCAAAATCGCAAGGCCTCTGAATGACTTGACTGCTGGGTACCTGCCACCAAAGAGGAAGCTGGTCTCCCCGAAGAGCAGCTCTCATCGCCCCTCAAGTGCTGACTACAAAAAGCCCTTTAATGAAAAATGGACACCTGTATGTGAGGACGCATTTAACACTTTCATACAGAAACTTACCTCAGCTCCAATTCTTGCGTTTGCCGACATGAAAAAGCCTTACATTGTACATACAGATGCCAGCACTCATGGACTTGGCGCCGCATTATACCAAGAGCAAGAAGGAAAGTTGAGAGTAATCGCTTATGCGAGCAGAGGACTGAACCGTTGTGAACGAAGATATCCTGCACACAAGCTGGAATTTCTGTCATTAAAGTGGGCTGTCACAGAAAAATTCTTTGACTATCTTTATGGAGCGAAGTTCACTGTTGTGACTGACAATAATCCTTTAACGTACGTTCTGACAACTGCTAAGCTTGACGCGGCAGGCCATCGCTGGCTAGCAGCCCTCTCAAGTTTTGACTTTAACATCCAATACAGAGCTGGAAAGAAAAACCAAGATGCAGATGGCTTGTCAAGGCGACCCCATCCTCATGACCATTGCCAGCCAGATCCCACTTCTGAAGATGATGAGAATCGCATTCAGCGCTTCCTTGCGCAGTTCTTGCAGGAAAACGAAGGAACTAATTTCCCACCTGAGGCTGTGAAGGCAGTGTGTCAGAGGCACCAACACTCTTTAGTGCCGGACAATGTGTCAGACCCTGTGCATCCACCTGTACCAGTTGAGTGTTTGGCAATGGAGGCTTCTGCTATTCCAGTAGAGTTTTGTCAGACTGACGTGCTTGGATCCTGTACGTTGCCACGGATGTCTCTTGAAGATTGGGCCCGCGAGCAAAGGCAAGACCCAGTCATCAGTAGAGTCATAGAGATTGTGAAGGTGGGGAAACGACTCTCCTACAGAGCAAAGTGTCGTGAAGACAGAGAAGTACAGCTGATGTTGAGAACAATGGATCAGTTTTTCTTTTCAAGTGATGTCCTTTACAGAAGGAGAGTAAGCCAGGGTGAACTTTCTCATCAACTTGTCCTCCCTGCCAAGTACAAAAAAGCTGCACTGGAAAACCTCCATGATGCTGTTGGACACATGGGCATTGATAGAACACTGGACTTAGTTCGTGCTCGGTTCTATTGGCCCCGTATGTCTGTTGCTGTGAGTGAGAAGATCAGGACATGTGAGCGATGCGTCCGAAGGAAGGCCCAAGCTGAGAGAAGTGCTCCCCTAGTGAGCATCAAAACTAGTCGTCCCTTAGAGCTGGTCTGTATGGACTACCTTTCATTAGAGCCAGATGGAAGAGGAACCAAGAACATTCTAGTCATGACAGACCATTTTACAAAATACGCAGTAGCTGTTCCTACGGCTGACCAAAAGGCTAAGACTGTGGCCAAAGCTTTATGGAACAACTTTTTCATTCACTACGGGTTTCCTGAGCGGTTGCATAGCGACCAAGGTCGTGATTTTGAATCAGCTCTGATCAAAGACCTTTGTGCACTGCTTGGTATCAAAAAGACCAGGACAACCCCATACCATCCCCGGGGGAACCCCGTTGAGCGTTTTAACAGGACGCTGTTGGAGATGCTTGGAACACTAGAGGAAGGAGATAAGGTGAGGTGGAAGGACTTTGTGCAACCCCTTGTTCATGCATATAATTGCACTAAAAATGACACCACCGGCTACTCTCCTTACCAGTTGATGTTTGGTCGCCAACCCAGGCTTCCACTTGACATAGCATTTGGGCTTACCCCAGAAGGTCAGAGTAAGATGTCCCACACAGAGTATGTCAAAAAGCTGACAGAGAGCCTAACAGAAAGTTACAGGCTTGCAACCGAACACAGTCTGAAAACCGCTTTACAAAACAAACGCAGATTTGACAGTAAAGTGTGAGAGTCCACACTGTCACCAGGAGACAGAGTCCTTGTGCGCAATGTTGGCATCAGGGGGAAGCATAAAATTGCAGATAGGTGGAGTGAGATCATTTATGTGGTCGTCAAACAAATCAATGACTCCCCTGTCTATGTTGTTGTCCCTGAGCACACAAATGGACCTGAAAAGGTTTTACACAGAGATTTACTTTTGCCATGTGGGTTCCTCCCATCCACTGTCAATGACGAACAACCTAAAAAAACAAAGTTTAGACAGAAACCTGAAAACTTACCTGCTCCTGAACGTGATCAACCCGAAGATGACAAAGAGGAATCGGACAACGAAGAAGAGGAGTATTATTCCCCCTATGATCAGCTCCTGAAGGAGAAGGAAAAGGTTCAAGCTGAAGAGGAAGGCCAGCTTTCACAAGTTGAAATACCTGAAACTGACCAGTCAGTGAAAAGTGACATTCCAGTGAGAGATGAATTGAGTCCTGCGAAACATGAGGGTAGTGTCAGTTTTGAAAATTCTGCACTTGACCCAAAAGCTCCTGTTTTTGAACCAGTGCATGATGAAAGATGTGTGAGTGGGGCAAACCAGTCTCAACATCCCTCTGAATCTGAGTCTGTAAGAGCTGAAAGTGTTCCTGTTGTCCCTACAAAAGATCCCAATGAGTGCCACAGTTCTGGAACTGGAAGAGAAGATATATCAGCACTGAGAACTAGTGGAGATGTACAGAAAAATCCTGAAGTTGCTCCTGACAATGAGGTGCCATTGAGGAGATCTGACGAGAGAGAACAGTCCCCAAAAGGCTTACATACCCCACTCTAGGAAACCCCCTAGTCACTGTGATGCACTCCATCTTAGCTGGTCTAGACCAAGCTTTCTCTCAAACCTTCGATAATGCGCCTTACATGGTCAACCTGACACCTATACCCACTGACATAGTGTAGGGTACACCTGTCGTGTAAGGTACGACATGCAAGGATGCATGCAGATTAAGGAGGGGAGGATGTAACCCACTCAAATCCTCCATTGTGTGTGTTTCTATTCTGTTATTCTGTATTGTATCTGCCTATGATGTAATTACTTGAAATTCCATTCCTGTCCATTTGGGGGCAGTAGTAACGCCGTTAGGAGTGGAGCCTGGTAGAGGTAGAATGCATGAGGAAGAGCGTGATTTCAGGAGATATGAAAAAAAAAAGATTGAGAAGACGAGTGAACAGCGTGTTATGAAAAGGAAGAGTGATGAAAGATTGAATTCATATTTTTATTTCAAAGTCTATACTTATTTTAAGTTTATACTTTCGAATAAGAGACAAGAGTTGGACGAGGAAAGATCTGGACAACATTGTATATGTTTTCCTTTACTCCGGTGAGTTTTTTTTAATTTTCCCTCGCCAGCGCGAGATTAGCCAACATGGGTTTGTCCTTGTAAAAAAACGTACTAGGCATGTAAAACTTTGTATCGGACAATGTATTTGGTCCATGTAGTTGTAAGATTTCGTTGTGCAAGCTTATTTTGTGAAACTTTGATGTGTTTTTGAACGTAAGCTAAAAAAAAAACCAACTGGAGTTGAACCGAGCTAATGGACTGCCATGCTTTGAATACCGTATCAAATCCAGGTTATTGAGCTAGTAAGCTAGTGAGTTAGTACGCTAGCGATTTCATCTGTGTGCGGTTGATGGACTGAGTTGAATGCTGCGTTTAAGACACTACTTTGAGTTAAGACATGAGAAATAGTTTCAGATCTGATGAGTGAATGAGAATTATATACAGCACTGTTATCCTGCGATGCAGGTTGGTTTTTTTGTGAGAGGCCGATTTCGCCTGAGAGACTTCCCGGGACGCATTTGCGACGGCGGGTAGAGAGAAGAGGAGCGTCTTGCCATTCGTCTACACCCCGTGTCTTCATCCGAGGCTCCAGATAAGGAGATTCATTGCACGCACACGCACGAGTGACACATAAAAGAAAAAAAAAAGAAAACATACTACCCGGGTAGATGGACAGAGAGTTTATGGACATTTTATTTTGTTGCAAATTTTTTACAGAGCTCTGAGTTTTTTTTAAAATTTTTTTTCTACTTTTTCCAATTTTTTGAACTTGAACACTTAACAAAGACTGTGCAATACAAAGAAAAGGTTTAATGCGTTTAAGAAAATAAATGCCGGCTGTGTTTTTTCAGTTTATTTGTTACAATTGTTTTATCCTCCTCCTTGAAAAGAACCTGACCAAGGGCGCTCAGTTAATATTATACTTCTAAAGAGCCACCCTTACCTTACACTAGGGTTGCAGCTGTCACTTCAGATCCTCCAATGACTGAGATGTGTGAAGATGAGGGGGAGTTTCAAGATGATGAACCTAGAATTAAAGCTGAAGTTCTTTCATGTAAATTGTCAAATTCTGAAGTGTTGCAAAATCTTGATGTAAAACTCCAGCACTTAGAACCCTCACAGAGAGATCAGTTTAAGAGGTTGATCAAGAAATATGAGGATTTGTTTCCTGATGTTCCAAAGAGAGTTACTATAGCCTCTCATGATGTAGATGTTGGTGATGCCAAACCAATAAAACAGCATCCGTACCGGATGAATCCTGAAAAGAGAAAGATTGCTGAGAAAGAGGTTGAGTACATGTTGGAACATGATATTATCAGACCCTCCAACTCTGATTGGAGTTCTACCTGTGTGCTAGTTCCAAAACCTGATAAAAGTACTTGATTCTGTACAGATTATCGCAAAGTCAATGCTGTAACTAGAACTGATGTGTTTCCAATACCTAGGATTGATGATTGTATTGGTAGTGTAGGCCAAACAAAGTTTCTGACCAAGATTGATTTATTGAAGGGTTATTGGTGTGTGCCTTTAACTGAGAGGGCCAAGCGCATCTCTGCTTTTGCCACACCATCTGGATTGTACCAGTATGAAGTCCTACCCTTTGGCATGAAAAATGCCCCAGCCACGTTCCAAAGGATGATACAGTCTACAATCGCCGGATTGCCACACACGGATGCGTACATCGATGACCTGATCACATGGAGTGACTCCTGGGAAGAACATCTAAAAGATGTAGAGACGTTGTTCCAGCGCCTGACCCAGGCTAACCTGACTGTTAACCTGAGCAAGAGTGACTTTGGTTGTGCTACTGTCACCTATCTTGGCTACGTCATAGGCCAGGGTAAGGTGGCACCCATAAATGCTAAAGTCCAAGCCATCATGGACTTTCCAGTTCCTGACAACAAAAAAGCTTTGCGCCGCTTCCTTGGAATGATCGGGTACTACCGCAAGTTCTGCAAGAACTTTGCTGAGATTGCTCTCAGTCTAACTTACCAACTGAAGAAAGGCGTAAAGTTCACTTGGGATGATGCATGCCAGAGAGCCTTCGATCGCCTGAAGTCTCTGCTGTGTCACTTCCCCGTGCTAAAATCTCCTGACTTCAACAAACCGTTCTCCATCGCGGTCGATGCTAGCAACCAAGCTTGTGGATCTGTGCTCCTACAGAGAAGTGACTCTGATGACATTGAGCATCCTGTGGCATACTTCTCCAGGAAGTTCAATCGCCACCAAAGGAACTATTCCACAATAGAGAAGGAGCTGTTGGCTCTGGTCCTTTCTTTACAACACTTTGAGGTTTATGTTTGTACAGGACAAAAGCCAATGATTGTGTACACTGACCACAATCCGTTAATGTTTTTGAGTAAGATGAAAAATAAGAATCGGTGATTGTTGAATTGGAGTTTGATTTTACAGGAGTTTGACTTGGAAATTAAGCATGTAAAGGGTACTGACAATGTGATTGCTGATTGCTTATCCCGTGTTTGAATATGCGTATATATCACGTTATGAGCATATTGTATTATATGTATATATGTATACACAAGTGTCTACTAAACCATTTTTTTTTAATTCAAAAGAAAAATTTTGCCTTTATGAGTCAAAATTTTTTCCTTTTGGAATGGAGGTGTAATGTGAATATAGGCCACTGGATGGCAGTATTTACCTTTTCTTTTATTCAGCTCAGACTGGAGCTATGTTTAGACATGTCCTGGACATGTCTGGGGCAAGTCCCCGAAAATAAAAAAAAGAGGTCTAAATGTGGGTGGGGTCTGCAAAAGAGTATACATGGCAAAGAATTGAGACGGTAAAGTAGTAGGAGAAATTGCAAGAAGATGACCAGACCTGCCATTCTGTTCAAGACCTGTGACGTTTCTTTTGTGGATTTCTTTGCCTGTGTTTGAGCATTTTCATCATCTAGGACATCACCAAGCCACCCCCACGAAAAGGGATTGTAAATATTTATGTTTTGTACATAATTCAATCTTGGTCTTTAGGTTAGTTAGTTGTTATGGTGTTTGTTAATTAAATGTGTTGAGGTTTTTAAAACTGTGTCTGTCATCCCTTGCTGTTGCTGTTGTGTTATACATGTAATAACAAATTGGGGCCATAACAGTAGTAAGGTTTATATAATAATAATAATTGGCTCACAAGCAATTTTGAATTGTGAGTGACAGCCCCTCAGAAAACCCCACACATTCCTCATATTGAGAGAACATTACGAAGAGTGCTCCTTGTAAATTCTAAACATCTGATGAGCTGAGATTCTCAGGCTGGGAGATTATAGAGCTCTTTAATCCTCCACACCTATTGGAGTATCAGAAGAGTACACTTTCAACTCATTATAACCAAAATACCAACCGAATGAGCCAAACTCACTAAGCCATCATGTGCTAGCAGCAAATCCACGTGTCTATTCATAGAGGTAAACAAACTCAATGTGCGTTATTGTCCTGAGCCTGCATCGCTGGAGATATCAACATTTTATTCATCATCTCCCACAGCAGCAATTGGCTGAATTCCCTGTGTGGCTTGTGAATAAAATGAGTTCTGTAAAAAAAAACTTCCAGTCCCTCCAGAGGCAATTCATCAGATATTTTGTGCCACTATGATTGTTGATTTAAAGTGAAAGCTTAAAAATGTATGTCCTGGCGATGAAGACATTCATCCCAGTACTGTTTTGCCAATATTAGCTTGGCTTTGCTAAATGGGGGGGGTCGGCGGGTGGAGACACAAAATAGCATTTGAGGGAAAGCAGTCTCCTTTACACACAAATCATTTGCTGTCTGTAGATGCTCAGACATAACATTTGGTAAAATTATTGCATTGGCATGGCGCATGGTGACTAGATTTAGATTTATTGATAGATATATAATAACTGTGCGTGCGAGTTTGGTTCTGAATAGGAACCAGCCTAAATTACATTTCCCAGGTGTTCATTGATGAATGTGCTTTCAAATAGCTTTGTGGGTGATAGGACATATTGTAGCTGTAGCCTTGTGATTTTTTTTTTTTTGCGCTGTTGTCAGTACTCTTTAGCATCAGAGGAGGAATAAAAGCAATCTTTGATAAGCTTAGCCACTGGCTTTTAATCTAAAAATCTTTGTCTTTGACAAATTTCTCAGGGGGCTCGTGTAATTTTCTGTTTTCCGCTATTGCACTTATTCATTGGACTGTAAATTTAATTAATGAAATATGTCTATGGTGGATTCACCAGATTTGTTTTTTCTCTCTGGCCCTTGTGTGCATCCTGGCCCACGGCTTACAGCTCATATTTTCTGTGGCTGTTTTTTCCTGCCTACTATGTCTGCACAGGGAAATATTTAGTTCACTATTGCCATGATAGGACCTTTTAAATTGCTATGCAACACATACTGTTCCTGCATGAATTTCTTGGGAATTCTTACTTTTCATACACTGCATGAAAAAAATGATTAGGAGAACCGGGGGCTGCTAGTTCTCATTCTGGAGAGCGACAGGGTCTGATGCTGGTTTTTCTTTTTATTCGGCAATTTATTTACATATTCAGTGAATGGAGTTACTTAGTGAGCTCACCTCAGTAGTGGTCTGTCGGCAGTAACAAAGGCCTCTGGAAAACTGACTTATCAATATTTAATAATGTAAACTTCTTGCAGTTTAGTTTTCCCGATTAGCAACAGGGTCGGTCCATATCTCAGCATCCAGAGTAGACCCTCCCAGATGACCCCCCAGAAATTTCTCAAAAAATTCATATGGGTACCTCTGGTGGACTTATGAAATCATACCTAGTATTAGACCAATATCCCTAATAGTTTTAATAGTGGTAGCCTGTCACAATTGAAAGTTTTTTTGTTTTTGGTTTTTTTGACGAAATTGTGTTTCGTCCAACTTTGGGCTTCCACTGCTCCTCTATTATTTGACCTACTGATCGAATTTTTGGTCTCCCAGGCCAACTTTTCCACTAGAATCAGAATTCCTGGTCAATTTAGGTGTGTCTACCCTGGTTGCTTCACAATAGGGCTACAAATTTGGCTGAAAAGCCAAAAATGGCAAAAATTGCCGTACTTTTTAAATGCTCCAGATCAGAAAGTTTTGAGAATTCAAGCTTGAATTTTTTTTTTGTTACCTGTCCTGATACCTCTCATAGGTAATCCACTTTAACCTTGTTTGTATCTTGGCAGGACAGAGAAGAAATTATTTTTTATTTTGTTCCTTTTTCATTTTATGGAAAATAGCAATTTTGAAGTCCGTGGTTCAACATGTGCGCAATTAAACACATCCTTCAAATCTTTACCATAGATTTCTATCGTTTTCAACTTTATCTGACAAAAAAATTGGTGATGGTGTTCAGTCTAGTTTTTTTACTGCAATTTTTTTAATGATGTTACCTATTTCGAGCAGATATTGATGAAAATTCTGCATCGTGATACATCAGTTCCCAAATTCAACACATTTGCCACATCTCGGCTCTTTGAAACAGCTAAATACATGCAAAAAATAACTTCAATACAATTTTCAAGCAAAATCATTGTTTTGTTTGAAGCTTAACAATGGATTACATGTACGACTACTACATTGGAATGGTTCACGTGGTTTTTGTTGGAGACCATAAGAATGCTGCTTTTAATCTGATTATGTAACTTTTGCTAACATTGCTAACTATCAAATTTACATTCACTGCCAGGAACTTAGAGGACTAAAAATCACACATTATGCAAATCTGTAATGGAATCCGAATAAACTTATACAACTGCTACACCAAACCATGGAAATTACACTTACATGAAATCTGTTTGGTATGAATAATTCCTGGATCTGTACGCTGTTCAATTCAATTCAACTTATTTTGTATAGCGCATTTCACAGAGACTGTCACAAAGACGCTTTACAGTGAGAGTTTGAAGAAATAAAAAGGCAGTGCCCAGCCTATTTTCCACTGCAGCAAATGAGGCAAAAAAACTCCCAGTAGGGAGAAAAATCCTCAAACAGTGGTGAGAAAAAACTCCCCAGTGGGAAGAAATCTCAGGAGGAACCCGGCTATAGTGGGGGAGCCCATCCTCCGCGGGCTAGCTAATTAAGAACAAAAAAGTAAAATAGAATGAAACGACAAAAGAGTTCCATTTAAGTCCATCTGAACAGTGGCAACGATAGCTTCAGAAAGTGGCAAGTCGAGGATGGTGCAGGACTGGACCCGGACCGGATCAGGACAGCAGGACAGCAGCAGCCAGTGCTCATAGTGAGGGACAGGTCTTATAAGGTCCAGGACTCAGGGTAGTGGACGGAAAGATCCTCGGAAAGACACAGAATAAAGGGGTGTGAGGCACTGGATAAAACTACTGCATGATAATAAAAGTGCAGTCCTCTGTCATGTGCCAAGTGAGAAGTTATAAGCAGACTGGTCAGGAAACAGTCAACACCCCTCCATCCACTTCCTGCAGCACAGAGGCCCAACACTTACTCCAGGCTGTTAGATCACTTGATTTTCTAAACAATAGTACCATATGGACCTCCCCGGTGACTAAGGCTGTAGCAAGCCCCACTGGCACCGTTAATGCATGCTCAGTGCCACCGGTTCCACATGGATTTGCGTAACACTGCACCAATGCCATATGGACCTCCCCAGTGACTGTGGCTGTAGCAAGCCCCACTGGCACCGTTAATGCATGCTCAGTGCCACTGGTTCCACATGGATTTGCTTAACACTACCACCTGTACCATATGGACCTCCTCAGTGACTAAGGCTGTAGCAAGCCCCACTGGCACCGTTAATGCATGCTCAGTGCCACCGGATCCACATGGATTTGCCTAACACTACACCAGTGCCATATGGATCTCCCTGGTGACTAAGGCTGTAGCAAGCCCCATTGGCACCGTTAATGCATGCTCAGTGCCACCGGTTCCACATGGATTTACTTAATTCAGGCTTCCAATATCTTGTGAACCCATCATAAAATTAGGTTTTAGTCAGTCCCATCAGAGCCAAGTAATGTTTATACATAAATAATCATGACCTTATCATACGCTTGACTAAAAAGGTAAGTTTTTAGCCTACTCTTAAACACAGAGACTGTGTCTGAGGCACAAATATTTGTTGGGTATTGTTCCACTAGATTGGGGCTTTGTAGGAGAATGCTCTGCCTCCAAATGTAACTCTAGATATATTTGGAATTTTCAAATATCCAGCACCTTGTGAATGAAGTAATCTTGGAGGGGAGTAAGGAATGAGAAGTGCACTAAGATATTCTGGGGCCAAATCATTTAAGGCTTTGTAGGTAAGCAGTAGATTTCTATATTCAATTCCAAATTTGACAGGCAGCCAGTTAAGATTTTTGAGAACTGGGCTAATGTGGTCATATTTCCTCGTCCTGGTCAGAACTCTAGCAGCAGCATTCTGCACTTATTGAAGGAGATTTAGGATAGAACTGGTGCAGCCTGACAGTAAAAGGTTACAGTAATCCAGCCGAGAGGACACAAATGCATGAACCATTTTTTCGGTGTCCTGAAGAGTCAACATTTTTCTCAGCTTATATTTATTTCTAAGATGAAAGAAAGCCACTTTTATGATTTTATTAATATGACAGAGCAGAGAGAGTTTTGAATCAAGGGTGACACCATGGTTTTTGATAACAGCTTTGGCAGAAACCGGGAGTCTGTCAAAGTTGAGGGAAAACTTTAGGAATGTCTTTCTCAGCAATTTGGGACCAATTACCAATATTTCAGTCTGATCTGGATTTAAAGCGAGAAAATTCTGTGTCATTCATGCTTTAACAGCTTTAAGACACATCTCTAATCTAGTTAGTGGATCAATTTCACCTGGCTTTAAAGATATATAAAGCTTCGTGTCATCTGCATAACAGTGGTACTTCACATCATATCTACTTATGATGCTTTCAAGGGGAAGCATGTATAAGGAAAACAGCAGAGGGCCCAGAACAGATTCTTGAGATATTCCAAAGTTCACCTTGGAATACTCAGAGGAATGACCATTTACTCTGACAAACTGACATCCATCAGAAAGATAAGACTTAAACCATGAAAGGGCGAGTCCAGAAATACCAACCAGATTTTCTAGCCTCTGAAGAAAAATATGGTGGTCTATCGTGGCAAAGGCAGCATTTAGATCAAGTAGAACAAGGACAGGGATGCGGCCACAGTCCATGGAGAGAAGTAGAACATTCATTACTACAGTGAGGGCTGTTTCAGTGCTATGATGTTTTCTAAAGCCAGACTGAAACCTCTCATTTACCTTATTCATTTGCAAGAAGCAAGTGAGCTGTTGGGCAACACATTTGTAGCTCCCCCAGTAACACGAAGAGACTGAGTTTTCGTTTAAACTACAGGGCGTTCTTTATTCAGTGTCGTCCCGTGAAAACTGACAATGACAAACAGCAATTAAACTGATGTGGGTCATATTAAACAAACATAAAGTTAATATTGTCAACTTGGAGGATAAGTAGTTAGCTCTACAACATTGAGAGACATAAGCTTACCTCGCTGGCAGCTTGTTACCGCAAGGAGCTAGATGCTTTGCACACAGAAAGCCCAACATTCTTCAGAAGTCAACATTCTAACATTCTTCATAGTCAAAGCACGTCTTTGATGGCACACTCTTTCATGATAATGCTTTATGGGAGTGATGACAAGTAGCTGTCTCGTGGAAGGATCGCGGGATGCTTCACCTGTGGACGGAGGGCTGCATGAGTCAAGTGCCCACCTACTCTGAGGACACCTTCCTTGTCCAGGAATGGACTCAATTTCTGCAGTTTGTTCTTTGCTTCGATTCGCTCACCGTTGCAGTGTCTCAAGTCCTGCATTTCTTGAGCAAAGCTGTCCTTTCTGCTTCTCTCCTTTCCTCTAAAGTTGTGGCTTCACTTGATTTTTGCTGAAGGCCCTTGGCTTGTTTTACTCTGCGTGTCAGTCTAGCTACAGCCCTGACAAGTCTTGACCAGTCTGAGAACTTGTGCATACGGTCCAGAAGTGAAACATCTTCGTGGACTTGGGTGTCATGAACATAAGCCTCTTTTGACATCAGGATCAGCACTTGAAATTTCTCCCACCATGACATCTTCAGATGGAAGCTCTTTCTGCCACAAAAATGCTGGGCCTGTGAATTAGTTGGAGACCTTAAGTTGCTGTGCTGAAAGACCCCTAGACGCATAGTCCGCAGGGTTGTCTTCAGAAGCCACTTATCGCCATTGAACAGGTTCTGTGCTTTGTTTGATGCGCTGCACCCGGTTAGCCACAAAGACATGAAACCTTCTGGCATCATTGTTGATATATCTTATGACTACCTTGGAACCTGTCCAAAAAAATTCTCGCAGGCAGTCAATTTCAAATTCTCTTTTCAGCAAGTCACTGATACGAACAGCCGTGACTGCTGCTGAAAGCTCCAGTCTTGGTATAGTAGTGACTTTGGTAGGTGCAACTCCTGCCTTCGCCATGACCAAGGAGCAGTGAACCTTTCCTGTTGTGCCTGACGTACTGGCGTCTGAGAAATGGTGGAGCTCATAATGTTGGACAATGAAGCCTTTGGGAGTATAGCACCTTGAGATCGATATGTCAGCGAAGTGTTTTAAGTCCATTAGCCAGGATTCCCACAACGGCTTGAGGTCTTCAGGTAAAGCATCATCCCAGTCAAGCTCGACACATTTGCGGCAGGATCTGCTTTCCTATTAAGATGTGCGGGGCCACAAAGCTAAGTGGGTCATACAGTGAGGCTACTGTTGACAAGACTCCTCTTCTTGTAAGTGGATTGTCTTTTACAGCAACTTTGAACTGGAATTGATCAGAAGCCACGCACCATTGAACCCCAAGGGCTCGCTCTACTTGAGGCCCTCCAAATGCCAGATTCAGGTCTTTGATGCCTTCTGCTTATTCCTTTTCAGGGATTGTGTCCAGTACCTCCTTGCAGTTTGAGACAAATTTGTGAAGATGGAGTTTTCCCATGTTGCAGAGGTCTCTTGCTTCCTTTACTAATTGGATTGCTTGATCTTTCGTTTCTGTGCTCGTTAAACCGTCATCAATGTAAAAGTTCCTCTGAATGAACCGAACAGTGTCATCACTGACCAAACCACGTCCTGTGGCAGCAATGTGCTCAAGTCCAAAGTTGGCGTAGCCTGGTGAGGATGCTCCGCCAAACAGATGAACTTTCATGCGGTAGATGGAAGGCTGTGTTCTCAGGTTGCCACCATCCCACCAGAGGAATCTCAAATAGTCTTGGTCCTCTTTCTTGACATGGAACTGGTGGAACATGCGTTCAGTGTCACACATAAGTGCCACCGGTCCTTTACGGAAACGGCACAGTACTCCCACTAATGCATTTGTCAAATCAGGACCAGTCAAAAGATGGTCGTTCAAAGAAGTCTGTTGAAACTTCGCAGCACAGTCAAAAATGATACGTATCTTACCCAGCTTCTGTGGATGGTACACCCCATGGTATGGGATGTACCAAACTGGGGCTTTGCACAGGTCTTGCTCCAAGACCTTTTCTGCATCTCCACTCGCTAGTGTCTCATTCATGAAAGTTGTGTAATCCTTGTAGTACTGCTGATTCCTTTTCAGTTTTCTTTCGAGACACCTCAGACAATGCATGGCACAGGACTTATTGTTAGGTAGGTTGGGTCTTTCTAGCTTGAATGGTAATGGCATTTCATAATGCCCGTCAGTCTTTAATCTGATGCCGTTCTCCATCTTGGCCGGAAATTTAAGATCCTCTTGAGATACTTACCCATTATCTGTGGTTCTTTCAATAAAGTCAGATTCAAGAATGTTCATTATCTCTGAAGGTGACACAACTTCTTTGATTTGCGTTCTGCGTTGTGTACTTCTTATGCGAGATTCGACAAGGGTTGGCATGGCGTCACCTGCTTCACAATGACATGATGACTAATTCCAATCAAATCTCCACAGTCAACATGAGGGTCACCATAGCCAATCACACTCCAACCTAAGTCTGTTTTTATTGCAAAGGGTTGGCTTTCTCTTCCTGACACAACCTGCCTTGGAAGAAGAGCCTGCGGACAGTTATACGCAATAAGCAGGCCAATATCACAACTTTGCCGGGGAGCAATTTCATCTGATAGGTGTTCGAGGTGAGGCCATGCTTTTGCTATGTTTGGTGTAGGGATATGATCTCTGTTTCCAGGGATAAATTCTCTGGAGTATGTTGCTGGTAGGGGAATTATTTTGTTTGAGTTGAACCCCCTCACTTGTAGACCCGTTAGTTTTTGACATGATATTCTAGTGTCCTTTGAGGCCATTGTTGACAGCTTTAGCTGGACTGGCTCACTCTTAGCATTTAGGGCTTTAGCGGTTTCTTTAAGAATGAATGTTGTATCACTTTGTGTGTCAAGTGTAATGTGAATATAGGCCACTAGATGGCAGTATTTACCTTTTTTTTGTTAAGCTCAGACTGGAGTCATGTTTAGACATGTCCTGGACATGTCTGGGGCAAGTCTCAGAAAATTAAAAAAAAAGAGGTCTAAATGTGGGTGGGGTCTGCAAAAGAGTATATAAGGAAAAGAATTGAGACAGTAAAGTAGTAGGAGTAATTGCAAGAAGAAGGATACATGTGACCAGACCTGTCATTTCTGATCAAGACCTGTGAAGTTTCTTTTGTGGATTTTGCCTGTGTTTGAGCATTTTCATCATCCAGGACATCACCAAGCCACCCCCACGAAAAGGGATTGTAAATATTTACGTTTTGTACATAATTCAATCTTGGTCTGTAGTTGTAAATAGTAGTTTAGTCTTTGTTGATAATAAAATGTGTTTGAGTTTTTAAAACTGTGTCTGTCATCCCTTGCTGTTGCTGTTGCTGTTGCGTTGTAAATCTAATAACAAATTGGGGCCATAACACAAGAAGTGCAGATACAAGAACCTCGTGATCTGGTTCATGAACCGTTGACACCCACACTAGTATAACTGTGGAGGTATGAGTGCTCCTGACACTTAGCGTAATTCTGTTTGACGTTGCTCTGCTTGACACACTGTCTGCTTTTTCCTGGATTCTGCCCGCTGTCTCTTCCATTACGGTGTCACCTCTTAATGGGAGCCGTGCATCATTGCTACGATTTTCATGAAGGCATGTGGGGTGTTTTTTGTTACATTTTTCACAGGTCTTTCTCCTTTCACACTCCTTTGAGCGATGCCCTGGTTTCAAGCATCCAAAGGACAATTTATTTTCTTGTTTAAACTTATGTCATTCAGAAACCTCTCTTTCCATGAATCTACGGCAATTTTCTTAACTGTGGTTGACCTTTTCACAGAGGACACAGCTGGCTGGCACAGCTTTCTCATCCGAATTGGTGGCTAATGCCTTTCTTCCAGGGCTTCTGTTTCTCTGAGCTCTGGTCCTCTCACCTTCGCTTGGTTTTAGAGCATGTAAAGAAGTCACAGGGTTGCATGCAATCTTGGCTTCACGTGTTAGAAATGCTACAAATTGGCTGAAAGTTGGGAATGTGTGGCTTTCTTCCTCCACTTCCATAACCTTCCTATTGCACCTTGAGGTCAGTCTGGAAGTTTGATAAGCAACTTCTGATTTTCATTGCAGTCATTGAGCACATCAAGCCCTTTGATCTGTGACATGGCTGCCTCACAGCTTCGCAAAAAGTCCACAAATTCCTGTAACTCCAGGCTGTTCTTGGGATTTAGTTTAGGCCATGTAGCTAGCCGGTCTCTGAAAGCCTTGGCAATGAGGAATGGATTTCCATATCTTTCCTCTAAGATGGTCCATGCAGAAAGGTAGGCTGCCTACGAACCCAGCATAAAGTAGCTCTCAATTGCTGTCGTAGCAGGTCCGCCAATGTACTTTCGCAAATAGCATATCCTCTCTTCGCCTGGTATGTTCTTCCTATCAATGAGAGTTTGAAATGAGATTTTCCAGTCATTGTATCGAAGAGGATCACGAATACTGCTGGCTCAGGTACAGGAAGTCGATTTGCCACCACTGGTTCTGCAAGCGCTCTTATTAGAGCGGTGGTGTCGTCTTCTGGCTTGACATTGCAGCTTGTGGAGTGGGTTACAGCTTGTGGAGTGACTGAGTGCTGCCTTGGGACATTCTGAGGTGTAGCTTCTTTCTTTACCCTCACAGGACCACAGCCATGCAGTAGCTCACTTATCTCTTCATCTGAGCATATACTCTGTGCATACACCTCCTTCCGTGCCTTGGCAGCCATTAGTTTCTTGACTGTCTCCAATCGTTCTATTTCTTTGCGCTTGGCTTCTAATATCTGCCTTCTCTTCTCATTTTCAGCTTCTTGTTTGGCACGTAACTGAGCAGCAGCAGCCTCTTGTTCAACTTGAAGTCTTTTATCTTCAGCTTCAAGTCTTTGCAATTCCTTAAAATGCTGCTCTTGCTCGTGAAGGACTTCTAGAGCAGCTTCATTAGCAGCAGCTTCGGCTGCTGCATCTTGCCTCTTCAGCGATGACAGGCTTGAGGATCTTGAGCTAAATACTGAGATAACATGGGAGCGACGCACAGATCTTAAGTGGCCAGAGATGATACTCTGTGTAACAGGCCTTAGCTTTAGAGACTTTGCACCTTTAAAATCTTCTTCTTGCTCATTGCTCTCCAGACAGCCATTTGCAGCTTCAATGATTTCCTTGATTACTTCTTCACAAGTGTCTATTCTACGACGCATGTCTTGGTGTGGTGTTTGAACACAACGTTTATCTTCATAAATCTGCTTTAACTCAGTTGAGGCCTTTCTTATCCTATCTGCATGTTCCTGTAGCAGGTCTTAGAAGCTTGTTTGGCATCTTTAACAAGTGCCTTCAACCTTTCATAGTTTGAATTGAATCTGCGTTCGAGTCTTTTTATTTGCTCTTCTTGCAGTTCTTGGCCCTTCTCCGTCAACTTGCAGACTCTTCGGCCTTGCAGTACTTCTAATGAGCCGTTGAGATCGGATGCTGCATTTTCAATCACACATGAGTGCTCTGGCTCGACCCACATTAGATCTTGTTCCTCACCAGCGTCTTCCGTGGTGGGTGTCTGTATGGTCTGTGGTACACTTTCTTGGTTATTCTCAACTAGACTACCTGACTCAGACATTTTAATGAGTTATGAGTTCAAATTACCTTTTAAGTTAGAGAAAAATCAATAATTTAAGTAAGTAACTGTCTTATTTTTATGCCTCACTTTCGGCTTAAAATAATTTGAGATTATAACAAAAAAATATTAGCCTAAAGCTTACTTAATAAAATTATGCCATAGTAATTATAGTTTAAAGTAAATAAGAGCAAGCCTTACATTTAGCTTCTTCAACCTTGAACATATCTATTTAAATGAGCATCTGTTATAACTGTTAGGTTACTCTCACACATTTATGTGGTCATGCATAATGGGTACAACCTGCCATTATGTTATTGAAATGGTTTGTAAACCTTAATGGACTATCATCAAACAGAAAGTTATTAACCAAGAAAGAAAACATAGATTGACATAGACATGAACACTGTCACATTTAAATGCAAATCCAAACCAAGAGTCTCTTCTTGTAGGCAAACACCTCTCAAATGAGTACCTGCAGAGCTCAAACTGAAGCTGTTGGGCAACACATTTGTAGCCCCCCCAGTAACACGAAGAGACTGAGTTTTCGTTTAAACTACAGGGCGTTCTTTATTCAGTGTCGTCCCGTGAAAACTGACAATGACAACAACAATTAAACTGATGTGGGTCATATTAAACAAACATAAAGTTAATATTGTCAACTTGGAAGATAAGTAGTTAGCTCTACAACATTGAGAGACATACGCTTACCTCGCTGGCAGCTTGTTACCGCAAGGAGCTAGATGCTTTGCACACAGAAAGCCCAACATTCTTCAGAACATTTCTTCAAGAACAATATTCCACAACTGGGTCCCATATAAACGTGAAATGTCCTTTGTTACATTCTTCTCGCAATATTCATCAAATGCATCTAACAAACAAAACATAAAGTGTCATTTGGTCCTGTTATGCAAAAAATGGGTTACCGCTTTTTCTCAGTAGATATTCTTTTTTTTACATTTTCTTACGTTCATAAATTATGTCAACGGTTCCCCCCAATACAACACAAAAATAAAGCGCTCCATAAAACCCATGCCCACAATGAACAAATGAAAGAACAATATTAATTTATATATTGGAAATATTATTTATGCCATTAAGGTAACTGATGACCGTTATAACATTTCTCAAGGATCTTGGATAATCTTGGAAATGGAAGGTTTGAGATCGGCCTATAATTAGCCAAAACTGTTGGATCTAAATTTGGTTTTTTTGAGTAGAGGCTCAATTTCTGCAATCTAAAATGAAGTCGGAATCGAACCTGAAATCAAGTCAAAATTGATTATGTGCAGAATTGGACTGCCAAGAATGGGCAGGAGTTCCTTCAGTAACTTACTTGGGATGGGATCTAAGAGACAAGTTGTTGATTTGGAAGTAGCGACTAGTTTGGCAAGTTCGCTCAGGGATATTGGAGAGAATGAATCAAATTGGTTTATATGCATAACATGAGGTTTTAAGTTAATGCCTTCACCAACTGCCAGGAAAGCACTGATGTTTTCTCTAATTTCAATTATTTTGCCACTAAAGAATTATAAAAAATCATCACTGCTACAGGAGGCTGGAATTTGAAGGGAACTTGCCGCATGGTTGTTTGTTAATTTGGCCACTGTTTTGAACAAGAATCGAGGGTCATTTTTATTTTCCTGTGTAAGATTTGCAAAATAGGATGACCTAGCAATTGATAAAGCATGCTTGTACACAACAAGGCTCTCTTTCCAAGCACAACAGAATACCTGGAGTTTAGTGGAACGCCACTTGCGTTCCAGTTGACGGGATTTTTGCTTTAGAGTCCGCGTCTGGTCAGTGTACCATGGAACTGGTCTCTTCTGAGTAGCCTTTTTAAATTTCAATGGGGCAACTACATCGAGGGTACTACGGAGGGCATTAGCAAACTTATATGCCATTTCGTCAATACAGAGGGGGCTGGCTGGATAATCAAGATAAGTTGGTAGTGCTTTAATGAGTTGTGAAGACGTTGTGGCAGTAAAAGTATGACTTAAGTACATCCTAGTTTCTGATAATACAATTCTCATGAACTGAGATAAGAACATCTTCTTGTGATGAGAACAAATTTGCTCAGTTTCCTCTAGCATAACTCCAGATCTCCAGGCAGGCAATTCTTGACCCTCATTGCTTGAGGTATCCACTCTGAAGAAGCCAGTTTTTCTTTCCATACATGTATTGTGACATTCATCACCCAATTTGGTGCCTAAGTCACACTGTAGTAAATCCTTCTTACACTCCATGGTTTGAGTGATTATGTTAATCTGATCATTGGAGCTCTTTTATTCTGGTCATCATTACGCCATGTCACCACCGAAAATGAACGATGAAATGTGCACTGTTGATTTTGCTATAGTCTTAGTCTCGCTAAATCTGGCGACTTTCTGGTGACATGCTAAAATAAGTGAATTTACGAGAATGTGGATGTAACAGCTACGTCTTACAATTCATTGTTATACGTTTGCATTAACAATAACATCATATTTGGAAGTTTTACTTACCAACCGAAGGAGACACGCCTGATTCCTCCATCTCTGCAAGAAGCCTGGGCCTGCACGCGCAAGCGCAGTAAATGGCAAAGACTGATGCGATAGAAAATGTTGCAGTTTCATAGTCTTATGCTACCGAGTCAACAGTTTATGTTGCTGTTTTTACAGTTTCGGTAACAGGGTTTAATTTTTCTGTTGCTATTCCCGAGATTAATGTGTGCATTTCAAAGTTTTTGTGCGCTGAGACTACGTTTTCTTTGGTAGGCCTGTTACTGAGAGGCAAGCTCTGAATTTTCAATCAGCTGCCAAATTTGCAGACGAATATGTTCTCACACATAAGTCCAAATTACAGTCCAGCAGCAACTATAGATCGTCCAAATTTCAGAAGAAAGGTGATGGTGATACCCAAGATTCCTCACCCAAAGACAAAGACAAATCTGGTGATGGTGCTCAGAAATCCAGTCACAGGTCTGAACAAAGTGTGGAAGCTGACAGTGACAAAAGGGGTCTAGTTTGCAATTATTGCAAGAAATCTGGTCATGTTACGACTAACTGGTGGTTCCTTAAAGCTAAGAAAGAAAAAGAAAAGGATACCAAACCCAATTCCTTTGTGAAGAAAAGGTTAGAAACCCCTATAATAGATGATCGATCTGCTAAATTGCCTGTTCCTTGTGAGGCTAAGAAGCCTGATACTGCTGACTTTGTGATGGAGAAATTTCTTCTATTTGTGTCAGAGGGATTTGTGGCTCTGAATGAGCATTCTCCACCTGTACCTATATATATCCTAAGGGATACCGTAGCTTCTCAGTCACTTTTGTTGATGGACTCCTTGGAGTTACGTGATGAGACCGCATCTGGGGATTTCATACTTGTACAAGGTATTGAAGGGAGGACTGTATCTGTACCCTTGCGCTCTGTATTCTTGAAGTCAGATTTAGTTGCAGGATAGGTAAAGGTGGGACATATGTCAAGTCTACCTCTCAAGGTTGTTTCTCTGTTGCTAGGCAATGACCTGGCTGGGGGCAATGTTTATATTCCAATCTTGGTCAGGCTTTGTTTTATTAAATCTGTTAAAGTTTTACAATTTTGTCTGTCATCCTTTGTTGTCCGATATGTCTTAACAAACAAGCATTTGTACAAACTAAGGATGAGTGGTGACACTGCTGGTGGAAGAGAGGTCAACACTAGCAAAGTATCTGTGATAGCGACACTAGGCGTCGTGCCCCTTTACCAAGGCGCTAGCTGAGCACCTTGAAATGACCACAGCTAGCGGTTTTGCTGTGGGAAAGTTGCATGTAATTGCGGATACTTATCAATAAAGACACTTACTGCTGGGTCCAGCAATGTGAACCTTGCCACTGCGAGTTGCCGTGAGGTGGATACATGTAGTATCCTTGAATGTTTGCTGGTGAGGCTGAGTACACCCATAACCAAAGTGCTAGCGAGCTGCACCACTGTGAGTGGCCGTGAGGTGGATACGGGTGCAGTATCCGTGAATGTTTGGCGGCGAGGCAAAGTGCACCCATAACCGAAACGCTAGAGAGCTGTGCCACTGTGAGTGGGCAAGGTGGATACGCGTGCAGTATCCGTGAGTGCATTAGCATTTGTAATGATTTGGCAACTTTGGAATAAACATTGCAATCATTCAAGTGCACCATAATTGCATGACATTTAATTTGCGAAGAACACAACATGATTATTTATCATTTGAAAACCGTGCAATTCTGGCATTGATCATGCATGCACCGCCCAACAACAGATTACACCTCATACCCCAATCAGACCACAAACATTGCATGCAAGCAAGCAAGACCACCTTATGTAAACTTAGGACGCCGCTGTTTGTAAATTAATAAAAAACCAAGAACGTTGTCCCGATGAAGAAGCAGACCCCGGTGCTCGTGGCAAAAGCAGGAAAGAGTTTATTACACAGCCGGCCGTGGGAACAACAGCGTGATGAAAAGTTCTAAAATTCCTTCATTTTTATACATGTTCAAGTACAGACATTTGCATATGATTTCTTTAATGTTATCAGACGTTGTTGCTGATTGGTTCCAGGGTTTACACATTGATAAAAAGCAATACTCTACAATTGGGCCTCTCCTAAACCACCCAACTTAATTGGTTCAATAGATTCCCAACCCCTGGAAGTGAGCTCCATATGTGGGCATACGGAACCTCCAACTAAGAGGTGCTAGTGCCTATTGTCCTGTCGGAACTGAAGAGAAACGGAGATTCAAGCTGGAAGTCAGAAATAGGCGATATGTCCTGCCTGACCAGACGTCTTCTCTTTATCTCCTAATACACATTCATTACCCATTGATCAAACAGTCTGTCTCACCTCATATTGCCAACACGCAAAAATTCTGTTTCCCAACACCGCTTTGATGAGGTCATGAGAATTGCACATTGATTTTGGTTGAGTCCGAAGGCTGCATTTATGAAGTACATGCAGATGACTAACATCTATGCTTGTAAATTGGAATTTTCCTGCATTGAGCTGCGGATGTAGTGCTCAGAACCTGAATGAATGTCACAAGTAGGTCGAATGTGACTATGGGCTCTAAATTCGTAGACCAGGCGCAGGCGACAGGTGAGTCGACACTGGCGCGGTACAATGCACAATACCTCCATGTCTGACAGCCAAAAAAAAAAAAAGAGAACGATTAGATCAGATTGATAACGAAATCAAGAATAAAAAGAAACATTGTATCAATAGAACATCCAATGAAAACTGCAATTTATTTATTTGCGGGTCGTCTTTTCTGGATATTCTGTTTGTTCGTGATATATTTTTATTCCCCGCCACGCGATTAGCGCGAAGAGGGGGATATAGCATTGGGCTCGGTCCGTCTGTATGTACGTCCGTCCATACGGACACATAAAATTGAGGCGGCGGGGGATATTGCCATGTTAGTGGCAGACACTTGTTATTCTTTATTTCATTATAAATCTGTTCTCATATCAGCTGTCGAACATGAAGTATAAATATGGGTATAAATATGATATGACACGGAGGCCATTTCTCTTATCCACACTTCAACATGGGCAAGACAAAGGAACACACCATTCAAGTAAGGCAGATGTGTGTTGGCCTTCACAAGTCAGGCAATGGCTACAAGAAATTAGTCACTTGCCTGCACCTGCCCATATCTACCGTCAGAGGAATCATTAAGAAGTTTAAAACAACTGGAACAGTGGTTAACAAGCCTGGACGAGGATGCAAGGTTATTTTTCCACCATGCACAGTGAGGAGGATGGTAAGAGAAATAAAAAGTTATCCAAAGCTCACTGTTAAAGAGTTGCAACAAATGGTAGCATCTTGGGGTCACAAAGTCTCCAAAACAACCATCAGGCACTATCTACATGCCAACAAGCTGTTTGGGAGGCATGCACAGAAAAAACCTTTTCTCACTCACAATCATAAACGCAAACACCTGGAGTTCGCTAAGCGGTACTGAGACTTCAACTGGGGCCGTGTGCTTTGGTCAGATGAGATCAAGGTAGAGCTTTTTGGCAACAAACACGAGAAAATCGAGATCGCCAGTGGGTCTGGCGGAACACAAAAGATGAATATGAAGTATGGGGGAGGATCGGTGATGCTGTGGGCCTGTTTCTCTTCCAGAGGCCCTGGGAACCTTGTTAGGGTGCATGGCATCATGAATGCTTTGAAATACCAGGATATTTTAAATCAAAATCTGGTGGCGTCTGCCTGAAAGCTGAAGATGGGTCTTTCAGCAAGATAATAACCCCAAACATGTGGCCAAATCTACACAGAAATGGTTCACCAGACACAGAATCAAGCTTCTCCAATGGTAGTCCAGTGTTGCCTTAATTTATAGCTCTCGATCTGGTCTTCACAATGAGATGGTTGAACCACTTTGTAGTCTTCTTCAGCACGTCCAGATAATTTTCAATGTGGTTAAGGTCAGGACTTTGTGGTGGCCAAATTGTGTGATTCGGTCATTCATTGTTTATGTTATCAACATTTATTAAGAAGCTTAAAAAAAATATTGGACAATTGCAATAATTTTCTCGATTAATTGGTTACGTAATTAGCAGCCCTGACAAGGTGAGGCTGCTTTCAGTACTTGCTAGAGTTTGTCTTTCTTTCACCTATCACTTTCTTGCTATGTTCAACTTACTTCTATGATTTAAGTCACAGTTATTATAGCCTAGGGGAATTGTTTGACACAATCACTGGTCACTTCAAAGGTCAAGGTTAGGGCAACTGGCCACGCTCCTGAAAATGCTTGTTAACACAATAGCTTCAAAAGTATGTATGATAAAAAGCTGTAACTTGGTATCTAGCAAATATATAGCAGGGTAAATCTTCTATCGACTTTGGCTGTCATTCCACTCAAGGTCAAGGTCACAGCAAAACTTCATTACTGTAGAGGCACCTACGACATTTTTGCTAAATTGAACCCATTTACTACTTTAGTCACAGTTATTATACCACTGGGAAATTGTTTTGCCGTAATAACTGGTCACTTCAAAGGTCAAGGTCATGAAATCTGGTCACATCCCTCAAAATACTTCTTAACACAATGGGCTCTAAATTTGTAGACCAGGCGCAGGCACAGCGAATGGGGGGTGCGCCGCGCCAACCGGGTGTGTCCAGGCGTATGTTGCAATTTCGTGCCCGGAGTAGCCTGGTGCAAGTACTCCTCCGTCCCACCTTCCTGCACAAGTGGCAAAGAAAGCGTGTTTGGGCGTTACACAGCCGAGTCAAATCTTCACAAGTCAAATGAGCTCCTCTCCTCACCTTCAATGCGTCGGAATATAGAAGCCTCTGTCCAATATCTGCATGATGCATTAATGTTGTATTTTACTTTGCTGCTTCAGGCATGTTTTCTGCACCGCTTACGTCTATATTTAGCATTACGAATATGAGTTTAGCTGGCTAGCTAGGGCATTCGCAAATTATTACCATTAGCAAACTTGAATGGAATTTTGAAACAAAACTACGTCAGATCATTCAAACTTATGAAGTTGGAATGAAATACGACAGTTGCTCATTGGGAAGAGAAATGATGGATGGCGTGTTCCTATTATTATACCCTGTTGCTGCTTAAAATGTTGAGATTAACATGTATGGACAACAATGCAAGATACCTTAAACCTTTATTTTCAATATGTGATCTTAACTCAGTGCAACATCATCGCAATCAGGCTGTATTCCTTTCTCCCACTAAAAATGACGTAAGTAACAATAATAGTAGAGTATTGAGCTGCTTGCACACTGGACGCGAAACGAACATTTCGCACGACAGATTGCATTGAACGCAGTGTCTCGTGTCCGAAAGTGAAACTCTTAGTGAGGTTATGGTCACGGATTTACTCAAATAAAACTACGTGTTGACAAAATGTTTTTACATGTTTGATTATTCCTCATTAAATTTACTTATGTGTCCCAAGGGCAGGTGAAATGGAGGAGCCACTTTGTTTTTGCTTTGTCCTGCAAACACTTTTCTAGTTAAATGATGGTATTATTGATGTATTATTAGCAAATGTAACTATCATTATACGGTAATTTATTAGCTAGATATAGCTCGCAAGCTGGCTGGCTAGTTCACTGTGAATCATTAATTACGTTCTGATGCCAGGCACACAATTAACGGCTGTAAAAATCTGACTTGGAAATGCCGAGCTCAGTTTCTGTGTGGCCCAAACGTCCCACATTATTGTACATACGTTTGATAAGTCTTGACTCCAGGATTTTTCTCTGTGCAGATGCAGATGCCAATGGAAATGGAGCTGCCCTATTTATGGGCGCAGTTACACTATACTATCAATAGATGGAACACCTGAACCATGTATTGAATAATCACAATGGAGCCTTGCCTGTTACCAATTTAGAATATGGTAACAGGGAAGTCCCATCCCTGTTTCCTAGAAATTATGGGGTCTATTCTCCCATGCGCGCAAGTCGGAAAAGCGCGTAGGTATGAGCTTCTCAGCCTACGTGTATTCTCCCCTCGACTTAAGTCTGTGCATTACTCGTCCCGAAGGCAGTTATGCGCTTGGGGCGGAGCAAGGCCAAATATCGGGGCATTTCCGGGCGTTTATCATGCAAATAACACTTAAGCGTATTCCCCCCCTGGCTTACGCGCTTTTTCTGTTAAGCGCTTTTGAGGGCTGTATTAAGGTCAAGCGCCAACATAAGGCGAAATGGAATATTGCGTTTGATGTTGGTTATAGGCCGAATTTTAACATTAATTTTACTTTATTTAACATGGTAAAGCTTGAGACATTTAATATTTGATTGTTCTTCCTTATTTCTAAACTACATTTCTCAAAGCCATAATAATTTATCAAACGAAATCATCACATGATATTTCAGCCTCTTCTCCAATCAGTGCAATTACAAGCGCGAAACAATTAATTAATACAAGTATACATAAGACCATCATTCTACCATGCCCTCAAAATCTAAAACCAAAATGCCAGTCCTGCATTTGCTTGCACTCTTGGGTGACTGGAAAAGAGTAAGAGGAGCGTGCCGAGCTCGAAGACGAACACTCATATATCTGCTTCGTTTGGTCATCTTGGGACTAACATCGAGTGCATCCAGCGCTTTCGTCTGGACCGTGCATGAGGAAATCATCTATCTTTGCCGACTTCTGGATGAACAGCCATCCAGCCGCAGCAATTATCCACAAAACATACCCGTGGTCATCAGCGTCAGAACTGCGCTGTCGCTCCAGGCATCTGGGTCGTTCCAGAGAGTGGCTGGTGATGTCATACACATATCACAGGCGTCTGTGTCAAGGTGTCTGACGCAGTTCGTTGATGCTCCAAGTTCTTCTCCATGCACTTCCACTGCAGAAAGATTGGATGCCATCCCCTCCTCCTGTGCAGTGAAATGCACAGTGGATGATGGTTGCCCACCACCTGTTGCGCGTACACTTCTCTGGTGTGCAGAGAGCCTGGCTTTTACAGCGCCCCGCAGATCTCTACATTTATGCTTTAAATCGGGGATACAGCGCTTACATCTCCCCACCGAAGCCACATCCAGAACGATTTGCAGCTTAAGTCCTGGGATCAGCCTTCAGTGCTCGCTTGCCACTGTTATGGCCCCAATTTGTTGTTACATTTATAACACAACAGCAACAGCAAGGGATGACAAACACAGTTTTAACAACTAAAACACATTTAATTTTTAACAAAGACAAAGACTAATAACAACCTACAACTAAAGACCAAGATTGATAAATAAGAAAAAACAGAAATAATTACAGTCCCTTTTTGGTGGGGTGGCTTGGTGATGTCCTGGATGAAGAAAATGCTCAAACACAGGCAAAGAAATCCACAAAAGAAACGTCACAGGTCTTGAACAGAACGGCAGGTCTGGTCATCTTCTTGCAATTTCTCCTACTACTTTACTGTCTCAATTCTTTTCCTTATATACTCTTTTGCAGACCCCACCCACATTTAGACCTCTTTTTTTTTAATTTTCTGAGACTTGCCCCAGACATGTCCAGGACATGTCTAAACATGACTCCAGTCTGAGCTTAACAAAAAAAGGTAAATACTGCCATCTAGTGGCCTATATTCACATTACACCTCCATTCCAAAAGGGAAAAATTTTGACTCATAAAGGCAAAATTTTTCTTTTCAATACAAAATGGTTAAGTGAACACTTGTCTATATATACATATCATACAATATTCAAACACATGATATACACATTCAAACACGGGTAAGCAATCAGCAATTACATTGTCTGTACCCTTCACATGCTTAATTTCCAAGTCAAACTCCTGTAAAATCAAACTCCAATTCAACAATCTCCGATTCTTGTTTTTCATCTTACTCAAAAACATTAACGGATTGTGGTCAGTGTACACAATCATTGGCTTTTGTCCTGTACAAACATAAACCTCAAAGTGTTGTAAAGAAAGGACCAGAGCCAACAGTTCCTTCTCTATTGTGGAATAGTTCCTTTGGTGGCGATTGAACTTCCTGGAGAAGTATGCCACGGGATGCTCAATGTCATCAGAGTCACTTCTCTGTAGGAGCACAGATCCACAAGCTTGGTCGCTAGCATCGACCGCGATGGAGAACGGTTTGTTGAAGTCAGGAGATTTGAGCACGGGGAAGTGACACAGCAGAGACTTCAGGCGATCGAAGGCTCTCTGGCATGCATCATCCCAGGTGAACTTTACGCCTTTCTTCAGTTGGTTAGTTAGACTGAGAGCAATCTCTGCAAAGTTCTTGCAGAACTTGCGGTAGTACCCGATCATTCCAAGGAAGCGGCGCAAAGCTTTTTTGTTGTCAGGAACTGGAAAGTCCATGATGGCTTGGACTTTAGCATTTATGGGTGCCACCTTACCCTGGCCTATGACGTAGCCAAGATAGGTGACAGTAGCACAACCAATGTCACTCTTGCTCAGGTTAACAGTCAGGTTAGCCTGGGTCAGGCGCTGGAACAACGTCTCTACATCTTTTAGATGTTCTTCCCAAGAGTCACTCCATGTGATCAGGTCATCGATGTATGCACCCGTGTGTGGCAATCCGGCGATTGTAGACTGTATCATCCTTTGGAACGTGGCTGGGGCATTTTTCATGCCAAAGGGTAGGACTTCATACTGGTACAATCCAGATGGTGTGGCAAAAGCAGAGATGCTCTTGGCCCTCTCAGTTAAAGGCACACACCAATAACCCTTCAATAAATCAATCTTGGTCAGAAACTTTGCTTGCCCTACACTATCAATACAATCATCAATCCTAGGTATTGGAAACACATCAGTTCTAGTTACAGCATTGACTTTGCGATAATCTGTACAGAATCTAGTACTTCCATCAGGTTTTGGAACTAGCACACAGGGTGAACTCCAATCGGAGTTGGAGGGTCTGATAATGTCATGTTTTAACATGTACTCAACCTCTTTCTCAGCAATCTTTCTCTTTTCAGGATTCATCCGGTATGGATGCTGTTTTATTGGATTGGCATCACCAACATCTACATCATGAGAGGCTATAGTAACTCTCTTTGGAACATCAGGAAACAAATCCTCATATTTCTTGATCAACCTTTCAAACTGATCTCTCTGTGAGGGTTCTAAGTGCTGGAGTTTTACATCAAGATTTTGCAACACTTCAGTGTTTGACAATTCACATGAAAGAACTTCAGCTTTAATTCTTGGTTCATCATCTTGAAACTCCCCCTCATCTTCACACGTTTCGACCATTGGAGAATCTGAAGTGACAGCTGCAACCCTAGCATTTCTGTCATGATAAGGCTTTAGCATGTTAATATGACACAATTGTTTTGGTTTTCTCCTATCTGGAGTCTTCACAATGTAATTGAGATCATTGAGTTTTGTCAGAATTTCATATGGACCATGAAATCTAGCCTGCAATGGATTGGACTGCAAGGGAAACAACACAAGGACCTTGTCTCCTGGTTTAAACTCACGGCCTCTAGCCTTATGATCATACCAAGTTTTCATTTTTCCCTGACTTGATTTCAAGTTCTCTTTGGCAAGGTCACAAGCTGCACGCAATCTTTCCTTGAACTTGCTAACATAGTCTAACAGACTGATTTGCGGCTCTTCCTCTTGCCATTGTTCACTCAATAATAGCAAAGGTCCTTTCACTTCATGACCAAACACTAGCTCAAATGGACTGAATCCAGTAGACTCCTGCATTGCTTCTCTAGCTGCAAACAACAGCAAATGAACCCCTTCATCCCAGTCTTTCTCATGGTCATAACAATAAGTCCTCATCATTGTCTTGAGAGTGGAATGAAACCGCTCTAAGGCACCCTGACTTTCTGGATGATAGGCACTAGAAAGAATCTGTTTTGCACCTAGTTCATACACAACCTGCTGAAACAATCCAGAAGTGAAATTGCTACCTTGGTCTGACTGAATTTCCCTGGGAAGACCAAACAACGTGAAGAACTTTATCAAAGCCTTCGAGATTGCAGTTGCCTTGATGTTACGTAGAGGTATGGCTTCGGGGAATCTGGTAGATGCACACATGATTGTCAACAAATACTGATTTCCAGATCTAGTCTTGGGTAATGGACCAACGCAATCAACAATGACCCTGGAGAATGGCTCCCCAAATGCTCGGATAGGCTGCAATGGAGCTACAGGTGGGTCTAACTGGTGTTTTCCAACTACCTGACAAGTGTGACAGGTTTTGCAAAAGTTGGAAACGTCTTTCCGAAGCCCAGGCCAAAAGAAGTGTTTCATGATCTTATCAACAGTCTTGTTAACACCAAGATGACCTCCTAAAGGTAAACTATGAGCCATTGTGAAGATCTCATTCCTATAGACCTTCGGAACAACAATTTGCCTGACCACTGCCCAATCTGCATTGGCAGGGATATCAGGAGGGCGCCACTTCCGCATCAACACACCATCCTTGAGATAATACCCAACTGGAACTGCATCTATTTCTTTTTCAGGAAGGGCTCTCCTCTTTAGTACACCAATTTCAGGATCATTAGTTTGCTCCTCAATCAACCGCTTTCTGGACAGAGACAAGTCTCCAGACACATCAGAATCACCAGACCCATCCGGCTGGCTGAATAGAGAACTGATAAAAGTATCTGATAAGTCCTCAAACGGAGAAACCATAGTAGGCCAATCAGAGTCATGAGGCGAACCACCTGAGTCCTGACTATTCAATGTACTGGACGGCACCACAACATCATCTTCTTTAGCCTTCTTGGCCATAGCACGAGTCACTGCACAAGAAGGATACAGAGATGGGTCCTCATCCCCATTTTCAGTGCTCGGCTGTGAAGTAAGATGTACAGGGGGAACTACCAGCCTACCTGGCCCCCAGCCAGGTCATTGCCTAGCAACAGAGAAACACCCTTTATAGGTAGACTTGACATAAGTCCCACCTTTACCTGTCCTGTAACTAAATCTGACTTCAAGAATATAGAGCGCAGGGGTACAGATACAGTCCTCCCTTCAATACCTTGTACAAGTATGAAATCCCCTGAAGCGGTCTCATCACGTAACTCCAAGGAGTCCATCAACAAAAGTGACTGAGAAGCTCCGGTATCCCTTAGGATATATATGGGGACAGGAGTAGTATGCTCATTCAGAGCCACAAATCCCTCTGACACAAATGGAAGAAATTCCTCCCTCACAAAGTCAGCTGTATTAGGCTTTTTAGCCCCACAAGAAGCAAGCAATTTAGCAGATTGGTTATCTACTACAGGGGTTTCTAACCTTGTTTTCACAAAGGCATTTGGTTTGGTATCCTTTTCTTTTTCTTTCTTAGCTTTAAGGAACCAACAGTTAGTTGTAACATGACCAGATTTCTTGCAATAACTGCAAACTAGACCACTTTTGTCACTGTCAGCTTTCACACTTTGATCAGACCTGTTACTGGATTTCTGAGCACCATCACCAGATTTGTCTTTGTCTTTGGGTGAGGAATCTTGGGTATCACCGTAACCCTTTTTCTGAAATTGGGACCATTTATTCTTACTGCTAGACTGAAATTTGGACTTATGAGTGAGAACATATTCATCTGCAAATTTGGCAGCTGATTGCAAGTTCAGTGCTTGCTTCTCATTAAGGTAGGTCTTAACATCATCCTTAACACAGTTCTTGAATTCTTCAACTAACACCATCTCTTTTAGTGAGTTGAAATCATCCTTGACCTCCATAGAAGTACACCAGCGCTCAAAGCAAACCTGCTTTTCATTAGCAAATTCAACATAAGTCTGATTTTCAGATTTCTTCAGACCTCTGAATTTCTGTCGGTAAGCCTCTGGAACCAACTCATAAGCTCTCAAAATAACCTTTTTGACAACCTCATAATCAGAGGAATCATCTGCAGACAAAGCGGAATAGGCTTGTTGAGCTTTACCCTTGAGGACAGTTTGCAACATCAGAGGCCAGTGTTCCTTTAGCCACTGGCAACTCTTTGCTACCTTTTCAAAACACTGGAAATAGTTGTCAACATCCTTTTCTGAAAATGGAGGCACCAGTTTTACCTCCTGACTGGCACAAAATTTATTTTTAGTTTCAATTTTAATTTTTAGTTGCTCCATTTGGAGTCTTTCTTCTCTATCGAATTTCTCTAATTCAAAATCTCTCTGTCTCTGTCTCTCTCTTTCTGCTCTTTCCTCTTTCTCTCTCTCAAATTCTCTTTGTTTTTCTTCTCTTGCTAATTTTTCTAACTCAAACTGCCTTTGTTTTTCTTTTTCTTCCCTCTCAAATTCTCTTTGTTTTTCTTTTTCCTCCCTTTCTTTTTCTCTTTCCTCCCTTTCAATCTCTAGCCTTTTTAATTTAAGTTCCATTTCTATATTTGGATTTTCCACTGGAAACTGTTCCAGATCTCCTGGTGCAAACACATTTTCATCAATGTAATATTCAACTATCTCTCTAGCCAGTCTTGCTTTTCGCATGGCTGGTTTTACCTCTGTCAGCTCCAACTGTCTGCAAATTTCTAGCAGTTCTGTCTTTTTAAAAGACTTCAAAACCCCTACGGTTGGTGATGCCAAGAAATCATCCATTGCTGTTGTCAATATATATCTAGGAAAATTCACAAAAACAATTTCACAATTTGGAATGTTAGATTTTCAATAAATTACTCACACAATGGTCTATCCCGGACGAGCCCCCAATTTGTTATGGCCCCAATTTTTTATTACATTTATTAACACAACAGCAACAGCAAGGGATGACAAACACAGTTTTAACAACTAAAACACATTTAATTTTTAACAAAGACAAAGACTAATAACAACCTACAACTAAAGACCAAGATTGATAAATAAGAAAAAACAGAAATAATTACAGTCCCTTTTTGGTGGGGTGGCTTGGTGATGTCCTGGATGAAGAAAATGCTCAAACACAGGCAAAGAAATCCACAAAAGAAACGTCACAGGTCTTGAACAGAACGGCAGGTCTGGTCATCTTCTTGCAATTTCTCCTACTACTTTACTGTCTCAATTCTTTTCCTTATATACTCTTTTGCAGACCCCACCCACATTTAGACCTCTTTTTTTTTAATTTTCTGAGACTTGCCCCAGACATGTCCAGGACATGTCTAAACATGACTCCAGTCTGAGCTTAACAAAAAAAGGTAAATACTGCCATCTAGTGGCCTATATTCACATTACACCTCCATTCCAAAAGGGAAAAATTTTGACTCATAAAGGCAAAATTTTTCTTTTCAATACAAAATGGTTAAGTGAACACTTGTCTATATATACATATCATACAATATTCAAACACATGATATACACATTCAAACACGGGTAAGCAATCAGCAATTACATTGTCTGTACCCTTCACATGCTTAATTTCCAAGTCAAACTCCTGTAAAATCAAACTCCAATTCAACAATCTCCGATTCTTGTTTTTCATCTTACTCAAAAACATTAACGGATTGTGGTCAGTGTACACAATCATTGGCTTTTGTCCTGTACAAACATAAACCTCAAAGTGTTGTAAAGAAAGGACCAGAGCCAACAGTTCCTTCTCTATTGTGGAATAGTTCCTTTGGTGGCGATTGAACTTCCTGGAGAAGTATGCCACGGGATGCTCAATGTCATCAGAGTCACTTCTCTGTAGGAGCACAGATCCACAAGCTTGGTCGCTAGCATCGACCGCGATGGAGAACGGTTTGTTGAAGTCAGGAGATTTGAGCACGGGGAAGTGACACAGCAGAGACTTCAGGCGATCGAAGGCTCTCTGGCATGCATCATCCCAGGTGAACTTTACGCCTTTCTTCAGTTGGTTAGTTAGACTGAGAGCAATCTCTGCAAAGTTCTTGCAGAACTTGCGGTAGTACCCGATCATTCCAAGGAAGCGGCGCAAAGCTTTTTTGTTGTCAGGAACTGGTCATCTTCTTGCAATTTCTCCTACTACTTTACTGTCTCAATTCTTTTCCTTATATACTCTTTTGCAGACCCCACCCACATTTAGACCTCTTTTTTTTTTATTTTCTGAGACTTGCCCCAGACATGTCCAGGACATGTCTAAACATGACTCCAGTCTGAGCTTAACAAAAAAAAGGTAAATACTGCCATCTAGTGGCCTATATTCACATTACACCACACAGCACCAACATCTGTGAAATTTGGTTTTCGACTTTGGCTCGACATCATTGTCTTTATGTTCTATGAACAAATGCGACTACCCAATATATTCGTGATAATCTAAAAAGTTGTGATATTCTCACGAGTGAAGAGATTGATTTTCTAATTCAGGATATCTGTATTAACTATCTTGTGTCTTTGTAATTTTTTTTTACCATTGATAATACTGTGTTTTTTAATGTGTGAATAAAGATATTATTAATTAGGCTACTCTAGATTGAGCCCTACCCTGGCCAATACCAAAGCACTACCCCATTTGTTCATCAATTTTAGCCTATAAAGAATAGCCGACATGGGAAGAATCAATTTCAGTAAATGGGATAATTGATTATAATAAAGTATTAGGCACAAGTTCAAGTGAATGTGTCGATCAAATCAAATAGGATATGATAGGCTCGATGATCGATGTGGAATTCTGTCATTGCTGAGGCGGTTTCGGGGCGGGGAGAGAATCCTTGTTAAAGCGTTTCCATGTCCTTTAGTTTCAAACCTGACATCGGAGTAGTTTGAGATTTCAAGTGCACAATTTCTAAATGAGATCATATAAACTGTCTTTGATTGTCTTTTTGTGTGTGACTAGAATGTTCCCTTTGTCTTCTTCCCTGTCTTGCACGGAACAAACAGGCTGGTGTAGGAGGGGCACATTTTCAGTGATCTGATTGCGCTGGTTGAGAAGAGCTAAATTCTTTGTTTATTATTTCATTATCACGGCAATTTGTTTGTTTGCATAGCTTTAATGCCATGGTGACTAGAGTAAGAAATAACAAGTGTTCGCCACAAACATGGCAATATCCCCCGCCACCTCAATTTTATGTGTCTGTACGGACATATGGAGCCCAATGCTATATCCCCCGCTTTGTGCTAATCGTGCGGTGGGGGATAAAAAAAAGAGATGTCTGAATTACTTCTGGTAATTGGTACAGACATATATTGGCCTACTATTACAGCGGCATATAAAACCTTGTATCTTCAAAATGACAAACTTCACAGGAAAATAAAAAATTAATATTAAATTAAATAATAATAATAAATGGAGAAATATAGTTAAAAATAAAAAATGTTTAATTTTGCATGTAAGAATAGTGAACATACGAGTTTTCTTTTCTTATCAGTTTGGAGATACGAGGTCTTATCAGCAGGCCGACGATATTCAAATTTAAAGTCTGGTTTGCGTTTTTCATGGACCACAAATGCATTTTCATGGTTAATTAGAAAATCCTTTTTCCATGTTTTCCTGATAGCCATAATCAACGAGCTTGGGACCGAGCCTGCCTCTCAATTGCATTAGTCACACCTCTTTCATAAGGCCGCCTACATTCTGAAGTTAAGCGCTGTGGGCGTGATCGAAGCGAGAAGGGGAGAATACGTATAACTCAAAAGCGCTTAACTCGAATCGCGTAAAAAAGGACTTACGCGCTAATGGGAGAATAGACCCCTATGTGAATTAAACTCCTCAGCCAAGTCTGATGTGCAAATTTCCTAATATAGTACTTGCCCATAGCGTCTATTCAGCAGTTAATAAAAATGCTCATCTGTGACAGGAAATATCATTGTCCTTTTTTTAATTTGGCAATAATATGACAAAAGGTATCTCAGTTAAGCAGTGAAAAAAATTTAGTTTTGTAAAGCAAAAATTGAACATAGTTTTGATACTAAATCATTCCACAATCAATTTTTCTCATCAGATATTAAGAACATGTAATGCCCTACCATAGAATTATGAGTCGATTCACCTCACTATAAATCCAGCTGTTCCTTACAACCTCACAAAACCCCTCAGTATTATCCAGTCTCTCTAATACTTGCTCGGGCTTATCTGCCTAAAGCACAGTTACAGTTCATGCTCACCTGAACTATAACCTGGTTATTATCTAATGATTGACACATTTTTATCCAATTCCAGACATTATAAACTGTACAGTATAAAAGTAATTGAAATATGTTAGATTGTATTCTCTCAACTGTGTACAGCAGAATGACATGAATACAAAGTAAAAACAGGCTTCCAAAAACAACACAGAAGTGCCTAAAGCCCCCGTCACACCGGATTGGAGGTGCCACAGCGGAGCTTGTACGGCATAAGCCGCAGTGGCACCGCTATGATCTCCATTAGAGATTCCTCAGTAGGAATCCTAGAGGTTCCTCAGTAGTTTCGCAATTGATTGTCGTAGCACCGCAGAAAACTTTCAAAACCGCAGACCCTCACGGTGGCACGGAGGAAACTTTGAACATGTTCAAAACTTCCGCAGTGCCACCGCAGGTTGGACCAATTGCCGTGGCACCGCTATGACCGCCGTGGAGCCGTACAAGGACCTCAGTAGCACCCCCATCACCGTCGTGCCTCCGAAGTACAACCGCCGTGCAATCGCCAAAAAAAGTAGACAGGCGACCCTACAGCTATCCCGTGGTGGTTATGGCGGTGTTAAGACGGAGCTACCACGGGAGCACTGCGGGTATGGGAGTCTACTGCGAAGTCATTTTTAACTCTTGTTCCACGTTTCGGTAGCATCACCATAGGAATAAATCATCAGCAGACAAAATATTACAACAAATTTCAAACGAAAACCACGTCTCATTTATAGCTGACACGTAGCCTACCTGCTGCCGCAGCACGACTGCCATAGCACCTCAGTAATATCGCCATCCCCGCAGTAGCTCTTCACTGGCCGCTCAACGCTGCCGCCAACACCGCAATACTGCCGCTAATAATCGCCATGGCATCACCATCAAATTGTAGTGGCAACTTAATGGGATCGCCATGTCCTCAGTGACTCCACCGTAATTCCGCCCTGGTTTCCCAGAAGCACCGTGAAGAAAAACTATGAAAACACTACTGGCGGCGTCACTGCGATGATGGCGATTTTGACAAAAATCCACAGTGGCATCTCCAATCCGGTGTGAAGGGGGTATAAGTTACATTTATTTGCTAGCAATTTGAAACCAATATAGATAATGGGAGTTATTCTGAATGGAACAGTACTGGAGGGTTCCTCATACTTGAAAGCTCTGCTACTCTGTTTATCTGGAAGAGGACTTCAATGATGGAGAGTTCCGCCTCATTTTTCAGTGAGTACAAAGGAGTAATATGGAAAACTAATGGCTAGCTAGCTGGGTAGCTGGTTTTTTAATTTTCGGTTGATGATCACAGATCTTGTTTGCCATATTGGTTAGTGTTATGTCTCTCTGCTCCAATGGTGGTCCACTGCCCCAAGTGTCATTTTGTTTCTAACTGCTTATGGTGGAAAATTTGTATTCTTTTTTGTTTCCGGAAGTGCAAATGTACCACCGGTACCACCTCACTACCTGATGGCTCCTGGTCCTTTATAAGAGGCCCTGTCCGGAATAAAGTTGGAGAGGGTTCGCTGACGTTGAAACATCAGCATTTGTTCTGGCCGACAGCTTCGTGCATCCAAGGTGCACTGTTTTACTTGCGTACCCTAATTTGAAACTATTAAAAAATCCCTAGAGAAACTAGAGCCTGTGCCACTTCTCCCATTTTCATGTTGTGGTTGGCTTTCGTTTTGTGCTGATCGCAACAGTTAGAACGAGTAACCGTTTGCTTTGGCTGGTAATACTGTATATGGTGGCATTTTGCTGGTTCTGGTGATGTTCTAGAATTTATGCCGCATTTCATGGAATGGAGTGCCTAGATTTTCGTGTGTTTAAAATGAGAACAGCTCTAGGACTTCGGTAAAACCCCTGCCACACTCGTTGCTCTGATTCTGTTCAATCAAGAGAAGTACAGTATAATGCCTGCTTTTTTCTAATAGTGAAATGTCTGTTTGGTTAAAATGAGGTATGTTTTAGGTATTACTGTATTAGTGAGTTATACTTGCTTCTTATTGGGTGTGAAAACCGTTTATACAAGCTTTTGTTTTGCTTGTATGGTCGACATTGTTCAACGTAAATAGCAAGCTGACCATCGTGAAGTGAACTTTCTGACCGAAAAATAAGCACTTCCTTTAATGAGTATGTATCCCTGCTGAGGTGGCTTTTTTCAAAAAATGGACAAAACTCTGAACCTTTTTCTGGAGAAATGGCATGTTTTTGGTTTGAAGAAGATACGGGTGACTTTTAATGTCCATATGTGCCTTTTTTGATAGACTCATGCTAAATTCTGATGAAAAATCATCAATTCATATTGAACTTCATAAGCCTAAAGTTGATTTTGGTTGAACATATGATTATTTTATGATTTGATTGCGTAAATTTGAGGGCTCTGACAGCATGGGAAGCCGTGTGGAGAGCTACCTTATTTGGCTCAGAAATGGTAGATAATTTTAAAAAAATCACTAGCAGAAGATTGAGCACTAGCACTTGTGATCAAGGAGTTTGTGATCCCAGAAATGCATTCTTGTAACTCGCGGCCATTTTCAACTCTCAGTTTTATTTTTATAATAATTTCATTGCTGAATTTTCATGAAGATTTTGTGTTTTTGACCCTTACTCTGAACTAAAACTCTGAAAAGAAACTGAAATACGATGTAATTCTAAATGCTGCAAGTGTCCTGTATCATTAAAGCCATTTGCCCACTCTCTGTGAGGCTCAGGTCTTGAATTCTAAAGCCTAAAATTGGGTAATGCATATATAGTTATATTTGGCTTTTGTGCAAAGGGGTGAAGTCCCAAGTAAAAGGACAGGTATAACGTTAGGTTAATTAGTTAAGGTATTTAGCCAGATTGCATTGTGGCTATTTCAGGTAACGTTGTCATATTTTCCTCAAGTGTTGCACTTCGCGGAGACTAATAAAAGGAATTTACTTCAGTCAGTTTTACCAAAGACCGAGCAGAATCTATGATTCACCTCATCTTCATCTCTGTTTTTCTTTCTTTTTTCCACTTTGTGTTTGTTCTTTGATGACTACATTTTCATGTAATCATATTGATTGGCCATCATATTTCCCATAAATCTCCACAAAAAGAAAGCATCGGGAAGGATATTCTCCATAGTACTATATAAGCAGAAAATACGAAGCCTATACGCCATCAATTTCAATTAAAATTTAATTATCAAACGTAGACTTCTAAATATTTACATGATTATTAAACATTAAGGAATTGAAATCTTAAAAATATTATGTCCCACAACTGAGATTTCTTTGATCTTACTGTTGTGTATATATTACTTAATTATAAAAATTTTTCATGAGATTTCTCTCAATATGTTTATTATTCCTGGTTAGTTCACTACAGTCGTGAGTTCCATTGTAAACGGATCTCCATTTTTACTGAGCGGGGTGCAATTGTACCAATGCTGTTTCCGCCACTGGTCATCAAATGAATATCAACAAGTATGAATTGCGTTCACTTTCCACACTCTTCACTGCCCGCTACAAATGATCTCAGCGCTCTTCTGAAATCTGCTGAATTCGTAGCGTGGACATTGAAACCAAGTGAGGGGATATATAGGTATGTTAGTAAGGCAGTTTGTAATCCTGTTCACAAAGCGTCTTTATGTGCGGTGTTGTTTGAAACAACCTAAGGAATGCGGCTGCAGCTAACTTCTATGCTTCAAACTGGACTGTTGACCATCAATGACTCAGAAAAAGGCGCAAACTGAGCGTTACATCGGACTGGATCATGTAAGATTACGATTCCTCATTTCTTTGATTCTCACGACTTATCGTTCACTTCTGTTGGTTGGGATATTTCTGCAACATCTGATGATTGGTTGGGACGTATCTCAACCATCCCTTCCCAGATCTACACCTATAACTAACAGACATACTGAAGACGCTATATGCAGAGTGAGCCTCCGCATGTTCTATACTAATTATGTGATGTAATATAGGCTAAACATAATGTAATATACAGTCAAACATAAAATTGCATATAAAAAGTCAAATTGAAATGAATTAGTTTTTGAACCTGTTTTGTAAATGGGAAATAGTTTCCTTTTGGAATACTTTGACAGGACAATGTTGTCATTCATTGTACTTGTGAAACCTGTCATCATCCAACTGTCTCAGGACTTCTTCTGTGTAATGATCTAGATCACTGCTTCTCAAACATCTCTTGGAGTGCCACCTCTCCTGCATGTTTTAGATATTTCCCTGCTTCTGCATGGATTATTCAAATGATTCGCTCAAGATCAAGCATCTACTTGGGTTTATAGAGAGCTGATCATTTGACTCATCTGTGCGGGAGCAGGGAGATATTTACAACATGCAAGACAAATGGCACTTCAGGAGGGGTTTAAGAAGCGCTGGTCTAGATCTTGTACCATGATTGCTCCACCTTTGTCCTTAGTTTTAGCTAGCAAGCCGTGCAGCCTGGATTTGCACGGCTAATTTTCAAAAAACACGGCCAAAAAATGGTGCACGGCTTGACCAAAGCCGTGCTAAATATGTGTTATAAAAGGGTGCTTCCCATCCTGAAATGTGATTGGCTGAGCTGCGTTTCATGCCGGTATAAAATTACTGTAACCCACTGCGGCAGGCCGCATCACAAAATATCCCTGCACGCAACAAACTTCTCTGCACTCAATTGACTCGTTAGGTTGCTTTGTTTCCAGACTTTTAGCTCGCTATTTCAGTGTCAGTGATGTTTAGCCTTTTAACCCGATAACCAGTTGGCTATCTACCTAGCTAGCTATTGCATTACAGAGTTTGATATCACTTTTGCGTTGCAAGCTATGTTGCTAACTTGCTCGCTGTTTCAGTAGCCTATTAGCGATAAATTGTTGACTTTTTCTTGTGTGTTTATTGTATGCGCTATGTGTAGGGTAAACACATCCACTGTAGAGAACGCTAGCTAACGTTGGTTGACTTGCTGCTCGCAAACTAATGCACAATTCAACATATTTTCCTGGACACCGGCAAGTGTGGAGGACAAAAGTCAATTGTTCCCTACTCTTGCTGCTGGTAGTAATGATTTGGCCGATCGGCGCAAGTTGAGAACAAGGAAATTCTAAAACCAAAACAAACTTAAAATTTAACGGGGTCAAGCTAGTTGACAAGCTGGCTAGCAAACTAATGCACAATTCAACATATTTTCCTGGACAGGGGCAAGTGTGGAGAACAAAAGTCAATCGTTCCCTACACTCGCTGCTGGTTGTAATGATTTGGCCGATCGGCGCAAGTTGAGAACAAGGAAACTCGAAAACCGAAACAAACTTAAATTATTTAACGGTGTCTTCGGGAGACCGAAGGAGACATTCAAACTAGCCTGCTTTGATGGTATAACTACATTAGCGAGCCCAAATAGCCTGATGTGACATGACAGTGGCGCTAGATGAAAAAGCAGTCTTATGGCCCGGTCCCACTGCACTTACGGATGCAAAGAGGATGTAAAACGTAAAAAAATCTTGCCATCCGTTGGAAAACGCTATGCATCCATTGTGTACTCATTGCATACGTGTTTCATACGCTCTATCCATCGAGCATCCGTCCACTGTGATTTCATCCGCACAAAAAGTTTTGAGCTGCACAAAACTTTAAGAACGGATGAACTTTCCACCATGTACAATATAAATCCGCGACATATACGAGCAACAAACGTTCTATGTCCGTTATCATCCGTTAAACATCTGCTGTATCCTCTCTGCATCCTCTGGGCATCCTTGCAACTCACATCCGCTGCAGCTGAAAATGGGAAGAGGGAGGAAAGATAAGGTACATGAAACATCTATACATCGTTATTAGCACGTAAATTGAAAGGATGTAAGCCTATGCATCTCGTATATAAAGTATTCAAAACGGACGAAGCGCATCATCCGCTATGCATCCGCTCTTTCCGCTATGCGCCACTTCGCAGTTATCCCCGGTAACCCCTTCGGAGCTGTCATCCACTTCCATCCGCTTTCATCCGCTAGGCTTCCTATGAACATGTGTTTAACATCCCCGCTACATACTGCCCACGTCCGTTCTTTTCCGTTCCGTTTTCACAAATTTTCGCCAATTTTGTCCATTTCTGGAGCGGATGAAAACGGATGAAGCCACCCCCGAAATTTAGCTTGTCTGCTGTGTCCTTTTTGCATAAGTTTTGTGTCCATCGGCCAGTGGGACGGGGCCTTTAGCGTCTGTGTTGCTGGCCAACCATTCTGTCCACTCTATCTTGCTTGATGGAAGAAGTTCTCAACTTTATTGTTGCATTATTGCCAATAAATTGTTGATTTTTTTTTCTTGTGTGTTTATTTAATGGGGTAGTTATATGTAGGGTAACCGTTCTATAAAAGGAATAAGCCCCTTGAAGCAGTGGGTTACAGTGATTTTATAACTAAGGCACTCCGCTTGCTCGTCTTTATCCCACTGTGGGGGGTAAACACCCCACAGCCCGCAGGCCCGGCGCCCAAAGCTTTCAATTAACACAAAATTATCAGCACACCCAAAAAATTTTTTGCACTCCCAACATTTCTATTTCTACCTAAAACTGTGCCTAAAACTGTGCATTTGTCAGCAGATTAAATGACCATAGTTGAATCATTAGACAATTCACTTAGAGCTTTACTATGCTGTAGTATTTTACATATTCTTAATTGAAGATCTGTGAAAAATATTTTCTCTGCCCTTGAGCTGAATTAATTATAAAGAGAATTATAATAATTGTCAAAATGCTCATAACCCTTGTCCTTGTACATCACATACAATTGGCATGGAACCTGCGCAGGCTCACTATATATTGCGTCTTCATTATGAAGATTGAATGATTGAATTTGAAGGAAACATTAGTTCTGATTCTGAATAAAGTTGGTGCTTTTTTTTGTCAAGTTAGCAGAGCTGCACTACTTTCTTTTCAGTTGAACTTCACTCTAGGATAGCAGCACCTGCAGGGAACTGTACAAGGTGTGGAGATACTCCTTCTTTCTAAAAATGCATAATAAAATGCACAAATGAAGTAGAAACAGCAGCTGAATTTTTACTCAAACCTGAAACATTTTCTTTTGTGCCAGTCAGATCAAGTCTTTCATACCACCTCTGCTAAGAAACATCAAAAACAGCAACGAAAAATCCCTTTGCCATATTATTTGGTATTAGCTTGTCCTAAAATGGCAGTAGTCATGATGTGATTGTGAAAATATTGTCTGTTAAAGACCAATTGATCTGCTACTCCTCAAGATCTATTAGCCCTCAATATTTTGTAGCTGACATCAGAATACGTGTGGACTTCTGTAATAGTATTGAGCAAAATTTATTCAGCATGTTGTCGGCAGAGGCTTTGTACATCCTTTACCTCCTAGGCTCCAACAGCTGAATGCTTAAGTTAGCAAGCTATCATGTCACGCAAGCAACTCGCTACCAAGCTTTCCATGACTACAGAGTAGCCAACCACAAAAACACTTTAGTTGTTATACCCAAAGGTAACTTGAGAGATCATTCGTCTCACTTGGTTACATTACATTACATAGCTTTATCCCACTTGCCAATTTAGGAAACTCGCCCAGCACAGAAGAAGAATAATACGCTCAGTGAACAGCGAGGCAATGTCACTGATCAAACCTAGCTTCATGGCTCCCCTCGAAGCCACATAATTCGCTCAGGATGAATAAACGGTGTAAACTCAGGAAGCACAGAGTTCTCATTAGAGGGCAGAAAATTCCCCTTTTTTGTTCAAGGCGTTCCGATCTGATCACATAATTGGCCATCTGAAAGCTATTTATACACATATTCAGCTGAAATTTGCTATGTCGTTAGTACGTAGCAAGATACATCACATGTCTAGTTTGAGCTAAACTGCTTCTTACACACCCTTGAGTGGTCAGGTGAGCTACAGGGCCATTGGCACAATTTTATTTGCATTTGGAATCTTGCGGGGCTGGGGAGGTGCGGGGGGGTGGGGGTCACTGCCTCCACTGCTCCACCCCCAGTTTTGCACCTGCCTACTGTATATATATTACCAAAATACTAGGTGGCCATTTTGTGGTTATTTTGGTCTTCAGGGCCACAAAAGAGCAGGGCACACTCAACATATTTGCTCTGAATTGAACTGGGAGAAGTGGTAGTGCATTGGTTAAGTGTGCTTGACTTGTGACCGAAAGGTCCAGAGTCCGAGTCCTTGCCATGGCTTTCGCGGTGTGTTCTTGGTCAAAACACTTCTCCTCCACGGTGCCTCACTCTACAGAGGTGTATAAGTGGGTTCTGGCAAATTATCGGTGAAACCTGACCAAGAACTGGGAAGGTAACCTGAGATGGACAAGCATCCCATCCAGGAAGAGTAGCAATACTCCTATTCGCTTCATACTATTGTAAAACCCACACAGCTAAACCAACGACAGAAAAGCTGGGAGTGAAGGTTCATGCGTGCATTTAGGCTGTTGTGAGACAATTGGAACATGTTAATCAAATCATTCATGTCTGCGTCCTACCTTGGACCTGGCCTGAGACTTACCTGAAGGATTCTCAATAATTCTCCGTTCAAAAACAGGGCTATGCCGAAATTACGGAACCATCTAAACTAATGCCGCGCTGCGAATTATCCTAGGTGCACGTTGGAACACTCGCAGAAACTCAACAAAACATCAGAGATGCTTAGTTTGCCCTAATCACTGATATAATGATTACAATAATACTCTCATTTAAAATCTGACTAAAATCTGACATTTAGAATTATAATTTATAATTTAGGGAAAACATGCGTGGACCTCGGGGAGATTACACCTCGGAGTCGTAATTGAAGGCCTGCGTTACTCAATATATGCCCCTGGGTATTAGAATTATTGCCAAATCTTAGGTTTGTTGGTAATATCAGGATGGAAGTCAATCATCGCAGCAACGGCATCTTTAGGCATGAATTCTGCAAACCCAGATCTATTCACGCCCATGGGTTTCTTCAGGGAATTTTAACAGATAACGGACCTGTCCCCCATGGGTTTCCTTAAGGTTAATCCCTTAATCCCAGAACCGGCAATACATAAACCCTTTATGTAAGTTGATCATGATTGTCTCTCCAACTTAATAAAACCAATTCTTATCCCAAAGCCGCTGATCAGTCAGTGCTTGATTGAGGTGAACCCCTAGGTCTCAGTCGTAACATGTCTAGAAAGAATGCAAAAGGGTTAAGAGTCACTGAGACCACGCAAGTTTAAAGGAATAACAATAATTTTATTCACCAGGTTGGCAAGAGTTTAAATCAAACAAATCAAAGTTAAATCAATTACAAGTTACAAACGATTTAGATAATGAGCGTTAAGTAATACGTGGCGAAAAGGCTACACACGGACTTACGTCCGCGGGGAGAGATCGGGTACGATCTTCCCTGACTATATGGTATGGGCTACACATGGTATAGAGATGCACGTGTGGGAAGCCGTCTGCGATCTTCCCAGAATGGATTGTCAAATCACACCTTTGATCCAGGCAGCATGGCCATAAATTACCTGCATTTTGGGCTTCCCCAATTGGGAGGATACAATAAAACAATTTAGCAGAGAGAGAAGAACAGAATGATTACCTGAGAGTATTCTGACCAATTTTCAGGTTTCCAAAAAGGAATGAACCATAATTTCAATGGGAATGAAACATACTCCGTTCAACTCCTTGCATTCTCCTGTGAACAACAATACCAAACATGACATGAAAATGTGCTAATATGGTTGTCATGAAAAACTCTTAAACTGGATTATGGTATAAGCCAATTTTGGTTATGAGCATATAAGTATTGCATAGTAATATATTGAATATATGAAAAAGGTTTTGTCATTACTTTAGCGTCAGAAAATGTAAGCAGATGAGTTGAGGTCCAGTTTCATGAAATGCATAGCCAGGGGAGATAAAGATTGTTCACGAGGAGAGGACTGTGATAGTTACCCCCCTCGCATCGCCAGAGACCTGCTTTTTGTTCCCTGGCGTCATCAAGCCCCCAGTCCCTCACAGACACAACCCCAAACACTCCACTTCCTTCAACACCACTCAGCCTACATCCTCTGCTCACCCTAAGGAAGGCCAAACAGCTTATTGTCATATACTGCAGGGCACGCAAGTCTTTTGAAGTTTAGGGAGAGCCTCAGTTCCTGGGCACCACCAGTTTGTCTGCCTTTTGCTGTGTCCCAGCTGGATTTCCCGTCTTACACTATGGAAATCGGAGTTAAGCACCAACCTAGTGATGCACTGGCTCACGACAGACTGCCTTTGCCTTTGCCTCGCCTTGCCCTCCAGAGTGTGTGCATTAGAATCTGGGAAAAAATAGCCATCTGTTCGAATGAGAACCCAAATAAAAAAACAGATAAAAGTGTATTTTTTGGAAAAAAAATCGGCAGTGTATATCCCACTAAATCCCACTAATGTACACTTAGAATAAAACAACAAACAAAAGAATAAAAATATAAACGCCCCATTTGACACTTTTAAACTTTAATTTGCATTAAGGGTTTTACAATATATTAAGTCATACACAATTCATTTTATTTTTCAATATGCAACAGATTACTGTTCATTAATGCCAGATAGTGTCATAGGGCAATCAGGGCGCAGACACATCCCATGATTTCATCACGTCACACGATTTCATCGCTGTTCCATGGCATATGGAGAGAAATCGTGTCTTCAGTTGCCAATTACGATAATTGGAAAACGCGTCAGTAAAGGAAAATGATTGAGAACTAGCCAGGACTAACTGTCATAAAGGGACATGTCTGAGCCCCCCCAATTCCCGGTTCTAGAACCCCTACTGACTGCCAGTCTGTCTTAAACAAGCTCTTAAACGCCCAATTGTCCGACAGTGAACATTCAGCTGTGCAGCAACCGCTCTGGTGGACATTCCTGCATCCACCTTTCCTATAGCGCGTTCCCGCATGATTTGCGACATTTGTGGCATGGTGACTTTTGATGAAATTTGACTTTTTGGGGTGGCCCTTTTTTTGTCCCCCGTTTTAGGGAGTGTCTTAGTTTTGTTCATGCTGTTTGAGCAGCGTCTGCACATGCCACACTTGTGTTGTACGTGGAATCAATGCATCACTAAGCAAGTGCTCATTGGCAGAGATGAACACAAATGTTGTATACAAATCAAGACAAATAACCGTTTTGCACAATTAAGACATTATCAGCTCATTTAGGGTAACATATTTCATGTTACATAAATAATTTACATGGGGCGTTTATATTTTTTATGAAGTGTATTTCATGATTGAAGAATTATCCATAATTGAGTAAGTAGTCTGTCCAAAAAAAATAGAAAATTCAATATTTTCAAGGAATTTAATTGCTATTTTATCTCTGACAGTCAGGTCCGCTGTTGTAAACACTATGGCTTCATTACCAGCTGGGTCGGGTTTACTTTTAATTATTCCAATGGATGTTTGGATGGCTACTATGCCATTAATTTACAGTAATAAAAAGAGAAGACAAAGGCTGTATTTCTAAGAATTCATATTGAAAGAAAAATACTTCATTATTTGCCCCTTGCTGTTTTTCTTTCTTTCTTTCATTTATTCTTCTCCAACCTCCCCTTTTCAGCTCTGCGAGACCTTGTGTATAAAAAATGTCCATTCAAATTTTGAACCAAATTGAAGCAGATAGGAGTTCCTCTGAATGACATTCCTCTGATATTTTGACGAAATAGATTTTGTCTTTGTGACAGCCCCTCAGCATTACCATTTTACAGATGTATTTAAAACTTATTAAAATAGATTATACTCGGTTCAAAAATAAATTTGGCACGTGCCAGATTGCGGTTGTTTGTTGTTCACAATGAACTGACTGACTGTCTACTGAAAGGATAACAACCAGAATCACCAAAACACAATGGGTAAGCTGCAGTGCTTTCTCTATTCTACAGCTCATTTAAAATTCCATAATATTCCTTTAGACTATGCAATTCATTCAGTCCTTGTGCAGTAGTTACTTGTGACCTTTTTTTTAAGTGTCAGGAGTGATTCAAATATTGTGATTGCTGAACTGAACGTTGTTGAAAAAATGACTTACTGTATTCTTACATAATAATTTATTGTCAAATTAAGCACAGCAGTTGCTTAAAATCTCAATAATTTTACAAAATCACTGTAATTTACAATGTTGTATTAAAGCAGGAAATGAGGATTGTTTCTGTTTGTGGTTAATGGGTAATTTTAATTTCTGGAAATGACAAATGCCTTGTTCTCATTATAATTGCCGACAAAAATGCCACGGGCCCGGGCTGTTTGAATGACACAAGTTGCTGTGCACAACCTATAATTTTGAAAATGTAAATTGGTGTTTGGTTTAATGGAGAGGCTTACATTGCTTTTGTCTCTGTCAGCCTTTGTTCTCTGGCTGTTTGGCGAGTCAGGGCTCTGGAATCCATGCTGCGGAGCTCGATGATGCAAGATCCCTGTTTTGATGATATATTAGGGAGATTACATCGGAAATTAATAATTTTCTGTCCTCACCCTTTTATTTTGTTTATTTTAATGTACATGAAAGAGTGTGATAATTCAGATGGATTTAACGGAATGGTCAAATTATGAATTGTTATGAATTGACCTTAAAATTACAATTAATTTAACTGGCAGCAGCGGCGCAAGTATTTTTCCTAGTAAAATAATGGGCGACAGTAAATTACATCTAACTGCAAAATTATGGGTAACTGAAACCTAAATTGAATCTAAATTAAACTTGCCCCATTGCTTTTTTTGCAGGTAGGTGCTAGGCAGGTTGAGGCTGGGATATTTAGCCCGTGGTCCTTATTTCCAGTGCATGCTGGGTGCAAAAAATGCTTGTATGGGCAAATTAACTGTAAATTTCAGTGAAATGAGTGTGGGTATGCAGAACATTGCATTTACTGCGAATCGGCACCTGCAATGTACTTTAAAATTGCTGCATTTGTAACAATGTAACATTATCAATGGTCAATGAAAATGTATGAGTCTTTGGTCTAACTTATATCTATGCAAGTTAGCTTTTTCTCATGCTAAACATGAATCAGCAAAAAAGTGAGATGTATTGTTTTGAAAAATATGAGATGGGATTGAGTTGAAAAAATCTGACAAAAATAAAATTATTCCATTTGAACCCTATAATACCCCCTGTATCATATATGATACACCAAATTTGAAGGACCATGCCTACCTGGTAAGATGCAACACAACCACTACTACTCACTGTGAATGGGAATTAATGAACTTCCTTGGACTTTGGCAATGAAGTTCGGCATTCCAAGGTAAATATTACACAAAAACCTATTCTTACACATGTTACAGGATAGCTATAGCTAGTAGAGAGCATGTAAATAATTTGACATTTCGAGTGTGGAGTTCTGGAGGGTTGCTGATTTTTTGCTGTATCAGATATGATACTCCTGGAATTAGAAGAAGTTCTGTTCAGCAATATATATTTTGCTGTCACAAAACCTAATGATGAAAAGTGGATCTAAATACTACCCTTCAATACTTCAAAAATATTACAACAAGGCAATCAGAGATAGCAGACCTGGCCCCAGCCACGGGCTGACAGACAGACTGACAGAAACACACACACACACACACACACAGACATGATCATTGCTTAACCTGGCCCCCTAGGGGAGGGGCCAGGTAAAAATACGAAAAAAGAGACTAAGGCACTCTGGCAGTGAAAAAGTAAAAAGCCTTGAATGGCTAATGCATTGGCAAGATTAAAAAGCACACCTACGCGTTACGGCCATACAGGCAGGGCCATATTACGGACCGGGCCAGTGGCGCCGGCGCCCAGGGGCCCAAGGGTCCAGGGGCCCAGGGGGGGGGCCCAAAGCGATGCAGATGCCGATTCCAATTGCGATGTCAGAGGGCTTCTATTCTCTAGGATCTTATGACTACTCACACTGTTATAGGGCATATCTGCAGAGAACCAAGAGAAAAGGGTGATATGAATTGGGCGAGGGGGACAGGGACGGCAATCAGAGGGCCCGTGGGCTATGAGGTACGGCAATCAGAGGGCCACTGGGCTATGGGGGATGGCAGTCAGAGGGCCCCTGGGCCATGGGGGACAGCACTCAGAGGGCCCCTAGGCTACAGGGGACGGCAGTCAGAGGGCCCCTGGGCTATGGGGTACGGCAGCCAGAGGGCCCCTGGGCTATGGGGGACGGCAGCCAGAGGGCCCTTTGGCTGGCCCTGCTGTAGTGCCTCTTGTGAATACTCCAAAGGAAGCCCTAATGTTTACCAACTAGGGGTTCAAGGAAGTAGGGGGGAATGGTTTCAGAGGGCCCTATGATTATGAAAGCCCCTGCTAAGGGTTGCGACTTCTGGCTATGTGGGGGCCCTAGGGAGAGCCCTAATGGGAGAGCATACTGTTAAGAGAGCCCTCTGATTACAAATGTTCTTACAAATGGCCTCTGATTTACCAAGGGTTTTGAATGAAAGTCCTTTCAACGGGCCGTAAGGCCCAGGATATGCTAGCTGTGTGACTTGATTTACTTGCGCAACCGCACATACTTGCAGCAGAACGATCAGAGCACTATGCACGATACTGGTAGTGTTCCCAAAAAAAAATCACCAAAAGTCACTATTGGCTATCTGAAAAGTCGCTAGATTACGTCATGACATTACTATGATGTCATAATGTCACGCAGGACTCACTGATCTCAAGAAAATGAGTCTCCATGGCTATGTTGACAATCCCAAAGGGTACAGTTTCGAGATCGGGGCTATTGTGGAGTGCTGCTTAACCATGAAATAAGCTTTTGGTGGCGGTGCAGAGCTAAAGTTACATTGAAAAACAATGATTTTGACACTCGAGAGATGTGTTTTTTTGAAGTCACCAGATTCACTTAGAAAGCCGCTAAGTCACTAGATGAGGTTTTAGTCGCCAGAGAAGGCCAAAAGTCGCTAATTGGCAACATTGGATACTGGCGGTATCATGTAGGGAGCAGATAGCCAACCGGGCTCTCATTAATATTTTTCACCATTGTTTGACTCTACCATGAGCTCAACATGGAAGTTCGGAAGATCGTCCCTCGCGGTTGTGTCATTTTTGCAACATGCGCACATGTCTGCATACCTTGTGTTCAGGTGTGCTATCACGCGTAATATCGACATAAAATACGCATGGCAAGGCATTCGGGCATAAAATGTGCACACGGCAAGCATATCCTGGGCCTAACTCTGGCCCCACTACACAGCTAGTAGAAGCTGAACCTATTTTCTCTGAGAAGTGATTTCGCTCCCGCACAGTATTGTATGTACACAATACGACATGGTCCTTCAAGTGCATCGAAACTGTCATTGCGACACGTCCAAAATTTCAGAAATCTCTAACTCCATGCAAATTTATCGCGCGTCGCGACCATATCGTGGAGCAAGTGTCCAATAGCCGAGCTAGACTCAGGGGCAGACTGTACAGTGGTCCAGTCACAAGACACAGCAGACTCACGTGTCATTATAGCCTATAGTTATCTTCGAGGAGAGTAGTAGAGTGGTAGATATTCACCTTTAGAACACTGAGTTTCGCCCCGCTTCACTTTGCAGATTTTGCTTCCATATGTCCCTACCTTAAAGGGGTGTACTGTACACACCAATGCCAACAAAGTGAAGTCTAAGTGAAAATCCAATATCGGTACAACACTCCCACATTACACTTGGCATTGCTTTTATCGAAACTCCTCACATGGCAGAAATTTTAAGTGTTACGTTGAAGTGAAAATCCAATACTGTTAAATCCATTTATCGAAACTCCTAACAACATTCTTACATTAAAATCTTTCCTAGACTATCAGATTTAGCATCCAACACCCTATTAAAAAGCTCATTGACATTTACATTATATGATATTGTACTGTATTGTATTGTAATAATAGTGTACCTTAAGACTTAAAGCCGTTGTAAGGGCTACTGTATTTTCAGTGAACAAATTTGGAAGTCTTAGTGGAATTCCAATATCGATTTTCCAATGCACTGAATGAAGGGGCGGAGACTTGGGCTCTCTCTATATATAGCCCCCTTCTTCACTACTCCTCACAACCTGACCTTTCAGCTTGACAAATTGCTTTGTATTCAACCTATGCAACCTGACTTGTTCAGCAGTTTAACATTCAACAGCCTTTTTAAAGGCTTATATCCATTTATATTATATAATATTATTAGAAACAACACTGCACCTTCAAAGGCTCAAAGCCTTTGTAAAAGGCTTAAGCATTTCCAAGCCCTTTTTTAAGGCTTGTTGCCTTGTATTGTATTGTGGGTACTCGTTCGTACTGTATTATATTATTGTTATATTATTACAATCAGTTGTGAAAGTCCCGGCGAGAATCCAATAGATATAACACTCTAACATTACACTTGGCATCAGAAGTATGGATTGCAAACAAAAAAGTGGGGCTTCAAAACGAAAAGCCAAAAAAAAAATAGGGAGGCAAAGCAGGCCGATTTTTTTTAAAATGTGCCTTTGATTTCTTAATTTTTTGACCAGCCTCAAGATTCAAATATTGATAATGTCATCAGTAGCCGAGTTGCAGCAATGAAGAGATCACCACTCATCGGGAAGATCATACCCACACAGACCCAATCAAGCGTAGACCCGGCCTGTCAGGCTCAAGCCTCAGGCCCACACTCAGACCAGGCATCACCTGAGAAAATCTTTCCAAGTGAGGAGGATTGCACGGAGCCCAGTTTCACACCAGAAGCTGGGGACACCAACTCCGGTCATGAACCTCTTATTGACCCTGCTTTATGGCCAAATACCAAAACCATTAAAGACTTGTGCACTCTTAGGACAGGAGACTCACTGTCAGACCAGGCATTGCCTGAGAAAGTCTCGTCAAATCAGGAGGGGTACACTGAGACCAGTATCACATTAGGAGCTAGGGGCTCAAACTCATGGTGTGAAACGGTTAATGACCCTGCTTTATGGCCAAGTGCCATTACTGCACAGGTCAAGTCGATTCTGGTTAGTAGAGGAGCAGCTGCTTTTCAAAATCGAAGTTAAAAGTATCCTGCCTCAAGGAGGGATAGGACCATGGGGGGCATCACTAGGAGTTTCACAAATTCCTTAATCAAATGCTCTCTACCTAATAGCCAGTCTGTGACTAGGCAGTGGCTACTTTACTCCCCTTCATGTGGTTGCATCTTTTGTTTTGTTTGCAAACAGTTTTCAAGTAAGCACAATGCGTTTGTCCACGGGTTTTCTGATTGGAAACATTCTGAGCGTATCGGTGAGCATGAGAGGAGTGAGGAGCATAGGGCTTGCATGTTATCATTACACAGTCACTCCAAAACCCAGGAAGAGTTGATTCTGATCCTGTCAAACCAATTGATGCAGAGAGGCAATACTGGTGGGAAGTTTTGAAAAGAGTTGTTGCTGTAATTCAGTTTTTGGGGGAGAGGGGCCTTGCTTTCAGGGGAGATGATGAGCGGTTGGGATCACTTCACAATGGTAATTTCTTGGGCATTGTCGAACTGTTTGCCAAATTTGACCCTTTTCTAGCTGACCATCTCCAAAGGTTTGGAGGCAAGGGCAAAGCTCTGTGTCCTACCTCTCATCCATAATCTATGAGGAATTTATCCCCTTAATGGGAGAAAGAACAAAGGAAGCAATTATCAGCGAGATTAAACAGGCCAAATACTTCTCTGTTATTGTTGACTCCACTCCAGACCTTGCTCATGTGGACCAACTCACTTTAATTTTCAGGTTTGCAAATAATGGTGGAGGAGTAGTTGAGCGTTTTCTGGCTTTTGAGCCTATTGAAAATCATAGTGGGAACAGTTTGGCTGAGTGTTTTGTTGCAATGGCAGAGAACCTGGGCCTAGACTTAACTAATTGTCAAGGCCAGTCTTATGACAATGCAAGTAATATGTCAGCAAATTACAATGGAGTCCAAGCTCATCTGAAACGAATAAACCCATTGATTTGTTCTGTCCCCTGTGCAGCATATTTATTGAATTTAGTCAGTGTCAATGCTGTTGACAGTAGCCAAAAAGCTGGCCGTTTCTTTGACTTTCTGCAATCAATGTACACATTTTGTGCCTCGTCAACGCACAGGTGGGGAAAGGTGTTCCGTGATACAGATGTGAAACTCACACTGAAATCTTTGTCAGGTACTCGCTGGAGTTCAAGAGCTGAATCAACAAAGGCTCTTTGCAAATATTATGCACAATTGAGAGAGGCATTGAACAATATTTCCAAAGATTCACTGGAGAAACGTGAAACTAGAAGCGAGGCCTCTGCACTCTGTGGCAAGCTGGACACTCTAGAGATAGCTTTCATGGAACACTTTTGGGATACAATACTGCAGCGGTTCCAAGCCACAAGCCTGCAGTCGCAGAAACATGACATTGACATACACACAGCTACACAGCTTCTCCTTTCACTTTGTGACTTTGTGGCAGCACAGAGAGAGACAATTTTGCCTTTTTTGAAGGGTCAGCTTTAAATGTTACTGATTCAGTCTCCCAAGACTACAGACATGACCTCCAGCGCACAAAAAAGCGCGAATGTATGGCTGATGAAAGTGCAGAGCCAGGTGTTGAATTTAGTGGAAAAGAAAAGTTTCAGATTGAAACGTTCAGTGTTCTAATTGACAAACTTATGTCCTGTCTTTACCATCGGTTAACTGCATACACACACTTGACCAATCTTTTTCATGTTCTTTTCATATGATAATATGTCCAACAGTGTGCTCACTTTAAGGGCCGAATCTCTTGCTGCAGCATGACCATGAGCTTGGCGGATGAACTTGTTCAGTACAAATCATTCATTTCAGAAGAACAAAAATGCCCAAATACAATGCTAAAGACCATGGTAAATTCTGATTTACAGTCCACTTTCCCAAATGTTTACATAGCACTTAGACAGTTTTTGACCCTGCCAATAACAAACTGTGAAGGGGAACGGTCATTCTCGAGACCGGCTCGAATTAAAAATGAGCTCAGGATGAAAATGTGCCAAAAAAAAGGTTGAATTTACTCTCCCTTCTAGCAAAAGAATCAGAGTTTGTTCGACAGCTCAACTTTGATGAGTTAGTGGACGACTTTGCAAGAAGGAAGAGCAGAAAGAAACCTTTGTAGAATCCTTCGGTACGGTAGGTTGGCGCGGGGGTGGGGGGTGGGGGGGGGGCCTTTGCAAACTCCTGGCCCTGGGGCCCAGACCCCCCATAATCCAGCCCTGCATACAGGCCTTCATCAGGGAGATTTTTTTCCCGATTCACTTCAAAAATATTACTGCGTCATATATTTCCAATAATGATGTCTGTGTCTGGGCATTACAGGGTTAATAAAGTAAGCCGAACTGAGGAAACAGTGTTAGGTTAAAACATACATACAGATTCATAGGAGGCAATTAGTAGGCATATTGTACTTACTGAGGGCCAGATTTACTTTGAGCCTTCAGACTTGCAATACATTTTCTCACATAAAAAAACAGTGACATGACGAGTGATTGGTGAAAGACAAATACCCTGGTGATTCATTGCCCATGTCATTGGTTTTGCTGGTACATCAGTTCTTGGGCAGGGACAGCAGAACATGAAAGAGGTTACTGAACATACCTGCTCCATACCTGTTCTGATGCTTGTGTCTTTGAAATGTATGAGTGTGCACTGAACCGCTACTATCGCGCATTGGCACCCCGGGATGTTGAACAAGGTGCCAGGGCAAGGAGTAGAGAGGATGACCCAGTCGCAGAGACATGGAATTTATTAAATAATGAGTGCAGGGATAACTAAACAAATACAAACTGCAAGAGACCATAAAGGGGAGTGCTCCAAACACAAAGGGGGAAACCAAACTAAGGCTACCTGCCCCAATGGGGAAAAACTAAGCTATAAATACTTTGGTAATGTAATTAACGAAAAGGAAACAGGTGGGCGTGATGAAGATGGAGGGAAACAGATAAATGGATAATTAGTGCAGAGTAGTTAGCCAGGGGAATGGAATGCCAGAGGAGAGGGGCATTACAATTGCCTTGCATCTTGTGTCTGTCACCTTCTTCGATGGTGTCTCAATGGTCAAGCAGTCCTCGAACACCCGATGGCTGGTAGTTAGCGCAGTTGTAATTTCTGTAATGTCTTCAATATGAACCCAGAAATTGTTCCTCATCTGTGTGATTGGAGCGTTGTATGAATTTTTCATAACCTTTCTGCGGCACCGTGTTAATCCACAGTGCATTAGTGCTTTCGCGAGGACATGCAGCGGCTCCATTGGACGGGTCGCTGTGAATGGTGTCTGCTATGGTTTCTGCCTGTAAAGCTGCCATTGAACTCACCGCTCACAGACACATTCTTCTGAAATGAAACTTGGTTCACGGCTCTCGGAAAATGACGATGAAACTTCAGTATTGAACAATTTCAGTGGCAGAACTTTCAATATAAAAGCAGAAAAACTCTGACACCTTTCTTCATTACTGTCAGAACAGTGTCTTTGAGAGCCATTTGCTTTTCATACACCCACTTGCTGCGGCAGTACTGATCTTCCCATGGACACTTAGAGTCGTTTAGGTGAGACAGGTCAGTACTTCACGACAGTGCCTCACTCCGTATGAGAGGGTATTTTGACTTTTTTTCTGGATTATAGCGGGTGTCTTGGGTGCATTGAGAAAGCGAGACTTTGACCATCTCCAGCACTCATAGGGACTCATAAGGTCTGCCGTCTAGGCCTTTGTGTGCAGTGCTGCAGCTTTCAAATATAGCAGAAATGAAAAAAGTGTGAAGTTAAGACGAAAAAAAAAACAAGGCTGTATTTTAACTCTGACTGTATCATATTAGGCAGACTGAACATCTTGTAATTTTACACCCAAGACATTTTACAGACACCGTTTTCAAAATGTTCTTGCATTTTAATATGCTCAAAACTCAGACTTTTTGTTCCTAAGATAAAATGGCACAGAGGCTAACATTGCAATGATGCAGTACCGTGGGAAACTTATTTGGTACATTTAGTACATAGTACATTTTTTTCTTTGGACTTAGAGACATACATGCGCACGCACACCCACACGCGCACACACACACACACACACACACAATATTTCAAGTGACACAAATTTGACAGCCATGACTGCTAGAAATAAAGAAACACAAAGCCATCTGTGAATGTTTTTAAGAGCGTGAGAACAGCGTTTATGTGTACTGCTATGCACTGGAGTGAAAACAGAAAATAGCATTTCATTAAAGCCCTTTCAAAAGTAATGTAAATGAAAATACAGCATTATATTTCCATTTGATTAAATTTTTATCAGCTCTATAAAAATCGGATTTAACCAGCTGAGAAAAGAAAGGTTGTGCAAGCCATGCAGCACATTTATGTCAGTATCCCTTAAGTATTCTGTACATTTTTCTGGTCTTTAATGCAGTGAGACACAGTCTCTTACTGCGTAGTCGTGGGAGTTGAGGGTGTAATAAATCCAACCAGGGACGTGAGTTGTTCTTCCCTCCTTGGGTTCAATGCACCCTTGTTAATGAGGACACACATTCTCTTTCCTTGGGCATTTTATCCAGGGGAGGTATGTGTGTGTATCTCAGCACAGGGTACATGAAAAATACTCCTACACTCAAGTTTACGGGAAGCCTCAAAAGGCCATCTCTGTTGAATTATTGACAACACTATGAGAGTGATGTCTACTGCAGTAAAGAGCACTTGGGATTTTAATAGATAGCCCATAACCTGGGGTTAGGGCCATTTTCATGGCACCTGTAGAAAAACACTTCATCAATACGCCGATGTTGTGTGTGATTCACTGAGACTAAACTCAGAGCCTTATTGGTCCCCGCACCTCCCATTTTCATGATATTCATCATTAATTAATTATTCAGGAATTTTAGATGAAGGTGTGTTAAGAAGTAAATCTGAAATTTCAAAGAGATTCTTTCACAAATACCTGTGAGAAACATGCAAAATGTATGCTTGTTTAAGGATTAGCGAGCGTGTTATGTGGTATGTCAAAGCACTAAAAGTAAGTTTGCTGTCCTTGCGCAATTATCGGCAAGGCGCTCGTTTTTGGATTATCTCCAGTATGGTTTGCACAGTTTTATTTGCAATTGAGCATCTAATCTGTGTGAATGCAGAGCAATAAATATTCATTCAACCAGCCATTAATTTAAAACAGCAGGTGATGATTTAGGTTCTCATGAAATCAAAGACTGCTCAAGAAACCACCAGAACTCCCATTGTGCAGCACTAATTTTTATTGCGCATTGGAAATGACTGATTAGCAGCTTGTCCAAATTGAACACACTGAGTGACAGCCGCTGCACAAAGATTAATGAATCTGTATATGTAATAATTCGTGTGCCCACCAAAATGGACTTCACTGTAATATTAATGATGTTTTCACACCAGTGCTTGCAGGTGCCTGTGCAGTAGAAATGAGTAGTAAAGAAAGCGCTTACTTTACAGTGGCATAAAATGTTAAATATTTCTACATATTGCCACATACAATATATACTGTCAGTCCAAAAAACAAAAGTCACACGCTCAGATGTTTAGCTGGAACCGCTGATTGCAGTGCAAATTCGTCGAGCCATTGTTTTGACAACCCTATGCAACATCAGAACATTTATTTTCAATCAGAATTGCCTTCATTTTTGACTCAAAATCTTGTCTTCACAACGAGATGGTTGAAACACTCAGTGGTCTTTCCAAGCGCGTCCCAGTAGCTTTCAGTGTGGTGTATATCAAGATTTTGTGGTGGCCAGTTTGTGTGTGAAAATTATTCCGTATGTTTGTTGTCCTCATTAATTTTTTTTGCTTGATGCAGTCCAAAAACTTGCCCCTTCTGGAATACTTCAACAAATTCAAGGGATACGCCCTCTGACATGATTTTCTTAGGAAATGAGAAGCAACACATCAGATAGGGTTAAAATATTTGTTGCCTGCTGAAACATATTAATCGCTGCAATAATGATCCAATCATAGTATTTGTTCATTTATATCTTTGTATCCAGTGGTGCCTTTTTGTTCTAAATCTAATAGAATATTTGCAGTATGGTTTGAGTTGGTATTTTAAAGTTACTTAAGTTTCTAATTACGTAGACACGTAATAACAACCACAAAGATAGGGTCTGCCTGCCAGCCTCTTGGTCTGCATGATTACATATGAAACATATAAATATATTCATTGTAAAAGAAAAAAAATAAACAAGCCAGTGCTATGGTGAGCCAAGCAATATGGGGGGGTTAGAATATTTGAACTTAATATCAAAACTATTGAAAAGAATTTTGATATGGTGCCTGTGAATAAGGCACTGCACATGCATGCATAAATAGAGTAGAATATGCACTTCATCTCAGCAATCCTCCCCTAGCTGTCTGTTTTGGGTTTTCATTTCTGACTGTGCACTTCCTATATTCCTCACCCTCTTCCCACGCTTGATCATTACCCATCAGGCAATGGTTCTGCAATGCAATCACTATGTAAATGTCAGTGTTATTACTGTGGACGCATTAGCATATTTTTTCATATTAGGAATCTGTAGACCACTCACTGAAGAAAAGTGCCCTTTATTTTGACGATTTGAAAAGAATCTTTCCACCAAAATAAAATGAAATACAATTGCATATGCATATTCAAATGAGTGCATAAATATTCATGTGGCATTAAGGCCCAAACACTTCTGTCAACAGCAGTGGTGGCTGGTGCTAAAATCTTGATGGGGGGGGGCGCAATTTACCTTGGCACAGCACACCTGACAGCTGCTTTGATGTCGACACAGTCCTTTATTAAGAAGGAAAATGTAGCCTATAGATTTTATCAGGGTTTGCACCCTTTATAATGAATTGAGGATGTATCCCCTATGTCCAAAGATTACTGTATCTGTCCTTACATTACTTACAGATTGATTGTAAAAGCGGTCATGTTCAAGATAAAAGATCCGCCAACTAACTGGGATTTTGTTGTTATGTAAAAGATGCAAACAATAAAGTTAAACAGTAAAACAAAAAAACAAAACAAATCTAGAAATACAGCTCTGTAATGCTGTCTACAGGCTTCGTACAACTTTTTCAAAGTGAAATTCAAGGCACTTTTCAAGGATTTTCAAGGTGCATTTTCATGCTTTTCCAGTACCTTACAACTATGGTAAGTTACATAATTATATACATAAATGAAAGATTCCACACAGTGTGACCAACAGGTCCCACTGTTCTTAACAGGATGAAATTATGAAGTTAAAAACTGAGACGGTGACAAGACTGTCTGAGCCAACGCCAATAATGGCTTGATGAGCAGAGAAAAGGAAAGGCACACCAGTGACCAACCCGCTAATCCACAATAAGCAGGGTTTATTATAATTCTAATTTATTATAATTGCTTATTATATTATAATAAGCAATTTTTTGTAAGGAAAGAACCAAATTGTGTTCAGTTTCCGCGCTTCTAATTGAACTTGCCATCTCGCTCAGGTACCAGGTTGAAAGGGCGGTGGATGATTTGACAGTCGAGACGACCACGAGAATTTTCCAATCACATTAGATCAAATAACATTAAAATGATACAATTCGCTGCCAATAAAAGTGGGAGTGTCTGGGGCGCCCAGAACTGTGCCCCATAAGAAAATCTGAAGCACCCAATAAAACAGCAGCCTTAGGGTCACGTGCTCACCAAAACTTTGAGAGCTTACATTAGGTGCCGTTTAGCCGGCGTCCCTCACCCAGGAAGTATATGCATACAGAGAAATCAACCAAATGCCATTTGGAACCGATATTTAGGGTCTGTTGACAGGCGCTCACAGACTGAAAAACACATCTATTTTATAATTATTTGCAGCATACAACTAAAGTATATTTAACATGTTTAAGTAAATTTTCATCTCCTGATATTTGAAGGGGGCGGCGCCCCAGCGCCCTGGTCAACAGATAACTTTGTTGGTGTCTCTGAGAGACCATTTCTCTCCTGGCACAGAATGTTCTAAAAATGTCCCTACAATGTTGTGGCAATATAAACTGCCTGGCCAAAATAATTAAAGTCACAAACTCTAATTTTGTTAGCTTTGATGACAGTGTGCATTTGTCTTTGCATTATTTGCATCACATGTTGCACAGATATTTGGCTGAGATCTTGTATTGATGATGGGAGAGTCAAACCACTCCGTGAAGCCTTCTCCAGCACATCTCGAAGGCTTTCATTTGGTTAAGAACACTGCACTTTCCTGTGGCTAATTCATATGCGAAAATGATTCCTCATGCTCGCTGAATTACTGCTTCACTATTTGAGCATGTTGAATCTCGGCATTGTCATCCTGGAATATGCTTGTGCCGTCAGGGATTAAAAAATCCACTGATGGGGAATCCTAGTCATTCAGTACAGTCAGATAGTAGTCTGCTAACTTCATTGTATTGTTGCATTAACCTGCTGTGCCTAGACCTGACTGACTGAAGCAAACCCAGAACATAACACTGCCTCCTGTGCTTGCTGAGTGGGCACTATGCAGGATGGGTGCATTGCTTCATGGGCTTCTTTTCTTACCATGACATATCCGTCGCTCCGGAACAAGGTATCTGGACTCATCAGACCGCATGACCATTTTTTTCCCTTATTTAAATCCAAATGGTCTGGCAGTGTAATTCGTATAGAGCTGTTTGGGAACTGAAGTTGATTTGGATGATGCACGGTTTTCGAATCCTGATGTTTTACCAGTTACACGCCTTCACTTATCTAGTGTAAGATAAATGTATTCAATTTAACGCATTACTTACCATCACTGATACTAATGAACTGTTAAATTGCTGAATTTGTTGATTGGCAGAGCAACCTCTTAGCAAAGGTAGCAGCAGAAAATACGCTGTACAATGTCTGTGTCCACAGACGAGTGTCTGTAACAAGTAACATTCAAGTAACATTGTATGGATGTTTTATGTGAGGGGGGTTGGGTTCAGGTATAGGCATTAAAAGCTGAACATGTATGTGCCCCAGAAAATGGACGACAAATTTCTGCCCCTATTCCATCTTGATTTGATAAGGAGTCAGAGATTTGGACAAATAAGAAATATATATGGCTGGTGCTTTCATGGAGAAAAATTCCCAAAGCAAATGAAGCTTTCTGTAGTGGAACTGGACCAGGTTTTATTTGAGTACTGGATCGCTCGCAGGGATAAACTGGTTATTTGATCATTTCTGCATTTCAAGGGTGTTGAAGTAAAATGTCATTGGTGAAGAAATAACATTTCCTACATGGGGCTAGCATTTTAGGCTGTCATTTCTGTTTGCTGTGTGGAATCACTTTCAGCTCTTCCTTTTGCGACAAAACAACAAACCACTGAAATAGGCTTTTTTTTTTGTTAATTTAATTTAATCATATCACCACAAATCAACTGATTAGTGTGTGTCATGAATGCAAATTCTAAATGTAGATTAACTTTTTTGAGTGTGCACTAAACATGAGGGTTTAATACAGGAATTCATTTGTTTATAATGTCAGTTTGAAAGGACTTGGGAAGGGAAGGGTTTTGAATGCTTGGGATTTGTCTGCACAGAGCAAAAAATGTATCATTCAACAAACTGATTCTGATCAATGAAAACTGCAGTCTCAGACAACTGTTCTGGTGGGCCACAGTCCCTGCTGATTTTTGTTATTTCCTTTTAGTCAGTAGCCAATAACCTTGAAAAATGTGTACAGACTCTTTAGCCAATGAGTGTCTTAAAGCAAATCAGCCAGCTGACTGAGCATCAACAGGTGCCATTTCTGAAAAAGCCTCCTAACTGGTGTACAGATGGGTGACAGATTAGACGAAAAAACCTCAATACATTTACGTATGGGAAAACATGACAAATGCTGACGCTTCTATTCATTTTCATGACATTGTTTGGATCCTCTCTTCCCCCCTAAACCCCTCAAACTCTGACTTTTTAGCTTGCCTTTTCAAAGAATAGGGGTAGTCACCCTGGCGTCGGCATCATGGTTAAGTTTTGGTGCAAGTGTTACTCTACTATCTTGCAAGTTATCTTGCAATACTCTACTATCTTACAAGTCATGATAAATTTACTGTTTGTGTTGTATTACAACTGTGATACAGTGGGTAGACAATCGTATTTAAGAAAGTATGCCCGAATATATGAATTACAAAGGCCCATAGGGCCCGCTTGGACTTGGTTGAATTTTTCATGCAATTGTTGAAATGCTCTAACAATACCGTACAATTAATGATGAATTTGCAACTGTTGTTATATTATAACCATTGCATAGTAGATGGACAATCATATTAAAGAATGTCCTCCCAAATTTACGGATTACAAAGGCCCATAGGGCCCATCTGACTTGGTTAAAGTTTTCATGCAAGTGTTGAAATACTCTAATAATACCTTATAAGTTATGACGCGTTTACAACTTTTGTTGTATTATAGCCATAGTATATTGGATGGATAGTCATATTAAAGAATATGTACCTAAAATTACAAATTATAAAAGCCCCTATGACCTGTATGGACTTGGTTAAAGTTTTCAAGTGTTGAAATATTGTGGTTTCTTTAAGTTGCCCCAATGATGGTGTTGGTGATGCTGCAATAATAGCATATGTTATTGTCCAATAAAAATAAAAACAACTGATGGATTTTTTTGTAGTTTGTTGAGATTGCATACATTATTGTTGCTTAAAGGGGAACTCCGGTCAATTTCAACACGTATCTTTGTTGTTTGTGGTGAAAGAGTACTGTCAATAGCGAGACAAATGAAGAAATTTGGTTTTGCCTACACCGAGTTATGCTCCTGCTAAAGTTCGCACCTAAGCGGCTCCAATGGGGCAGGCTTTTAACGTGCTTTTAGCGTCTTAACGCGATCGAGATGTCATTTCAAGTCCATAGCCATGTTCACCTAACCCTTCCAAGTGACCGCAATGAATTTCACTACAGTAGCTGAACTAGAAATGTACAAAACCCAAAACCAGTGAAGTTGGCATGTTATGTAAATCGTAGATAAAAACAGAATACAATCATTTGCAAATCCTTTTCAACGTATATTCAATTGAATACACTGCAAAGACAAGATGTTTAATGTTCAAACTGAGAAACTTTTTTTTTTTTTTGCAAATAATCATTAACTTAGAATTTAAAGGCAGCAACACATTGCAAAAAAGTTGGCACAGGGGCCTTTTTACCACTGTGTTACATCGCCTGTCCTTTTAACGACACTCAGTAAATGTTTGGGAATTGAGGAGACCAATTTTTGAAGATTTTCAGGTGGAACTCTTTTCCATTCTTGCTTGATGTACAGCTTAAGTTGTTCAACAGTCCAGGGTCTCCGTTGTCATATTTTACGCTTCATAATGCGCCACACATTTTCAATGGGAGACAGGTCTGGGCTACTGGCAGGCCAGTCTAGTACCCGCACTCTTTTACTACGGAGCCATGCTGTTGTAACATGTGCAGAATGTGGCTTGGAATTGTCTTCCTGAAATAAGCAGGGGCATCCATGAAAAAGACGTTGCTTGGATGGCAACATATGTTGCTCCAAAACTTGTATGTACCTTTCAGCATTAATGGTACCTTCACATATGTGTAAGTTACCCATGCCTTGGGCACTAATACACCCCCATACCATCACAGATGCTGGCTTTTGACCTTTGCGCCTATAACAGTCCGGATGGTTCTTTTCCTCTTTGGTCCGGGGGACACAACGTCCAAAAACAATTTTAAATGTGGACTCGTCAGACCACAGAACACTTTTCCACTTTGCATCAGTCCATCTTAGATGAGCTTGGGCCAAGCGAAGCCGGCGGCATTTCTGGGTGCTGTTGATAAATGGCTTTCGCTTTTGTTATGGCCCCAATTTGTTATTACAATTTACTACTACGCAACAGCAAGGGATGACAGCACAATTTAAAACTTAAACAAATCCAATCAAACAGACAAAGACTAATAACAACTAACTAACTACACTAAAGACCTAGATTGATTTACAAGACAAAAATAAACAGAAATAATTACAGTCCCTTGGTGATGTCCTGGGTGAGGAAACTGCTCAAACAGGCAAAAATCCCACAAAAGAAACTTCACACGTCCTGAACAGAAATGACAGGTCTGTTCACATGTATCCTTCTTCTTGCAATTTCCCCCACTACTCCACTGTCTCAATTCTTCTCCTTGTATACTCTTTTGCAGACCCCACCCACATTTAGACCTCTTTTTTTTAATTTTCGGGGACTTGCCCCAGACATGTCCAGGACATGTCTAAACATAATCCCAGTCTGAGCTTAACAAAAAAAAGGCAAATACTGCCATCCAGTGGCCTACATTCACATTACACCTCCATTCCAAAAGGGAAAAATTTTGACTCATAAAGGCAAAATTTTTCTTTTTAATACAAAATAGTTAAGTGGACACTTGTCTATATATACATATCATACAATATTCAAATAAACACGTGATATATATATACATATTCAAACACGGGATAAGCAATCAGCAATTACATTGTCTGTACCCTTCACACGCCTAACTTCCAAGTCAAACTCCTGTAAAATCAAACTCCAATTCAACAATCTCCGATTCTTGTTCTTCATCTTACTCAAAAACATTAATGGATTGTGGTCTGTGTACACAACCATTGGCTTTTGCCCGTACAAACACAAACCTCAAAGTGTTGTAAAGAAAGAACCAGAGCCAACAGCTCCTTCTCTATTGTGGAATAGTTCCCCTGGTGGCGACCGAACCTCCTGGAGAAGTATGCCACGGGATGCTCAATGTCATCAGAGTCACTTCTCTGTAGGAGCACAGATCCACAAGCTTGATCGCTAGCATCGACCGCGATGGAGAACGGTTTGTTGAAGTCAGGAGATTTGAGCACGGGGAAGTGACACAGCAGAGACTTCAGGCGATCGAAGGCTCTCTGGCATGCATCATCCCAAGTGAACTTTACACCTTTCCTCAGTTGGTTAGCTAGACTGAGAGCAATCTCAGCAAAGTTCTTGCAGAACTTGCGGTAGTACCCGATCACTCCAAGGAAGCGGCGCAAAGCTTCCCCGTTGTCAGGAACTGGAAAGTCCATGATGGCTTGGACTCTAGCATTCATGGGTGCCACCCTACCCTGGCCAATGACGCAGCCAAGATAGGTGACAGCAGCACAACCAAAGTCACTCCTGCTCAGGTCAACAGTCAGATCAGCCCGGGTCAGGCGCTGGAACAACGTCTTTACATCCTTTAGATGTTCTTCCCAGGAGTCACTCCATGTGATCAGGTCATCGATGCACGCACCCGTGCGCGGCAATCCGGCGACCGCAGACTGCACCATCCCCCGGAACGTGGCTGGGGCATCCCCCATGCCAAAGGGCAGGACCCCACACCGGCACAATCCAGACGGTGTGGCAAAAGCAGAGATGCTCCCGGCCCTCCCAGCCAAAGGCACACACCAATAACCCTTCAATAAATCAATCCTGGTCAGAAACTCTGCTTGCCCCACTCTCTCAACACAACCATCAATCCCAGGTACTGGAAACACATCAGTTCCAGCCACAGCACCGACCCCGCGACAATCCGTACAGAATCTAGTACCTCCATCAGGTCTTGGAACCAGCACACAGGGTGAACTCCAATCAGAGTTGGAGGGTCTGACAATACCATGCTCCAACATGTACTCAACCTCTTTCTCAGCAATCCTTCTCCTCTCAGGTTTCATCCGGCACGGATGCCGCTTCACTGGCTTGGCATCACCAACATCTACATCACGAGAGGCCATAGAAACTCTTTTTGGAACATCAGGAAACAGATCCTCATATTTCTTGATCAACCTCTCAAACTGATCTCTCTGTGAGGGTTCTAAGTGCTGGAGCTTTACATCAAGATTTTGCAGCACTTCAGAATTTGACAATTTACATGAAAGAACTTCAGCTTTAATTCTAGGTTCATCATCTTGAAACTCCCCCTCATCTTCACAAATCTCGGCCATAGGAGAATCTGAAGTGACAGCTGCAACCCTAGAATTTCTGTCATGATAAGGCTTCAGCATGTTGATGTGACACAATTGTTTTGGTTTTCTCCTATCTGGAGTCTTCACAATGTAATTGAGATGATTGAGTTTTGTCAGAATTTCATAAGGACCATGAAATCTAGCCTGCAATGGATTGGACTGCAAGGGAAACACCACAAGGACATTGTCTCCTGGTTTAAACTAACGGCTTCTAGCCTTATGATCATACCAAGTTTTCATTTTTCCCTGACTTGATTTCAAGTTCTCTTTGGCTAGGTCATAAGCTGCACGCAATCTTCCCTTGAACTTGCTAACATAGTCTAACAGACTGATATGCGGCTCTTTCTCTTGCCATTGTTCACTCAATAATAGCAAAGGTCCTCTCACTTCATGACCAAACACTAGCTCAAATGGACTGAATCCAGTAGACTCCTGCACTGCTTCTCGAGCTGCAAACAACAGCAAATGAACACCTTCATCCCAGTCTTTCTCATGGTCATAACAATAAGTCCTCATCATTGTCTTGAGAGTGGAATGAAACCGCTCTAAGGCACCCTGACTCTCTGGATGATAGGCACTAGAAAGAATCTGCTTTGCACCTAGTTCATACACAACCTGCTGAAACAATCCTGAAGTTAAATTGCTACCCTGGTCTGACTGAATTTCCCTGGGAAGGCCAAACAACGTGAAGAACTTTATCAAAGCCTTCGAAATTGCAGTTGCCTTGATGTTACGTAGAGGTATGGCTTCAGGGAATCTTGTAGATGCACACATGATTGTCAACAAGTACTGATTTCCAGATCTTGTCTTGGATAATGGACCAACACAATCAACAATGACCTTAGAGAATGGCTCCCCAAATGCTGGGATAGGCTGCAATGGAGCTACAGGTGGGTCTAACTGGTGTTTTCCAACTACCTGACAAGTGTGACAGGTTTTGCAAAAGTTGGAAACGTCTTTCCAAAGCCCTGGCCAAAAGAAGTGTTTCATGAACTTATCAACAGTCTTGTTAACACCAAGATGACCTCCTAAAGGTAAACTATGTGCCATTGTTAAGATCTCATTCCTGTAGACCTTCGGAACAACAATTTGCCTGACCACTGCCCAATCTGCATTGGCAGGGATATCAGGAGGGCGCCACTTCCGCATCAACACACCATCCTTGAGATAATACCCAACTGGAACTGCGTCTATTTCTTTATCAGGAAGGGCTCTCCTCTTTAGTACACAAATTTCAGGATCATTAGTTTGCTCCTCAATCAACCGCTTTCTGGACAGAGACAAGTCTCCAGACACATCAGAATCACCAAACCCATCTGGCTGGCTGAATAGAGAACTGATAAAAGTATCTGATAAGTCCTCAAACGGAGAAACCATAGTAGGCCAATCAGAGTCATGAGGCGAACCACCTGAGTCCTGACTATTCAATGTGCTGGACAGCACCACAACATCATCTTCTTTAGCCTTCTTGGCCATAGCACGAGTCACTGCGCAAGAAGGATACAGAGATGGGTCCTCATCCCCATCTTCAGTGCTCGGCTGTGAAGTAAGATGTACAGGGGGAACTACTTTGCCCCCGGCCAGGTCATTGCCTAGCAACAGAGAAACACCCTTTATAGGTAGACTTGACATAAGTCCCACCTTTACCTGTCCTGTAACTAAATCTGACTTCAAGAATATAGAGCGCAGGGGTACAGATACAGTCCTCCCTTCAATACCTTGTACAAGTATGAAATCCCCTGAAGCGGTCTCATCACGTAACTCCAAGGAGTCCATCAACAGAAGTGACTAAGAAGCTCCGGTATCCCTTAGGATATATATGGGGACAGGAGTAGTATGCTCATTCAGGGCCACAAATCCCTCTGACACAAATGGAAGAAATTCCTCCCTCACGAAGTCAGCTGTATCAGGCTTTTTAGCCCCACAAGAAGCAGGCAATTTAGCAGATCGGTTATCTACTACAGGGGTTTCTAACCTTGTTTTCACAAAGGCATTTGGTTTGGTATCCTTTTCTTTTTCTTTCTTAGCTTTAAGGAACCAACAGGTAGTTGTAACATGACCAGATTTCTTGCAATAACTGCAAACTAGACCACTTTTGTCACTGTCAGCTTTCACACTTTGATCAGACCTGTTACTGGATTTCTGAGCACCATCACCTGATTTGTCTTTGTCTTTGGGTGAGTAATCTTGGGTATCACTGTCACCCTTTTTCTGAAATTGGGACCATCTATTGTTACTGCTAGACTGAAATTTGGACTTATGTGTGAGAACATATTCATCTGCAAATTTGGCAGCTGATTGCAAATTCAGTGCTTGCTTCTCATTCAGGTAGGTCTTAACATCATCCTTAACACAGTTCTTGAATTCTTCAACTAACACCATCTCTTTTAGTGAGTTGAAATCATCCTTGACCTCCATAGAAGTACACCAGCGCTCAAAGCAAACCTTCTTCTTATTAGCAAATTCCACATAAGTCTGATTTTCAGATTTCTTCAGACCCCTGAATTTCTGTCGGTATGCCTCTGGAACCAACTCATGAGCTCTCAAAATAACCTTTTTGACAACCTCATAATCAGAGGAATCATCTGCAGACAAAGCCGAATAGGCTTGTTGAGCTTTACCCTTGAGGACAGTTTGCAACAGCAGAGGCCAGTTTTCCTTTAGCCACTGGCAACTCTTTGCTACCTTTTCAAAACACTGGAAATAGTTGTCAACATCCTTTTCAGAAAATGGAGGCACCAGTTTTACCTCCTGACTGGCACAAAATTTATTTTTAGTTTCAATTTTAATTTTTAGTTGCTCCATTTGGAGTCTTTCTTCTCTATCGAATTTCTCTAATTCAAAATCTCTCTGTCTTGCAAATTTTTCTAACTCAAATTCTCTTTGTTTTTCTTTTTCCTCCCTTTCTTTTTCTCTTTTCTCCCTTTCTTTTTCTCTTTCCTCCCTTTCAATCTCTAGCCTTTTTAATTTAAGTTCCATTTCTATATTTGGATTTTCCACTGGAAACTGTTCCAGATCTCCTGGTGCAAACACATTTTCATTAATGTAATATTCAACTATCTCTCGAGCCAGTCTTGCTTTTCGCATGGCTGGTTTCACCTCTGTCAGCTCTAAATGTCTGCAAATTTCTAGCAGTTCTGTCTTTTTAAAAGACTTCAAAACCCCTACGGTTGGTGATGCCAAGAAATCATCCATTGCTGTTGTCAATATATATCTAGGAAAATTCACAAAAACAATTTCACAATTTGAAATGTTAGATTTTCAATAAATTACTCACACAATGGTCTATCCCGGACGAGCCCCCAATTTGTTATGGCCCCAATTAGTTATTACAATTTACTACACAACAGCAACAGCAAGGGATGACAGCACAATTTAAAACTTAAACAAATCCAATCAAACAGACAAAGACTAATAACAACTAACTAACTACACGAAAGACCAAGATTGATTTACTAGACAAAAATAAACAGAAATAATTACAGTCCCTTGGTGATGTCTTGGGTGAGGAAACTGCTCAAACAGGCAAAAATCCCACAAAAGAAACTTCACAGGTCCTGAACAGAAATGACAGGTCTGTTCACATGTATCCTTCTTCTTGCAATTTCCCCCACTACTCCACTGTCTCAATTCTTCTCCTTATATACTCTTTTGCAGACCCCACCCACATTTAGACCTCTTTTTTTTTATTTTCGGGGACTTGCCCCAGACATGTCCCGGACATGTCTAAACATAATCCCAGTCTGAGCTTAACAAAAAAAAGGCAAATACTGCCATCCAGTGGCCTACATTCACATTACACTTTGCATTGTAGAGTTTTAACTTGCACTTGCAGATGTAGCGACGAACTGTAGTTACTGACAGTGGTTTTCTGAAGTGTTCCTGAGCCCATGTGGTGATGTCCTTCACACACTGATGTCGGTTTTTGATGTAGTACCGCCTGAGGGATCGAAGGTCATGGGCATTCAATGTTGGTTTTCAGCCTTGTCGCTTACGTGCAGTGATTTCTCCAGATTCTCTGTACCTTTTGACGATATTACGGACCGTAGATGATGAAATCCCTAAATTTCTTGCAATAGCTCGTTGAGGAATGTTGTTTTTAAACTGTTCGACAATCAGCTCACGCATTTGTTCACTAAGCGGTGACCCTCGCCCCATCCTTGTTTGTGAATGACTGAGCATTTCGGGGAAGCTGCTTTTATACCCAATCATGGCACCCACCTGTTCCCAATTAGCCCGTTCACCTGTGGGATGTTCCAAATAAGTGTTTGATGAGCATTCCTCAACTCTCTCAGTCTTTTTTGCCACTTGTACCAGCTTTTTTGAAACATGTTGCTGGCATCAAATTCCAAAGTTTACCTGTTCAAACATTAAGTATCTTGTCTTTGCAGTGTATTCAATTGAATATAGGTTGAAAAGGATTTGCAAATCATTATATTCTGCTTTTATTTACGATTTACACAACGTGCCAACTTCACTGGTTTTGGGTTTGTATAAAAATTGTGCTAATTTACTCAGTGCAAGTACCTCTGTTTACTTCCTGTTTTCCGATGAAGTCCACACTGGTCGATTGTCGAACTCGAAAAATCCAATATTCCAAAATGTAATTTTTTCCACCAAAAAACATGCTTACGAACCGCTGTTGTTATCTCCATTGCGATGACTGTATAGCAACATAGCTACACTGCAGCCTAACATCACAACTACATTTTCATACTCGCGCGCAGTCTCATTGGGAATTAGCTCTACAGGTGAGTGTCGGCAACATCCGCGGAGATCTGACAGCTGACTTTCTTCCTCTGTGGTCATTGCGATGCAGTACCCACAGGAGCACCACCACGTCTCCGCACTTCATGGCCGTGAAGTAGCCTCGGCCTGCTCCTCTGCTTCTGCCGCTCTTTCGACATCTTGTGCCAATAACTCTTCGTCCGTATTGTAATGTGAATATAGGCCACTGGATGGCAGTATTTACCTTTTTTTTTAGCTCAGACTGGAGCTATGTTTAGACATGTCCTGGACATGTCAGGGGCAAGTCCCCGAAAATAAAAAAAAAAAGAGGTCTAAATGTGGGTGGGGTCTGCAAAAGAGTATATAAGGCAAAGAATTGAGACAGTAAAGTAGTAGGAGAAATTGCAAGAAGAAGGATACATGTGACCAGACCTGTCATTTCTGTTCAAGACCTGTGAAGTTTCTTTTGTGGATTTTTCTCACCCAGGACATCACCAAGCCGCCCCACAAAAGGACTGTAAATATTTCTTTTTGTTTTTGTTATAATCAATCTTGGTCATTTAGTTGTAGGTTATTGTTAGTTATTGTCTTTGTTCATTAAATGTGTTTGAGTTTTTAAAACTGTGTCTGTCATCCCTTGCTGTTGCTGTTGCTGTTGTGTTGTAATGTAATAACAAATTGGGGCCATAACAGTATATTCAGGTTCGTAGTGGTAACCCCGGCAATCAAACTCAAAAAACTCCTCGTGTTCCACATCGGATTCGGATGAACTATCCATCAGAGCAAATATTTTCAAGATACTGAACAAATGTCGTTGTCATTCCAACGCTCCGTCTTCGTCTGAGATCTCCGCAGATGTTGCCAACACTCACCTGTAGTGCTAATTCCCAATGAGACAGCGTGCGAGTATTAAAAATGTAGTTGTGATGTTAGGCTGCAGTGTAGCTATGTTGCTACACAGTCATCGCAATGGACATAACCACAGCAGTTCGTAAGCATGTTTTTTGGTGGAAAAATAATATTTTGGAATATTGGATTTTTCGAGTTCGACAATCAACTAATGTGGGCTTCATCGGAAAACAGGAAGTAAACAGAGGTAAATTACCACAATTTTTATACATTTCTAGTTCAGCTACCACAGTGAAATTCATTGCGGTCACTTGGAAGGGTTAGGTGAACATGGCTATGGACTTGAAAGGACATCACGATCGTGTTAAGACGCTAAAAGCACGTTAAAAGCCTGCCCCATTGGAGCCGCTTAGGTACGAACTTTAGCAGGAGCATAAATCGGTGTAGGCAAAACCAAATTTCTTCATTTGTCTCGCTATTGACAGTACTCTTTCACCACAAAAAGCAAAGATACGTGTTGAAATTGACCGGAGTTCCCCTTTAAGTTTTCGTGTAAGTTGGTTCAAAGTTTGAATATGCATTTTTCAGACAGTAGGACAATGTCGCATACATATTTTGTATCTGCTGGTTGGAGTGCTTTGCTGAAGCTATGTCACACTTATACTGAGAAAAATATTCAAACCCAGGATGCCATGTTATATGGCTCCAGCATTGCGGCAAATGTAAAATATTTCACTTGACCTAATTCATCATTTTGTAGGCATTTCCCTGTAAGTCGGCTTGACATATTTTGGATTGTTGGAAAGTTTGGGATTTATTCTAAAATGTATATTAGGCCTTAAATTCCAGGAGTCTGTATACAGCAGCTGCATCTGTTGGATCCATATACAGGTCTGTAGGTGTTTAAGCTGGAAAGGTCACTGCAAAGCAATGTAGAGTTTTCCTGGGTGATCACCTTTATATCCCATGACTCTAACAACCAGAGTCCTAAATTGTTTTACCTCAAGCGGAAGTTCCTTCGGCTCAGTCACCGGCCAGGGTTGAAGATGATCTTGCACCATGCTTTATCATTGTATGAGGTTGTGTCAGTGCAAGGGTAACTTTCACTGGTGTAAAGGCACCATTAAAGATTGAGAGACATTTCCACTAAATATTAGTTTAATCATGTCCCCAGCCCAGTTACTCAATAAAAGTGTGACCAGTTATTTCTTAGAGCAAGAGTTTATTGCTTTCGCTGTTTTTGGGCCATACCTTTTTCATAAACAACGATGATGTTGATGACATCATTCCAAGAACAACAAAGCCAGTGGTGGTCGCAAGTTAATGCGGCATAGGCATTTTAAACCTTGTTACCAAATCTCAACATAGCCAACTCATGCACTATATCCACTTAATGGGAAGAAACTCAGATAAAAGCTCATGATGACCATTTTACTTCATCAAAATACCATTGAAGCCCTAAGCAACTAAATTAGTACGTAGCAAATGTGAAATAAAACAATATCAGAGCACAGTTGCATATATGGTGCTAGAAATTCCCCTACATTAGTATACATAAATTCCACAAAGGCTTTGTTTTGTTTTTCCTTTGGTTACTTTACTTGGAAATATTTTATGGCCAAGTTAGAAATACATTTGTTTTAAATTTTTTCTTTATGCTTCAATTTCATAGTTTTGTCATTTCATTTAAATATTGAACAGTAAAATAGGTATTTTTTTGCTTGACCTTTCCCAATTTATGAACCAAATGCCCTGAGTTGAATTTACAAATTATACAAGACATACTACATGTACTACGAATTCACACATTAACGTGATCTCATCAGAAGGCTCATAACACGCCACAAGCGACTTTAAGCGTGTCATGTCTATGCATTGTAAGCTTTTCGCATGCCATTTAACATTTCCCATAAAGCGCAGAACATAATGCTTTTTTGTGATTTTGATTTAAAATCATACACCGTATGAACCAGTGGGAACTAAATGACGAGAAATGACAAGCTGAAAGCAGAAAATGCAGAGTGATAACACACAAATTAACTTCAGGATGATTGTCGTGTTAATCATGTGCAAGTTGGTGATACCGGGAAAAAAATCTAAAATTTACTTAGCACTGTGAGATTTACCTAGACTTTCATTATTTTGTGAAAATCTCAACAAATTATGCGGAGCCTTTCTCGGCCACTTTTTAGGTGAAACGTTCTGTACTTCATTTGGACTTCTTTCTTTTAAAGACGGTCCGGATTGTTTTGTTGGCCTCCCTGTGAATAAACACTTTCGGCCCCCAATGTGGTTTTTCTCCTAGCAGTAGGCTGAACCCCAATCGCCGTACCTTGTGACAATCTTTTTCATTTGGATTTAGTGCATTTGGCAATCACTGCGCCTGTGTATCTTCCAAAACTGGCCAAAGCTGATTCTGTTATGTAGGAGTATTTTATGTACAGCATTATATTTCATTTGTAAACGGAGATTTGTTACATACTGTTTTTGCTGCCTTGCTGGTCAGCTATTTATTTTGTTCTTTAGCACCCTCTGCTGGTGTGTCTGTAAAACATGATCTGATGTAACATCTCTCATTTGTAATAGACTAGTGCTTTCTAGAAGCTTCTGGTGTCTTCCTGCCTGGAGGGGGTAGGATTAACCAGGAATCCTGTAGATCTTTCCAGAATGTTGGTAGACTTGATGCTGTGATTTCAGTCAGAGCAGAGCAGAGACACAGTTTTTGTTTTGGCAACAGAGTTAATTAGTGGCATTAGAGTGTTATTAGAGGATTAAACAGTAGATTTTAGTGAAGAATAAATTTGCTTAAGTTGTCATTGCTGGTTCTTTGTTGTGATTTTTTTCAAGTCATAACAAATTAGAGGTTCCACCTAGATGAACCATTCATTGGATCAACAATTGGATTCACCAAAAATTAAAGCTGAATTATTATTTAAAATCTTGTGACTATTTGAAAAACCAGCAATCATGAATTTTGATTTGGAAAACTTTTTGAAAACTCCAAACCAGGAATCTATTCTGCTGGCAAAGAAGAAGAACTTGCTGCAAATAGCCTCAACCCTTGGATTATCTGATGTGAAGTCATCAATGAAGAAACAAGAAATATTCAACATTTTGGTGCAACATTTCATTGATGAAGATATCTTTGGAGAAGAAGCAGCAGAATTGATTAAAGATGTGGAGGTGCCTGCAACAGAGCTGCAAAGACTTGAATTTCGGCTACGCCAAAAATAACTAGAGCTGGAAGAAAGAAGGTTGGAGGAAGAACTGGAAGTCAGAAGGTTGGAGACGGAGATGGAAAGAGCTGGAAGAAAGAAGGTTGGAGAGAGAACTGCAGGAAAGAAGGATAGAGAAAGAGAAAGAACTAGAAGAAAAATGGATGCAGTACAAATTGGAAATGAAGAAAATAGAAGCAGGTATTGTGACAAAATCTTTTAGACTTTCTGATCATTTTGATGTGGTTAAACACATCAGACTTGTTCCTCCTTTCCTAGAAAATGATGTAGACCAGAGGTCTTCACGGGTCCAATTTGATGGACCCGAACCCAAATGGGCCCGTGAAAATTGGACCCGGAGCCGACTGGCCCCGAGCTATTATTGTAAATATGAGTTCCGAGCCGAAATGGACCCGGGAAAATTGGACCCGGACCCGACTGGCCCCGAGCTATTATTGTAAATATGAGTTCCGAACCCTTAAAAACCCGTGGACCCGAAATGCCCGAGTTGCTTTATGATTTAATACAAGGTGTCTAGCGTTAAGTAAGCCTCGTTTTTATTAGCTAAAGTTACTACTTTCTGTTTCTTACCTAAACTTAGTCTTATAACTGGCTCCCCGGCTGCGGCCGCTGCCAGCCCCTCCGGCCATAACGTGATGTAAACAGAAATAAATCCGCGTCGTCATTTTGTTGTTTAGATGGTCATGTACTGTAATCCTTCTTCTTAGCCATTGCTAACGCAAATCCAGTAGAACATATTTCCTCTTGTTTAATTTAACATTATAATTTTCGAGTTTCCATTGTGCTGTGCAGAGCGTAACGTTACCTCGGTAACAAAGCGCTATGGCAACTCGGTTGTTTAACCATTTTGAACCATTAACCATAACGTTACGTTAATAAACAAACTTTTTAAACTTCCCAGAATCCTGACCTCTCTACTTTAGCTTGAACCTTCACCTTTGACATAAGTCACGCGGGCTGGTCGTAGCCAGTCGTAGCCTCGCATTGGAGTCTGGAAGGGGGGAAAGGGGAGGGCGGCGGTTATTGACAGCTGTGACCGCCAATCGCCGGGTCCTCTCGGGTACTGTAGGACCCGGCCTTTCACAATAAGAGCCCCGAGACCTGAGACAAACTCCACCGGTTCCGACCCGGACCCGGAGTCACTTCTTGTGAGTGGACCTGAAACCCGAGCCGGGTCGGGTCGGAACCTCGGGTTTTCGGTTTTTTCCGAAGACCTCTAATGTCGACCAATACTTTACCCAATTTGAAAAAATTGCTTAAAATGAAATGCCCAAAAGAGCATTGGGCAATGATGTTACAAAGTGTTCTTACTAATAAAGCTAGGAAAATCTATAACCAGTTATCTGTCCAACAGTGTTCTGATTATGATTTGGTCAAATCTGCCATTCTAAAGGGTTATGAATTGGTCCCCGAGGCTTACAGGCAAAAATTTAAGAATTCTCGCAAGGAAGCCAGTTAAACTCATGCTGAATTTGGCAGGTTGAGGGAACAGTTTTTTGATCAGTGGTGTAATTCCATGAAAGTTGAGAAAGATTTTGACTGAATGAGGCAACTTATTTTGGTGGAGGAATTCAAAAGGTGTATCCGGCCTGATATTAAAACTTTCCTTGGTAAAAAACAAGCCAATACTTTGCAAGATGTTTCCACCGTAGCTGATATTTATGCATTGACTCATAAGTCTACTTTTGTCCAAAAATCCACTTCAAATTTCAAGGCAAGTCTCAGTCCAAGACTAATAACACTTCTAATGATTCTAAGGCCACTTCTGAGAGGAAACCTTCCAGTGAGAAGCTATCCTCTGATATTTTACCTTCTCTGTCTTGCCAATACTGCAAAAAGCAAGGTCCCCTTATTTCTGAGTGTTATGCTCTCAAGAAAAAACGAGAAGAAACCAAGCCAACTGCTTTCACTAAGAGAGAATCTCTTGTTTCAAAGGTCAGTTCACCTGATCTTTTACCTTCTGTGTCTGATTCTGTTATGGAGGGTTTCGAGCCATTTATCAGCGATGGTTTTGTCTGACTTTCACATGATTTTTCCTCATCTGCTCCTGTTTGAATTCTACGGGATACTGGGTCTTCCCTATCTCTTATTCTTGCAGTTATTCTGCCTTTTTCGGACAATAATACACCATAAGCCGTCTCCAAAGGCGTTTCAGAGAATATGGCAGTACATTCAACCGGCCTCACAACTGCAGACCACGTGTAACCACACCAGCCCAGAACCTCCACATCCAGCAGGTTCACCTCCAGGATCGTCTGAGACCAGCTACTCAGACAGCTGCTGAAACAATTGGTTTGCATAACCAAAGAATTTATGCACAAACTGTCAGAAACCGTCTCAGGGAAGCTCAACTGCATGCTCGTCGTCCTCATCGGGGTCTTAACCTGACTCCAGATCATCGCCGTAACAGACTTGAGTGGGCAAATGCTCACATTCGATGGCGTCTGGCACGTTAGAGAGGTGTTCTCTTCACGGATGAATCTTGGTGTACATTGTTCAGGGCAGATGGCAGACAGCGTGTGTGGCGTCGTGTGGGTGAGCGCTTTGCTGATGTCAATGTTGTGGATCGAGTGGCCCATGGTGGTGGTGGGGTTATGGTATGGGCAGGCATCGGTTATGGACGAAGAACACAGGTGCATTTTATTGATGGCATTTTGAATGCACAGAGATACCGTGATGAGATCCTGAGGCCCATTGTTGTGCCATACATCCATGAACATCACCTCATGTTTCAGCAAGATAATGCACGGCCCCATGTTGCAAGGATCTGTACACAATTCTTGGAAGCTGAAAATGTCCCAGTTCTTGCATGGCCAGCATACTCACCGGACATGTCACCCATTGAGCATGTTTGGGATGTGCTTATACAGCGTATACGACAGCGCGTACCAGTTCCCACTAATATCCAGCAACTTCACACAGCCATTGAAGAGGAGTGGACCAACATTCCACAGGCCACAATTGATAATCTGATAAACTCTATGCGAAGAAGATGTGTTGCACTGCATGAGGCAAATGGTGGTCACACCAGATACTGACTGGTTCTGAGTCCCCAGACCCCCAATAAAGCAAAAACTGCACATTTCAGGGTGGCCTTTTATTGTGGACAGTCTAAGGTACACCTGTGCACTAATCATGGTGTCCGATGAACATCTTGATGTGGCACACCTGTGAGGTGGGATGGATGTCTCAGGAAAGCAAAAGTGCTCACTATCAAACATTTAGACAGGTTTGTGAACAATGTTTGAGAGAAATGGTAATATTGTGTATCTGGAATGAATTTTAGATCTTTGAGTCCATCTCATGACAAATGGGAGCAAAGTTTTGCATTAATATTTTTGTTGAGTGTGTATATATATATATATATTCAAAAAATAATTTAACAATTTGAAATGTTAGATTTTCAATAAATGACTCACACAACGGTCTATCCCGGACTTGAGCCCCCAATTTGTTATGGCCCCAATTTGTTATTACATTTATGACAGCAAGGGATGACAGACTCAATTTTAAAACTTAAACACATTTAATTGAACAAAGACAACTAACAACTAACTACTCTACTGACCAAGATTGATATATACAAGAAAAAAAATATTTACAGTCCCTTTTGTTGGGTTGCTTGGTGATGTCCTGGGTGAGGAAAATGCTCCAACCCAGGCAAAAATCCACAAGAAACTTCACAGGTCTTGAACAGAATGACAGGTCTGGTCACATGTATCCTACTCCTTGCAATTTCTCCTACTACTCCAGTCCCTCAATTTTCCTCCTTATATACTCTTTTGCAGACCCCTCCCACATTTAGACCTCTTTTTTTTTATTCTCTGGGACTTGTCCCAGACATGCCCGAGACATGCCCAAACCTAGCTCCAGTCTGGGCTTAACATAAGAAAGGTCAATACTAAATGCCATCTACTGGCTTCTATTCGCATTACACCTGTAAAACAGCATCCTTATCCAGAGAAGCATGAATACCTTTAACAAGGTGTCAAACCAGTTGATGTAAAAGTAAAAGTTATCACTTAATTTCCAGAGCCTACAACGAAAAAACAAGTAATGAGATTTCTAGGGATAGCTGGCTACTACAGAAAATTCTGTAAAAATTTCTCCATCATTTCTGAACCTTTGACAAATTTACTGAAGAAAAATGCAAAATTTGTTTCGGATGAAAAATGTCAAAATTCATTTGACCAGCTGAAAGCTATCCTGAAAAATGCACCAGTTTGCACCTAATTTTAAAAAGGTGTTCAAGTTGGCTGTTGATGCCAGTGATATTGGTGCAGGCACAGTCTTACTGCAAGAAGACACTGATGGAGTAGATCATCCTGTTTGTTACTTTTTCAAGAAGTTTGATAAACATCAGAAAAACTTTTCAACAATTGAAAAAGAATGTTTGGCACTTGTTTTGGCTTTACAAAATTTTGAAGTCTATTTCACTTGTTCAGCTACTTCCATCAAGGTCTTCAGTGATCAAAATCCCCTCACATTCTTGCAAAAGATCAAAAACAAGAATCAAAGATACTGAGATGCAGTTTACTTTTGCAAGAGTATGATTTGGATATTTCTCACATCAGGGGAAAAGATAATGTTATCCCAGAGACACTCTCACGCATTTAATTTTATTTCTTTATTTGATTGTGAAAAATGTGATTTTACTTTTCTATTTGATTGTGAAAATTGCACTAGTTGCTATGTATATGATTGTTTTAATGATCAGATACTTTTGTGTAAACTGCAAAATTATACTGATTATAAACCTGTGTTAATTTTAACAAAAGAAAGCTTTTAGCAAACCTTTACACCTCCCCTCTTTTAGAAAATAATGTATTAGTATTTTATGTACAGCATTATATTTCATTTGTAAATGGAGATTTGTTACATACTGTTTTTGCTGCTGGTCAGCTATTTATTTTGTTATTTAGCACCCTCTGATGGTGCGTCTGTAAAACATGATCTGATGTAATATCTCTCATTTGTAATAGACTAGTGCTTTCTCGAAGCTTCTGGCATCTTCCTGCCTGGAGGGGACAGGATTACCCAGGAATCCTGAAGATCTTTCCAGAATGTTGCAAGTCTATATAAATGCTGTGATTTTAGTCAGAGCAGAGCGGAGACTGAGTTTTTGTTAATTAGTGGCATTCAAGTGTTATTAGAAGATTGAACAGTGATTTTTTTTTTCTTGAGGTTTTTTTAATTCAGTGAAGAATAAATTTGTTTAAGTTGTCATTGCTGGTTTTCTTTGTTGTGATTTTCAAGTCATAACAATTCTGACACTGAATCACACACCAACTCGGCTGACTTTTTAACAAACTTCATAGCAGACGACAGCAGATCAGGATTGTCATCTAGCCTAGCATAATACATATCTCCTCAGCCACTTCGGGCATATTGTGACGGCCTAACTGCTGTGATTGGTGAAGGGGTACGTCAGACACCCAAAAGGTTCAGGAAAAAAAAATCCTGGCCAGGGTGGGACTGGTGGAATTTTTGAGGTGGTCAGGAAATCACGATTATAAGAACATAAAAATGTGTCTAGTGAAATAACTAAGAATTTTACTCTAGAGGTTCAAACTTCAAATGTCTAAAATTTGGAGTAAGAGTGTTTCTACTGTTCTGAATACAGCTGTTCAGCCGGGCCCACTTAACCTCTCTGGCTTTATGTACTGTATACTGTATGTTGATGGCATTTTATGCAGCCTATACTGGGTTACCTATATTATCACAACAATAACATTCCTATTTTGAACATTAATACTCTGCGTATTGGCAGTGTTGTATAAAGTACCCAAAAGCTATACTTGAGTAAAAGTAAAAGTACCTTACTGGAAAATTACTCAAGTAAAAGTGAAAGTTGCCTGCTAGAATATTACTTGAGTAAAAGTAAAAAAGTAGCTAGTATTTACTGTACTCAAGTATCAAAAGTAAAAAGTACTGTTAATAAAACGCAATCAGACATTTGAGTTTAACATTTTCTTTATTCCTGTTTAATTTAGTTTTTAAGTTTTGTTTGATTTGCAAAGTGTCACAAGACACTTAAACACTCAAAATAAAGGAGCTTCAGTTCCTCCTTACATAAACCCAACCATATACAAAAATACACAAACATATCCTTACAGACCTGCATGCATGCATGCCTACCAACATTCATACCCATGTGCATTCAATATAAAATAATTCCAAATGAACTCTTGGTGCTCGAAGGTGATGCAAACAAAAACTTGATTGGCTGAACTTTAACATGACTGCAGTGCGACAGCGCTTGAACTGTCCATCCAGTCATTACTGAACCCTGAAAAACTTTTTGTTCAACCTCAAAAGAAGTTGGTGCTCAAAACACAGGTATAGTCTCCTATAAAACCAGAAAAAGACAGGCAGATCATTCAATAACCCAGAAGTTCAGTTTTTGGCTCGCAGAGGCCAAGCCCACTCACGTTAGACCCCCGGAGACACTCAGAGGCCGAGGGGCAGTGTAAAAAAAAAAACCAAAAAAACAAACAAAGAAAAAACGTAATCCTCGACTGTATAGTTTCACCGTGTGGAAAAACACACTCTTTGCTTCACCATTAGTCTATTGACACTGACCTTCACACAACAACACTGTTTATTGCACTGACGCTTAATAAATGAATGAATGAATGAGAAGAAAGTCAACAAAAAAAATGTGACCACTTGGAACGATCATCACTGATAAATATTTCTAACTCCAGCGTTATATTTTTACAGTTGATTAACATACATGGCTAAATCATTAAATCTCCCTTCCAATCCATCCATAACTAATATTAAGTCAGTGACGTGCGGTGGAGGTTGGTTTGGTGAGGCAAAAACCTCCCCTTTGCTTGATTAGCAATCAGACGATTAACTAGTTTAGTAAGACAATTCGACAGAATGACGGGCCTGTTTAAGTTTCCGCGGCGTTATTACTCAGTACATCGAACCTGAAATGCTCAACAGCAGATTTGCGCGTACTAGCTTCCAGGAAGCCGAATGTCATCAAAAATATTAACATAGTTCGACTTATGCAGAGTTCAATGCTTGATCGATAGCCTCTAATGTATTCTCCTTTAAATACTCGGTTTTACTCCCAAACAATAAGCGGGCGTTTATTTTCAGTCTTCTTTCATAATCCGATTAACAAAATGTTTAAAAACAGAATTACCGAGCCGAGACTTTTTCCTAATTGATTATTCAGATTTCCATCCTTGCAGTCTCGAATTGCAGCGTATACGTGAATTAAGTTATTATCTCCTCTATCAGCATCAGGCTTCCATAAGGCTTTGTCTTAATTGTTTTCATTGTCAATCAGGAATAGTACGTGGGAACAGGTTCACAAAATCCTGCGATAAAAGTTTGGGTCACTGCCTCATCTCACCGCACGTCTCTGGCTTCCTGTAAGCAAATACTCGCAAATCTGCAGTTTCGTGAGCATTTCAAGTTCGATGTAGCCCACTGAGTAATAACGCCGCGGAAACTTAAAATGGCCCATCATTCTGCCGAATAGTCTTTCTAAATTAGTTAATCGTCTGATTGCGATTCAAGCAAAGGGTAGGTTTCTGCCTCACCAACCTAACCTCCGACTGCACGTCACTGCATTAAGTTACCCTGAACTGGATAACGTTCCTAACGTTACTACTAGCTACTGACGTAACTAAGCTAGTAGCCGATAGCGTTAGCTAACTAACACTATGAAAAATACAGTAAGTTAACGTTAACTAATAAAAATGAATGTTGCAGTTCACATGATTAGTCTTTTATAACTTACCTCAACATGTTTCCTAAGATTGGATGAAGAATTTTTGTAAGCTAATATCTCACTGGTTTTAGGTAGGCACAGCAGACATTTCATCCGGTAGGAGGAATCTTTCACTCCGATGTTGCGGAACATTTCCTGCAGGTATGGCCACGGGTGTTCATCGTCATCGTCGTCGTCTATGCTAGTTGTTTCAGCAGCAGGTTCAGGTTCAGTCGGCAATTCAGTGACATGACAATGCGACCATTAATTTGAAATTACCCGCTGGCCTCTGATTTCATCCGCCGCACAACGGGGTAACGTTAAACCAGTGATAACGACTTGCAGTCTGTATCTCCAACATCATTGGCTACTAGTCACACTACAACAAAACGAAGATTGTCCATTGGCTATCACGTTCCTTCTTATTTTGTAACGAGCAATGAGGATGCTCAGGTAAATGTAACGGAGTAAAAGTATTGATTTTTTTTGGAAAATGTAGTGAAGTAAAAGTAAAAGTCGTCAGAAATAGAAGTAGTAAAGTAAAGTACAAATATAAAAAAATACTACTTAAGTAAAGTCACGAAGTATTTTTACTTCGTTACTATACAACACTGCGTATTGGTCTCTGGACGTGACATATCTAACAACATCAGTATCTGTTTCACATATGTCTGCAGGACTAGAAAAAGGGGTCATTTGGGATTTTTTTCCATTTTGACATTGACGGGGTATCTCAGTGATATACCAGTGATAGTGATATCTCAGCACTACTCTACTGTCAATTTACAACACTTTGCTGTGCAAAAATTCACCCAATTTTTTTCTCCAAATGAAAAATTCGGATCACTCTTTGATTTTGTTAGAAAATCTCAATTTTCATAAAATGACCCAAATGACCCCTTTTTCTAGTCCTGCACACATATTTACATTTGAAAGATTGACTGAAAAAAAACAATGCTAAGTTGTTAAAAGTAATTGATACAGTGCCGTGAAAAAGTATTTGCCCCATTCCTGATTTCTTATGTTTTTGCATATTTGTCACACTTAAATGTTTCAGATCATCAAACTAATTTTAATATTAGACAGAGACAACCGGAGTAAATACAACATGCAGTTTTTAAATGATGTTTTCATTTATTAAGGGGAAAAAGCTATCTGAACCTACCTGGCCCTATGTGAAAAAGTAATTGCCCCCTAAACCCTAATAACTGGTTGTGCTACCCTCGGTGACAACAACTGCAATGAAACATTGGCGATAACTGGCAATGAGTCTTTCACATCATTGTGGAAGAATTTTAGCCCACTCTTCTTTGCAGAATTGTTTTAATTCAGCCACTTAGGAGGGTTTTTGAGCATGAACGGCCTATTTAAGGTCATGCCACTGCATGTCAAGCGGATTTAAGTTCAGACTTTGACTAGTCCACTGCAAAATCTTCTTTTTTTTTTTTTTTGAGTCATTCAGGGGTGGACTTGCTTGAGTGTTTCGGATCATTGTCCTGCTACATAACCCAAGAGCGCTTGAGCTTGAGGTCACAAACTGATGGTTGGACATTCTCCTTCAGGATTTTCCAGTAGAGAGCAGAATTCATAGTCCCATCAATTACTACATTTCATCCAGGTCCTGAAGCAGCAAAGCAGCCCCAAACCATCACACTACCACCACCATGTTTGACTTTTGTCATGACATTCTTCCTTTGAAATGCCGTATTTGTTTTACGCGTGGTGTAACGGGACGCACACCTTCCAAAAAGTTTAACTTTTGTCTCGTTAGTCCACAGAATATTTTCCCAAAAGCCATGGGGATCATCAAGCTGTATTTTGGCAAATTAAAGATGAGCCTTTGTGTTCCTTTTGGTCAGCAGTGGTTTTCACCTCGGAACTCTCCCAGGGATGCCATTTTTTCCCAGTATTTTTCTGAATGTTGAATCATGAAAACTGACCTTAACTGAGGCAAGTGAGGCCTGCAGTTTTTTAGATGTTGTTCTGGCTTCTTTTGTGATGTTCTTGATGAGTCGTCGATGCGCTCTTGGAGTAATCTTGGTAGGCTGGCGACTCCTGGGAAGGTTTACCACTGTTTTCCATTTTTGGGATAATGGCTCTCAATGGCCCTAAAGCCATTGCATTTTATGCATGCATTTTATATTATATACTCGGGTTATCTTTGTCTTATATTAAAATTTTTTTGATGATCTGAAACATTTAAGATTGAAAAATATGCAAAAAGTAAGAAATCAGGTAGGGGGCAAATACTTTTTCACAGCGCTGTATATTGTAAAAGAATGTCTCTTGTGTCTTTTTTTGGGAGATTGGGTACGTGTGTGAGTTAAGGCGGGGCATGCGAAGGGAGGTCAGCCTCTGGGGTCGCCTTGTACCAGGCACAGGCAGAGCTGTCATCTGGCCTGCACCCATGCATATTTCAATACAAATACAAATTCTGCATTCTGGACACATTACCGTAGCTGCCTACTGTTCCACCTTGTCCCAAGTAGAAAATGTGTTGCAATTTTTGAAATGCAAAATGTGACCGACTTTTACTGTTGCGCATCTTAAGACTTGTTTGCTGGAAGAATGTGACAATGTGAATCACTTGATCGCTTGGTGCGTTTAGTTCATAAACATTTATTCAGTGTCATGAAAAGTAAAAATGGAAACATTCCAAAGTGGGGAATGCTTTACTGCACCAACTTTTCTCGAAACATGTTGCAAGAATAAAAATCAAAAAGTGTTTATTCTGAAAAATAAATATGATTCTTGTGGTTAAACATTGAATAATGAGAGGGTTGTATTTTATTCAGCGTAATACAATTTCAGTTTTAATTCCAACTTTTCCTAATGTGAAGTTTGATGAACTAAAAAGAAATACACCCCCCCCACGCCCCTCAAAAAAAAAAAAAAACTACCTCAGCCATGGCAAAGTCACAAAATGCCAAAACACAAAATGCGTTTTTGATCAAATAAAAAAATAATTAACTGTTCACTGCAGATTTAAGACAGGAGTCGCAAATGTGTTGAAGCTTGAAGCAAATATATTTGCGTCAACAGGTAATAGAACAGGTAAGTTCTTGATAAATCTTGACTAAGACGGGGTAAGCTCAGGACAGACTCGGAGACGTTTTGTTTTTTCTGTCTTACCAGTTTCATTTTTTCTTGTCATTCTCACTGCTGCTCTTTCTTTTACTTTCTTTTGACTTTTTGGCAAAGAAGCTGCCATCTGTAACCAGTCTTAATGCAGGTGTTTGGAATTCATCTGAGAAATAACTTGGATAATGTCCAAATCTGAATCTTATTCATCATTTCAAATATTGTTCCCCCAGAAGCAAACGCTCACTCAATATTAATTGAATGAATTATGAATTATAGTGCCTTCCCAACTACTCTATTTGACTTATGCTTTCTTTTAAATGCTTTTCACTTCCTCTTACACTGAACATTAAATGTGAATAATAATTTGATAACGCATGCCTTGTACTGTGCAACTAGGTTTTTTTCAATACTGGAGCTACCCTTTAGTAAATTATGCATTGTCATAAACTGGCATCATTTTATCCCTTCGCATTATTATTATCACTATCCCCCCGCATTATGCCGGGGGGATAAAGCGATAGCCATGCCTGTCCGTCCGTACGTCCGTAATGATTTCGTTTCCGGAGCATAACTCAATAACCGTACATTACTTCTTCACAAAATTTGGTGTGTAGATCTGATATACCATGTAGATGTGCCTTTTGATATTTAGGAATTTCTGATGTTTTTATTTTTTGTGTTCTCCGAGTCGTCTCCGACTCTGTCCTGAGCTTACCCCGTCTTAGTCAAGATTGATCAAGAATTTCCCTGTTCTATTACCTGTTGACGCAAATATATTTGCTTCAAGCTTCAACACATTTGCGCATTATATGTCGGAGGGATAGAAAAAAGCTTTTGTAATACTATACACTTCAGGATTATTCGCCAGGGCGTTTGCTAGGATAGGTGGCATTGAGCCGCTTTCACACCGGAAGTAAGGCAGGTTTTTCGCACGGCAGATTACATTCAAAGACGTGTATTCGCGTCTTCGCATTGACTTAGGGTGTGATCTGTCGTGCGAAGGTTTGTTTCGCGTCCGGTGTGAAGGCAGCTTTAGACACACACTCAAGATAGATGGCTAGCTGACGTTAATTTCCTGCAGTACTTACCCAAATAGCAAGCACCTCCACTCTGGATCTGCCCTGGCTCTGGATCAGCTGGAGTCGGCAAAACACAAAACACCATTAACAAACATATTTCAAGAGATTAAAAACAATTCGACTGTCGGACACGGAGTTATACTGAAACCATCCCACTGTCAGGCACGGAGTTATTTTGAACACGTAGACACTGCGTTTTTATTTAGCCTCAGCCATCATCCTCAAGTCCATGGCTGTCGCTGGCGCCTGTTCTCTATTCTGTTCAACTTTACAGTGTAGAGATCTAGGAAATTGAGTCATAGCCCCACCTGCTGTTTAGCAGGGCCAATAACAGTGAGGAAATTAGTGAGAAAATCCTTAGGACATGTACAAGTGAGAAAATCGGCGCCATGTCACCGGTAGAAAACTGCCAAAAGGGATTTGTACTTGTAGGAAATGGTTCTCGTCGTATACTTGTAATCGGTACGTTTTGTATTTGTAAAACTGAATACATTTGTTTGTTAATGGTGTTTTGTATTTGCAAACCACACTGTATTTGTTTGCAAATTGTTTTTATATTTGCAAACCACTCCTTGTTTGCACGTGAATCATTTTCATATTTGCAAATCACATTGTATTTGTTTGTGAATCGTTGTGCATTTGTAAAACATGTTTGGTTTGTATATTAGGTTTTGGCAGTAATTTAATTCTGTATGCCATCACTTTAATGCTTGATTAGGCTTATCTGTGTAAAGCACCTTCGTAGTTCAAATGAAATTTTCTCGGGAATGACCTATTGATTGACACATTTTTTTTCATCTAATTCCAGACAGCATAAACCTTCCACAAAAATTGACAAACATAGATTGGACCCTCAGAAAAGTATTTAAACCCGTGCATAACAGCAAGTTTGACTATATTCTCTCAACACGCCTCAGCTGAAAATGACGCGATTGCATTGCATGTGATTGAGAAAAAGACTTTCAGAATCAACCCTGGAGTGCTCAGGTTACATCTGTGGGATGGAAATGTGATTCTCAGATGGAAAATGGCAGTTTTTCTGAATGGAACAGACTGGAGGGATGACAGCATTCATTCTTTGGAGGATAAATTCAATAATGAAGAGTTTTTCCTCATGCATTGTGAGTGCAACTGTCCTTGTATGGAGTAGGCTTATCTTACTGATAGCCAGCTAGCTAGCTATTTATTATTTTCGGTTTACCACCATGATCACTGAGCTAGTTTCCCACCTTGGTTAACAAGAGTCACCATTAGTCTTTGCTAATAATACTGCATATGGAGGCATTTTGCTCAATGTGGTGGTCTGTTTTAGAATTTATGCCACATTCAATGAAATTGAATGCCTAGGATTTTTGCTCATTTAAAATGCAAACTGCTTAAAGACTTTGGGAAATTCCCTGCTGCGTTCGTTGCACCAACTCTGTTCAATCTAGGGTAGCATATTGCCTTTTTTCTTGATGGTGGAATGTTTTGTTAAAATAAGGCATTCTGTTCAAATTCAAATATTACTGTGTTAGCGAATTATACCTTCTCCTTATAGGGAGTGAAAAGCGTTTATACAAGTTCGCGTTCCACTTGGATGCTGGAAGTTTGAAAAAAGTTACCTGTCCCTTGCAAGGTGAATGTTCTGACCGTAAAATAAGCAGTTCCTTTAATGAGTATATGTACTGCCTGTTGGGGCTCTAAAGAAAAATGGACATAATTTTAAACAAGGAGACGAAGCATGTATTTGATTTAGAGAGGATATGGGTGACCACTGATGTCCATCCACTCCACTGTGGTAAATTCCACCCAAAAAAATCATTCATTCATATTGAAATTCATGAGCTGAATGATTTGTGTTTAACATTTTATTATTTTATGATTTGACAGTGTGCTATTTTGAGGGCTCTGACAGCAAGGGGAGCCACTTGGAGAGCTGTCTTATTTGGCTCATAAAGAGTACATACTTTTGCAAAGCGCTGTCTGATGAAGTACACTTGTGGTCAAGGTGTTTATGATTCCAGAAATGTATTGTTTTAACTCCCAGCTATTTTTCGATTCTCATTATTTTTAAAATAATTTCTTTGCTGAAACTTATTGAAGATTTTTTGTGTTTGTTGCCATTACTCTGAACTAAAACTATGAAAAGACATTCAAATATGATGTCATTCTGAATGCTACAAGTGTGTTATTTCATTGAAGCCATTGTCTTCCTCTCTGTGACGCTCAAATCTTGAATTATAAAGTCTGAAAATAGGGTAACACATAAATAGCCATATTTGGCTTCTGTGCAAAGGGGCAAGTAAGCTGCGATGCATTGCATATTCTGATGCTTTTCTATCATAGCCAGTTTGAACTTTTTCAGCAACTTGTGCTGCAGTTGCTTTTTTTGTGGGATCTGACCAGATGGGTTGGCCTTTGCTTCCCACTCCTTGAGTGCCTATGACACTGTCGCCCTTGCACAGTTGTCCTTCCTTCAACCACTTAACCACTACATACTGGGAACGCCCAGTATGAACGCCCAGAACGCCCAGTAACTAGACTTGCCATTTTGGACATGCTGTGACCCAGTCCTCTACACATCACAATTTGACTCTTGTCAATGTCTCTCAGATCCTTGCACTTCACAATTTCCTGCTTTCAACACATTAACTTCAGGATCTGACTGTTCATGTGCTACCAAATACCCACATTTTGACAATCCAATCCCATCCCAATTGTAACAAGAAAAACTTTTTTTTTGTTTACCTTTCAGTGATTTTCATGTTGCGGCCGATCAATATACAGTATACTTGACAGCCCCATCTCTAATGCACTTCTCACTTTAAAACAGGGGAGTATTTTCAGTGAGGGAGAGAGCACTTTAGCTTGATTGAGCACTTCACCAAATAACAGTGAAGTGGATCCCTCAGATCCCTCATTCATCATTGACAGGCATGGGTCTGGCCAGATCCATCTGCTTCAGGGGAGTAATCTGACAAGGGTATGTCAACAGGGCCATCGCGGTGGGGTGCGAGGCCCTGTGCCGACTTGATGTGCGATGCCCTGCTCACGTGCACATGCATTAATCATGTCAGGCTGCAAGCACATAGCTGTTCTAGTTATACTCGATGAAATGACATGCATTTTTTGACTAAAACAGCATTATTGTGGCAAAAATTTCAACTATGATTTTCTGGATATCATAATGTTTCAAAGGAAAAAAATCAATTGCACAGCGATTGGCTTTTATCATCAAATCAGCTCAGCTGTCACTTTATTTTGGCATGTTGAAGTATGACAGTGCATCACGAATTACAATTCAACAAACACTAATACCTATTGGCCCACACTCACTGGCTACAATCGCTTATTTTGACTAATTATTATGGAAAAATCTCAGATTAACTAAGGTGTAGTATTCGCTGACACCTGCGACAGTTTAACATTTGATTACGATGCAGTATATTTTCTCTTACTAGTTACAAACGTTCTGCTGCAATATAACTATAAAACATCAGATTCCCACTCACCATTCATTGATTAGGTGATGGTCATTTTCGGGCCGGAAACTCAGCAATTAAATCCTTATTATCCAGCCTGGATGCAACGTCTTTTTCGATAGACAGAAGGGCGAGCCCGCAATGGAGATCCGAAAATAGTTTTAAATTAGTTTTAACTTTGGAAAGCTTTGCTACCCTGATGTCAATTATTGGTATCACTAATAAGACGCTGAGAGCAATCTCACAGTTAGGAAAGGTGAGTGAGCAGCGAGACAGAGCATGTTACTTATGACCACATAAAAAAAAAAATTTTTTTTAAATCTGGGTAAGCTTTTAATGAGATGAAATGGTAAATAATGAATCTGACAGAATTGTCATTTTAGGAGTATGATGAGTCAAGTGCAGTGATGCAAAATATGGGTTAATTTATTTAAAAAAAAAAAAAAAAATCACATACCAGCTGTGAGGCCCTGTGCTGTCGCTCACAGAGCCGCCGCAGCCCATGCGACGGCTCTGTACGTCAACATGAGTCATTGCAATAAGGACCATTGGTGAGGGTGAGGAAAGCTTTGGAGAAGTCCTGAGTACTACACCTGGACAAGCTCCCGTGTCTGCTACGACCTGGTCAAGGTCAGGCATCAACAGGTAGATGTTTGAGGGAAGAATGGGTGGGGAAAACTGCAACAGACACAGATTGCACGCTAAATTGAAGCTCCGGTCTCTATATTGCCCAACCAAAGCTAAACTAATCCAACAGATAGACTTCAAAGATTTGCCGAGCCCGGGGCAGCCTTAAACACTGAACTCCTGAATGTTCCGTACATGAGTGAGGACTAATAGTGTTCTCCAAACGGAAATAAGTTTCCACCCAGGATCACCTTCAAAAATAACAAAGGAAAAGTAACAAAGCAAAATAGCAAAAAAGTGTCCCGCCAGACGGATTAGGCGATCCAGCAGGGAACACTCGAGCCAACTAGAGTAACCAAACAGCGTGCAGAGGAGTAAGGCGAGAGAGGTAGTCATATTGGTGAACTAAAGTCGGACCCGGCATTCACCAAGCAACCAGACTAAAGGGCAGGGGCAAGAGTCAGAATCGAAACACGAAAAGCCAACAAGGGTCAAACACAAAAATAAATAAAACAAAGGAAAAGGGCAAGGCGAGAATCGTAAATGAAAGGAAAACCGGTCCAACACAAAAGCATAGAAATACTCACAGTCCACAAATGCTAAGAGCAAGATCAAAGAGACAGTCTCCGGCTGAGAATTGCAAGTAGCAGCCTTAAGAAGGCGCTGCACATGGGAAAGGAAATTTTTAATCGGCTCTGTGCACGGCAGCTCATGACATATTTACTGATCAAGTATTAGGCCGCTTGGTAACTTCCGCCAACCACTGGGTGAGTGTAGGACAGCTAGCCATTGTCGCCTAAAACAGCATAAACAAATTAATTTTCAAAACATTTTATTCAGTCTCTTTGTTTATTTTATTCTGATTTGCATATCAATGTTTATGTCATGACAGCGAAACTGTCTTTTCAAAGATGCGAGGGCAGCACTTCAGGACACTACTGCTCTGTGCCGCAAAGTACAGCTTCGGCCAAGTTTAATTATTTCCTTAGATTTCTCACATTTCCCAAAGACAGGCGGATGGTTAAGAAACGACACAAAAATTTCACCAATATCAATCATATCAGAGTCTGCAGCCGACATTCTAGATGACAGACCTGATCCACTGTATATCACATTTGCGCGATCTGAGTTTGGCTCCCAACAAACTTCTTCTCCTTTAGCTGAAGATGATGGAGCTACGAATCTGGGGTTACAATACTTAACCAACGTTCTGTTTTGTGTAGTCAATGCCCCACTGTGACACCAGTGTAGCATTCACACATACACTCGACTTACACCAGGAGTGCAGGAATCAAATAAATTCTTAACATGACTGCGTTAGCTAAACCCATTTAGCGAAAGAATATGACACAGTGTTTTCAGCTTGGACTCAAACCGGAGTTTCAAGAGACGGTCGATTATCCAACAGGAATAACCTATTTTGTAATGAATAGATTCCAGTTTTTCCATTCGAATTATGTACCTGCTGCTGTGATAGAGCTAGACGAAAGTTACGCATTGTACCTACTCCAAAAGAGAGCAGAGCAGGGATGCGAGGGTGCCTGTCCAGTTCTCCCTGATGACTAACTTATGTTGGAGAGCAAGCACAGATGAACGTTACATATTGTGACAGCCCCTCAGGCTCATACAAATGTGTGATGGGAGAGCCTGAAAATCTGTTCGCTACGAAACGCAGTCAACGCGAAACATCACTGCGCATTAATGATTCTTAACACAGATTGAGTAATTAGTACAACTCAGATCATTGTGTTGACAGAAGCGTATAAAAGAACATGGAAATGTCCTTCCACAGGGACGACTCGGCCATTCTTCTGCTTTCAATCTCGCAGACCGGAAGTTGAGGAGCGGCCTTAATCAAACATGGAAGTGATGCGTGCATTGAGCCCATTAGGAACGAAGCGGAATTCATTCAAGATAGTCATTCTCAGAGCAAAGATCTTTAACCCTTGGAGCGCCATAGGCATCTATAGTTGCCCAATGATGCAAGATATGAGCTCTTTTAAACAAGTTGACACATGATAGGTTTTCAACAGCTCAGGATAATTACATTTTTAATTTCTTGAAAATTTATTCAGCGTTCAAAGGGTTAAACCTGTGGAAATATGACAGGGGTCATCACCATCGCTGAGTGCAGTAAATGGACTGTTAGCTAACGGTTGCTGCTCTACAGATGCGAGCTTGGGGTCATTCTAACTTTTGCAACTGATTCACTACAAGTCCAGTAAAACTATGATGGTGACTGCATGTCTTACTTCTGTGAATGTAACGTCCATGCTTGCTTAGCCAGCAGTAGTTACCTTTTCATACTCATAGTGTAGTGTAATGGCAGGCTTCTTATTCAGTCATCTGTATTTAGAGGCTTGCCAGTTGCTGGGGGATTATGACTGCTCTCCGTTGACTTGGTGGCTCTGTTCACTGGCCAAATTGATCAAAGCACATTTCATAGAGGGGATGCCCATTCAGAACGGCCCGTTTTTTTCCAGAGGGTTTGAAATGACAGGGATCAAATTTCCCAGAAATCATGAATGTTTTTTGTGAAATAGATTATAAACTTCCCTTTGGGACATCCATGAATATCAACAATTGAGAACTTAATTTAAAAATAATCCATAATAGATTCCCTCTGAATGATCACCCATGACCTGTTTACCTGGGGTTAAGATATGAGGTGACACACAGGTCTATTTCCTTTCGCTATCCATGACCATAGTTCAGACTAAAGAATATACAGTCGCACTGATACAATATAAACCTTTTGAAATGTGGAAATGGCTGCAATTAAATAGCTGAAAAGTTTTATTGTCCATTTAAAAAACAACCCCAATTCCGAAATAGTTGGGACGAAGTGTATGTTGCGAATAAAATCAAAAAGCAATGACTTTCAGTACACATGAGCCAAAATTTTATTTACTAATGAACATAAATACCATTTCAAATGTTGAAACTGAGACATTTTACATATTTATGCACAGTTGCATCTTCTTAAAAGCACCATGAATGCTGAAAGGTATATAAAGGTTTTAGAGCAACAAATGCTCCCCTCCAGATGACCTCTATTTAAGGGGAGGACTTGTGTATTTCAGCAGGGCAATGCAAAACCACATACTGCAGCTAATGGCTTTGCTGTTGAAGAGTCCGTGTGCTGAACTGGCCTGCCTGCAGTCCTGATCTTTCACCGACTGAGAACATTTGGTGCATAATTAAACGAAAAGTCCGTCAAAGGAGACCCAAAACTCTCCAGCAGCTGTTAGCCAGTATTAAATAAGAGCGGGATCAAATTCCAATGGTTAAACTCAAAAAACTTGTCTCCCCAATGCCCAGACGCCTCCACACTGTGTTAAAAAGAAGAGTAGATGCTACACCATGGTACACAGGCCCCTGTCCTAACCTTTTTGAGACATGTAGCAGCCGTCAAATTCGAAATGAGCTCCTTTTGTGGATAAAATTGTTAAATTTCTCAGTTTCAACATTTGCTATGTAATCTCTGTTCTGTTGAGAATAAAATACTGGCTGGTTGATTTTGAAAGTCATTGCGTTTTGATTTTATTCACAATTTACACTTTGCCCCCACTATTTCGGAATTGGGGTAGAAATAGGGCAATTAAAGAGTTGCAGGCAATAAGCACAATTAAATATGTGTTAGAAAGAGAGGACCTATTTTGACCATTTTGAATACTTGATAGTGTGCGGAGAATAGTTAAAATGCTAAAGGAAACTCCAAAAAATACAGTTAGAGAATTGCAGACTATAATTATGTCTTGGGATCAGATGGTAACCATAATTAAAATCAGACACCATCAACAAAATACAAGATGCTTCGGAGGGTTGCCAAGAAAAAAATTCATTATCATGAAAAAAGAAACTGATATGTCTACAGTTTGCCAAACGGTGATGAAATTTCTAGTGGGACTGGGGTCTATAGTCAGGGGACAGAAAAACAGAGCTCTTTGACAATAAACAACAGAGGTGGATTTGGCATTAAAAAGTAGCTATTTACTAAAGAACCCCATCCCCATTCTGGTGGAGGATATTTGATGTTGTGGGGCTGCTTTTCTTCCAGAGACCTTGTTGGAAATAATTAATTCCCTCAAGTACCAGCTGATACCAAATGAAAAACTGACTGCCTCAGCACTGAATGGCTCAGACGTGGCGGAATGTAGGTTTTGCCTTGTCCATCCTTGTCCCCTGACCTAAACCCTACAAGAAGATCTCAGCCAAAATAAAGACTTCACATTGATTTAGAGGTCGATAAGTTGAACATACAAGAAATGAGGTTTTAAATAATGATTTTATTTAATTCTGTTCTCATTAAAGATAGTGTATCATAAAAAAAATGTCCATAATGTAACCAGTTTCAGTGGAAATGTCCAAGAGTAAAAATGGTAAGTTAAAACTTGAATAAGAGCAGCGCGCAAGCGATTATGTATGGTTTGGGCAGTCACACGATCTCTAAACAATTCATTCCTAGTGGATGTTGCAGTGACAAATCGATTATGCAAATGACGTAAGACCATTTGTCGGTCTTCTGCTTTTGACGTCACTCGTGGGCTACTAGAACGAGGGCGGTCAGCTGTGGTGCCAGTTTATTGGAGACGAGTGCGAAGATCATGGATAGTACGTCGACTGCATCCCATAACCCTTGCAATGTCATTGACGGACATTGCCGTATTCAGCATGCCAATGGCACGTTCACGCTGAATGTTTGACAGCCAAGGCATTGAAAATCAGCGAATAATTAACTGTAAAAACTTGTTTTTCCGAGATGTCACTCTAACGTGCTAATGTGAGTTCAGCTGCACATCTCTCATGTGGTCACGTGACTAGGAACACGAGAAAATATGGTTTTAGCTTAAAGTACGTTCGCACGTGCTACGTGCCTGTGCACGTCGCAGTTGATGCGTGTCATGATGTCTTTGACAACGCATTTACCCCTACTGATAATAAAAACTCAAAAAAAGTTTCAAGAAAATATTTACAAATTTATGAGTGTGAAGTTTCTTTTTTGACTCAGTATAGTTTAAGCAGAGAATAAATAAAACATGGATACTTTGAATTTTCTGTATCAGGGAAGATTCCTCACTGATCCCTTGCCATGTCCTCTTCAGCCTCATTACAAACTATAGAGGACTCAGAGTTGTTATCCTGGCAAAGGGAGGCTGCACAATGTTATGGTTCTGTGTTTTGCTGCCATGATTCTGTGTTTTCTGCCATGTCTTTTCTTTATTCATTTTGCTCATTATACTTCCAGGTTTTTCTGTTCATGCCATTTCTGAACTCATTACACTTGTCACCCCTGTCTTTGATCAGTTTGGTTCAGTCCATTCTCCCAGTCTGTGTGCTTACATGCTTCGGATGATTTCAGTGGTTTCTGGTGTTTCATATTATTACTTCAATTCTTGTTTACTTCCTTCGCCTTGCTTTCCTTGATTACTAATAATACTAACATTTATATTTTGTATCATAGTTTACTGACCTTACTAATCCACGTACATATTACTTACTAACTAACGAGCACTTGGGTTAATTTGTAAAGTTGCACCGCTACAAGTGACTTCTAATCCAATCTCAGCAATCGCCCTGTTCTAGTCTCCGCCTCTTGCTTTGCTTTCTCTGCCTCTCCCTGCATTTCCACGATGATCTCTCGCACGTAATTAATTGCTATCCTGCACTCTTTGTCTGTGCACTTAGAACTCCTTGACCGGAGCTGTTTATCTATCATAGGTGGTCTGCATGGATCCTGTCCGTGTCTTGGCTTTTGCCAATTATTTGTGGTTAAGGACCTTCCCCATGTGTGCTTCCCTTTGTAATTAGTTCTTTTCAAATTCACCAGTTCCTGCACAGCATGTGACTTCCCACTTGTCTATTTAAAGTGGACATGAAACAGCCCAGTTTTTGCGAGTTTTGTAAAGACTTAAGTGTGTTGGAACTTATTTGAGAAAAAATTTGACAAAAAAAACGATTACACGTTAAAATAAAATAGATTTATGTTTGGAACTGATGTAAACTTTCATTCTGGCTCGCCACCATATTGCTGTCGCACCTCTGGTGACGTCACGAAGTTGGTTGGTTGGAGATTCGAGATAGTCACAGGCGTACGTTTCACCGAGTTAAACATGTCAGAAGACGAGGCTGAGCGGTATTTTGAGGGAATCCAAAGAAACCCAACGGCTTATGCCTTCGAGCCAGTGAGGAGGAGAGAAATGATGGACAATATTTCATCTGAGGAGCAGCCGTCGGTTCCTTCTGGTGTGGAGGGGGTGGGTAACAAAACCTGGTGTCTGTGTGGTCACTGCACTGAAATGCCGACCACAAGCGAGTCCATCTGCTGTCGGGAGGTGAACGTGGATCACTTGCTCGGGGATATGCAGTGCATAACCATGTCCTGCACCTACCAGATGCTCTGCTGTGAGAGGGAGGTATTTGAAATGTCCATGCTCTCCCTCCGCGAAGTCCGTGCGGACACTCTGGAGCGGCCCATCAGCAGCAGGTATTTTAACCTTACCTAACGATAGCTACTTAGCATGTAGGCTAAAATGAGGCAGACTAACGTTTGAAACTTCGGTATGGATGAAAAAGTCTACTTTCGCTTAGTCACTAATACAAGTCGCTGTTAGGCTGATAAAAGCACTTAATCAGTTTGGAAGCTAGTGCATAAAGTATATAAAGTTGACTTTGACTAGTCCGGCTAGTTAGCATGCTTATGATATCGTCAATTTGTTACCTAGCTGTAGCAGGCTGAGATGGGCACTATTTTGAGTTGCCACTTGCCAGTTAGTTTCAGAGAAAGGATGGACTCATATTAATACAATGTTTTCTTTTCTCAGGAATGTTCCCAGGACAAGCCCTGACTGCTTTCCTTCCTCATGGACCACAGTGAAGCAGTATCGTTTCATACAAATATTTTGGAATAATAAAAGTTTTTACAAATGAAGGTGTTGTGGATATTGTGAAAACCTTTTGCACTTAAGATGCTGAATTTTATTTTTCTTTGTGCAACATCACTGCCAGACTTTAACAGTTATCACTATAGTTTGTATGAATCGTGCACAGCTTGCGTTATTGACAGCAAACTGTTAACAGTAATGAAAGATATGTGAGGTGTAGTGCACCTTATTCAAGCTGATGGGTATTTCTGTCAAAATAAGAGCGCTAGCTAACGTTAGAACAAAAAGGTGTACCGTAATCTTAAATCGACCGACTGAAAATACTTTGGACAGTAGCTGTCATTACGTTAATGACCTGGTGCAAAAATAAAGGCCTGCAGCGAATGCCCGGGGTCCGAGTCGGTTTTGCACATTAAACGCCCGGGCGATGAATTGGTGAAATATGGTAGCTGTGATTTTTTTAAATTTTTTTCTTTTCTTTAATTTAACCACATTTTTTGAACGGAGCTCCAATACCAGTTACTGCTATGAGTGGATTATCACTTCCTACTTGAGGGGGAAAAGCCCAAATGAAAATGGACGGAGACTGTAAGGTGAAGAAAATGTTTGATTTCTCTAGAGATGCCAGTGAATATTAGAGTCTCTGTGCTGCCAAAGTAAGAAAGCTGAGCTGTTGAACTTGTTCATGGTTGTAGAGGGGTGCACATATCGTGATGAACGGATACGGATGTGATGAGATTATTTTGTTGCTAAGTTGTTAACGACTAGATTGCTGAGCTTTGACTGGAAAACAGTACCACAGCCCTGATGTTATAAAGACGTTTATATTCTCGAAGATAGTGGTGATTTTATTGTCTGGTCATCTCAACCTTGCAGGTCGTACCTCTCTCTGCTCGGCCAGATGGGCGCGCCGTTGCGCCCTTTCATTACGGAGCACATCTACTTTTTTTTTTAGTTGACTGGGTCGGACGGTCTGTACACCCGACCTCATAAGAGGAAAAGTCGAACACAGAGGGAGCAGCTTCGGACTTGAGTTTGTTGGATCATCGAACCACCAGGTTGCTGGACTCAAAAAACCTCTCCTCCACATAGTCCTCTTCAACAAAATGCTCACTACAAACCCTAGCTTCACGGCTAACTGGAGGATTCTCTCGTTTCAGTGCAGCTAGCCAACGACGAAGAACCACCTGCCTCAGAAGAGGCAAAGCATGAAAGTGGACAATCTCTCCTTGATTTTTAGCCGTATAAAATTCGTTGCTGCTATCCAGGGGCGATGCAAAAGTGACCCCCCTTGCATCGTTTTTTAGTTTGAGGTTCCTTATTCTCCATCGAGTCAGTGCTGTCATAAGTTTCTCCAATGCAAGCTAATAAAGGAGTTCCAAGCCAACCAACCACGTGACGTCATATTCTATGCGCCACAAGATGGCGCCACACTGGTTTGAAAAATGTAATTTAGATTGCTTTTTATTTTAATCCAGGTTCACTGACCGTGTTGAAACTGTAATTAATTTTTAGAGTGGGAACCCAACTTATAAAATATGTTAACTGCTTCTGGTGTTTCATGTCCGCTTTAAAGTCTTCACTGCAGTTTGATTCCCGTCAGAACGTTGATCAATATTCACTTGTGCAGAGCTCCTTGTATGCCTTTAGTTTATTGCTTCTCCTTCGACTATTTTTGTACAACCTTGAGGTTGCCTTGCCCTTACCATTCTTGTTTTGTCTATTTGGATTTTGTCCTATTTTTGTACGACTACGATTCCTGTTTTTGATGCCCTTTGTATGACCCACCCTTCTGGATTCTGACTACGATTTTGGTTTATGTACCGTTGCACATCTGCTTCTCTGGTTCTGACCCCTGCCTGTTATTTTGACTTCGCTTTTTGGATACTGTGTTTTGCTTGGCAATTCCTGTGTCTTCTGGTCCCGACCTATGCAATTTGCAATGAAGGCTTACGATTTTTAATATTTCTGTTCTTGCGAGTGGTTCCTGAATTCACCGTCACACAAAAAGTATTAAAATGGACCCTATATTTGATTGATGATTATAGTTGTGGTCCGTATTTTGGAATTGCAGGGTAGCGTGAGGAGGTATACATCCCAGCGGGCACACAACGTTGTAACAACGTTGTAAGGAGGTTGTGTGACAACGTTGTGGTTCAGTCTCATAATGGTCATTTTTGCAACATCTAAAAGATGTTTTAAAACAATGTTGTGATAAGACGTCTTTTGGATGTTGCAAAATAACTACTTTAAGACCAGATGAAAGTTGAATTTGTAATCCCTTTCAAAAAAGATCTCCACTAAAACACTGGTGTGCAACGGAATTGACATTTTATTAATCAAATAATGATGAGGTACAGAATTTGATGAATTATCAAAGATTTATTGTTCATCTTCCAGTTGTGCTTGCCGCACATTTTCCAGCATTTAGGCCTGCATGGCCTTCCATTTTGTGAGGGCATGCTTGACATAGTCCCCGACTGCGGGTGAAACATCAGTGTCTGTGCTACCCGGAAATCTGTCTAACACTGCATCTGGAAAGGAAGACATATCAGAATGTTATTTCTTGATGCAAGAATATAAATGAAATATTAAACTTTCATTTCAATACTTGATAAAACATAATTTCAAAACAACTCCATATACACTGAACAAAAATACAAACGCACTACTAGATGTTTTGTGAATTTTATTACATATGGGATAATGTGAACCTCAGCAAATTTTACGACATGATGAAGACATCTATACTGATCATACTGATGTCCGTTACACCTTTATACACGCACAATCAAAAGTTTGGCAACAGTTTCAACAGGGCAGGGGTGGATACCATAAATTTCACAGTTTAGTATTGCGTATTTCCGCCACGCGCATCTCTCAACGTAACACATCTCCAACGCATGGAGTTTACCAGAGTGTCTATGGTGGCCTGTGGGATGTTATTCCACTCCTCCTGGAGCGCTATCCGGAGTTGCCGGACATTACCTGGGACTGGAACACGGTCCCAGATACGCCGATCCAGAGCATCCCAAACGTGTTCTATGGGCGACATGTCGGGCGAATATGCGGGCCAGTCCAGCACCTGAACGTTCTGAGCTGTGAGGAACTGGGTGCAGACCCTAGCGACATGAGGATGGGCGTCATCATGCTGGAACGTGACATTATGCTGTTGGACAAACGGTACTACAGTTGGTGCGAGGATCTCATCATGGTACCTTTGGGCGTTCAAGTTGCCATCGATGAAATGCAATGTCTCTGTCTGTGTGCAATCCCTGCCCACACTAAGACACTGCCTCCGCAATGGGCGACTCTCTGGGCGACATTTGTGTCAGCAAACCGTTCACCGACACGGCGCCACACACGACGTCTCTCATCCGCGTGATACAAGTTGAATCTTGATTCATCTGTGAACAGCACATTTCTCCATCCTGCCAAGGGCCACCGGAAGTGTGAGTTAGGCCATGCGAGACGATTCCAGCGGTGTACGTCTGTGAGGTCCAGCCCACGGTGAGGGCGTCGAGCATGCAATTCTGCTTCTCGGAGGCGGTTGTGAACTGTTTGAGCAGAGATTTGTCTATTGTTCAGACCGACTGTCTCATCAGCCGTGCGTGTCGCTGGCCATCAAACACTTATTTGGAACATCCCACAGGTGAACTGGATAATTGGGAACAGGTGGGTGCCATGATTCGGTATAAAAGCAGCTTCCCTGAAATGCTCAGTCATTCACAAACAAGGATGGGGCGAGGGTCACCATTTAGTGAATAATTGCGTGAGCTGATTGTCGAACAGTTTAAAAACAACATTCCTCAATGAGCTATTGCAAGAAATTTAGGGATTTCATCATCTACGGTCCGTAATATCGTCAAAAGGTTCAGAGAATCTGGAGAAATCACTGCTTGTAAGCGACAAGGCCGAAAACCAACATTGAATGCCCGTGACCTTCGATCCCTCCGGCGGTACTGCATCAAAAACTGACATCAGTGTGTAAAGGACATCACCACATGGGCTCAGGAACACTTCAGAAAACCACTGTTAGTAACTACAGTTCGTCGCTACATCTGCAAGTGCAAGTTAAAACTCTACAATGCAAAGCGAAAGCCATTTATCAACAGCACCCAGAAACGCCGCCGGCTTCGCTGGGCCCAAGCTCATCTAATATGGACAGATGCAAAGTGGAAAAGTGTTCTGTGGTGTGGCGAGTCCACATTTCAAATCGTTTTTGGAAACTGTGGACGTCATGTCCTGCGGACCAAAGAGGAAAAGAACCATCCGGACTGTTATAGGCGCAAAGTTCAAAAGCCAGCATCTGTGATGGTATAGGGGTGTATTTGTGCCCAAGGCATGGGCAACTTACACATATGTGAAGGCACCATTAATGCTGAAAGGTACATACAGGTTTTGGAGCAACATGTGTTGCCATCCAAGCAACGTCTTTTTCATGGACGCCCCTGCTTATTTCAGCAAGACAATGCCAAACCACATTCTGCACGTGTTACAACAGCATGGCTACGTAGTAAAAGAGTGCGGGTACTAGACTGGCCTGCCTGTAGTCCAGACCTGTCTCCCATTGAAAATTTGTGGCGCATTATGAAGCGTTAAATACGACAGCGGAGACCCCGGACTGTTGAACAACTTAAGCTGTACATCAAGCAAGAATGGGAAAGAGTTCCACCTGAAAAGCTTCAAAAATTGGTCAGCTCAGTTCCCAAACGTTTACGGAGTGTCGTTAAAAGGAAAGGCGATGTAACACAGAAGTAAAAAGGCCCCTGTGCCAACTTTTTTGCAATGTGTTGCTGCCTTTAAATTCTAAGTTAATGATTATTTGCAAAAAAAAATAAGTTTCTCAATTTGAATATTAAACATCTTGTCTTTGCAGCGTATTCAATTGAATATAGGTTGAAAAGGAATTGCAAATCATGTATTCTGTTTTTATCTACGATTTACCAAACGTGCCAACTTCACTGGTTTTGGGTTTTGTATAAAAAGGATGTAAAGTATCTACACTTTTACAGAAGTGTTATTCATTTTATGTCTCATGCAAAAACTTGATGAGCAACATCTCTTTACAAATGCTCCAAGTTGAATTATGCATCATAAATCTTTGGAAATATATTCGGTACAGTAAAACTCACCAAAACAGTCCTCGTATGAAATGGAAACTCGCTCATATCGGACAACAGCTCAAGTCCCGATTTTTCTGAGGCGTTTTTCCATTAAGTAAACATAGAATATAGGATTTTACATTCTGTATTTTTGCTTACATTGGACAAAATGTCCAGTCTCGCCACAATCCATTTCCATTTAAAAGCACTCATGTATATTAGACAAGCTGGTTTGCACCATGCACATGCACAGTTGCAACAGAGCAGTGAAATGAAGTTCGGCTTTCCTATTCACAGAAACTGAAACTGGCGCTGTTTCATTTACATATTTTCATTTTTTAGTCTTCTTCATTGACCCCAGACAGACAGATAGACTAAATGAGGACAACAAGTAGGTATGTGCACTTCAGAATGAAGTTCTTCATACACAAAGTATCTATATATTATTACTGAGTTGGCAATTTGTGCAATTTCACAAAATCTCCCCCACCATTAATAATGAATCGGTTTTCCGCATACACCAGTTTTACTGGGTGACAAAGACGATATGCCAGGTTTCAAACTTTTTTTATGAAGTGAACACTGCATTTTGAAGCTGTTTTTGGAAAGTAAAACTGGCTAATTCAGTCTGCTGTGCGTAGCACGGGTATCAGCTAGTACATATAAATTTGCACATGTATATAACGAATATGATCTGTGATACGCATATTGTGGCTATAGTCTGTTTGATGCGTGTAACGGATTTTGACCGTTTTATTCATAAGGCAGATATTGGTTATAACGGACAAGATGAGCTGGTCCAATTAAATCTGTTTTCATGACAGTTACTGAACATTCAATTACTGTATTAGAATAGGTAATGTAATATTAACTTGTTTATGTACTATTAAACTTTCTACACTTACAAGAGCTACGCGGAAGGATTTGTCTCCTCTTAACTGCTCCTCAAGATCATCCATTTCTTCCAGTGTTTCGCAGGTCATTGCTACGACTTCTTGATCTGCTTTTTCAGTTGCCTCTTTTTCTTCGAGTAGTTTATCAAGTTTTCTGTTTATTTCAACCACCATCATCATCATCATTTTCTTCTGGAATCCTTAAAGAAAATGAATTTAATGCTTAATCTTGTTCATGCATATAACAATATACAACGTAGATAAAACCATACACAAAGAGAGACTGACTTTAGTCACTGAACACACAATAAATGCAGTCTGAAATGTATGTTCACTCTTAGTTTTAATGACTTTTCATGGATTCTCAGATACCTTCTATACCACTACATGTTTATCTAATGTGGTGCCTCATATTTTTTAGTATTCCACAAGATATAACCATCTTTTCCTTGATGCATTTAATGCCAACAGCACCTTGCCATCCCGTGTGGCTTAGTGTTTAGTCAGTTAATAAAAAGTTAGGTTGAGGAGAATGTACCTCTTTCTTTCGCAAGGAAATTTCTAAAAAAGAAATTGTATGATGTGTACCTGCCAATTAAGACAGCTATAATATGATAATTACTCATGTAAAATGCAGTAAAATCAGTATGTATTAGGCTTTACAAGTTATTCTAGATAAGGGGAATCTTACCCCATCCAGAAGGACATCTTACCCCAGGGATAGTGTTATGGCCCCAATTTGTTATTAGATTTACAACGCAACAGCAACAGCAACAGATGACAGATACAGTTTTTAAAAACACATTTAATTAAACAAAGACAATAACAACTAACTAACCTAAAGACCAAGATTGATTATAACAAAAACAAAAAGAAATATTTACTGTCCCTTTTTGTGGGGTGGCTTGGTGATGTCCTGGATAACGAAAATGCTCAAACACAGGCAAAGAAATCCACAAAAGAAACGTCACAGGTCTTGAACAGAATGGCAGGTCTGGTCATCTTCTTGCAATTTCTCCGACTACTTTACTGTCTCAATTCTTTTCCTTATATACTCTTTTGCAGACCCCACCCACATTTAGACCTCTTTTTTTTTACTTTCTGAGACTTGCCCCAGACATGTCCAGGACATGTCTAAACATGACTCCAGTCTGAGCTTAACAAAAAAAGGTAAATACTGCCATCTAGTGGCCTATATTCGCATTACATAGGGTAAGATGACCTTTAAAAAAAAAAAAAAAAAAAATCATAACAATTACACATTTAAAAAATGTTTCTAAACTAACTATGTCATAAATCTTTTGAGATGTGGTAGCCAACTTTACATCGTATCCATTCAAGCAAAAAAAAAAAAAAAATTAATGTTGTTTGCCTTCAGTTATGAACATTCCTGCTTAAGGGAGTCATCTGACCCCGCTCTACCCTACTGCACTCGTTTCATAACTTTTATGTGGTATCACCAAGTGAATAAGGTTCTGTTTATCACACGACAGAACAGCATAAATCAATTGAAGACAAACGTAATTTCTGTCAGCGCCTTAATGGAAACGTAAGTTAATTCGCAAGCATCCTGCATTGCGCTTACTCCATTGCACTTACACTTGGTATTCAGTTTAGCTACATATTAATAGTGTAACGAAACGCAGAGAGGGTTTTTAGTGCTATAGCTGGGGGATAAGTTCAATCTACTTTAACGTTATCTATACATAATAACGTGTACCTTCTTACTAGTTCTTCAGCTCCAGCAACGTTAACGTAAGGTGGTCTAACCTCATTCGAAAATTCCATAAAATGTTAAGAAAGTGCTCGCGCTGTTGTGGTTGTCATGACATCAGGAGTGTTTGACATTCTGGCAGTATTCCATTCGCTCACGCTCGAAGACTGAGCGGGAGACCGTTCGTTCTGAGCCCACCGCTGTGGTCGACTGCAAATCGGAGTGAAAAAAAAAATCCCATTCTGAAGTGCTTCTAAATGAATATAGCGGAAAATATGCACATCAAATATAGACTCTCAAACGTATAAATTACTCCCACTAGCGCTTCGTTATGATCATCAATTACGAGGCCCGTAAAACGGCTGGAAGTGGGTCCCACTTGGGTCTATTCAAATCAATGGGACGATTAAAACGTAAGCTAGCATGCTACCGCTTTTTGGCCATTAAATATGTAACAAGTGACACTTACCGTAGAGGCTTCAATTTCGTAATAGCGAAAAGCATTATCATGATATAGCTATTCATCCCATTGACTTGGATAGATCGATCATCAGGCGCCAACTAAAAGCTAACGCAATTTTCCCCATCTTCCAAATAAGACGACACTGACAATCATAGAATAAATAAGAACTCAAATTCGTGAGCCTGAGATATCGATTTTGTAAAAATCGACAAGAACTTTTCATTTATTTCTCGTCGAAGGCTCGGAATAAACGGAAATTAACGTTACCATGTAGAGAGCTAGCTGCTCGCTTTTCATAAATTTGATATCTCGGGGTGGAGATACAGTAACAGCATATAGCACCAACGTTTACATTCCCAAAAATTCTTGATTACCCCGTGATAAACACAGTAAAGTTTAGTCAACTTTAAATGTAGTTTAAATAAAACTTTTTTTTATTTTATATTTTTCCCCACTCACCTGCTCGCAACAGTCCTCACTGGCGAAAGCTTTTCGAAGATACGATAGAGGTGGCTCGAGCCCAATGGTAGAAATAGTGTTTGACTCCCTCTAGCGGTAAAGATCAACACCCGAGAAATCTCAAGTTCGCAGTTCTGTTTTGAGATTAAATATGAGTGTGAATCTGTGCGTGTGTCTTTCCAAGATCAGCAACTAATTTTCTCTATCAAGGAAACTGAAAGAAAAAAAAAATGGTTGAAAAAATTATTGTCACCATTACATCACAACCAAAGGGAGACGTGCTTACAACGTTGCCACGGAAACCTTTTTTCGACGTCGTGGCACAACGTCTCCATGAGGTCTTAAAGGCGTTAAGTTCCACTCACAACCTCCTTCTATTCTGCAACTCGCAAAAGACGTCCTTAAGACGTTGTGTGCCCGCTGGGATATGTTTAAGGTTTTTCGGTCAGCCTTTTCTTAATTCGTTTTTGATTGTAAAGGCATAGCTTATGATAGCTGGCATTCCAGATCATTTGGCTTGCTTGACTGTCAAAATGTTAGCTAATATACGACTTAATGACTTATTAAATGCCTACGTTTGTAAAATTCGCTGTATGTTTATTTTTCACTTTACCTAGCTATGTCTACTCTCAGATATTACGTAGTGGTCTGTGGGTTGGATTGTTCAGTCACTGAGGAAGCTAGCTAATTGTACCAAGGTTGTAGCTACAGCGAGGCGAGATTGAGGGTTTGCTAGCTAGGCGAGTTGTGTTTGACCTGAAGCCATAATTTATTTTTGTGTCACGAACATAGCTTGGTTTTATCCAGGCTAGAACGCTTAGCAATGGTGTCTGATAAGGAGCTTGAGGTTTGCCCCGCCAGCTTATGCAAAGAAAGTCTGGCTAAATGTAACTTGCTTCGCAGTAGATGGCTAGCTAGCTAGTAAATTAAGATATTGCAAATGCATGCTGGCTAATGACCACCATTACCTGGCATTTCTTTTTGATTACTGCAGCTGCTGCAACTTGGGTTTTCAACAGATACCGTGGCATTCTGTCCGGGGAAGCCAGTGAAAGACCAGTTACCATCGCCAACTCAGCGCTTTCTTCTCCAGAAGCAGTATTCCCAAAAACACTAAAATGCAGTTTTCCGTCAAGGCACCGATTATCAACTAAATTAATATCATACCTGCACAGGGTTGATTAAGGTGTACCCTTGAACCAAAAAAAAATTGTATCTGTGCTGTTCTGAATATAAAACGATATTTCTTCTAGGGAAGTCCCCTTTGAAAAAGTGGGTTCGTCTTATTTTCGGGGACTCATCTTTTTAGTCAAAATCAGTGATTCTGCGTATTTTAGTCTATAGTCAATATACGTTGACAATAGACGACGCCAAACTACAGCCTGCCTTGTTTTATATAGGTTTTTCTCAAGGTTTCATCAGTATTTTCTTATATATATTCGTAAATAAAACAAGTTGAAAACCCCATTTCCCCAAAAATTTGTCTTGAGAAAAGGGGGTCATCTTACATCCAAAATCCTCTCATATTCGGAACAACATGGTGATAATGATTTTTATTGCATACTTGGTAAATGTGTAATTGATGTACCTTGTAACACATACAACAGAGATACTGCAAAAATGAAAAGCAAAATGATGTTTTATTACCCTTTATGTATTAGAAATGTCGATCTAGAGTAAATCTTATTTTGCTCATGTGATTTTTTTTTTTATAGTCAGGTATCGTTGGTGGGACATACTGAAATTAATGCCCCATCAAGGAAATTGAACACCCATGGGTTTTTCACATCCAGACATCTAACAGCAGTGAATGAATGAAATCGTAACAATAATATTGTTGATAAAATCTATGAGTAAGCTAAGCAAGCCCAACTGGGTGGCACGCGTAAACTGAGGTGTCCCAGCCTGAGACTTAAGAAGTCTGGCCACCTTATTTATAAAATTCATCCCAGGTGTACTCAATGAATCTCCAGGACTTGTGAAATAAAGTTTACATCATAGCCCATTACAGCACCCTTGGTTCCAAATATGTCCCTGCTGCCGCTTACATGAGCATACAACAGATTTGGCATGGGCCCTGTGCTTATGTAAAAAGGGAGTAACTCAAGTCATTACCAGACAAAGATGAATGAAAATGAAAAACTTCAATAAAACCAATTTTATTTGGGAAAAAAAAAGTTCTTTGTTAGGTCACTGCTGCAGAGCCAGCTGATGCACTTGTAGTGCTCAATTCTACAGCCTCAGGTACAAATTCTGTGCAGTCAACACTACAGAACTAACTATCCCAAATCTGCATATTTGCAAAAGTACCAACTTCACAGTCAAATGTTTCTGGATCACTGCCTAACAAGGACAACTGCAATAGCAACAATAATTGGCCTTTGACCACAGCTGCTTACAGCGAAGATTAGTGATGGCTTGTCAAGCACTGAACGGACTTTCCAAAAAGGGGTCCTGAGTGGATAAGATGTGACATCATGGGTACATCTCAATTCTCTTAAATAGCATCCATGCTTCCCTCACTAGTCTTCTCCTAGCGTCTCAGTCCTTCCCACCATGGAGAGATACAAGGAAACTATGCGATGAGGGAAGACTCAAGGAATCCTTTCCTCTGAAGAATCACATGAATCCACATCCATTTCTGATGATGGCACACAGCTGGATCTGCTGCCAGTGTCTGTCATTACAGACTGACCGCACGGTTTTTAGCTGAAGTCTTCCAGGAAGGCTGCCCTTATGAATACTCACTCATGGCTTCTTAGAGCTCTCTCCTCGCAGCAGAACTGAGAGCTTTGAAATGGCCTGCAAGATGGCTGATACATGAAAACTTCTGCTTCAAGTGAAGAGCAAGGAAGTATCAAATAAGAATTAAGATATACCCCATGGCCTCCAGTTCTTAGATCCTTTCCAAAGGTGAGCAAGTGCACCTGATGAAATAACAAAAAAGGCAAAGCAATTTATGTCTAGAATGTCATACAATCAAACTAAAACTCCTTTAATAAGAAATATGTCACAAAGACAGTATGAAAACCCAAGGATAAAAGAGTAATAGTATATGAGTAGTTGGAGTACTATCCGAAGGAATCTTTCTTACAAGGTGACAGTGCAAAGGACCACTAAACACTAATTAACCACCTTGGTAAATTTGCGAAGATCGAAGCAAGTAGCACCAATAAGTCATAATTAAGCAGCTAAAGGTTGTCACTGTGTCTTCATGACATTACAAAAGAAGTTGAACAAATTGATCCCTTACATCTACACAGGGGGCGGTTTTAGGAATTCTGAGGCCCTGGGCAAAGAACAATTTTGAGGCCGTACCCCCCACCCCACCCCCCAACTCAAACCCATACATCTGTTAATAATGAGAAAATCGATCATATGCAAGGAAAAACTTTTTTTTTTATTTAATATTGGTATATTGGTTCACTTTTGTCATATTGGTAAAAAATTGACTCTTTATTTTATCATTGTTAGGTCAGTACTGTAAAATTAGAGAAAACATTTTTGGCAACACTAATACATATGTACAAATTTCAGCAGCACATTTATAGTAAAATAAACTTTGATCAGACACAAGCTTGTTGTACATTTCTTTGCTCTTAACTCAGATATCAAATGAGGTGACATTATTCTTGCCAACAAGTTTTACAAAATGTCACAACACAAAACATGTTGCAAAATATGATAACAGAATGGAAGCACATTTGTGTGAAGGCAAAGAAAATTGGTCAAGAAAATTGGAAAATATATCAATAGATTTGACTAACTTAATATCAGATATTGCAATAATGAAAACACATCATATTGAGAGTAACACGCAAGCTTATTACTTATTTTTAGTTCATAACTCAAACAAGATTAACATACATGTATGAGAGAAAACTACTACACATTAAACTGCATACAACTTATATATATACACCTCGAGTGACCAAGTGATTTTTTTTTTTTTTTTTAAATTTGGCATCTCCAATCCCACCCTAATCTGGAATGCCCAATTGGGGAACTATGTACAAAGCTTGCTCGTATGCAACCCCTTGCTGCCAACTCAGGATAGTGAGACAGTTCACGGCTCTCCTCCGAAGCATGTGCCTGTCTGCCACTGATTCTTATACACTCATCGGTTGAATCTTCGCAAGTTCAGAACTAGGGCGGAGGATACCCGGACATGAACCAACCCGGAGTCTTCCTGACGAGCGCCCGTCTGGCCAACAGGAGGCGCTGGAGCAACGAACAAAGCTGTTATTATTGTATACCCAAATCCGGCAGTCCCTTCCAAATTTGACACCCTGTAGCGCGATAGCCAATTGTGCGCTACTCTGAAAAAGCTGCCGACCCCTGCCGGTGGGTACGCCGGGGCTCGAACTCGCGACGTGGTGATCACCTCTGCACTGCAGAGCAGTGCCTTAACCGTGTGAGACACCCGGCAGCTGTAACCAAGGGATTTTAACATGGCAATCATACGAGAAGTCAGTTCTGTTTCAGAGAAATGTATCACAAAAATTTAAGCTAAATAATGGTACAATGAGAACCCTAAAACAAGAACCTTCAGGTAGCGTTTCCTTGGCTTAAAGGGGAAGTCCACCCAGGCACCCAGAGTCATAATAAGTAAGTTATGAATTTTTTAAATGGAGATTAATCGCACACACATTGGCAACGCTGTGATGTATCTTGTGAGCTCACCTTCCAATTTCTCTGTACATAAAGTTTCATAATTTTTCATTTTCTTTGTCACTGATGATGGTATTGATTTTTCTGATGCTGTGCTAATGGGAGGAGAGCTCATAAGATACATTGCAGAGGAACCAATTTTTGTTTGATCACAACTTCAAAAATTCATAAATTTCTTATTTTGAATTGTAATTTGCTCAAACTTTCCATAATCTGTTCCTCTCATTTTTGCGCTTCTATTCAAACAAACTTATCTGCTTGGGCCTCCCCTTGAAACATAAATATGAACAAACAGGTTTTGTTCAGACAAACTGAGCAGGTAAAAAGAAAAAAAAAGATTAAAACATAATGATTGTTGAAGTGTAAAAACAAAAGTAAAAAGCAACAGCCAAAACAGAAAAAGTTACCTCAACATCCTTCACAGAATATATTTAATTTTTTTTATTTCAACTTTCAGCAAAACCATATCCGGGGCCGTATTTTTTTTACCCAGCTGAGTACAGGACGGGCGGCATGCATCTGCTCGAAGAGTAGACTGAAACTGCTGCGCAGCTAATCGAGTGAAACAGGAGACTTCGCGCAAGAAAATTTGGCAGGAAATAAGATTCATTTAATAACGCACTCACCTGGGGGAAAAAATACGCATCGCGGGACCATCCCAAAATAAATTTCCCTTTTTGAAAATTCAAGTAACACGAAAGGAAATGCATTATTAAATGAAACTTATTTCCTGCGGTGGTAGCCATATGATAATTGACATAATTTCTTAAGGTAGTAAATGATAAGACGTGAAAAAATATGTAATATGGTCTTACAGGGACATGGAAAAAGTGTTTAATCAGGGATAGTCACTGCTCCAAAAGTTCTGCCCCAGGTGAATCCGTTTTCCGTTTTTTAACTCCATTGCAAACCCGTTTCCGTCCACAGTCATAACGGTAGCGACAACCTGTAATCTCAGTACAACACTGTCGTGAATGAGATTTGGCAGCTGCTGGCAGGGTATTTAAACCCCTCTGTGCAGATGTGTCCGCCAGTGGACACGGAGCTGCAGATTTCTGCACGCAGTTACAATATTCTATCACTAGATGGCCCACCTGGATCAGTAATTGAATTTTCACAAGCAAGCCAAGTTCGAACGCTGTTTATATTAAATGGACGAGTTCACCCAAATCCCTGGATGGATCAAGCCAACCTTGGTTTGACTTGAAGGGTTTTGCACATCCATACTACAGGGTGGCCCAAAAAAGTGTCCCTCCTTCCTCTCAGAACTCGAGGGTGGATGAGGAACTTGGAAATGAGCGGGCAGGATTGACTCATTATCCAGTGTATGAATTTTATTGCCTCAAAATAATCCCGGGTAAAACTCTGCATTTCCAGTCACTGTTCAAGAGTAGATATACAGGCTTTAAGAAAGCCCTGCTTATTGTGGATTAGCAATCACTGGTCTCTGGTGCGCCTTCCCTTTTCTCTGCTCATTGTGGCAGTATTGGTGTTGGCTCAGACAATCTTGTCACCGTTTGAGTTCCGTCCTGTGAACACCAATTTTCCGTCCATGTAACATTAGCAACAAGACCAAATTTTTAAATTACCTTTTTTTTTTTTACCAAAATGGCAGTGATCCGGGTTTAAAACTTCCTGGAACATTTGTTTTAATGCTATCAATGAAATAAACCACATATATACCATTAATTTATAATTTCATCCTGTTAAGTACAATGGGGCCTGTTGGTCACACTTTCTGTGAAATCTCATGTATATATGAGATTTATATGTATGAGTCATATATGTATATAAATATGTAATTTGCCACAGCTGTAGGGTGCTGGAAAAGCATGAAAATACACCTTGAAAATCCTTGAAAAGTGCTTGAATTTCACTTTGTAAAAGGTGTACGAAGCCTCTAGACAGCATGAGTGGTGTGTTTTTAGATTTGTTTTGTTTTTTGTTTTTCTGTTTAACTATGTTCCTTTTATTGCTTGCATCTTTACAAAACATCAAAATCTCAGTTAGTTGGGGGATTATCTTTTAAAATGACCGCTTTTAAAATCAATCTGTAAGTAATGTAAGGACAGATACAGTGATATGTGGACATAGGGGATACATTGTCAATTCGTAATAAAAAAGGGTGCAAACCCTGATAAAATCTATAGGCTACATTTTCCTTCTTAGTAAGTGACTGTGTCGACATCTCAGCAGCTATCAGGTGTGCTGCGCCAAGGTAAATTGCGACTCCCCCCCCCCAGTGGCACCAGCTGCCACTGAATCATAGTATTTTCATGAATCAAGATAAACAACAAAGGAATTAATGAATAATGGCTGTACCAGAAGTGCAAATAATTGTGGGGGACACTGTATGTCATATGCAGACTGTTTGCCAATAAAATCTTCCTGTAAACCTTATAGAATTGTTACCATCAGGCTTACTGGTGAAGTAATTACAGCTCTTTATATTTCAGTTTCAATGCCCATGGTAGGCCAACTACTATAACAGTATACTTAAGGAGAATTAATGGTTTCAACTGTTGCAGATATTGCTTTTGGGTGCATTGCTATATATTTTATGCACTAATTACAAACCTTTTGGTGTTACCTCGCTTTTCATCTCTAATACCACTTCATTTCAGTATAATCAAAATGGGCACTTTGTACCTGTATGAATCGCACATTCATTTTTATTTTATCACTGCCATTTTATTGCCTATTTATCTTTCCTATTGAGTGCAGCTGGTTTTCTATGGTAAGGAGTGGATCTTTGAATCCGGCCAGCATGCTATCATTGCTAAAAGCATGCCTGAATCTATCTATCTATCTTTGGTTGCAAAATGAAAAGCATTGATGAATGCAAAAAGGCCATTTCACAGTTACACTGCCAGGCTGTCGTTATTTAGAGTAGGCAGCACCTATTTTGAGTTTTGTGATGGGAATGATCAATAATGATCAAAGAAGCATTATTTGGACAGTTAGTAGATATAATCTCTGCACCATTAGTGAAAGCCTTCTTCCTCACTGGCCCAGTGACCTGTGCTTATAGAATTAATTGACCTCTAAAGGGGTCTGCATTTATGGCAACAGTATAAATGTTCCTTGGAAATTTACTTTGTTTTTCTATTTTTGTTGCTATACGACCACTCTCTATCCCATCTGGAGCAATATAACATGTGAATACCTATGTTAGTAACCTACCCGTAACCATACCTACCCGTCAAACATGTGTTTTGCTTCGCGGTGCTAATGGGAAACCAGGGCGGAATTACGGTGGGGTCACTGAGGACATGGCGATCCCATTGAGTTGCCACTACGATTTGACGGAGATGCCACGGCAATTATTGGCGGCAGTATTGCTGTGTTGGCGGCAGCGTTGAGGTGCCAGTGAGGTGCTACTGCGGGGATGGCGATATTACTGAGGTGCTACGGCAGTCGTGCTGCGGCAGCAGGTAGGCTCCGTGTCAGCTATAAATGAGAGATGGTTTTCTTTCGAAATTCGTTAATATTCGTAATATTTTGTCTGCTGATGATTTATTTCTATAGTGATGCAACCGAAACGTGGTTCAAGAGTTAAAAATGACTTCAAAGTAGCACCCCCATACCCGCAGTGCTCCCGTGGTAGCTCCGTCTTAACACCGCCATAACCGCCAAGGGATAGCTGTAGGGCCGCCAGTCTACTTTTTTCGGTGATTGCACGGCGGATTTGTACTACTAGGCACGACGGTGATGGAGGCGCTACTGAGGTCCTTGTACGGCTCCATGGCGGTGCCAAGGCGATTGGTCCAACCTGCGGTGGCACTGCGGAAGTTTTGAACATGTTCAAAGTTTCCTCCGTGCCACCATGAAGGTCTGCGGTTTTGACAGTTTTCTGCGGTGCTACGACGATCAATTGCGAAACTACTGAGGAACCATGGAGATCATGGCGGTGCCATTGCGGTTTATGCCGTACAAGCACTGCAGTGGCACCGTCAATCTGGTGTTACGGGGGCCTTACTTAGACCAACTCACGAGCAGTAAATATCACTGCAATTTGTGTAGCAACACATTGCAACAGCGTCTGGATCTGAAGGCTCTATTGAATTCCTGTTGGATGCATAAAATACAGCAAAAGTAGATTTTTTTCTGTTGTATTGTGTTGTTGACATGAAATAATACATACCTGTATACCTCAGAACAATAGTTTTAAATCCTGGACCTGGGGGACCTCTGTGTATGTTTAATTGAGTCTCGAGGACAACTGCAGTCACAGCATTGTGGCAAGTTGTTATTTCTTACTTAATTAGGTGATTTTCATGTTTAAAGGGATTATTCACCCTTCTAAGCCAGATCCTGTAAGGATGAAAAGCCATCAATGCCACGGAGCATAAAAAAGTATAGTCACATTGCCTTTATCATGCTACTGGGCATTTCAAACAGTTATATAAAAGGAGGCAACACTAGTGAATCAATAGACTCCTAATTGGTGAAAGTGTTGACATGTGCCCATTAAAACCAACCATTGGGTAGATAATAAAGAACTTTAAAGCGGACATGAAACAGCCCAGTTTTTTGCGAGTTTTGTAAAGACTTAAGTGTGTTGGAACTTATTTGAGAAAAAATTTGACAAAAAAACAATTACACGTTAAAATAAAATAGATTTATGTTTGGTACTGATGTAAGCTTTCGTTCTGGCTCGCCGCCATATTGCTGTCGCACCTCTGGTGACGTCACGAGGTTGGTTTGTTGGAGATTCGAGATAGTCACAGGCGTACGTTTCACCGAGTTAAACATGTCAGAAGACGAGGCTGAGCGGTATTTTGAGGGGACCCAAAGAAACCCAATGGCTTATGCCTTCGAGCCGGTGAGGAGGAGAGAAAGGATGGACAATATTTCATCTGAGGAGCAGCCGTCGGTTCCTTCTGGTGTGGAGAGGTTGGGTAACACAACCTGGTGTCTGTGTGGTCACTGTACTGAAATGCCGACCGCAAGCGAGTCCATTTGCTGTAGGGAGTTGAACGTGGATCACTTGCTAGGGGATATGCAGTGCATAACCCTGTCCCGCACCTACCAGATGCTCTGCTGTGAGAGGGAGGTATCGGAAATTCCCGTGCTCTCCCTCCGCGAAGTCCGTGCGGACACTCTGGAGCAGCCCATCAACAGCAGGTATTTTAACCTTACCTAACGATAGCTACTTAGCACGTAGGCTAAAACGGGGCAGACTAACGTTTGAAACTTCGGTATGGATGAAAAAGTCTACTTTCGCTTAGTCACTCATACAAGTCGCTGTTAGGCTGATAAAAGCACTTAATCAGTTTGGAAGCTAGTGCATAAAGTGTATAAAGTTGACTTTGACTAGTCCGGCTAGTTCGCATGCTTATGATATCGTCAATTTGTTAGCTAGCTGTAGCAGGCTGAGATGGGCACTATTTTGAGTTGCAACTTGCCAGTTAGTTTCAGAGAAAGGATGGACTGATATTAATACGTTTTCTTTTCTCAGGAATGTTCCCAGGACAAGCCCTGACTGCTTTCCTTCCTCATGGACCACAGTGAAGCTGTGTAGTTTTATACAAATATTTTGGAATAATAAAAGTTTTTACAAATGAAGGTGTTGTGGATATTGTGAAAACCTTTTGCACTTAAGATGCTGAATTTTATTTCTTTGTGCAATATCACTGTCAGACTTTAACAGTTATCACTATAGTTTGTATGAATCATGCACAGCTTGCGTTATTGACAGCAAACTGTTAAAAGTAATGAAAGATATGTGAGGAGTAGTGCTCCTTATTCAAGCTGATGGGTATTTCGGTCAAAATAAGAGCGCTAGCTAACGTTAGAACAAAAGGGCGTACCGTAATCTTAAATCGACCGACTGAAAATATGTTGGACAGTTGCTATCATTACGATAATGACCTGGTGCAAAAATAAATAAAGTGCAAAAATAAATAAAGGCCTGCAGCGAATAGCTGCCTGGTTCTTTTAAACGCCCGGGGTCCAAGTCGATTTTGCATATTAAACGCCCGGGCGATGAATTGGTGAAATACGGTAGCTGTGAATTTTTTTTTCCTTTATTTAATTTTACCACATTATTTGAACGGAGCTCCAATACCAGTTACTGCTATGAGTGGATTATCACTTCCTACTTGAGGGGGAAAAGCCCAAATGAAAATGGACAGAGACTGTAAGGTGAAGAAAATGTTTGATTTCTACAGAGATGCCGCTGAATATTAGAGTCTCTGTGCTGCCAAGGTAAGAAAGCTGAGCTGTTGAACTTGTTAATGGTTGTAGAGGGGTGCACATATCGCGATGAACGGATACAGATGTGATGAGATTGTTTTGTTGCTAGGTTATTAACGACTAGATTGCTGAGCTTTGACTGGAAAACAGTACCACTGCCCTGATGTTATAAAGACGTTTATATTCTCGAAGATAGTGCTGATTTTATTTTCAGGTCATCTCAACTCGCAGGTCGTACCTCTCTCTGCTCGGCCAGATAGGCGCGCCGTTGCGCCCTTTCATTACGGAGCACAGCTACCTTTTTTTTTAGTTGACTGGGTCGGACGGTCTGTACACCCGACCTCATAAGAGGAAAAGTCGAACACAGAGGGAGCAGCTTCGGACTTGAGTTTGTTGGATCATCGAACCACCAGGTTGCTGGACTCAAAAAGCCTCTCCTCCACATAGTCCTCTTCAACAAAATGCTGACTATAAACCCTAGCTTCACGGCTAACTGGAGGATTCTCTCGTTACAGTGCAGCTAGCCAACAACGAAGAACCACTTGCCTCAGAAGAGGCAAAGCATGAAAGTGGACAATCCTTCCTTGATTTTTAGCCGTATAAAATTCGTTGCTGCATCCAGGGGCGATGCAAAAGTGACCCCCTTGGATCGTTTTTTAGTTTGAGGTTCCATATTCTCTATCGAGTCAGTGCTGTCATAAGTTTCTCCAATGCAAGCTAATAAAGGAGTTCCAAGCCAACCAACCACGTGACGTCATATTCTATGCGCCACAAAGATGGCGCCACACTGGTTTGAAAAATGTAATTTAGATTGCTTTTTATTTTAATCCAGGTTCACTGACAGTGTTGAAACTGTAATTAATTTTTTGAGTGGGAACCCAACTTGTAAAATATGTTAACTGCTCCTGGTGTTTCATGTCCGCTTTAAGACAGAGCAAATGCTTCATATGCTGATATTTTGAGTTTTATAAGATATTTGGTGGTATAACTTCAATTCTGCTGCCCAATTAGGAGCTTTTTTACAAAAACAATAAGCAGCATGTGAACATGGAATTCATAATTGCGACAAATAAGCCAAACATAACATCTGTTAAGACAAGTTAGGAAGTTGTAAAAAAGGTAGGGCTGCAGCTAAGGTTGGAGATTAAATAGTGCAGACTCTGCAGCCCTCTAAGACTGGAGTTAAACCCGCAGCCACTGCAGCCCTCCAAGACAAAATACTGCAGCTCTCCAGGTCTGGAGTTAAACCTGCAGATGCTGTGGCTCTGCCAGAGTGGCATCAAACCCACAGATACTGTGGCTTTCCTGGACTCAAATTAAACCTGCAGATACCGTGCTCTGCTGAGCGAAAGCTAAACCAATGGATACCGTGACTCTCCAGGACTGGAGTGAAACCTGCAGAAACTGTTGTTCTTCCAGGGCCCTTATTTACAAAACGTCAAAAGGCTAAAAGTAGCTCCTAACTCGCTGATTTGGGAGAAACTGTTAAAAATAATGGGCGTGTCAGTCCTAATTTTAGGATTCCTACATTTTTCCTCTTAAGAGTATTTCACGAAGCATCTTAGCACTAAGGCTAGCTCCTATCCATATGAAAAGTTAAGGACAGTCAAGAAGACTTCTTAGTCACTAAGACCTAATCAGAAAGAATCCCAGCACAGCTGCTGCTGGCAATCTACGTGATACTGATGATAATTCTAATACTAATGATACCATGTTTATTTCCTGGCTCATTTCATCCCATGCTTATTGTTTTGCATTTTGAAGTTATTTTTGTTCAAAATTTACCTTTAATAATGTCCTTCCTTTCATACACAAGTTGTGCAAGAATAAAAAGCTGTTCTTGTGTCCAGCTCAGCTTTCTCTTTCATTTTGAGGGCACAGCTTCACATGTCTTCAGCCATGGTTACTGTAGAATCTGTGAAATAATTGAAAGGTTTATATGGAAATCTTCAAATTGTTTAACAAGATACAGACATGAAAATGGCTGCGCATGTGCTTGACTAGTCCTCATATTATTCTTTGTTTCATGTCTAATAAGTGAAGGATACATTTTTTTATTTCAAAATGTTTGTTTGAATATGGCAAGAGCAACATAATACCTCATTTGACAGTATTTCTATGATGAATTCACTCACAAAGATGAATTCCCTATCAACCAATCACTGCAGGGATAGCAAGCCAACTTGTCCCTAAGACATGACATCATGGCAACTGGGTCAACCCTGCCTCTTTCTCTTAGCTTAAGAGTTTTCAAAGTTCCTTTGTAAAAGTTGATCTCAGCAGCTTTGTGAACAGCTTTTAAGAGGAATCTCTTAGCTATGAGGTTTTAGTGTCATTTAACCTCTGAAACCCAAACGCCCCGCCACTGGGGGGTGATCATTACGCATCATAAATACAGCATGTTTCCGAATAGCAACGTTGTCATGCGCTATATCCACTTAACGGGAAGAAACTTAGGGAAAAAGCTTGTGTTGACCATTTTTACCTCAACTGAACACAATTCAAGCACCAAGCCAGTAAAAAAGCATGTCGCAAAACAGAGGATAAAATAATATCAGCGCTCAATTGCTAGCATTTCTACTGAATTTGTGCTAGGCATGCAAACAATAAATCAAATGATAGAGGAAAATCCACAGAATCCAACGATATAAGGATTGTCATTTTAAATAGACACCACACTCACAGAACAGCAGACATACACTTTACATTCTACAGAGATGAGCAAAAAATATTTCTTATCTTTGATCTCTTTTTCAAAGTCTTTTCTGACAGAATCCTTGTGCCGTTAAGCACAAGCACTAAGACAGGCAGCACTAGGGTGCATGACGCGTTTTCTTGACTCACTCTTTATAGCGGCAGTTCGAGAACAGGACATTAGTCAGCTGATGTAGTCTAGAGGTTTAAGCATAGTGTTGTAATTTGGAAAAACAGGGTTCTAGTCCCGCAATGTCACACACTTCTTTTGACAGAAAGCATTATTCTTGTATAAATAATTGCTGAGGTTTTTGTTCTTTGTATTTATAATTTTGTTTATTTGCTTGTTTTTTTTCTTATAAATCTGCTTCAGTGGAGTGAAACTTCATTTTCTTTGTTTCCATTTTCTTTGAATGGGAAAATGTATACAGGACTGGCAGAAATAATAATTTTTTTAAAAAATTTTAAATTCTAAAAATAAAAAAAGAGGTTGTGTTTGTATGGAATTTGTTCCTGTAATGAGATGTAAGTGAAATTAAACAAGTTTTCCAGTCAGGTACCAAAGAAATATGAAATGGCGCACAAGGTACCTGAACTGCCAATTTGGAGAAGCCACTTAGACATTCCTCTCAAATTTTGTTCTGATTTACTTGATTAGTATAAACGTTGATACAGATAATGATGAAATTCTGTGCTGTAATTTTTTTTTGAGGTTTCAGACTGCAACTAAATAAGTTCACATGGCATAGAAGTAAAACATTTGGTGCAAAATGAGATGGTTCATTTATGCTGTGTTCCACCTTCATTTACTCTAACTCAGTGACATATACAGCGCCCTCCATAATTGTTGGCACCCCTGGTTAGGATGTGTTAAAAGCCTTAAAATAAATTCAATTTTTATTGCAGAAGCATACTTTCACCCTGAAAATTGTAGAAAAATGTAACCTTCAACTCAAGTGAATTTTTAGGGGGAAAAAAAATCCCTGACTAAGAAATAATTATTTTTCAAAAAATCACCTGTTCCACAGTCACTGGCACCCCTAACAATTCCGAGGAATTAAATGTAATTGAAGTATTTCTGTTAACTACAGTAGTTTACAGAGTTGATCAGAGTATCTATGAACATTTAATTGGTAAATCATCACTTCCTGTTTCCCTGGGGTATAAATATGATGTGACAGAGAGGCCAATTTTTGTCACGGGCCGCCACTGCTAACGCACGCCGCTAATAAATTAGTACAATATAGGTTAAAGACTCAGTGGTTGCAAGAGCTCTAAGTTCATAATCATCTTATTTTTCAACCGTAAGAAAAGACCCCGAGCTAAAGAAAAAATACCCCGGTCTATAGCTGGGCTGTAAGTTTCCTTCTCATGGTAAAACTTTGCTTGGTTTCATTGCAATACATTTCAGTGAATTTGGAAGCGGATCCAATTGTAGTTATTTTAATGGTTCTGTTTCTTTTTTTTTGTGCAGATTTATTCTGTCCTGGCCACGAGAGATGGAGGATCCAAAGGAAAAGTGAGTGACTGTGAAATATGGCTGATATTGAGCTCACTGATCCACCATCTAAACCAAATTGAGGCATTCTGCTGTAGACCCATCTGCATGGACGTGTTGGGTTTCAGTCTGTTCCATGAGAGCTTCATTGCCCTGACAACCATTGTCTAGACTGTGTGTCTGCCAAAGACCCTAAACTAGAGCATTAATAATAATAGGACGAGTTCAGGCAGGAAACTCAAGTCAGAATCAACCAACAATCAGAGTCTATAAGCTAGCCTGTCTGTGACTGACAACATCTGCATCAGTAAAAATACACCAATCAGAGAGCCATTAACTCATAAAACATAATGGCAATTTATAGGAAGTCTAGCTCACTCTCTTCCTTAATTTGCGACTTCCTCAATGTGAGATTATTTTTTTCCACCTCCACCCCAGCCTCCTACTACTTGGATCCACTCTGTCTGAAACTGGGGGATTTAGAATTTCAGTTCCCGGCCTAATTTTTGTTGTTGTTTTGTATTTTATTGCTGAGCCTCTGGGAGGGAGCACCTCCAGATTAGAACCTTCGACCACAGTTAATGTTATTGCATCTTCATGCTAGTAAATATATAAAGCACAAGTTCACCTGATTAAATTTGCATTCTATTGATTATATTTTTACTGGTGATATACGAAGGTGAAGACCATTCTGGAATGAATATGAGAACAACTCACGAGGAATGTTCTGATGACTTTGTTCCAGTGTCTTGTACAGTTTTACTACATTTTATCATTATAATTAAGAATGATTAAGTAAATTTTAATGCTTGACTGCATCAATTGTAGACAGCAGGAATGTTTTTACAGCTGTTATCAGATGCTGTACTCACATTGGAGTAATCAACTTGCTGCGAATACAATTTCAGCTGATACTTAAGTGTTATTCATTGATGTTTGTGTGTTCCATGTACTCAATCAAATCTGGTGTCAAAACACAACATGGAGCATATTGAAATAAAAACATTAAGGATGTGTCACTTAGGTGATAACTTCCTTAACTACAGCTGGACTCGCGAGAGCCTGTACCTCCACCAGCGCAGCTGGATTTGAACTTTCGCCTATATCTCAGCTGCGCTTTGGCCTAGATGAACCAACATCTAATCACCTGTTCCTCTTGTGTTACTTCAAAACCCCGCAAAGTTTGGTTAAAATCTATGCAACTGTTTTGGAGATATCCTGCTAACAGACAGACAAAAACATAAATAAATAAACAGAAGCAAAAACATAAGGCAGAGGTAATTACTTGCATCGTAAGAAAAGCAGATGCTAATTGTTTTCTCCGTCCACAGTCAAAATAACATAGTGAGAACAACTGAGAGCACTGCTCTTGTTACAAAATGCTGAAAGAGACAAACCCCTATCAGGGACTTAATCACATTGACTGAAATGACACTATCTCTTTTGTTCCATTGTTACCAGGGCTGCTATTGTCCTTTGAGTGAAGCTTAAGCACTTCTTTCTTGTTTCCTTTTCCCCAAACAGAGACTCAAACTCACTTAAATGGTTTGTCTTTATTTTTTATGCAGGGCCCCCAAGGTCTAGACAGTTTGGCCTAGTAAGGACAACAGGGGTTGCCAAGGTAACCACGGTTTGTGCACCACCGGTGAAGTTTGTGCCAACCAACTGGATTGGTCCCAGAGCAGCAGGTCAGAATCAGGTCATTATGTCCTACATGACCAAGAGGAAATATGACATACATTACCCTACATGTCATTTAAACAGTGGGCCTTGTTATGAATACTTTTACATTTAACGTGGTGAACATTCCACATTTCTAACAGCCTAGTGAAGCAGAGGTGTATATCTGAGAAAAAAAACAGCGCAGGGTCCTATTTGAACAACTTGTCCATTTGTACTGAGCATTTCATCATGCCAACAGAATGTTGAATGTTCAGAAAAAAAAACGTTGATTATTACGAAACTGTGAACACTTTTATTGCATAAATCTAAAAGACCTTTCGCTCATTGTGAGGATGCATGATGTAATCATGGGTGATTACATTATACGTTATTTTTTCATAATGTTGTACAGCAAGTCCATCCCCTGTCCCCACTTAGACTTTCTTTTCTTTCTTTCTTCAGCATCCACAGCTTACAGTACTATCTCAACTTCACCGCTGTTCCTCTCCTACGCACACAGAAACTCTGCATAAAACACCTGTGATATTAATGAACACATATTAACCCCACGTTATGTTTCATTAACATGTTTTTCCATTCATTTTTGAATGATACCCTCTCTGATTATACCCTAGAGACCCAATGTTTCTCCACATTACACTAAACGTGTGTGCCATATCAGTGTTTTGTGTTGCTAGTTTTTCCAGAGTTCAGTATTAAAGCTGTAATTGAACCATGTCAGGTGTGGGGTCAGTGATCTCTGGAATTAATAAATGTATGTTTCTTCTCCTTCACAGATCAGGGTGTAGAGATGAGGACTGGGTCGTGTACTGGGACAGTCAAGCTCAGTGAAGATGGGAAGCTAGTGTCAGCCGCAAACAGCGACAAGGTTTGAGCTATTTTACCATGTACTCTGGCAACCAATTTGATGATTAGAAGTCCATTAATTGGGCATTATCATCTGTCATTAGCCCATTGGATATGGTATGGGATAGTTGGGCCCTGCTGCTACTAATAATTTGTTAAGCTGGCTGCTATCATCGACTGATGGCTCTAACAGCATATTTCTGTTTAAGTGACAGATGTCCTGGGTGGGTGAACACAGCTTTGGGACCCAGTATTCGATTCCAGTTTCTGAGTTTTATATTTCCAACTGCAAGGCAAGCCTATCTTGTAAAAACCACTTTCACTGTACCCCAATCCCTAACGCTAACCTGAACCAGACCTTAACCATGACCCTAAACTTAGCCAGTAGGTTTAGTTAGGCTCTGCTGTCTGATAAAATAGCAGATTGTAACAATCTACTCAACCAACAAGTAGGTGCCATACAGCCCCACTATCCCCCACCTATGGACCTGTCGACAGATGATTACACATATTCAGTGGAATGATAACAATTATATGGAGTGGCTCTGGTGTTGTAGGCAGAAAAAGCATGTTATTGCACTGTATATCTTATTAGGATGGCAGAGTGGTACAATAATAAAGTATGAAATTCACTCCGAAGAAAGACAAGGCTTTCATTTTGGTACGGCAGGGTAATATTATTGCCTCGCAGCTAGAACATTATGGGTTTGTATCCAACTTGTTTTCCCAAAAACAATTTGTTTTATCCAAATGGATCTCCTCCACATAATCTGGAGTCCTCCTGCAGTCCAAAGACATGCATTTTAGGCTCATTGGAAACTCTAAATTGCCCATGAGATATGAGCATGTGAGTAAATGGTGTGTGATCCATGCCATGGACTAAAAGTTTGATCCTGCCCCTTGCCTATTGGATGCTATGAAAACACCAGCCCCCATGACACTGACATAAAATAAGTGAAATCGATAATGACCAAATGGATATATGCCAGATGAAAAAACATTTATTAAAATGTTCTGCCAATATCAGTTCTGCTGTGCAACACTATGTAATTCAAAAGCATATCATGGTTGACCAAAAACAGTTACATTACTTTGCGGAATGGATTAAAAGAGATGATTGTTCATAAAATGCAAAGAATAAAAAAAAGTTTCTCGAATGTGCAGTATATGGTGATAAGAATGAGAAGTTCAATCTTTTGAAACCTTGACAGGGGTCGTGTACCCTCAACTCAACCCAATTTCTTTGGTATTCAGGATATTTCAATCAGATATTAATTTACAAACTGAGCTGAGGCTTTGAATGCATTTAAATAGACATTGCTATGGCAATTTTAACTGAGAAAGCCTGTTTCCCATAAGGATGCGGCTGAGGAGATCTCCACGGATAAAGCCGCAATCCCAAAAGACAAGCGTCCGGTGGCATCCACTCCTGTCCCTGGATCACCCTGGTAAATGTCATTTTCAAAGAATTCTTATTTATATTTTCAACAGTTCCCTTATTTTGAGAGCAGTCAGCCTTATCCTGGGCAGCCAGATTTATCCAGGCATTATCCATTCACACAGACGGGCAGATTTACTGAAGCAATTCAGCACCCATTTCTCAAGGGCAGAACTGGGGTGTCGTGGTGCCACACTTATTCCTTAAAAAAATCCCTGCTGCTCAAACCATTAAAAAGATGCCTGGCATCATAAAATAGACAGACAAAATTAGCCTCTTCTTCTTCATCAGGGCATTTTAATTCAAAAGAGGTGACAGATTGAGAACTGCTGTTCTGATGCATGGGGAATGAGATGGCCGACATTAATTCCTGACTTCTCTGTATCTCTTGTGTTCACAGGTGTGTAGTATGGACTGGGGATGACCGAGTGTTCTTCTTCAATCCCACAATGCAGCTGTCAGTTTGGGAAAAGCCTGTGGATTTAAAAGGTCGTGGGGATCTGAATAGGATTATTAAAGATCCTCCGCACAAACGCAAGAAGGAAAAATTAAGTAGGATACAAGTTTTTCTGTATTTATTTTTCCTGTTGTCAGGGATACTGGCACTGTTTTTTGCGAAGTTTGAAATAAGATTTTATGACTGTGACCAGTTCCCAGTAGTGCTTTTACTGCGCCACTTTATTCGTCATATTAAAATTAAAGCTTGCCGAAGGCAAATATGAGCATTAAGAATCCAAATTTAATGCAACAGGAAAATGGCTAAATGGGTTTAAATCGAATGCACCGTACCCCCTCCCCCCTTAATGCAGGAATTTAGTCATACAACAGTCATATTTCTGCATTTTCTGCTTTATGAGACTCTGCCGGTCTGACTAATTTGGGAAGTGATTTTTAATGTGCTGTTAAAAGGAACACATCCACATGAGGACATTCTTGTGACAACATGACACACACACACACACACACACACATATATATATATATATATATATATAAATATCAGTGGCAGCTGATGAACTGGCGATAGGGGAGGCTCAAACCAATCCCTTAAAATAATGATTGGTCATGACCTGTTTTCAATCATTCATTTAAATTACCATTACAGAAACTCCAAAAATTCTTAAAATTATCAGTTGTGGTCAGTTTTTTTTAATCAGGGATGTGATTAGGGTGAATTGAAATGATCTGAAAATTTAGCCAGGGGTCTGGGGGCCACTGGGCCCCAGCTGGGTCCAGGGCAGCGCCCTGGTGGGGGGGATACGCAGGGGCGAAGCCACCCGAAGCTCCTAGGTTTTAGTGATTTTTAGCTCCCTAAGTGTACTAAGAATTCAATAAAATAATAAAAAACTAAAACTAAAAAATAAAAAATGTATATTCAAGCCAACAAACACATGCAATCTTTGATTTCTAAGTCAAAAATTAGTCACAAGCTCCAAGCTTTAATCTGCCACTATTGCACTCAGATGAATGTCAAATAACATTCATTGAATATAGCCAATATATCAATAAAACAATCACTTCTTAGTCAACTCCAAAATCATATCACAAAGTCACATGCTCATGGGATTTTATGAATTTAGACTTCCCTGAATGTACTGTGTAAAAGCAAATATAAAAAAATAAGAACATAATCACTGTAGATACACACCACTAATAAATCCTTTTTCTTTATCCAATCATCTGTAGAAACCATCTATGAGTTCTGTGAGTATTTTCAGCTTCCAATTATTGACTAAAAACACAATCCTGATGGAACTCCTGGAAATATGCATTACATATTAATGCAATTAATAAGCCAAACGACAACGGAAAACAGTGTCGCTAACAAGCCACATTTGGCTATATTCGGTGTCCAGTGACACTCCATTTACATGAAAAAACAAAAGTGAAACTACGAGGAAGGGCTCCCCATCTAGGTCCTGAAAAACCTTTAATTATATGACGCGATAGAAAACCTGCGTTTCATAGTGGTATCGTTCGCTAATTTTGCTAAAGGTCATGGATTAGCTGAGCAGCTGATGAAATAACCATGATTTAGCTTTGGAGCTAGATGCCCAGCTGCGTTAGCACTGTTTAAGGGGAACTCCGGTCAATTTCAACACATATCTTTGTTGTTTGTGGTGAAGGAGTACTGTCAATAGCGAGACAAACAAAGAAATTTGGTTTCGCCTACACCGAGTTATGCTCCTGCTAAAGTTCGCACCTAAGCGGCTCCAATGGGGCAGGCTTTTAACGTGCTTTTAGCGTCTTAACACGATCGTGATGTCATTTCAAGTCCAACGCCATGTTCACCTAACCCTTCTGTAATGTGAATATAGGCCGTTAGATGGCAGTATTTACCTTTTTTTATTCAGCCCAGACTGGAGCTAGGTTTAGACATGTCCTGGGCATGTCTGGGGAAAGTCCCAGAAAATAAAAAAAAGAGGTCTAAATGTGGGTGGGGTCTGCAAAAGAGTATATAAGGAGTAGAATTGAGACAGTAAAGTAGTAGGAGAAATTGCAAGAAGAAGGATACATGTGACCAGACCTGTCATTCTGCTCAAGACCTGTGAATTTTCTTTTGTGGATTTTTTGCCTGTGTTAGAGCATTTTCCTAACCCAGGACATCGCCAAGCAACCTACAAAAGGGACTGTAAATATTTCTGTTTTTTTGTATAAATCTAATCTTGGTCAGAAAATTAGTTTAGTCGTTATTGTTAGTTGTTGTCTTTGACAATTAAATGTGTATAAGTTTTAAAAACTGTGTCTGTCATCCCTTGCTGTTGCTGTTGCTGTAGTGTTGTAAATGTAATAACAAATTGGGGGCTCAAGTCCGGGATAGAACATTGTGAGAGTCATTTATTGAAAATCTAACATTTCAAATTGTAAAATTGTTTTTTGAATTTTCCTATATAAATATATTGACAGATCAACAGCAATGGATGATTTCTTGGCATCACCAACCGTGGAGGTTTTGAAGTCTTTTAAAAAGACAGAACTGCTAGAAATTTGCAGACATTTAGAGCTGACAGAGGTAAAACCAGTAATGCGAAAAGCAAGACTGGCTTGAGAGATAGTTGAATATTACATTGATGAAAATGTGTTTGCACCCGGAGATCAGGAACAGTTTCCAGTGAAAAATCCAAATATAGAAATGGAACTTAAGTTAAAACTGCTCAAGATTGAAAGGGAGGAAAGAGAAAAACAAACAGAATTTGAGAGGGAAGAAAAAGAAAAACAAAGACAGTTTGAGTTAGAAAAATTAGCATGAGAAGAGAAAAAGAAAGGGAGGAAAAAGAGAAAGAAAGAGGAGGAAAAAGAAAGAAAGAATTTGAGAGAGAGAAAGAGGAAAGAGCAGAAAGAGAGAGACAGAGAGAGAGATTTTGAATCAGAGAAATTCGATAGAGAAGAAAGACTCCAAATGGAGCAACTAAAAATAAAAATAGCAACAGAAAATACATTTCGGGCAGAAAAGGATGTTGACAACTATTTCCAGTGTTTTGAAAAGGTAGCAAAGAGTTGCCAGTGGCCAAAGGAAAACTGGCCTCTGATGTTGCAAACTGTCCTAAAGGGTAAAGCTCAACAAGCCTATTCAGCATTGTCTGCAGATGATTCCTCTGATTATGAGGTTGTCAAAAAGGTTATTTTGAGAGCTTATGAGTTGGTTCCAGAGGCTTACCCACAGAAATTCAGAGGTCTGAAGAAATCTGAAAATCAGACTTATGTTGAATTTGCTCATGAGAAGAAAGTTTGCTTTGAGTGCTGGTGTACTTCTATGGAGGTCAATGATGATTTCAACTCACTAGAAGAGATGGTGTTAGTTGAAGAATTCAAGAACTGTGTTAAGGATGATTTTAAGACCTACCTTAATGAGAAGCAAGCACTGAATTTGCAATCAGCTGCCAAATTTGCAGATGAATATGTTCTCACACATAAGTCCAAATTTCAGTCTAGCAGTAACAATAGATGGTCCCAATCTCAGAAAAAGGGTTACGGTGATACCCAAGATTCCTCACCCAAAGACAAAGACAAATCTGGTGATGGTGCTCAGAAATCCAGTAACAGGTCTGATCAAAGTGTGAAAGCTGACTGTGACAAAAGTGGTCTAGTTTGCAGTTATTGCAAGAAATCTGGTCATGTTACAACTAACTGTTGGTTCCTTAAAGCTAAGAAAGAAAAAGAAAAGGATACCAAACCAAATGCCTTTGTGAAAACAAGGTTAGAAACCCCTGTAGTAGATAACCGATCTGCTAAATTGCCTGCTTCTGGTGGGGCTAAAAAGCCTGATACTGCTGACTTTGTGAGGGAGGAATTTCTTCCATTTGTGTCAGAGGGATTTGTGGCTCTGAATGAGCATACTACTCCTGTCCCCTTGTTTATCCTAAGGGATACCGGAGCTTCTCAGTCACTTTTGTTGATGGACTCTTTGGAGTTACGTGATGAGACTGCTTCAGGGGATTTTATACTTGTACAAGGTATTGAAGGGAGGACTGTATCTGTACCCCTGCGCTCTATATTCTTGAAGTCAGATTTAGTTACAGGACTGGTAAAGGTGGGACTTATGCCAAGTCTACCTATAAAGGGTGTTTCTCTGTTGCTAGGCAATGACCTGGCTGGGGGCAAAGTAGTTCCCCCTGTACATCTTACTTCACAGCCGAGCACTGAAGATGGGGATGAGGACCCATCTCTGTATCCTTCTTGTGCAGTCACTCGTGCTATGGCTAAGAAGGCTAAAGAAGAAGATGTTGTGGTGCCGTCCAGCACATTGAATAGTCAGGACTCAGGTGGTTCGCCTCATGACTCTGATTGGCCTACTATGGTTTCTCCGTTTGAGAACTTATCAGACACTTTTATCAGTTCATTGTTCAGCCAGCCAGATGGGTTTAGTAATTCTGATGTGTCAGGAGACTTGTGTCTGTCCAGAAAGCAGTTGATTGAGGAGCTAACTAATGATCCTGAAATTTGTGCACTAAGGAGTAGAGCCCTTCCTGATAAAGAAATAGACGCAGTTCCAGTTGGGTATTATCTCAAGGATGGTGTGTTGATGCGGAAGTGGCGCCCTCCTGATATCCCTGCCAATGCAGATTGGGCAGTGGCCCGGCAAATTGTTGTTCCGAAGGTCTACAGGAATGAGATCTTAACAATGGCTCATAGTTTACCTTTAGGAGGTCATCTTGGTGTTAACAAGACTATTGATAAGATCATGAAACACTTCTTTTGGCCTGGGCTTCAAAAGACATTTCCAACTTTTGTAAAACCTGTCACACTTGTCAAGTAGTTGGAAAATACCAGTTAGACCCACCTGTTGCTCCATTGCAGCCTATCCCAGCATTTGGAGAGCCCTTCTCTTAGGTCATTGTTGATTGTGTTAGTCCATTACCCAAGACTAGATCTGGAAATCAGTACTTGTTGACAATCATGTGTGCATCTACCAGATTCCCCAAAGCCATACCTCTACGTAACATCAAGGCAACTGCAATATCGAAGGCTTTGATAAAGTTCTTCACGTTGTTTGGCCTTCCCAGAGAAATTCAGTCAGACCAAGGTAGCAATTTCACTTCAGGATTGTTTCAGCAGGTTGTGTATGAACTAGGTGCAAAGCAGATTCTTTCTAGTGCCTATCATCCAGAAAGTCAGGGTGCCTTAGAGCCGTTTCATTCCACTCTCAAGACAATGATGAGGACTTATTGTTATGACCATGAGAAAGACTGGGATGAAGGTGTTCATTTGCTGTTGTTTGCAGCTAGAGATCAGTGCAGGAGTCTACTGGATTCAGTCTATTTGAGCTAGTGTTTGCTCATGAAGTGAGAGGACCTTTGCTATTATTGAGTGAACAATGGCAAGAGGAAGAGCCACACATCAGTCTGTTAGACTATGTTAGCAAGTTCAAGGAAGGATTGCGTGCAGCTTGTGACCTAGCCAAAGAGAACTTGAAATCAAGTCAGGGAAAAATGAAAACTTGGTATGATCATAAGGCTAGAAGCCATGTGTTTAAACCAGGAGACAAGGTCCTTGTGTTGTTTCCCTTGCAGTCCAATCCATTGCAGGCTACATTTCATGGTCCTTATGAAATTCTGACAAAAGTCAATGATCTCAATTACATTGTGAAGACTCCAGATAGGAGAAAACCAAAACAGTTGTGTCACATTAACATGCTGAAGCCTTATCATGACAGAAATGCTAGGGTTGCAGCTGTCACTTCAGATTCTCCTATGGCCGAGATTTGTGAAGATGAGGGGGAGTTTCAAGATGATGAACCTAGAATTAAAGCTGAAGTTCTTTCATGAAAATTGTCAAATTCTGAAGTGTTGCAAAATCTTGATGTAAAACTCCAGCACTTAGAACCCTCATAGAGAGATCAGTTTGAGAGGTTGATCAAGAAATATGAGGATCTGTTTCTTGATGTTCCAAAAAGAGTTTCTATAGCCTCTCATGATGTAGATGTTGGTGATGCCAAACCAATAAAACAGCATCCGTACCGGATGAATCCTGAAAAGAGAAAGATTGCTGAGAAAGAGGTTGAGTACATGTTAGAACATGATATAATCAGACCCTCCAACTCAGATTGGAGTTCACCCTGTGTGCTAGTTCCAAAACCTGATGGAGGTACTAGATTCTGTACAGATTATCGCAAAGTCAATGCTGTAGCTAGAACTGATGTGTTTCCAATACCTAGGATTGATGATTGTATCGATAGAGTAGGGCAAGCAAAGTTTCTGACCAAGATTGATTTATTGAAGGGTTATTGGTGTGTGCCTTTAACTGAGAGGGCCAAGAGCATCTCTGCCTTTGCCACACCATCTGGGTTGTACCAGTATGAAGTCCTACCCTTTGGGATGAAAAATGTGGCCCAGCCACATTCCAAAGGATGATGCAGTCTACAATCGCCGGATTGCCACACACGGGTGCATACATCGATGACCTGATCACATGGAGTGACTCCTGGGAAGAACATCTAAAAGATGCAGAGACGTTGTTCCAGCGCCTGACCCAGGCTAACCTGACTGTTAACCTGAACAAGAGTGACTTTGGTTGTGCTACTGTCACCTATCTTGGCTACGTCATAGGTCAGGGTAAGGTGGCACCCATAAATGCTAAAGTCCAAGCCATCATGGACTTTCCCGTTCCTGACAACAAAAAAGCTTTGCGCCGCTTCCTTGGAGTGATCGGGTACTACCGCAAGTTCTGCAAGAACTTTGCTGAGATTACTCTCAGTCTAACTAACCAACTGAAGAAAGGCATAAAGTTCACTTGGGATGATGCATACCAGAGAGCCTTCGATCGCCTGAAGTCTCTGCTGTGTCACTTCCCCGAGCTCAAATCTCCTGACTTCAACAAACTGTTCTCAATCGCGGTCGATGCTAGTGACCAAGCTTGTGGATCTGTGCTCCTACAGAGAAGTGACTCTGATGACATTGAGCATCCTGTGGCATACTTCTCCAGGAAGTTCAATCGCCACCAAAGGAACTATTCCACAATAGAGAAGGAGCTGTTGGCTCTGGTCCTTTCTTTACAACACTTTGAGGTTTATGTTTGTACAGGACAAAAGCCAATGATTGAGTACACTGACCACAATCCGTTAATGTTTTTGAGTAAAATGAAAAACAAGAATCGGAGATTGTTGAATTGGGGTTTGATTTTACAGGAGTTTGACTTGGAAATTAAGCATGTGAAGGGTACAGACAATGTAATTGCTGATTGCTTATCCCGTGTTTGAATATGTATATATATCACGTGTTTATTTGAATATTGTATGATATGTATATATAGACAAGTGTCCACTTAACCATTATGTATTGAAAAGAAAAATTTTGCCTTTATGAGTCAAAAGTTTTCCCTTTTGGAATGGAGGTGTAATGTGAATATAGGCCACTATTTACCTTTTTTTATTCAGCCCAGACTGGAGCTAGGTTTAGACATGTCCTGGGCATGTCTGGGGAAAGTCCCAGAAAATAAAAAAAAGAGGTCTTAATGTGGGTGGGGTCTGCAAAAGAGTTTATAAGGAGTAGAATTGAGACAGTAAAATAGTAGGAGAAATTGCAAGAAGAAGGATACATGTGACCAGACCTGTCATTCTGTTCATGACCTGTGAATTTTTTTTGGTGGATTTTTGCCTGTGTTAGAGCATTTTCCTCACCCAGGACATCACCAAGCAACCTACAAAAGGGACTGTAAATATTTCTGTTTTTTTGTATATATCTAATCTTGGTCAGAAAATTAGTTTAGTCGTTATTGTTAGTTGTTGTCTTTGATAATTAAAACTGTGTATAAGTTTTTAAAACTGTGTCTGTCATCCCTTGCTGTTGCTGTAGTGTTGTAAATGTAATAACAAATTGGGGCCATAACACTTCCAAGTGACCACAATGAATTTGACTACAGTAGCTGAACTAGAAATGTGTAAAAATTGTGCTAATTTACTCAGTGCACGTACCTCTGTTTACTTTCTGTTTTCCGATGAAGTCCACACTCGTCGATTGTCGAACTCGAAAAATCCAATATTCCAAAATGTAATTTTTCCACCAAAAAACATGCTTACGAACCGCTGTGGTAATGTCCATTGCAATGACTGTGTAGCAACATAGCTACACTGCAGCCTAACATCACAACTACATTTTACTACTCGCGCGCAGTCTCATTGGGAATTAGCACTACAGGTGAGCAGTGGTGTAGTGGGGGTTTTATCACTGGGGGAACTCTCCACAAAAAAGAAAATTATTTAAAAAAAAAAAAACATGTTAGTCACCCGGATAGACTCAATTTCCAAATGCTTGAGCCATATATACTCAGCAACAAAAGTTTCTGTGACACCAATATTGTTAATTATTTTTCATAACGCAATTATGAAATTGTCATACATGGTGATATCAGACTGAAACAGTACACGTAAACACAACATTGAAATGGAAATCATGAAAATGCGAGAAAATGACTTTGCACATGAAAATGTGCGTAAATCATGCTTGTGGATGGCAATAAAAGAGGAGAATTTTTGGAATGTTCACATTGTGCCTGATGAACGACGGAAGCATCACTTATCGAAAACACAGCCATTTCGGATCAGGAACTCTACCCTCTAAATGCCAAGACTGTCTGAAAATGATCGGTGGAGGGCCATTGGGATGATTGAATCCGGAACCTCGCAGAGGGAAGTTGCTCATCGCCTGAATGTCCACCGAAACACCATTTGGAACTTATGGCAGCGTCATCAGCAGACAAGACATGTCAGAGACCGTCCTCGCAGCGGCCGTCCACGAGTAACCACTCCCAGACAGGACAACTGGATTCGAACAACCCATCTCCGAAATCGATTCCAACCTGCAACCATAACTGCAAGAACGATACCTGGTTTGAGGCGACTGTCTGCACAGACAATCCGTCGCCGTCTCCGTCATTTTGGCATTGTCCCACGTCGGCCAGCAAGACGTCCAATACTCACAGTACAACACCGACGACTGCGTCTACAGTGGGCACAACAACATCGACGGTGGATCCAACGTCAGTGGGATCTTGTACTCTTCACTGATGAATCAAGATTCATGCTTAACCGATGTGATGGTCGTTAACGTGTATACCGTCGACGTGGAGAACGTTATGCCAACAACTGTGTTCAGGAATTTGATCGTTTTGGAGGTGGTAGTGTCATGATTTGGGGAGGGATCACGGCTAGAAACACAACAGATTTGCTTGTTATTGATGGAAATCTGACAGGTCAAAGATATCGCGATGAAGTGCTACGGCCATTGGTGGTACCGTTTTTGATGCAACATGGTCCCGGAATAACGCTGCAACATGATAACGCCAGACCACACGTTGCAAGGATTGTACAGCAGTATCTTATTGCAACAACATGTCAATGTCCTGCCATGGCCAGCCAGATCCCCAGACATGTCCCCAATCGAGCATCTTTGGGACGAGATGGATCGACGTTTGCGGCGGTTGGATAACCCGCCAGCTACACTCCAGGAATTGCGACAACGTCTACGTCAGATTTGGAATGACATCCCACAGCAATTTCTGGCACATCTGATTCGGTCCATGCGCCGGAGATGCGTTGCTTGCATCATGGCACGAGGAAGTCACACTCGGTATTGAAGTGTGAAGGTCACAATTGGTTAGACGTCAGACAAGTGCTTCATGACGCATGAAAATGACATTTTTCGTTTTGAGTGACGTTGGCACTGAAAAGTCAGTGTTTCTCCTGTTAAATAAACATATTGATTGCATTGAGATCTTTGCGTGTCATTTATAACATACACATAAATGGTGTCACAGAAACTTTTGTTGCTGAGTATATGATAAGTATACTTTCACTTTGTTACTTTGACACTGGGAACTTTGTTACTAGTTTCAAATTAAAATATTAATTTCATCATTTTCGGATTATCTGGATTTGGCGTGTTCGAAAAGAACAACGGTGTATCTTTGTGCAGATGTGTTCGCCAGTGGATGTGGAGCTGAAAATTTATGCACGCAGTTACAATACTTTATCACTAGATGACTCACCAGGATTGAACATTCACAACTGCTAGTAAGCTCCTGTCTCCTACGTAAGCGCGATCGCGGAAGATTGTGCGCGTTGTAAGCTATTTGCAGAATTAATGCTGACCGGGTTATCTGTCGCATTTTGTTGTCAGAAGTGGTAGCTTAAGTACAGGCCTACCAAAGAAAACATAGCCTCAGCACACAAAAACTTTGAAATGCCTACATTAATCGCGGAAATAGCAACTGAAAAATAATACCCCGCTACCGAAACTGCAAAAATCGCAACATAAACTGTTGACTCGTAGCATAAGACTATGAAACTGCAACATCTTCTTTCGCATCAGTCTTTGCCATTTACTGCGCTTGCGCGTACTGGCCCAGGCTGCTTTCAGAGATAGCGGAATCAGGCGTGTTTCCTTCGGTTGGTAAGTAAAACTTCCAAATATGTCGTTATTGTTAATGCAGATGTTTAACAATGAATTGTAAGACGTAGCTGTTACATCCACATTCTCGTTAATTCGCTTATTTTAGCATGTCACCCTGCCGAAAATGAACGATGCACTGTCGATTTCGCTATAGTCTTAGAGTTGCCAACTTGACGACTTTCTCAAGACGTATACATACGTCTTGTGTGGACAAACAATCCCGATTTGGAAAGTCGCCAGATTAAGCGAGAAAGTCGTCAAGTTGGCAACTCTAAGAATTTAGCGAAATCGACAGTGGATCGTTCATTTTCGGCAGGGTGACATGCTAAAATAAGCGAATTTACGAGAATGTGGATGTAACAGCTACGTCTTACAATTCATTATTAAACATCTGCATAAACAATAACGTCATATTTGGAAGTTTTACTTACCAACCGAAGGAGACACTCCTGATTCCTCTATCTCTGAAAGCAGCCTGGGCCGGTACGCGCAAGCGCAGTAAATGGAAAAGACGGATGCGAAAGAAGATGTTGCAGTTTCATAGTCTTATGCTACGAGTCAACAGTTTATGTTGCGGTTTTTGCAGTTTCGGTAGCGGGGTATTATTTTTCTGTTGCTATTTCCGCGATTAATGTAGGCATTTCAAAGTTTTTGTGTGCTGAGGCTACGTTTTCTTTGGTAGGCCTGAAGTAGGCGGGCACCGGATCGGATTTTGTTTTCAGCCAGAATACGCTACATGGAGGACAGAGAGCCCCCACTCTCCCCGTAACAAGTTATAAGTCAATTCATCTAACCATAACCGTCCAAAGCAGTTAAATTGAGGTGGAAAATGATCCATAAAGCAAATATCCAGCACAGTTCCTCGACTTCAATGTGCAGCTATTGTAAAAAAAAGTAATTAAATAAATAAATCACACGAAAATGATAACAGAGGGTATGTTTTTTTAAAAAAATATTTATTAGACAAATAAGAAAAAAATCTGGCCAAAAAAAAAAAAAATCTCGAAAATCTCACCGAAAAGATTGGGGGAACGCCGTTCTCTCGCGTCCCACGACCACTACACCCCTGCAGGTGAGTGTCGGCAACATCCGCGGAGATCTCAGACGAAGACGGAGCGTTGGAACGACAATGACATTTGTTCAGTATCTTGAAAATATTTGCTCTGATGGATAGTTCATCCGAATCCGATGTGGAACACAAGGAGTTTTTTGAGTTTGATGGCCGGGGTTACCTCTTCGAACCTGAATATACGGACGAAGAGTTATTGGCACAAGATGTCGAAAGAGCGGCAGAAGCAGAGGAGCAGGCTGAGGCTGCTTCACGGCCACGAAGTTCGCAGACGTGGTGGTGCCCCTGTGGGTACTGCATCGCAATGACCACAGAGGATGAAAGTCAGCTGTCAGATCTCCGCGGATGTTGCCGACACTAATCTGTAGTGCTAATTCCCAATGAGACCGCGCGAGTATTAAAATGTAGCTGTGATGTTAGGCTGCAGTGTAGCTATGTTGCTACACAGTCATCGCAATGTCCATAACCACAGCGGTTCGTATGCATGTTTTTTGGTGGAAAAATTAAATTTTGGAATATTGGATTTTTCGAGTTCGACAATCGACTAGTGTGGACTTTACCGGAAAACAGGAAGTAAACAGAGGTACGTGCACTGAGTAAATTAGCACAATTTTTTATAAATTTCTAGTTCAGCTACTGTTGTGAAATTCATTGCGGTCACTTGGAAGGGTTAGGTGAACATGGCTATGAACTTGAAATGACATCACGATCGTGTTAAGACGCTAAAAGCCTGCCCCATTGGAGCCGCTTTGGTACGAACTTTAGCAGGAGCAGTACTCGGTGTAGGCAAAACCAAATTTCTTTGTTTGTCTCGCTATTGGCAGTACTCCTTCACCACAAACAACAAAGATACGTGTTGAAATTGACCGGAGTTCCCCCCTTTAACCCGTGAGTATCCTGGCCACAGTAACCAATTAATTCAGGATTCACCGAAGTCAAAATGTGGGGTGATAATGCTTCATATTAAAGTGTGCGAAAGTGAGGTAGGAAAATACAAATCTATCAGGTTTGTTGGTAAGCTTACGTAATGCAATGTTATGGTTTGACTGGCCATACTACCATTAATGGGAGCTGGTGAAGGTGCATCAAAGAGCTAAGATGAGCACCCACTCACACTCCCGGGGGATACTGATACACACTGGACCAACCACGCAACTTACCAGCGGTGTACAGCATTTGTCTCGACGAGTTACATGAAGGGACGCGGCAATGTTCAGCGTCAACCACTCACGCAGCTGAAACTTAGGCTACAAGACTGCTTCATATTTGCTACACAAAATACCGGTATACGGACTATTGATTATAATTACTATACTACAAGCTACCTGTCGTCTCGAATATCCGCAATATCTAAGTTGTTTCTTTTCCGCAGTGTTGAAACTTGCTGTGTGGGCGGTGCCGCAGCGGAATGACATTTGACTGGAAGTGCCTTAGCTGGCTAATTTGAAAACAGAAGTTCTGTAGAATGCATCATGCATAAGATCAATTCAGTTACCGAAATACCAAAATTCGGTTTGCTGCAGATATGAAATTGGATTTTCATGACTGAAAAATTGGAGTTTTATTTATTTTTTTAATTTTGAAGATAAAACAAGCGGAATTCCGCGAATTAGCAGAAAAATCACACCCCTGTTTAATAACTCACACCTGCCCACTCTCACGCATTCCGCGTGAGTTTTCGTGGTAGATTTATGTTCCCCTGCTGTAGTCAGCAACTATTCTGTCAACACATGTGAAAGAGATTCTTGCATGGAATTGACGTCCTTGTGCATGAAGCTTTATCAGTTTCACCTGCGTTATGACTCCATACTTCTCACGCTTTCCTTTTCTCAGGGGTTGGAAGCAAGGCATGTGTTTCATTATCATTTAAATTGTTTAAAGGGAATAAGATCATCTGAAACCTCTTTATGCAATTCCATTACTTCCAATTAATCTTATTTCATTGAAACAGTGTTAAAGATCATGAAACACACACATTTCCTCCGCAAATAGTTGGGATGAAATGTGAATTGTGAATAAAATCAAAATGCCATGATATTAGGCAATATGTTATTTACAATAGAACATATATAATGTTTCAAATTTATTTCAAATTTTCGGGCTGCAGCAGGTCTCAAAAAAGTTGGGACACAGGCATAAAAAGGCTGAAAAAGCCATTAACATAATTACAGTCAGCAGATAATTTAGTTAACTGGCATCAGGTGTGTAACATGATTGGCAATAACAGCGATGTCTTAGAGAGGCTGAGTCTCACAGAAGTAAACATGGCCAGAGTCTCTTCAAACTTGTGAAGGCATGCATAAAAATTAATTTCGGAATACTTAAAAAACAATGTTCCTCAACGTCAGATTGCAAAGGCTTTGAAGGTCTCATCATTGACAGTGCATAACAGCATTCAAAGATTCAGAGAAACTGGAAAAATCTCTGTGCGTAAGGGACAAGGCTGAAGACCTTTACTGGATGCACATGATTTTCAGGCCCTCAGACACCACTGCATCAATCACTAGCTTGATTGACATTATTGACATCATTGACATTACTAAATGGGCTCAGGAATACTTCAAGAAACCACTGTCTGTAAACACAGTTCGCCACCTAAAACTCTATCATGCAAAAAGGAAGCCATTGTTGAGCATGATCCAGAAGCACCACCTTGTTCTGTGGGCCAAGGCTCATTTAAAATGGACTGTAGAAAAGTGGCAAAGTGTCCTGTGGTCGAATGAGTCCAAATTTGACATTCTTGTTGGAAATCATGGGCGTCCTGTCCTCTGGGCTAAAAAGGAGACAGACCACCCCTCCTGTTATCAGCGTTCAGTTCAAAAGCTAGCATCTCTGATGGTATGGGGATGCATTAGTGCATATGGTCTGGGACACTTGCATGTTTTAAAAAGTACCATGAATGCTGAAAGATATATAAATTTTTTAGAGCGACATATGCTCCCCTCCAGATGACATCTACTCCAGGGAAGGCCTTGTATATTACAGTAGGACAATGCTAAACCACATACTGCAGCTATTACAACAGCATGGCTTCGCAGTAGAAGAGTCCATGTGCTGAACTGGCCTGCCTGCAGTCCTGATCTTCCACCGATTGACAAGATTTGGCACATAATTAAACGGAAAGTTTATTAAAGGAGACCAAAAGCTCTCCAGCAGCAGGAAGCAAGAGTGGCATCAAATTCCATAGGCTCAACACAAGAAACCTGTCTCCCTCAATACCCAGACACCTCCACTCTGTGTTAAAAAGAAGAGGGGATGCTACACCATGGTAAACAGGCTCCAGTCCCAACTTTTTTGAGACCCGTAGCAGCCATTGAATTTGAAATGAGCTCATTTTGTGGATGAAATTGTAAATTTCTCGGTTTCAACATTTGCTCTGTTATCTCTGTTCTATTGTGAATAAAATACTGGATGGTGTGATTTTAAAGTCATTGCATTTTGATTTTATTCACAATTTACACTTCATCCCAACTATTTCGGAATTCAGGTTGTATATACGTGTATATGGAAAGGGTACGTGTGTGTAAAAATATACATATATACTGTGGTGTCCAGTGAGGATTATACACTTAACAAAATGAAGATCAATAGCGCTGGGTTTCTGATTTAAGTATCTATTTGATGTAATATTGGATTATATAGATGAAAATAAGTAAATAAATAACAGTGTATAGTTAAAACAAAAATAACAAGTGTTGCCTCTAAACGTGGCCATGTCCCCCGCCAGGTCACAGAAATGGACTGGGGTTGGTGTATCACACTAATACACATTGAAGCCAAAGATTAATAAAATCGGTGAAGCCGTTCTTGAGATATTGCGTTCCCAACAAACTGGACTTGACGGACGGACGGAGCTGAATACTATGTCTGTCCCTTGCTCTGGTCGCTACCGTGGCAGCGGGGGACAATTATGTATTTTTTGGAGAAAAAGTCACTATCAAGTGGGGCCAAACTTTGCTTCGATTGCAGTGTTTAATCTTCCAGGCATAGTTTTTACATATATATTTTTTATTATTTCCTCACTCGGTAAGCCATTCCATATAGTTTGAAGTTCATTCCAAAAAGATTCTTTCAATGTTAAAACAAATTTGCTCAGTCAAATTAAGGTGTGGACTTTAAAGTCATGACTTGTTCAGCTTAATGTCACCAAATGTTTCTCTCCGACTGAGATAATTCTTGAACAACTTAAAAGTGTGTTAAGAGTCCTTATCTTGCTGAAAATAAAATCGCCGACCAATCAGTCTCTGTTCAGATGGCAATGCATGCCTAACAAGCATGCCGTGATACTTCTTTTGATCGGTGAGTCCAATTTTTATGAGATCACAGGTTTCTTTCGAGCAGAGTGAACCCCAAACCAAAATATCACCACCTCCATTTTTACTGAATGTTTTAAACCATATGTGTCAAACTCAAGGCCCGCGGGCCACGTCCGGCCCGGCTTGCGATTATATCCGGCCCGCGAGATCATTTAATATTGTTGTTATTAATGGCCTGGCGATATGAAGCGCTGATAACACAATAAACTACAGATCCTATAATGCAGCGCTTCAGCAGCCTTGCTGAGCGCTTCCCGCGTCAATCAAGTCAAGCTTCTGTTGCTCAACCCAATTGTAAAGTTATTGCGAAGCTAGCCCCTCTCAATGCCGAAGAGAAAAGTTGATTCTGAAAACAGAGCCTTTCAAAAACGATGGGAGGCTGTGTAAATGTTTACTGACATTGCTGTTAAACCCGTATGTCTCATTTGTGGAGCTAATGTGGCTGTAATGAAAGAATTTAATCTAAGGCGGCACTATGAGACAAAATAGGCCTACCAGGATAACCTGAAAGACTTGAATGCTGAGCGGAAGATACAGAAAGTCGAAGAGTTAAAGAAGAATCTGACATTTCAGCAGACGTACTTCATCAGAGCAAAATCGCAAAGTGAAGCTGCTGTGAAAGCAAGTTTTATCGTGGCAGAGGAGATCGCCAAATCAGCCCAGCCATTTACCGAGGGAGAATTTCTGAAGAGCTGCATGATCAAGGTGTGCAACGTCTTATGTCCAGACAAAAAGCAGATGCTAGCAAATGTAAGCCTGAATAGAAACATGGTTGCTGATCGTATTTGTGAGATGGCCACTGATTTAAGATCACGGTTGAGTGAAAGAAGCAAAGACTTTATTGCGTTCTCTCTTGCTGTGGATGAAAGTACTGACATGACCGACACTGCACAGCTAGCTATCTTCATACGTGGAGTGGACTCCAATTTGCGGACATATTGGACATTAAATCAATTCACGGTACAATGATGGAAAAAGACAGTTTTGAAAGCGTATGTCAAAGCGTAACCGACATGAAACTGCCCTGGGACAAACTTATTGGACTTACAACCGATGGAGCACCGGCTATGTGCGGTTCAAAAAGTGGACTAGTGGGAAGGATGCAAGTGAAGATGCAGGAGGAGAGCTGTACTGGTGAGTTACCAGCATACCACTGCATCATACCCCAGGAAGCGCCCTGTGGCAAAGTCCTAAAAATAGAGCATGTAATGAGCACTGTAACGCAAACCGTAAACTTTATCCGAGCCAATGGTTTAAATCACCGTCAATTTCAGTCTTTTATGCAGGAAATAAATTCAGAGTTAGCGGACATTCCTTATCATACAGAGGTGCGTTGGCTAAGTCTGGGAAAAGTTCTCAACCAAGTTTTTGAGCTCCGCAAAGAAATCTCTTCGTTCATGGACAGTAAAGGAAAAGACTGCCATTTTGTGGGATGAATAGTGGAAATGGGATTTGGCGTTTCTGGCTGACATAACTGCTCATCTCCAGCACCTCCACTTCCAGCTCCAGGGCCCTGACCGCATGATCACTGACATGTATGACGCAGTGAAGGCATTTCAAGTGAAGCTGCTTTTATGGGAGACACAGATGCACGAGTGCAACTTGCCCATTTTCCCTGTTGCCAAGTAATGTTGAACCAAGTCGGTGCAACGGTGTTCCCAAATGCACACTTCGCTGATAAACTGAGCGCACTACGCAATGAGTTTGCACGGCGCTTTGGTGAGTTTGAAGCACAATAAAAGAATTTTGAGTTGCTTCTCAACCAATTTGCAGTAGACGTGGAAACTGAACCTGTACAGATTCAAAGGGAGCTGATTGAGCTGCAGTGTAATGGGACACTAAAGGCAAAGTACGACACTGCAGGGCCAGCACAGTTTATTCACTCCATTCCAAGAAATGGCCCAGCTCCGTCTGCATGCGGCTCGAACCATATGTATGTTAGGTAGCACATATCTGTGTGAGAAGCTCTTCTCAGTGATGAAGATTAACAAAACAGCACACAGGAGTTGTCTTACTGATGAGCACCTGCAGTCCGTCCTGAGAATCTCCACAACGCAGGACCTCACACCAAACCTAAACGAACTAGTAGCCAAAAAAGATGCCAAGCATCCAGCTCTGACAAAATGGCATAAGAGCGAAGAAAACAGAATATTTTGATGTGTTATTTGTTGAAAAGCACACATTTTATTTATATTTCCAGGTTTTGTTCATATTTTGAATTTGCATAATTTTGACAGGAGATATTTTGATGGGCAAAATCTTTTGAGATATTTCAAGTTTAAGTTCATTTTTTAAATAAAATGACATAAGAGCAAAGAAACTTGAATGTTTTGATTTGTTATTTTTTGTTATGTTAGTTTACTTAAGCACAAGCACCGTCACAATTTTAATATATTTTTTCAGGTGTTTTTTGCAGCGTGTTCCTATTTCTAACTTGCGTAATTTTGACTGAAGATATTTTTATGGAGAGCAAAATATTTTAAGTTATTAAAAGTCAAAATTTATTGTTCTTGACTAATATCCCTGTCTGTTTTTATTCATATTTGTGTTCAAAAAACATTTAGTTTTAGTGTGTTGAATAAATGTTTATCTCGTTTGGCCTGCAACCTCAAGTGTTTTTTAAATTTTGGCCCCCTTGACAATTGAGTCTGACACCCCTGGTTTAAACAGTCATTTTTGAAATGCTCTCCAACTCAACATTGCAAATAAGTTCTGCATTTGGGTGAGAAATCCTTGCCGTCCAATCCTTGAATATCTTGGCAAACAAGTCTTTTTTTGATGTTGCCAGCTCAAAGAAGAGGTTTTTTTTTTTAAACAACAGACCATTTTCACACTGGCATCTGGAAATAGTAGACCTTGGTAGTTTCATCTCCTCACTTCTGATACGATAAATATCATCATGGAGTGGTCGTGCAGTAATCCGCCAATTTTTTTTTCTTTGTCATACACAGATAATGAATATCAGAGGTACTTGACTTCCTTTTGCACCTGTATTGCCCCTTGTTTCCAGTGAACCAGTCTGTTTGAAACGCTTCATGGTGTTTCTTAGAGTGCCATGGTAGCATTTAATGTCTTCAGAATCACAGGAGACCGCAATGTAATGTCATAGCTATGTGTAATCTCAAAGAGCTCATTCCGTCATGCCATTGTGTTTTACACTGTGGCACTGTTCAAAGTACATATTACCTCATATACTGGAACAGCTCACCATCAGAGGTAATTTTGCAGAATAATGTTGCCTCAAACCAGTTTAAACAAATTTTTAGCATTAATTATCGAGGAATGAGCCTTCAAACATGCATTCAGGCTATGCAGAAGTAAAAAAAAAAATAAAATAAAATTTGCGGACCTTTTAATTGTTATTAAAAATTGTTTTTTCCAGTATTTTTATTTATTACTTATATTTTTACCTCAATATATTTGTCAGAATTATTATTTTCAATTCGTTTTCCCCAAAAAAGTATTAAGTAACAAATTAGGACCCATTTTTGACAAAAGAGGTGGTGCATAATCATCATTGCACACTACTGTATGTACATCAGATATATCATACAGAACCAGTCAAAAAATGTGGACATGCCCACATTTTTCCCACAATTTGTTAAGTAAAGAAATAAGCAGACTTTATTTTGCAAACAAAGATCCAATTCTTAAATCCATAAAACTAACCACCATTTCTTGTCATATTTGCCGAGCATTCTCAATTTTTTTTTTTTAACAAGGGCAGTCATATGACAATAATCAATTTGCAGCCGCACCGCTGTCTAACTTCCCAAAGACGTGCTGCACTTGCAGTGGCTCATTCAACCTTATCGCCCAATAAGTCCCAAAAACGCTTGACTTTAATTCGGCTGTTGGAATATATACAGAGCTTATGTGCAAAATATGGCTTCTTTGTGAATTACAAAATTTTGGACACTATTCAAATAAGTCAGTTATTCTCTTATCACTTCTGACTGTTAATCTTTTACAAAATTCCATTTGAAATTATACAGAGAAATAAAGCTGCTTCAATTTCTGTAAAAACAGAGTTCTGCGACATTAGCAAAGCGTGTCCAAACTTTTGACTGGTACTGTATTTTATATATATATATATATATGTGTGTGTGTGTGTATATATATATATGAGATGGAACAATTAATCGATGATCGATCGTCATTGGGACTTTGCATGATCACGTGAGGTTTAATCGATCTATCAAAATACACATCTGAAATATAAATAGCAAGAGCATAAATAAATAAATAGCAGCTGTCAGAGGGATGTTTTAATGATTGGCCAGCAGAGGCCGCAATGGCTGCAGATGAAAGACTGGTGGAAAATGTTCGTAATATGTTGCTGTGGAAAAAAAGCTTTGCTTGAGTGGAAAAAATGCATTTGGTATTGTTTTTGAGTTTGAGTTTTCATGTGTGTTTTTTTTAAATTACGATTAATCAATGGATTAGACGGTAATTTTACCAACAATAAATTTGCATCCCTCCTGTTTATTTATTTTAATTTTTTATACTGGGAGTCCGACTGAGAGCAAGCTATCTTTTGCAATGGAGCCCAGTCGTGAACCCTAGTAAAACATGAAGTACAACAATAAATAAAACAAAAAAAAAAACTACCATATATTCGTACATTCAAGCTTCATGGGAGCCAATAACAGACATTTAAAACAATCAAATGAAATAAGCTCTTCCAATTTTAGCAACTGTTGAAGCCTATTCCATTTCTATGGGGCATAGTACTGCAAAGTAGTTTTACCCAGTTCAGTGTGAACCCTCAAGATGTCTAAAACCAAATAGTCAAAAGCACAAAGATGATATTCCCCCCTTCTAAAATTAAGGAAATCGTCGATGTATCCAAGCAGCTGACCTAACAATGCCTTGTATATAAAAAGGCAACAATGCTGCTCCCTTCTCAAGGCAAGCTCAGACCAATCAACCTTAAAATAAAGGCTACAGTGATGCGTTCTGAAGCCATCTCCAGTTATGAACCTTAAGGCCGCATGGTAAACTGCGTCAAGCGGCATCAGCGATGCGGGAGCAGAATGCATATATATTATGTCACCATAATCAGCCCCCACACGAGCGCCAAAGGCGTGAAGCCTGGAGGGGTCTGGGGGCCCTCCCCGAGAAAATTAATGTGCCAAATACGTGTTTTCCTGGCATCTGGGAACATAATTCAAGGTCTTATGAAAAAAGCATTTTTTCAATGACAATTTTGCGCTTGACTCTGCAAAGACAATCAAAACAAAGAGACTTACGTCCTATTCCGATAGAAAAGGACGAACTGTGAAAATGGTCAAAGCATCCATCAGGATACATCATGGATTAAACTTTTAAAACACAACACTAAAGTTGTTTTCTTTCACGGAGAAGGGTATTTAATTCATGTTGAAGTGAAGTTACTACTTGCACATTCGGCATATTCTGTAGGCATGCAGAGCTACAAAAACATCTTCTGATCGATCACTTTGACGTAATCAAGTTTAAGATCCAGTTGCACTCGCACAAACGTTACTCTAAACTAGGCTTATGCCGTCGGAGGCGACGGCTTGGGGTATATCCCTGAACGCCCTCAATCCTCCAATTCCCAATATAGACCCAATACAATATAAAGCCCCTCAGGTCATGACCTTTGATTTGAACTTAATTTCAGGTCAATCGGACAAATGGTTCTGAAGATATGGCCAAAATGGTAATTTTCCATCACAAAGCTTCACCTGGTGGCAAAATATTGTACCATACAGGTATAATGTCATCATGTGACCTTGCAGTTGCACATTGTTTCATGTCAATTCGACAAATCCAAAGATATGGCAAAAATGGTGAATTTTATGCGACAAAGCTCCACCTTGTGTCAAGATTTTGAACCAAACCTGTATAATGTCATCGTGGGACACATCCTCAGGTCATGACCTTTCATTTGCACTTGATTTGCGGTCAATCGGACAAATATTTCCAGAGATATGATAAAAACAGTGATTTTTTCAGTTTTTGGCCCCTAATGGCCAATCTAGAAATTGTAAATTGTCCAAATCTAATCAGTTTTTCATCTTTATGATACTTACTTATATGCAAAACTTGGAATTTCTAATTGAAATATTACTGAAGTTATCGCGTTAACATGTAGGGCAGCGCGGCGGCGGTCAGACCAAAAACATAATATCCCCAGAACATCATTTGGTGTTCGGGGATATAAATATAGTGCTATTATCACTACTTAAACATTATAGCTCGTCTTGTAGTTAATCCATATGGTATTGCATACACCAGACAGTGTACAGTTGTCAGGGTTGAATAGTCACTGGCTATTTTATACACTCAGCTATAGTAATCATTAGTTTTAAAGAGGCCTAGTTGTCCCGTGTTAAAATATAGCATTTAAACTGTAGTGCAATAAATACTCAGAGGATTAACTTAACTAAAAGTGTCAATATCACAATGTAAATGCTTTAATAAAAGTAAAACTAATCCATAAAACGGTGTTTCAGCTTGGCTTGCTTGTGAATACTCAATAACTGATCCTGGTGTTCTATCTAGTGATAGAATATTGTAACTGCATGCATACATTTGTAGCTTCATGTCCACTGGCATCAACATCTGTACATAGATACCTCGCTGAGCACTGTTGTTGTTCTTGAACGCGCAAAATCCAGATAATCCTTATTATGAATTACATTCATATTTTAATTTGTGACGAATAACGAAGTAGCCAGAGTCAACGTAACAAAGTGAAAGTATACTTTTTATCTTTTAAATGTAGTAGAGCAAAAGTAAAAGTCAAAACTCAAGTAAAGTACAAATCCTCAAAAAAAAAACTTCTTAAGTAGGCTACTGTTCGTTACTATACACTTCTGACCATCACAAAGTGCATTAGGACTATTTTTTTTTTTTCTGGATTTCATTCATTCGGTAATTTCATTTCCCGGCAAGGTAATTTTTCGACCTATCATCCCTGTGTAATGTGCGAAAAAGGCTGTCTTCGAAAAGTCAGTCTACAGAAATAGGAAAATAAATACATTTTTTACTATTATGTACTGTAGAGGATGAAGTCCCCAGAATCTTTGCAAGTTAATAAGATGTTATTCTTGTTGAACTTATTGCCCATGCTGTCTTTCCCTGAGTCGTGAGGCAATCTCCATCTTTATGTCTGCAAGACTTTTTATACCCAATCATGTTATAAATTGGACCCAACCCTCTTATTGCTGGCTTCACCTTTAATTGCTATTATCCTGGCACACATTTTTGATTTGACTCTGTTGACCGGTTCGATTCCTGTCTTGTGGAAAACGACTTTTGTTCTTTGCTTACATAAAGGTGGTTCTTTTGATGTTCTGAATGACTATCGACCAATTTCAAAGCTGCCGTGCTTGGCTAAGATTTTAGAGAGACTCGCCAATAATCAGGTTAGAGCATTTTTATTAGACCATGCTATCTTGAATGTGTTTAAGTCAGGTTTCAGACCAGGTCATAGCCCTGTGTCAGCTACAGCCAGGGTATAAAATGATATTGTTACTGCCTTGGACAATAAGCAAGACTGCGCTGCCCTTTATATTGACCTATCAAAGGCGTTTGACACAGTTGACCATTTTAAACGTATAGAACGGCTAAGTGCAATTGGGTTTGATATTAAATCTCTGAATTCGTTTAAAGATTATCTATCTGGTACATGTCAAGCTGTTGTGGCTGATGGCTATCAATCAAACTTTTTTTTATCTCAGCAATAGGTTCCACAGGGTTCAATTTTGAGGCCCTTGCTATTTGCACTTTTTATTAATGTGTTTGATGCTAATTTTCTTAATAGTAAAGTCCACCTCCATGCAGATGATATGGTCATCTACTCAGCTGACCCTTCTGCTGATTTGGCTCTTAATAATTTGCAGTCAGATTTCTAAATCTTCCAGAGACCTTAAAATAATTTTAAACTCTGAAAAAACTAAATTCATGCTATTCTCTCTTATACCAGCTGCTAGGTTCCATAATGGTAGCATCACGACAGTAAACGGAATCCAAATTAAAAGAGTTCCTTACTACAAACGCCTTGGCATTTGGGTGGATGACAATCTTAATTTTAGGAAGCATACTGATGAGCTGGTCAAGAATTTGAAGCCAAAATTGGCTATGCTGTACAGGAATAAAGCCTGCCTTCCAAAGAGTTGCAGAAGACAGATTGTTCAAGCAACTATTCTCTCTAGAATAGATTATGGTGATGTGATTTATATGCACACTGCACCCTCCTCAGTGAAGTCACTTGACACAATATACCACGCTGCATTAAGGTTCATAACTGGAGATGGCTTCCGAACACATCACTGTACACTTTATTTTAATGCTGGTTGGTCTTCGCTGGCCATAGGAAGGGAGCAACATTGTTGCCTTTTTATATACGAGGCATTGTTGGGTAAACTGCCTGGATATCTGACCAGTTTGCTTAAGTGAGGAAGGGGGATTACGGTCTGGGCACTCATGAATTTTTGGTTTTAGATGTCCCAAGGGTGCGTACTGATCTGGGTAAAACTGCTTTTATGTATTATGCTCCACAGAAGTGGAATAGGATTCAGCAGTTTTCAAAGTTGGAAAGTCTTATTTCAATTGATTGTTTTAAATGTCTTTTATTGGCTGCCTCAAAGCAGGAATGTAGTCATTGTTTTTTATTTATTGTACTGGTGTTTTCTGTTTCTTGCTACTGGGCTCCGTTGCAAAAGAGAGCTTGTTCTCAGTTGGACTCCCAGTATAAATAAATAAAAATACATAAAAAAATAATTGTTACTGACCTGTCGACAATTAACTTTATTTGCAATGAGATGTTCCACCAGGTGTTTTTTTTTTTTTTTGCCTCAACTTCAACTTTTCCAGTCTTTTGTAGCTCGCTGGACGCAAATCACCTGCACTGACTAGACGTTGTAATTTACTCTCCTTCGTTTCGCCAGATCAATGGCAGATATTTGCGTTCAGTTGTGTTGCTGTACATCTCTACAGCAGGTGCCACAATGTTTCCCATGTGGTTTTCGCAGTGCAAAGCTTTTTAAGCTACTGTGTGGTCATCATGAATGTACATTAAGATACTGTAGAATAAGTCTAGACTGTCACTTGTCAAAAAATGTTCTATCAGGATATGCTTTATTAATCGCTCAAGCATACTTGTCTATTGCCAAAGGCATACCCTATAAGGTCCATCAAGTGATGCCCATAAGTAACGAGAAGGCCTCCGCTGTCATATTATCATTGAACGTGAGTGTTAAATGACAGCGCCATCTTTACGCGTACAGAAATTCTTTTGAATCCTGGATCAACAATATGGGTTGGATTTTCTCTAAAATGTAATCACATTCTCCTCAAAACAGTATCCATCAATGGGCATATTTCATTGACATCCATCAGTAATGTTTTGACTTATTCTGCTAACTGGCGAATGAACGAACAACCTAACAAACGTCAGTGAATACTTGTTACCTCATGGCATAAGCACAGTAATCAAGCAATGTATTCCTTGGTAATGGCAATCCTCTGAAGGAGTGTGTGCTTCAAGCAGTTCTCGACTGCAATTCTCCCCAGACACACTGGATGGGAGTAAAACATTCTGAATTACACCTTCTCTTCAATCTGCCACCTTTAAGTAGTAATCATCAATTTTTGCTGACAAGCGGCAGATCCTGTTCCTTGCATAGGGTGTGGAAGCTGAAGGTCTCATATGGCACTTTTCCACAACATTGTACCGGCTCTAATCTACTCTACTCTACTCAGCACCAGGTACTTTTTTGGGGTCGCTTTTGTATTCGAGGATAGTATCGCCTCTGTGGTACCTGCTTGTCGTTGCGACGCAGCATGTTACTGCCACGACGGCATCCTCAATTATATCAAATTTACTTTTATTCAATCGATTTTGTTAAATATTTTATGTGTTTAAATCAGGGCACGCGCACTACCGTCACCACGTTATGGCACTAAAGTCTGAGTGTTTAATTGGAATTTCAGTTTGACATTATGGAATCACCACACACCAAGGATGTTAATTTACCTTTTTTCCTTCATAACAAAGAAGCAAATGACACATATGACAAAATAATTTTTGTTTTTAATCTTGACATTCAGGCTTCATGAAACATTTCACTTTGAAATTGAAGGCAAAACACGTAGCAAATGCGCAAATCGCAGGAGATGGCAGAGTATTAGGATTAATACGATTAATTACGATGTGTCATCTCATTTGATATAATGTTTAGACAAAAATGATTCGTAAACACCCGTAAAGTTATTTTCTGCGTAATTTTCTTTAAATGGGGCTAGCATCACATAACTTTTTCAAAGGGAATTATTAAGGGGAACATAACTAGACACAAGACCGTCACTTAATTTCACCACAAATGGGGTCACAGGCAAAGAGAAACACATTTCATGAATGTAGCAGCTTTGGTGAACAAGCAAAATCGTGTTTGAAAGGTAAGGCAAAGCAGAGCATATTAACATAACATAACATGAATGGCGAGAACAGGCTGTTCAGCTCAACAGCGCTCGCCAGTTTCTTGATAGTATTATGAATATACCCCTTCAGATACTCAATGACTCAATGGTATATAGCTTTAAGTCAAGCCAGCTCTTGAAAACCCCCAAGGTCTCTGCCTCAACAATTTGGTGAGGAAAGCAATTCCACATTGAAATGACTCTTTGGGTGAAGAAATATTTCTGAATGTCAGTGCTGAATTTACCTTTGGTCAGCTTCCATTTGTGACACCGAGTTCTGCTCACAATGCTTGGTCGAAGGAATCTTACATAATTCACTTTGTTAGTCCCATTAATCCCTCAATCAAATCACCCCTTAGTCTCCTTTTCCTAACGCTAAAGAGATTATGGATCTGCACCCTCTTCTCATAGCTTTCATCTTTTTTACGTGGAATTACCTTAGTGGCTATTCTCTGAACTTTCTCTGGAGCCTCTATATCTTTCTTAAAGTATAGTCTCCAGAACTGTACACAATACTCCAGATGTAGTCTGACGAATGTGTTGTACAAAAAGCACCACCTCCTTAGATTTGTACTCCATACATTTGGCAATGTATTGGCAATCCCAGCATCCAATTGGCTTTTTTAACTGCTTCGGCACAATGGCTAGAGCCTGTGAGGGTTTGGTCAACAATCACTCCCAGATCTTTCTCGTGTGGAGCACATTCCAGTTTTAAACCTCCCATGAAGTAATCCCGTCTGATGTTTTTGTTACCTACGTGTACAACTTTACATTTCACTACATTAAATTTAATTTGCCACATTTCTGCCCAATTCTGGATTCTATCCAAATCATCCTGAATCACTTTAGTGGACTCTGAACTATTTGCTAAACTCCCCAATTTAGTATGATCTGCAAATTAAACTAATCTGCTCTAAATATTCCTATCAAGGTCATTAATGTAGATGAGGAACGTCACGGGTCCCAACATCGATCCCTGGGGGACGCCACTCCCCACCATACCTAGCTCAGATGAGATACCACTGACTACCACTCTTTGTGTTCTGTCCTGTAACCAGTTTTGAATCCACTCCAGAATAACTCCTGTAACTCCGATGGAGCTCATTTTAAAGCGGACATGAAACAGCCCATTTTTTGCGGGTTTTGTACAGACTTAAGTGTGTTGGAACTTATTTGAGAAAAAATTTGACAAAAAAACGATTACACGTTAAAATAAAATAGATTTATGTTTGGTACTGATGTAAGCTTTCATTCTGGCTCGCCGCCATATTGCTGTCGTGCCTCTGGTGACGTCACGAGGTTGGTTGGTTGGAGATTCGAGATAGTTACAGTCGTACGTTTCACCGAGTTAACCTTGTCTGAAGACAAGGCTGAGCGGTATTTTGAGGGGATCCAAAGAAACCCAATGGCTTATGCCTTCGAGCCAGTGAGGAGGAGAGAAAGGATGGACAATATTTCATCTGAGGAGCATCCGTCGGTTCCTTCTAGTGTGGAGAGGGTGGGTAACACAACCTGGTGTCTGTGTGGTCACTGCACTGAAATGCCGACCGCAAGCGAGTTCATCTGCTGTTGAGTTCATCTGCTGTTGCTGTTGGAGGTGAACGTGGATCACTTGCTCGGGGATATGCAGTGCGTAACCCTGTTCCGCATCTACCAGATGCTCTGCTGTGAGAGGGAGGTATCGGAAATTTCCATGCTCTCCCTCCGTGAAGTCCGTGCGGACACTCTGGAGCAGCCCATCAACAGCAGGTATTTTAACCTTACCTAACGATAGCTACTTAGCATGTAGGCTAAAACGAGGCAGACTAACGTTTGAAACTTCGGTATGGATGAAAAAGTCTACTTTCGCTTAGTCACTAATACGAGTCGCTGTTCGGCTGAAAAAGCACTCAGTTTGGAAGCTAGTGCATAAAGTATATAAAGTTGACTTTGGCTAGTTAGCATGCCTTTGATATCATCAATTTTTTAGCTAGCTGTAGCAGGCTTTTGAGCTGCAACTTGCCAGTGAGTTTCAGAGAAAGGATGGACTCATATTAATACAATGTTTTCTTTTCACAGGAATGTTCCCTGACTGCTTTCCTTCCTCATGGACCACAGTGAATCCGTATAGTTTTATACAAATATTTTGGAATAATAAAGGTTTTTACAAATGAAGGTGTTGTGGATATTGTGAAAACCTTTTGCACTTAAGATGCTGAATTTTATTTTTCTTTGTGCAACATCACTGCCAGACTTTAACAGTTATCACTATAGTTTGTATAAATCATGCACAGTGTTATTGACAGCAAACTGTTAACAGTAATGAAAGATATGTGAGGTGTAGTGCACCTTATTCAAGCTGATGGGTATTTCTGTCAAAATAAGAGCGCTAGCTAACGTTAGAACAAAAGGGTGTACCCTAATCTTAAATCAACCGACTGAAAATATGTTGGACAGTAGCTGTCATTACGATAATGACCTGGTGCAAAAATAAATAAAGGCCTGCAGCGAATAGCCGCCTGGTTCTTTTAAACGCCCGGGGTCCAAGTCGATTTTGCATATTAAACGCCCGGGCGATGAATTGGTGAAATACGGTAGCTGTGATTTTTTTTTCTTTTCTTTAATTTAACCACATTATTTGAACGGAGCTCCAATACCAGTTACTGCTATGAGTGGATTATCACTTCCTATTTGAGGGGGAAAAGCCCAAATGAAAATGGACGGAGACTGTAAGGTGAAGAAAATGTTTGATTTCTACAGAGATGCCAGTGAATATTAGAGTCTCTGTGCTGCCAAGGTAAGAAAGCTGAGCTGTTGAACTTGTTTATGGTTGTAGAGCGGTGCACATATCGTGATGAACGGATACGGATGTGATGAGATTATTTTGTTGCTAGGTTATTAACGACTAGATTGCTGAGCTTTGACTGGAAAAGAGTACCACAGCCCTGATGTTATAAAGACGTTTATATTCTCGAAGATGGTGCTGATTTTATTTTCTGGTCATCTCAACCTTGCAGGTCGTACCTCTCTCTGCTCGGCCAGATGGGCGCGCCGTTGCGCCCTTTCATTACGGAGCACATCTACTTTTTTTTAGTTGACTGGGTCGGACGGTCTGTACACCCGATCTCATAAGAGGAAAAGTCGAACACAGAGGGAGCAGCTTCGGACTTGAGTTTGTTGGATCATCGAACCACCAGGTTGCTGGACTCAAAAAACCTCTCCACCACATAGTCCTCTTCAACAAAATGCTCACTACAAACCCTAGCTTCACGGCTAACTGGAGGATTCTCTCGTTTCAGTGCAGCTAGCCAACGACGAAGAACCACTTGCCTCAGAAGAGGCACAGCATGAAAGTGGACAATCTTTCCTTGATTTTTAGCCGTATAAAATTCGTTGCTGCATCCAAGGGCGATGCAAAAGTGACCCCCCTTGCATCGTTTTTTAGTTTGAAGTTCCTTACTCTCCATCGAGTTAGTGCTGTCATAAGTTTCTCCAATGCAAGCTAATAAAGGAGTTCAAAGCCAACCAACCTCGTGACGTCATATTCTATGCGCCACAAGATGGCGCCACACTGGTTTGAAAAATGTAATTTAGATCGCTTTTTATTTTAATCCAAGTTCACTGATAGTGTTGAAACTGTAATGAATTTTTAGAGTGGGAACCCAACTTGTAAAATATGTTAACTGCTTCTGGTGTTTCATGTCCGCTTTAAAAATTTGTCTCTTATTTGGGACTGTATCAAATGCGCTCTGAAAATACAAGTATATGATATCATAAGCCCTGCACTGGTCATAAGTCCACAAGGTTTGTCAGGCATGACCTTCCCTTACGGAAACCATGTTGGCTATCCCTCAAGATACTGTTGCAATCAAGAGATAAGTCCAGCTCATCTTTCATGATAGATTCCAATATTTTGCACACAATGCAAGTTAAACTGACTGGCCTGTAATTTCCTGGCTCGGTACGGTCCTCGATATATTGGTATTATACTGCCCTGTTTCCAATCATTTGGTATTTCTCCAGTTTCTAAAGACTGTCTGATGATGGCGGATAGCGGCTTAAAGATGATATAATTCATTTTAAATATATCAATAATTATTCTGTACATATCAAAATTACATTTTAATTCAATATATATCAAAGCTCAATATGTAGTAATTCCTGTTTGGTTTGCCATGATATACATGCTCCATGAGGCTGGCATGAGGGCTCGCTGTACCCTAGTGGGAGCTCGACTGGCATTTGCCATAGAACACCAGAATTGGCAGGTCTGCCATTGGCGCCCCGTTCTCTTCACAGATGAGAGCAGGATGACTTTGAGCACATTTGACAGGCATGAAAGTGTCTGGAGATGCTGTGCTGAATGTTATGCTGCCTGTTACATAATCCAGCATGACTGATTTGGCAGTGGGTCTGTGATGGTCTGGAGAGGCATGTCCTTTGAGGGTCGCACAAACCTTCATGTCATTGCCAACTGTAACTTGACTGCTGTTTGCTACCTGTATGAAATTTATAGAGCCATTGTTAGACTGAATGCTGGCCCAGTAGGTCCTTAGCTATATTCATAAAAAGAGAGAAATCACTGGTGAGTTCAGGTTTACAAAAAGGCCAGGAACACCATGGATAATGCAGTGTTTGATTTCAGAATTTTTTCCCCGTACTGGAAAAACCCCTTCACAGGCATGTTGTTGCCAAAGTGAGCAATCAAGAGAAGACTTCACCAGAGTAAATACTGGGCAGCAACCCAGTTTCCAGTGACATCTATGGGTTCCAGATTTTAGACAGTCATTGACTGTAAAGAGTGTGCCACCATGTATTAACAAGAGCAACAGGAGCTGGTACATTATACGCCGCCGACATTTTGGTATAAATTATACGCCGCCGACAGTCATTCGGTGTCTAGACCCTGACCCAGGTAATGTTCCTGTGGAGTTTCGTCCCAATCGGCCTGAAGCTTTGCACACAAACTTGCGGACAAGGCAAATGTTAACAGACGGACCGACGGACGGACGGACGGACGGACAGACGGAGCGGATGACGCCAATTTACGACCGCCTCTGGCGGCGTATAATAAAAATGACAATTTATTTATTGATTATGTCAGTTTGTCCAAGTACTGTCAAGCCCATAAAACTTAGGGGGCTGTGAATAAAATTAGTGAATCCCTAAATGGTTTGGACGATAGCTTTGAAAAAAAGAAAACATTTTAATTTTACAATTCAAGCACATCATGATTATTTTTTTCAATCCTTCGTGGTGGCATAGAAAACAAAAATTTTGTGTCTTTCTTTGCTTACCAGAAATACAGTTTTTCAAAAAAACTCTTTATTTTTGAGTAAAAAGGACGCGGTCAGCAAGATTAAGAACATAATGAGAGGAATAACTACTTTTTTTTCATGAATTCTGGCAGGGTGATTGGAATTGGTCGGGAATGTATTTTATCAAGTTTGCCTGGAGAAGATGACAATGTCCTCTACATTCAGGCACTATCATTATTAGGTTATTGTACTATTGTATTATTGTTTTCACGTAATGCAAGTTCCTTGGATTTTGCAGTTAAAGTACAGTATTTTTGTAACTGTGTATTGTTTTTGTAGAATTTCTTTTGAAGTGAAAGTTTGTGCTTAGTAGAATATATCCTTATAGAGGTTGAGATCAGAGGCTTATGTGTCCTGTGGGAGCTAGAACTCTCATGAGATTTGCTTATGAGGATATACTTTGTGGCACAATAAATAAATAATTCCTTCGAAAGTACTGACAATGGCGTTAGCATCATTAAAACAGGTTTAAGGGGCAACAGAAAAAGCAGTGCTATGGATCAGTTCTCAGGTGTCATATTATGGTTGGTTTTATTTTGGTATTTGGTGTGGTGGATTGCACCCTCTTTAATTGGTCATCTTAATTGGACTTCTGTGGAGAAGTTGGGCGGGGGCCTTTGAAATACTGTAACTCTAAAGATTATCCCTTTCAAAGTATCTACAGACTCAATTTACAGCCCAAAACCATATGTCAGCAGGAGTGAAAAAATAATTTCAGGATGTTATTGCTCGTACGCTAAACGCAACACACCCTTACACTGACATTTGAATATTAGTAATGAACCTCAATATCGTACTGGTTACCTTACAGCCTACGGCAGAGGTATGGGTGTGCCTGCATTCCTGAACTTCAGTTGACCAACTCTTAGATTCAACTCCCAATTGGTTTGAAGCTGTCTGGGGTAAGCTGACTCTGACTTTACAGACATAGCTTGGCTGTATTTGAGTATGCACGCAAACACACATACACTCAAACACACTCTCACATATGCATTCAGATCCATAAATATTTGGACATTGACAAAATTTTTTTGAATTTAGCAATCTACCATGCCATACTGGAGTGGGGTTTTTTTTTTTTAGTTTTGCATGTTTTTGTTTTTGTTTTTAGGGGTGTAAGATGGTTGTTGCTTTCCTTTTTGCGTTTTTCATTTCAGTGCAGGTCGTTTTGTTGTTGTATTCTGTATTTGTACTTTGGGCCCACAACTTTGTTTTTGATTTCTTTTTCTTTTACGGTTTTGTTTTTCACTTCAGAGCCACTATACATGTGTATAGCAGTACATATGAGGACATTGTATTTACTTATATTCTCTGAAGACTTTTCTAACGCATAATCAAACAAATTATGCCTCACCCAACCTTAACTGAACATTAACTATAACCCTAGCTTTAACCAATTAGCCATAATCCTCTGTCATCCTTTGAGAATACCTCCAAAAATTTCCTCACAGCATCTGCGGTCAGTCAAAAATTGATTTGCACAAATATTGCTTTTCAAGCCCATGCTCACATACACAAACACACACACACACGCGCTCGCACAGACCCACCCACGCAAAATGCTCTCTGTATTTGTGGCCTCTGTGTCAGTAAAAGCCAGATGAATAAATATTAAGATGTCTGCCAGTGAGGCTGGATGGAGCTTGTGATGAAGCTGAATCAGTAATCTCATCATATCATAATCCTAATGAGAATACATTTTTTTAAAGAAAAAGGCTTCATGACAACAAATTAATTTCTTACCTGTAAAGGAACTTTCAGCTGGATGATATCAGCAACTATTGATCGTAAAACAACTCATTTTATACAGTGTATCGTAGTACTTAATGATTCATGAGGCTCATTCACCCGTAATACTTAATGATTCATAAGACTCAATAACTTTAGTCTTTCTCTTTGTCCCTCTCCCCGGTATAGAGCATCGAAAATATTTACTTCATAAATGGTCATAGAGGTCAGCCAGAAATTAATCTTTAAGGAGGTGAACCTGAGAAGTCAAAGGTCTTACAGCCATTGATATTTGATAGCAAATAATATAAGTTGTCCAGCTCTTACAAGGGGTATATGGCGTGATGTACACTACCTCTGAATCTACACTGCCAGGCCAAAAAAAAGGTCGCAGACTCAAATATTTAGTTGGAACCCCTGTAGCTTTGATTACAGTGCATATTCGTCTTGCCATTGTTTTGACAACTATATGCAATGCCAGAACATTTATTTTCAATCAGAAATGCCATAATTTTTGGCTGAGATCTTGACTTCTCGACACAGTGGTTGAACCACTCGGTAGACTTTCTTGTGCACATCCCAGTGACTTTAAATTCGTTTAAGGTCAGGAATTTGTGGTGGCAAATTTGTTTGTGAAAATGATTCCTCATGCTTATTTTTTTTTTAACCAAGGTTTATTTTCAGTTTTTCCTCATGCTTATTTTTGCCTTTCATGGTTTTCTTTGCTAAATACAGGCCAATAACTTGCCCGTTCTGAAATTATGTAACATCTTTTCCACCATGAAAGGATGTCTTCCGACATGATTTTTTAAGAAATAACTAGTGACGTGCTTCATCATTCAGGGTTAAAATGATAAATGCCAGCTGAAACATATTAATAACCGCAATAATTATCCAATTATAAAATTTTTTCAATAATTTCCAAACGGTAACTTTTTTTTGGCCGGGCAGTGTATGTTCCCCTAGGCGAAGCCGCAGGGAACATAGATTCAGAGGCAGGGTACATCACGCCATATACCCCCTTTAAAGAGCTGTACAATGTTTTTATCTTACCGTTTTTATCTTACAGTGGCAACCTATATATTGTTCTTAAATCCATATGACTCAGCGTCTCAGCCAAGCGAACGCTGTCGAAGCATTCAAAGTCCACATCTTCTCCTTTTTCTGTTAGGTATTCACGCAACATAGACGAAGATAAGGTATTTGACTTTTTTGTATTTTGGGGGATCACTTTTGCTCCTTTCTTAAGAATGTCGTCGTCTGTGTGATTGGCGAAACGTTTCAATGCCATTTTGACAGCTGTCAAAAGCAGACGAAACGCGGTAAACAATTCAGATTTGCGTTCCGTTACATCGGAAAACAAGCGGTTGAATCGAATTCAAGGAATTCAAAATCATACTCTCACGGGGTATATGGGAAAGAATTAAACGTCTGTCAGCCGATCAAGATAAAGGATTTTAACGTTAGGTAAAATAATGTCATTTAGGCTACTGCATATCAAAGTGATTGGTCTTTTTAAAAATATCATTTCCGGCTATGTTGTCTTAACTGCAATACAATACAACCAGCTAAACTCTCTCTTGTGAAAAAGATGAATGGAGGCGTTGCACTGGATGCAGAGACCGTAGTGTAAGTCACGTGATTCCCCGAAGTAACTCAGGAAGATTGCTTTGATGGGATGGGAATGCATCGATTAATTATTATTTATTTATACAAAAAAATGTATTTCCTTGCTCTGAAATGTCGCATGTATAAACGGATATTGAACCTCAGGTCCAAATGCTCCACGACACAAGCTCAACAGACTATATAATTTACTGGTGGATTTAGCACTTGTATAGCTGTGCTGTGTTTAAACTTGAGCATATTGGCGCAAGGATTCTCAGTCAAAAACCGGCTTTGAAAACAACCGTTGAATATTTAGCGGTTAATTTTAGCGAAAATACAAAAAAAACAAACAATTTAAGTGATTATACTGCTGAGGTCTACCAGTGCATAGCATAATGGCGAGCAGACTCAGACTGGCTTAAACAATAGCATGCACAGATTTACCCACAAACAGCTTTTATGATAAAATATCAAAGGTAAGAAAAAATTTTGCTCATCTCTGTAGCATTTAAAGTGTATGCCTGCTGTTCTTTGAGCGTGGTGTCAATTTAAAATGACAAGGCTTATATTGTTGCATTCTGTGGACTGTCCTTTTTCATTTGAGGTATTGTTTGTACGCATATCACAAATCCAGTAGTAATGCTTGCGATAGAGAACTGATCTTATTTTATTTAATGTTTTGCTAGATGCTTATTTACTTGCTTGGTACTTGAATTGTGTTTGGTTTAGGTAAAAACGGCCATCATGAACTTTTCGCCTAGTTTCTTCACTTTAAGAGGATATGCCGCATGATGAGGTTGCTATTAGAAAATATGCTGCATTTACTATGATGCAAATTCATTGCCACCATTACAGGGCATTCAGGCTGAAGGTTAATATTTGTATTGAATATAAATTTTGCACTAATTTCTTTAAATCTTCACTTTAAAACCAGTTTTCATTGCAACAAAACTGTTGACTTACTTGTGAACTTCTGGTATGTGAAGCACCTTTTTCTCGAAGTGCTCTGAGCTAAGAACTGAATGTTCAATTGGTTTGTAAGGCTTTCCATGGTCAATTCTTCTTAATTTAACAAGCCAATCTTTCAAAAGGGCTTCATTATTTTGTGGAAATCGATGGAAACTTATTTTGCCGTATTTCCAGATAACTGAATGGCATTATTATTGGTGCAAGCAACAGCAGCACAAGATTTCCCCAGTTTCACTATGCTGCAATCAACCTTTGTGTACACTTTGCTTCGGGTATCATGTGACCACCTATGTAACTTGCAACGACCTCGTAGCAAGCTTCTCAAGCTGTTTACTGTGGCTCTCAACATCTTACACATACAAGATCAAGTGAAAACTGCAACATACACAGTACAATACATTACACCTAAGTCCACATGCGCCCTTTTTTTTTGTGCAAACATATACAAATAAACTCATTTTTTGTACACAACTATGAAATGCTTTTTACATGAAAACACAGTTTTTAACCTTAATTTACGCATTCTTATGAATTTATTAACTTATTTACTTACGACATTGCCTCTGTTGTGTCTACTAGAGATGACAATTTTGACACCGAAGTTTGAACGACTTCAAAGCGTTTTAACACTTCCAGTTCCTACACGGCATTCAAGAGATGCTTCAAAACATCACGTGATCCCTATCCATCCACCGCAAAAGGTTTTAAAAAGCCAAAGGAGAATACAGGTGTTTGAGGTGTTTGGTTGCGATGAGTTGTGATGAGAGATTTTGTGAGGATTTTGCCACAGTTGTTCAAAATACTAGATAGATAGATACAGTAGTTTTCAAAATAATAGCCGTCCAATGTGACTAATCAGATTAATCCTGGTTTTTAGTATATCTTTTATTGCTACATTTTAATTTAATTTAACCCTTATTTAACCTGGGAAGTCCCGTTGAGATTGAAATCTCTTTTTCAAGGGAGCCCTGGGGGAAGAGATGGGGAGGGACAGAGGAATTACTCAGCCAATTAGATCAGGGGATGATTAGGTGGCAGATTGAAAGAGCCAGGTTGGGACTTTGGCCATGACACCGGGGAACCCCCTACTCTTATCGAAGAGTGTCATAGGATCTTTAATGACCACTGTGAGTTAGGACCTCGGTATAACGTCTCATCCGAAAGACAGCGTCTCCTTCAGGACAGTGTCCCCGTCACTGCACCAGGGCATTGGGGATTATCCCGCCAGAGGGAAGATCGCCACCTACTGGCCCACCAACACCTCTTCCAGCAGCAACCTGGTTTTCCTCAGTGGTCTCCCATCCAAGTACTAGCCAAGCCCACACCTGCTTAGCTTCAGCCACGCAGCTGAAGCAGATCAAATTGTGGTATGGCTGCTGGCAAACAATTTACCAGTAGGTGCAGTAGATTCTCAGAAAACCAACAAGACCCAGCATTCATGATATGCATGCTCTTAAGGCTGTGCAACTGGGCAATTAGTTGAAAGGGGTGAGCTCAAAAAAATAGCAGTGTGGCATTCAATCAGTGAGGTCATCAATTTTGTGAAAAAACAGGTGTGAATCAGGTGGCCCCTACTTAAAGGAACAGTCCACCGTAATTTCATAATGAAATATGTTTTTCTATGAAATGAGACGAGATGATACGTACCTCTCCGAGCTTTGAGCGACCACCCAGTCAGCCAGACGGGCTGCCACTCCTGTTAGCATTTGTAGCTAGACTCATTGTGGTCAACGGTATTTTTCGGGGCTGTAGTTAGATGCGCCCAATGTCTTCCACGTTTTTCCTGTTTACAAAGGTTTATATGAACAGTGACATGAGTTCAGGTTCGGGTACGCAAATCCAAAAGTGGCTTTCTCTATGCTGTGTGAAGTGCGTACTATAATGACAGGAGTAGTAACATCTTCTGCGCGCTTCGACAGCGCAATGATACCTTCACTTCTGATTTCTTTTCTCTCCCACGACACCCCTACCTCCGTAAATACAACCAACGTGAGTGCACTGCACTACTTGGTACACAGTCAGGAAGCCAGAGCTTGCAGAAAATTATAAATAAGGGATAATTAACGAGAAGGTGTGCATTCCACGGTTTTAATGCACGATGCGGAGTTCGCGTCGGGTGGTTGCCTCCGCAAAGAGCATTAAAACCATGGAATGCTCACCTTCGAGTTGATTATCCCGCTTATACCATGGTCATTTGCCAGCAATATCAAATCGCAGCATTAATCTGAAACGGAGATTATGCATAACCCAACATTATGCGCGATTATGCGGACTGTATCTTACTTGCTACCCACAATTACAATGAACTTATGACGGTTTCCGCAGTCAGCGAGCTGAAATCAGTCTGCTGGCATAGCACGTAGCTAGCGAACTGTCAGCAGTTGCTGATACATGAAGTGGACACGTTAGCTTCATTTGTAACTGTACACAGTTACTATCGTTTAATGGATAAAGCCTGATTACTTCGCTGCTACAATATTAACGGTCATTATCACTTGAGTACCCATTGTTAACCGACCCGCAGGACGCACTTATATGAGGCCGCTAAATTTAGTGGAAATACATGAGCTGCTAGGTTTCTGTTGTACCCAGTCAAATATCAGCTCTAACATTGCTATGGTTACAAGTTGGGTAGTGGATGAATTTCGAATGGTGAAACGACCGTGGCCGGACTACCTGTGCGGTTCCACGGTTTTAATGCATACCTGCCAGCTGCCAGCCAATGAGAAAAAAATAGAAAAAAGCATTCACCCAGACCATGGTATAAAAGAAAATAATCAAGTGTGCTACTATGGAGCATTTTCAAACGGAGGACATAGATGCCGACGACTGGCTTGTGACGGAGCCGGAGCCATATCTATTTGAACTGGAATATACCGAGGAGGAGCTAGCCGAAATGGACCGTGAGAGGGAAGAAGAAACGGACGAAGATGAATCGTATGTGAAGAAGTGAAGTGAAGGTTCGCAAGCTACGTGCTTTGCCAGCAGACTGATTTCACCTCACTGACTGGTACTCAAGCGATAATGATCGTAAATATTGTAGCAGCGAAGTAATCAGGCTTTATCCATTAAACGATTGAAACTGTGTGCGGTTACAAATGAAGCTAACGTGTCCACTTCATGTATCAGCGACTGCTGACAGTTCGCTAGCTACGTGCTATGCCAGCAGACTGATTTCAGCTCGCTGACTGCGGAAACCGTCATAAGTTCATTGTAATTGTGGGTAGCAAGTAAGATACAGTCCGCATAATCGCGCATAATGTTGGGTTATGCATAATCTCCGTTTCAGATTAATGCTGCGATTTGATATTGCTGGCAAATGACCATGGTATAAGCGGGATAATCAACTCGAAGGTGAGCATTCCACGGTTTTAATGCTCTTCGCGGAGGAAACCACTCGAGGCGAACTCCGCGTCATGCAGTAAAACCGTGGAATGCACACCTTCTCGTTAATTATCCCTTACTTATAATTTTCTGCAAGCTCTGGCTTCCTGACTGTGTACTAAGTAGTGCAGTGCAGTCACGTTGGTTGTATTTACGGAAGTAGGGGGGGTCGTGGGAGAGAAAAGAAATCAGAAGTGAAGGTATCGCGCTGTCGAAGCGCGCAGAAGGTGTTACTACGCCTGTCATTATAGTACGCACTTCCCACAGCATAGAAAAAGCCACTTTTGGATTTGCGTACCCGAACCCGAACTCATGTCACTGGTCATATAAACCTTTGTAAACAGGAAAAACGTGGAAGACTTTGGTTGCATCTAACTACAGCCTCGAAAAATACCGTTGACCACAATGAGTCTAGCTACAAATGCTAACAGGAGTGGCAGCCCGTCTGGCTGACTGGGTGGTCGCTCAAAGCTCGGAGAGGTACGTATCATCTCGTCTCATTTCATAGAAAAACATATTTCATTATGAAAGTACGGTGGACTGTTCCTTTAGGGATGAAGCCAGCACTTCTTGAACATGCATTTCTCTTTGAAAGCCTGAGGAAAATGGGTCGTACAAGACAAGTCCAGAAGAACAGCGTACATTGATTAAAAAGTTGATTGGAGAGGGGAAAACTAAAGAGCTGCAAAAAATTATAGGCTGTTCCGCTAAAATGATCTCCAGTGCCTTAAAATGGAGAGCAAAACCAGAGACACGTGGCAGAAAACGGAAGACATCCATCAAAATGGTTCGAAGAATAACCAGAATGGCAAAGGCTCAGCCAATGATCAGCTCCAGGATGATCCAAGACAGTCTGGAGTTACCTGTAAGTACTGTGACAGTTAGATGACGTCTGTGTGAAGCTAATCTTTTGACAAAAATCCCTCGCAAAGTCCCTCTGTTAGAAAAAGGCATGTGCAGAAGAGGTTACAATTTGCCAAAGAACACATCAACTGGCCGAAAGAGAAATGGAGGAACATTTTGTGTACTGATGAGAGTAAAATTGTTCTTTTTGGGTCCAAGGGCCGCAGACAGTTTGTGAGACAACCCCCAAACTCTGAATTCAAGCCACAGTACACAGTGAAGACTGTGAAGCATGGTGGTGCAAGCATCATGATATGGGAATGTTTCTCTTACTATGGTGTCGAGCCTATTTATCGTATACCAGGGATCATGGATCAGTTTGCATATGTCAAAATACTTGAAGAGGTCATGTTGCCTTATGCTGAAGAGGACATTAAATGAGTGTTTCAACAAGACAATGACCCCAAACACACTAGTAAATAAGCACAATCTTGGTTCCAAACCAACAAAATTAATGTAATGGAGTGTCCAGCCCAATCCCCGGACCTTAATCCAATCGAGAACTTGTGGGGTGACATCAAAAATGCTGTTTCTGAAGCAAAACCAAGAAATATAAATGAATTGTGGAATGTTGTTAAAGAATCTTGGAGTGGAATAACAGCTGAAAGGTGCCACAAGTTGGTTGACTCCATGCCACACAGATGTGAAGCAGTTATAAAAAACTGTGGTCATACAACTAAATATTAATTTCGTGATTCACAGGATTGCTAAATCCTAGAAACAAAAAAAGTTTGTTCAAAATAGTTGCGACTTTTAAAGTCAACGGCAGACACTGCTATTTTTTTGAACATACCCCTTTCAGCTAATTGCCCAATTGCACAGCCTTAGGAGCATGCATATCATGAATGCTGGGTCTTGTTGGTTTTCTGAGAATCTACTGTACCTACAGGTAAATTGTTTGCCATGTAGCAATAAAAAATATACTAAAAACCAGGATTAATCTGGTTAGTCACGTTGGACTGCTATTATTTTGAACACTACTGTAGAAAGATAGATAGATTTTCTAAATCTTGCCAGGTACTTGTTCCAAGTTTACTCAAATAAAGTCAAAGTTATTTGTTTCAGTCAAATAAACTTGAAGCAGAGAAGGCAGCTGAATCAAAAAAGTGCAGCAAATATTATCCCTGAATAAAAATCTTTCAGAAGAATGTTTCTGAATCTCAATCTTTATACCACATTTTATTCATGTGTATAATCTCAATGAGGTGCAATACCAACTAGGCAGAATCAAAGATTGTAATTGTCAAGTCCATTCATAAAAGCCTGACCTGACACAATCATTGTCAACAACATTGAACGGCAAAATAAACAAACAGTGCCATACAATAAGAAATAGTCATATTGTACAAAAAATAAATAATTGACTGACCGTGCCTGCGTCAAAACTATTGATATTTTTGGATTTGTGAAAAGAAAGGCTTCAGCACATCAACACCCACAATAGGGCTGCAATGACAACATCTGCCAGTGGATGCCAATGTTGAGCAAGCAAGTTTTGAAATGTTTCAAAACATTTTGAAGCAATGGTTTAAATGTTTTGGTTTCGTAGCTTCAAATTTGTCATCCCTAAAGTCTACAATGTGTATAGAATGTGGTGACATTCAGCTTTCTGCATCAAACTGGATCACAGGAAGTTACAAGTGTTCAGCATCAAACCAAACTTCAAAATAAAAGTCTTAACAGAATTAAAGCTCAAACTTAACATTATGCCTGGATGGCAACACACTGTCAACTAACTCACTTGAACATATTTAATGTGCAATGAAATGCATAAAATCAATTATGGTTGTGCCGTCCATGCTCTGATCTGATTAATCCTTTCGAACATACGCCTGAGGGACCTGAGAGGAGCAGGGAGTAGTGATAGAGATTTTTACCCCTAAGAACCTATAATGGGAACCTACCGGTGGATGTTTGGGTAGTGGGTTGATATTTGCATCAGCAACGTAGCCAGCAGCAATCAGCAGCAGTGTGGAGGAGCCAAGAGGGAATAACTTTGCTAGTTCGGGGGGGCACTATCGTGGCTGAGCATGCATAGTAAACAGGGGAAAAAAAGGCAATTTTTTTCCTAGTTCGTCACCAGGGCCGGATTATGGGGGGCCAGGAGTTTGCAAAGGGCCCCCCCCAACACTCCGAACCCACCCCCCACCCCCGTGCCAACCTACCGTACCTAAGGATTCTACAAAGGTTTCTTTCTGCTCTTCCTTCTTGCAAAGTCGTCCACTAACTCATCAAAGTTGAGCTGTCGAACAAACTCTGATTCTATAGCTAGAAGGGAGAGTGAATTCAACCGATTTTGGCACATTTTCATCCTGAGCTCATTTTTAATTCGATCCAGTCTGGAGAATGACCGTTCCCCTTCACAGTTTGTTATTTGCAGGGTCAAAAACAGTCTGAGTGCTATGTAAACATTTGGGAAAGTGGACTGTAAATCCAAATTTACCATGGTCTTTAGCATGGTATTTGGGCATTTTTGTTCTTGTGTAATGAATGATTTGTACTGAACAAGTTCATCTGCCAAGCTCATGGTCAGATCTGTGGGATATGCTGCAGCAAGAGAATCAGCCCTTAAAGTGAGCTCACTGTTGGACATATTATCAGGCATGAAAAGAACATGAAAAAGATTGGTCAAGTGTGTGTATGCAGTTAACTGATGGTTAAGACAGGACACAAGTTTGTCAATTAGAACATTGAACGTTTCAATCCGAAACTTTTCTTTTCCACTAAATTTAACACCTGGCTCTGCACTTTCATCAGCCATACATTTGCGCTTCTTTGTGCGCTGGAGGTCATGTCTGTAGTCTTGGGAGACTGAATCGGTAGCATTTAAAGCTGACCCTTCAAAAAAGGCAAAATTGTCTCTCTGTGCTGCCACAAAGTTACGAAGTGAAAGGAGAAGCTGTGTAGCTGTGTGTATGTCAATGTCATGTTTCTGCAACTGCAGGCTCATGGCTTGGAACCACTGCAGTATTGTATCCCAAAAGTCCGCCATGAAAGCTATCTCTAGGGTGTCCAGCTTGCCACGGAGTGCAGAGGCTTCGCTTCTAGTTTCACGTTTCTTCTGTGAATCTTTTGAAATATTGTTCAATGCCTTTCTCAATTGTGCATAATATTTGCAAAGAACCTTTGTTGATTCAGCTCTTAAACTCCAGCGAGTACCTGACAAAGATTTCAGTGTGAGTTTCACATCTGTATCACGGAACACCTTTCCTCACCTATGTGTTGACGAGGCACAAAATGTGTACATTGATTGCAGAAAGTCAAAGAAACGGCCAGCTTCTGGGCTACTGTCAACAATATTGACACCGACTAAATTCAATAAATATGCTGCACAGGGGACAAAACAAATCAATGGGTTTATTCGTTTCAGATGAGCTTGGACTCATTGTACTTTCCTGACATATTACTTGCGTTGTCATAAGACTGGCCTTGACACTTAGTTAAGTCTAGGCCCAGGTTCTCTACCATTGCGACAACACACTCAGCCAAACTGTTTCCACTATGATTTTCAATAGGCTCAAAAGCCAGAAAACGCTCACCTACTTCTCCACCATTATTTACAAACCTGATAATAAAAGTGAGTTGGTCCACATGAGCAAGGTCTGGAGTGGAGTCAATGATAACAGAGAAGTATTTGGCCTCTATAATCTCACTGATAATTGCTTCCTTTGTTCTTTCTCCCATTAAGTGGATGAATTCCTCAGATTGTGGATGAGAGGTAAGACACAGACCCTTTGCCCTTGCCTCCAAACCTTTGGAGATGGTCAGCTAGAAAAGGGTCAAATTTGGCCTACAGTTCGACAATGCCCAAGAAATTACCATTGTGAGGTGATCCCAACCGCTCATCATCTCGCCTGAAAGCAAGGCCCCTTTCCCCCAAAAACTGAATTACAGCAACTATTCTTTTCAAAACTTCCCGCCAGTATTTGTTTGACAAGATCAGAATGAACTCTTCCTGTGTTTTTGGTGCGACTGTGTAATGATAACATGCAAGCCCTATGCTCCTCACTCCTCTCATGCTCACCGATACGCTCAGAATGTTTCCAATCAGAAAACCCGTGGACAAACACATTGTGCTTACTTGAAAACCGTTTGCAAGCAAAAAAAAAGATGCAACCAGATGAAGGGGAGTAAAGTAGCCACTGCCTAGTCACAGACTGGCCAATAGGTAGAGAGCATTTGATAAAGGAATTTGTGAAACTCCTAGTGACGCCCAACATGGTCCTATCCCTACTTGAGGCAGGGTACTTTTCACTTCGATTCTGAAAAGCAGCTGCTCCTCTACTAACCAGAATCGACTTGACCTGTTCAGTAATGGCACTTGGCTATAAAGCAGGGTCATTAACCGTTATACCAGGAGTTTGAGCCCCTAGCTCCTAATGAGATACTGGTCTCAGTGTAACCCTCCTGATTTGATGGGACTTTCTCAGGCGATGCCTGGTCTGACAGTGAGTCTCCTGTCCTAAGAGTGCATAAGTCTTTAATGGTTTAGGTATTTGGCCATAAAGCAGGGTCAATAAGAGGTTCATGACCGGAGTTGGTGTCCCCAGCTTCTGGTGTGAAACTGGGCTCCGTGCAATCCTCCTCACTTGGAAAGATTTTCTCAGGTGATGCCTGGTCTGAGAGTGGGCCTGAGGCCTGAGCCTGACAGGCCGGGTCTATGCTTGATTGGGTCTGTGAGGGCTCCAATATGATCAAACCAGTGGTGATCTCTTCATTGCTGCAACTCGGGCTACTGATGACATTATCAATATTTGAATCTTGAGGCTTGTCAAAAAAGGTAGAAATCAAAGGCACATTTAAAAAAAATTGGCCTGCTTTGTCTCCCTATTTTTTTTGGCTTTTCGTTTTGAAGCCCCAATTTTTTGTTTGAAATCCATACTACTGATGCCAAGTGTAATGTTAGAGTGTTATATCTATTGGAGTGAAGTGAAGCGGGGCGAAACTCAGTGTTCTGAAGGTGAATATCTACCAGTCTATTACGCTCCTCGCAGATGACTATAGGTTATAATGACACGTGAATCTGCTGTGTATTGTGACTGGACCACTGTACAGCCCGCCCCTGAGTCTAGCTCGGCTATTGGACACTTGCTTCATGATATGGTCGTGACGCGCGATAAATTTGCATGGAATTTCTGAACTTTCGGACGTGTCGCAATGAAAGTTTCAATGGTGGAAATTATTAATGAGAGCCCGGTTGGCTATCTGCTCCCTACATGATACCGCCAGTATCCAATTTTGCCGATTTAGCGACTTTTGGCCTTCTCTGGCGACTAAAACCTCATCTAGCTACTTAGCGGCTTTTTAGGTGAATCTGGCGACTTTAAAAAAACACATCTCTCGAGTGTCAAAATCATTGTTTTTCAATGTAACTTCAGCTCTATAATAACTATAATAATATAATAACTTCAAAACCCTTGGTAAATCAGACTCTTTGAACGAACATTTGTAATCAGAGGGCTCTCTTAATAGTATGCTCTCCCATTAGGGCTCTCCCTAGGGCCCCCACATAGCCAGAAGTCGCGACCCTTAGCAGGGGCTTTCATAATCATAGGGCCCTCTGAAACCATTCCCCCCTACTTCCTTGAACACCTAGTTGGTAAACATTAGGATACCCTTAGGAGTATTCATGAGAGGCACTACAGCAGGGCCAGCCCAGGGGCCCTTTGATTGCCGTGCCCCATAGCCCAGGGGCCCTCTGGCTGCCGTACCCCATAGCCCAGGGGCCCTCTGAGTGCCGTCCCCCGTGGCCCAGGGGCCCTCTGATTGCCGTACCCCATAGCCCAGGGGCCCTCTAACTGCTCTCTATCACCCTTCTCTCTCTGTTCTCTGCAGATATGCCCCATAACAGTGTGAGTAGTCATACGATCCTAGAGAATAGTGGCCCTCTGACATCGCAATTGGCATCAGCATCGGCATCTACATTGCTTTGGGCCCCTGGACCCTTGGGCCCCTGGGCTCCGGCCCCACTGGCCCGGTCTGTAATATGGCCCTGTGCGTCACTTGTGGAAATTATCATTTTAATATTATATTTTGGTTAATCCTAACTGTTCTTTCTGAAAACAAATTATTTAATTTAGGGCTGGACTCACAGTATATTTTAGTAAAATTTAAAACCTCTGTTTGTGTGCTGCTATGTCTGGCCATAGATACTCGCATGAAGTCTTGGGTGTTCTAAAGCTTTATATTCTCTGTAATAATACAGAGATACAAGTCACAAAGCTACTAAGACAAAGATTGCAGACAGCTGAACAATCCCCCTTTAAATTGTTCAAATTGTGATGGCGCTTAGTTGTGGCTGACTTGCGCAACATAGGTCATGTGATGGCAACTTAGTTCACGTGATTATTATATATTTTTTTCGATTGCAGAGTACTATTTTTGGAAAGGTTTTGAATCTTGCACAAGTGTGAAACTGTCTAATGTTTACCACGAAACGACACTTGTAATCTATGTTTCCATCCCTCTTCCCTGACTATGATCAGATTTGAGTCTGATAGGAGACAGTGCTGTTGCATCCTGGAGCCTGGTACTTCCCCTCAGCTATCACTTTCCACTAAATGCTCAATACTTATGCTTAACCCCTCTATGCAGATGTAGACGTCAGCAGACATAGAGCTGCTCTTTTTATGCCCACAGTTACACTATTCTATGATTAGATGGCACACCCTGATCAGTTATTGAATATTCACAAGCAAGCCGAGCTCGACCAAGGTTTAGAATATGAATAAGTTCAGACCCATCTCTATTTCCCAGGAGTTGCATGAATTAAATTCCTCAGCTAAGCCTGATGTGCAAAGTACTGAATATACTTGCCCATAGTACAAAATCCATCAATTTTAAAAAAAGGTCTCTTGTGACAGAAACAAGCATTGTCATTTGTAGCCACCACTTCAGCTAAAGTGAGCCAATGGTATCCCAGTGAAGTAGTTAAAAAAAATCAGGCTTCTGAAGCAAAAATTCAACATGGTATTGATGCTATGTCATTTTCCTATCAATTTAAGTCATCACATATCAAAAACGCGTAAATAATTGCCATGAATTTACTCTTACATTCCTCCATCGATGAATTCAGTGCACCCTTGTATCCTCCTACATACTCTTATTGACTAGCCAGTCACTAAATGCTAACTAAGGCACATCTGCATAATGCTTGGCTATAGTTCATGCCCATATGAAACTTCCCTGTTATTAACAATTGATTCCCATGCTTCTTATCCAATTCCAGAGAGCATAAACTTTCCACAGTAACTGAAAGACATTGACTGGATCATCAAAAAGTATTCAACCTTTGGGTGACCGCAAATTAGGTTGAATTCTCTTAATGTTGCGCATCTGAAAATGACACGGTTGCACAGAAAAAAGGACTCCAAAACCAGACTGAAGTGCTCAATTACATTTACGAGATTTAAATGACATAAGGACTTAGTCAATGGGAATTATTCTGAATGAAACAAGACTGGAGGGTTCCTTCCTCCAAATAGATCTATGTCTCTGGAGGAGTTTAGAGAAGAAAGGCTTTCATTCATTTTATGAGTAATTACAATTTAATTTTTTTTTAATGTATGGCTAGTTGTTTTTTACTTTTTTGGTTAGTGTAGCCATGATGATCACAGAGCTTGTTTGCCACATTGGTTCATAAGAGTAACTGTTAGTCTTTGCTAATAATACTGCATGCTGTGGCATTTTTTTCAATGTGGCACTTTGTTTAAGAATTTATACAGCATTCAACAAAATTGAATTCAAAGGTTCTGGGTCGTTCAAAATAGGAACAGCTCAAGCACTTCGGTAGACCCCCTGATAAGTTTGTTTCCCCAATCTGTTCAATCTTGGGTAGCATATTGTCTGCCTTTTTACTGACAGTGGAATGTCTGTTCTGTTATAATAAGGTATATTTCAGATATAACTGCGTTACTCAGTTATACTTGTTCCTTAAAAGGAGTGGAAAGTTATTTATATAAGGTTGCAAGCTCAGAAGTTGGAACTGCAAGCTTTTCATTGCAGGATGAATGTTCTGACCGTTAAATAAGCAGTTCCTTTAAAGAGAATGTGTGCTGGCTTGTGGGACTTTGTGTGGACAAAATTCTAAACATTATTGTGGAGAAAAGGCATGTCTTGGGATTGGAGACGTTGCTGGTGGCCACTGATGTGCAACTGCACCTACGTATATTGATAAACTCTTGCTAAATTCAACCAGAAAATCATTATATTGGATTTCATGCGTCAAAACTTGATTTGTGTTAAATATGTGGTTAATTTATGATTTGACTGTGCACGATTTTGAGGGAGCTGAGGGTTTAGGGAGCCACTTTGAGAGCTGTCTTATTTGGCTCTTAAAGAGTAGATAATTGAGAATTTCATGCTCAGATGAAAAGTGCATGTGGTCAAGGAGTCTATGATCCCAGAAATGTATAGTTTTTTAACCCCAGCCATTTTTTCAATTTTCAGTCTTAGCTTTTTTACAGTTTCATTGCTGAATTTTCATGAAAATTTTTTGTTTGCAGCCCTTTTTCTCTGCTAAAACAATGAAAATAAACTGAAATACGATGGAATTCCAAAGTGTCTTGACTCATTTGAGCCATTCACTTCCTCTCTGTGATGCTGCAATCATGAATTATAAACCCTTAAATAAGATAACACATTAATCGCCAGAATTTGCTTCTGTGCCAAGGGGTTAATAATATATAATAAGTAAGTATAATAAGTAATAATAAGTCTCAATTAAGTTGCAGTGTAAAATGCATAATTTTAACAACATTATACATAAAATTTACCAAATTTACTGTATGATTGCGAGGAGTACATAAGGACCATGATTGCTGTCAAGTTGAGTCTTTTGTGTTTAAATTTTTCCTCAGTTCGTACTCCAACTTGAAAAGAGAATCGGTAAAGGAAGGAACAACTCCGTTTTCCCGTTTTTGGTGTTTTTTATTAAAAGTTCAATGTTGTTGATGAAGGGGTTGGTTGGTGGTAGTAGTAGCAGAAGTAAGTGTGGTAACAGAAGGGGTGGTGACAGTAGGGGTTGTAACAGTAGGATGATAATAACAGTAGGAATTCTTTGTTTTTTAGTTAGGTGTTTTGGTGTCTTTGTCCAAGCTTTTGCTTGGTTTTGTTAACAAACTTTTTCTTGTCCTTGGTTTGCCGGTGCACGTTGGTCTGCAGTGAATATGGCTGTCTTGAGGGAACTTCCTGTGACCTGACAGGAAGTTGGGGAGCTCTGGTCTAGTTTTGCAGTAATTGTTCCTCTGCCCCCTGCAGGCCTGGATGAAGACAGTCGGCTGTTTTGGTTGTGAATGTGAATGAAGATGTGGGTGTTGTTTTGTGTTCTGTCAGTTGGCGTGACACCTCCCACTTGACCACTCAGTTCTGGAACTCAGAGAGGTCACAAGACTTAGATGGTCAATGTTTGTTTTCCTGGAGTTAGTGGTTACTTTTGGTCTTCAACAGGTAGTAGAACAATGACATGTCGTACGTCCCTGTGCAGAATTGTAGAGGGGATTTTTGTCGTAGGTTTCTTTGCTGACCTTTGATCAGATTTTCAGCTTGAGACTGGGTAACTGGGGAAAGTTCGGACCTGTACATCTCTGACGACGCCCTTCTTGTCAGGGTTGACACTGATGACTCTGCCAAGTTTGTATTGACCCCTTAAGGCATTTTTGGTCGGCAAGCCAGACAATGTCTCCTGTGGCTACATTTCTGTGTGGTGTGCGCCACTTTCTCCTGACGAATAGATTGGGCCCCGCCAACTGACTCCACTTTCTCCAGAACCGGTCAACTTCAATCTGAATGGTCTGAAGTCTCTTGTAGGGGTAGCCCTCAAAGTCATAGCTTCCCAAGTCTCCTTTGGGTCCTGCTCTCTCAAGTAGAAGGGAATTTGGGCTCTCATTTGCAAGGTTAGCAGCCATGTAGAGGAAGGTTTGGAACTCACTCCAGGTAAAGCATACGTCTCCTCCCAGGTTGTGCAGAGTGCGTTTCACTGTGCGTACAGCAGCCTCTGCAGCTCCATTCCTGTGAGGGGAATCAGCGGGGTGAAGTTTCCAGCTCCACTCTGTTGCATGCTTAGATGCTTCATTCTCAACCTCTGACATTTCAGCTTGACCAGAAAGGTGTACAGTTCATGGAGGGCAGGTCTGGCGCCCACAAAGTTTTTTCAAGGGTCTGACCACAGTTTCTTCAGATGTCCCCTTAGTGCTGTGAATCTTTTTTCCACGTGCTTGACCTGAGTGAATATTCATTAGTTTTTACAGTCTTTACTGGATCTTCTGAGTCTTTGTGGGCAAGAATTTCCACATGCTTGTAAATTTCAGAGTCCATTGGAAAGCCTGGCTCAAATTCTCTGGTAAAAATGACAAGTCAATTAATATGTTTAATTATCTGCAATAATTTTTAATATTTTTTGTGCTTGCTTGTGCAATTTGACAAGTTTGTCCTTGAGAATCACAAGCAGGCATCTAAACAGTGATAAGCCATTCCTTGTTTATTTTTGCTTTAATTTATGTTTGTTTACTTTTGAATTAGTCATGTCATCGGTGTACTGCCACTATGACAAATTATATCATGTTCATTGGTTGTTTTCAAGAATGATAGTGATATTTGGGTCCTGGAAAAAAGACTTGGCTTCATTTTCAATGAAAACATGAGTTGGCTGGGATTCAATCAATATTTATTCCAAACTTTGACTTCTATGCATAATCAAGTGCTTGTTACTTAGCTTCATTAACAGATTAAGAATGTCAGGTCAGTTGAATGCAATTAATTTAGTTCTTAATATATCTTTTGACAATGAAATAAATGGAAAAATGAATTCACGCAGTGGGTCTGCTTAGTGTCCTACAGTGTAGAGGCACTGTTCCATTATATGGATAAGCCTCAGTTCAGATGATGAATCTCAGCAGGCTGGCTGTGATCAGCATGGCCCCAGGAAAAACAGGAATGCTTATCTCATGCTCAGGAGTCATTATCACTTTTTATATCGATTGTTCATGATGTCATAGAATACTGGACATCTGATAGGGATCAATTAACAGGTAGCCATTGGTGGTTGTAGGTTGTTTGTCATTTGAATCACCAAATTACTAAAATTGAGGGTCCAATGTTTTAGGATGTATGGATACAGCTCCAAGATGTTTCATATTCTATTCCTCAAGGTACTTTGTTGGGTTTTGCATATTTCAGCACAAAACATTACATCAAGTCACACGTTGGCTAGAAAGTCCATACACTCTGTTCTGGCTGGAAGGAAAGTGTGCTCAGTTACCTGAGGACACAGACGCCCTCTCGAACCATGGTAAACAGAGTGTTAGTATATTACGGAAGCATAATGTTGTCTTGTGGTCCTCTCTCCATTGCTTCTCCTGCTGATTTTAATATTTAATCATGCACAACATTATCAGTGCTAATGTCTTGCTTTTTGATTTGTTACTCCTGGTTTGGCTATATAAGATTACCTTAATTATCTTCAATGGCTTCTCATAGGGAAAACAGGCCCTTGGCCACATGTAAGTTGGCTGATCGAGTATGTGCCATCTGATCTCTCAGCAGGAGAAGACTCCAGCTCAACCCTGAATGAAGATGAGAGTGAGGAACAAATTATCAAGCGGAATAAGTAGGTATAAAGGGTGGATCATTACTGAATATACAGTATCACAATTTGATCAGTTATTCACTCTTGGAAAGTTTGGTCCTGATCAGCATGGAATAATGCAAAGCATAGAAAATACAGTACCAGTCAAAGTTTGGATGCACTTTTCTCATGTTATAGTACTGCTTATAGTGAGAGTTAGGTGATTTTAGCTCTGTAAATAACCTCAGAGTACCATCCAATTGTAGATTTATTGATTGTAATACGGTATTGACAGAGGGAGTGGGACCAGAGCAGAATAACACAGTTCAGTTCAGATGGTACAACCCTGAGACCAAGGGGCGTGTCCATGCCCAGCTAGAGGCGTTCCGGGACAGCTGCCAGATAGAATCCACATTTTGCCACAGCCAAACCGTCTGATGGGAGGATTGAGAGTTACTGAGCAGAGGAACGGACTGAAAGATGATAAATATGATCACAGTCCCGATCCTGGAAGCTGAGAGTAAGACTTTGGAGCTTGATCTTATTCATAGAACTAGGAAGAGAACATCTGTATTTCACAATCATTAAAGATTACAGTGATTTCCAAAGAAGATACTGACTGGCTGCTCAAGGGCATGTAGCAAGCAACAATCCTGCAGCCAGGACTCTCAAAGTAAGGCATATATACATTTGCAAACACACACATGAGGGAGTTGGAAAATACAAATGCATAACAGCTAATGGGGATTTTCTATTTTAACATTGATGGTTTGGGCATTCATTAAAAAAGCCATATTTGGCAAAATCAACAGAAGGGTCGTATATTTTCATTATTTAAGTCTCAAACAACATTGATTTTAGCTAAAGCTCCTAGAGTCACTCCTAGAGTGCAAACCTCCACCAAGGCAGCACTGTCCAAATCTTGGTGAGTGGGAGCAAAGTTCAGTTATCGCGTGTCAAAGGATTTTAAGATGGCTGCCGTGGCAGCCATATTGTTTGACTGATCGCAGTCAAAATCAATAGGGTCCATCCCTGATGTAATGGTGACCCGCCCACAAAATGTCATAGATATCTGTTCATTACTTTTTGAGTTATCTTGTTCACAAACAAACAAACTGCAGCAATCACATAACCCCCTGCCAGCTTCATTTGGCGGAGGTAATTATAAGTGGTTTATTTATTTATTTTGTGTATTTTCTTGAGTAATATCTCTAGAATATTTGCTTGAACATAATCAGTGTGTCTACATTTTTGACTGGTAATATTTCTGGTCACATATTAAACTACACAGCTAATCATATTAGTGATGAGGACAGCCCAGTTAGCCTAACAAACCTTGCCTTTTTCCTACTGCTGTGGTGCTGTGGTGACACTCCAACTGAAGAGATTACGATTTGTGATCAACCTGGTTTGAACGGGTGAATTGCTGCTTTGATGCAATTTTACAATGTGACTCCTTCAATCATTTTATTAAATATAAAATAAAATATAACAAATAAATGTACATAAATGTATATTTATAAATATTATACATAAATATTTCATGAATAATATACAGAGGTTGTTTGGACATTTTAAGTTAGCATAATTAGATAGAGAATAGACAGTGACAGAATGATAAGAGTGAAAACACGTCTTATAGAGGCTATTTTGCACAGATATGAATTTGGTGTGCCTTGTGATTTTGGCTTGCCCTTTGGTGTGCCTAGGGCACGAAACGTTTGAAAACCACTGCGGTAGGAAATACTTAAACACAAGGGGCTCTAATTTCTTGGCACAGAGCAGGGTGGCGCAGTGTGGCTTAGCTTGACGCAGCCCACGCAGTGGTAATTTTGTCCAGCGCAGCCCACGCAGTGGCAATTTCGTGAGATGCAACACCGAGCACAGCCTTTGGTAGACGAACGTGTGCCGAGATGGGCGTGGCGGCATAGTAGGGGGAGGTGTCACATATCCATCAAGATGCAGTGACAATGTCGTAGAAAAAGTCTTCGCTGCAGTTGCGCAGAAAGCTCGCCAACTCCAACCTGGTTTAGTTTCTGTGCAGTGGTAATTTGACTGACCTGCGCACGGTGCGCACACGTCACCAAAACCTTACAGGCAGGTTTCCAGAATGTCAGGCACATTTCAATACAGAAAATAATTACTGCAACCGCTGTTTAATGTAACGATCTGAATCAGCACATAAATTATAGTATTTATATCGATTGTCCTAATGTCAGATCAAAGGCGGTTGGCACGCAAAATGGAAACCCGACCTGGCTTAATCAACGCAGCTGAATCAATGATGCAAATGAACGACTTCACATCTTTCTCAGCCAACCACAAACTGCCTCGGCATCAGGCAAGTGCGTATAATGCTTGCGTTCTATGCTCAGTAAAGCCGCTTGCACACTGGACGCGAAACAAATTTTTCGCACGACTGATTACAGTCAAAGTCAATGCAAGGACACAAAAGTCTGACAGGGTTTTAATATAGCTCCGTGTCGAAAGTCATAAAAATTCAAATTTTTCGAGTATTCCAGGAATTATTAGACGTGCAAACTCGGCAATGTTTGTGTTCGACCTTCTCAAAATGCAAATTGATAGCTATTGACATTTCTTGGTCTTATTATTCATCTGTTTTCTTCCGTTTAAGATACGCAACAGTCTTTATTCGGTATTACTTTTTTTTTTTTTTCAAAAATTTGGCATCTCCAATCCCACCCGAATCTGGAATGCCCAATTGGGGAACTATGTACAAAGCTTGCTCGTATGCGACCCCTTGCTGCCAACTCAGGATAGAGAGACAGTTCACGGCTCTCCTCCGAAGCACGAGCCTGTCTGCCACTGATTCTTATACACTCATCGGTTGAATCTTCGCAAGTTCAGAACTAGGGCGGAGGATACCTGGACATGAACCAACCTGGAGTCTTCCTGATGAGCGCCCGTCTGGCCAACAGGAGGCGCTGGAGCAACGAACAAAGCTGTTAATATTATATACCCAAATCCGGCAGTCCCTTCCCAATTTGAAACCTTGTAGCGCGATAGCCAATTGTGCGCTACTCTGAAAAAGCTGCCGACCCCAGCCGGTGGGTACACCGGGGTTCGAACTCGCGACGTGGTGATCACCCAGTGCCTTAACCTTGTGAGCCACCCGGAACAGATTCACGCTTTATTTCCACAGCAGAGATAAAATAGTGCTTGTAGTCAGTTAGCAAATCAATTCCACGACCATTGACAGTGTCAATAAATTATTATAATAAATTATTCGATCAAGACTTTCCGACGCGAAATGCAAAATACTCCATGTCCGGCAGCCAGCAAAAAGTAAAAGAATTGATATAAGAACAGATTTATAACGAAATAAAAAGAATAAAAATTTATCACCAACAAACAGAACATCCAAAAAAGATGACCCGCAAATAAATAAATTGCAGTGTAAATTGGATGTTCTGTTGTTGAAATGTTTCTTTTTAGTCTTTATTTCGTTATCAATCTGTTCTAATCGTTCTCTTTTTTTTGGCTGTCAGACACGGAGGCATTGTACATTGTCCCACGCCAATGTCGACTCACTTTATTGAGCAGAGCTTAAACAGAAATATTGATTGAAATTCTCAATACTCATCTTGAAGAACTTGAGCCCTCTTATCAAAACATTCACGTTTAATATCTAAAAGAGTTAGTAGATTTGAAGAAATTAAAAACAATAATCGACTGTTGGACATGTAGTTATATTGAAACCATCTGACTGTCGTACACGGCGATATATTAAAACCCTGTCAGACTTTCGGACACGTAGACACTGCAATCAATGCAATCTGTTGTGCGAAAAATTCGTTTCGCATCCAGTGTGCAAGCAGCCGAGTACTAGGCTACTATTATTGTCAATTAGGTTTTATTATCCCCCGCCACGAAGTGCGGGGGATATTGGTTTGACCTCCGTCCGTCCGTTCGCCCTTCCGTCCGAAATGGGGACACATTTACACAAAAACTACTGTAGCTAGGATTACCAAATTTTGTGTGTAGCTTTGTGACATGATTACCCAGGTCAAGTTCGAAAACCAGATCCGTACTGCCATTTTCTACCGAGTTATTACCCTTGTCTCGTTTATCTAACTTATTGCATGGTATGTTCTAACGGGACGCGTTTTCTCAGAAACTACTGAACATTGGATTACCATATTTTGTGTGTAGCTTTGTGACATGATTACCCAGGTCAAGTTCGAAAACCAGATCCGTACCGCCATTTTCTACCGAGTTATTGCCCTTGACTCGTTTATCTATTTTACTGCATGGTATGTTCAAAGGGGACAGGTTATCTCAGAAACTACTGTTGATAGGATTACCAAATTTTGTGTTTAGCTTTGTGACATGATTACCCAGGTCAAGTTCGAAAACCAGATCCGTACTGCCATTTTCTACCGAGTTATTACCCTTGTCTCGTTTATCTAACTTACTGCATGGTATGTTCTAACGGGACAGGTTATCTCAGAAACTACTGTTGATAGGATTACCAAATTTTGTGTTTAGCTTTGTGACATGATTACCCAGGTCAAGTTCGAAAACCAGATCCGTACCGCCTTTTTCTACCGAGTTATTGCCCTTGTCTCATTTATCTAACTTTCTGCATGGTATGGGCAAAGGGGACCGGTTTTCTGAGAAACTATTGTAGATAGGATTACAAAATTTGGTGTGTAGCTTTGTGACATGATTACCCAGGTCAAGTTCGAAAACCGGTATCTTGCCGCCATTTTTTAAGGAGTTATTGTCCTTGTCTTGTTTCTTCAACTTAGTGCATGATCTTTTCAAAGGGGCCACATTTACACAGTAGTTATTATCCGCAGCCACAAAGTGGACCAGGATATAGATTTAATCTCAGTTTGTCCGTCCATCCATCCGTCCATCCGAAACTGGCGAAAAAAGGACCCATGTTCTCAAAAACTGTTTAATGTGGCCAAACCAATGTTGGTGTGTAGTTCTGGAACTTGAATACCTTGATCAAGTTCTAAAGTTCAGAAGCATACTGCCAAAGCCTGCCATGTCGTTTTTTATCCCCCGCCAACACAAAGTGGGAGGGGGATATAGGTTTGACCTCCGTCCGTCCGTTCGTCAGTAACCAAATTTGGTGTGTAGCTTCAGACCATAAAGGCCTTGATCGAGTTCGAAAATAGGAAGCGCACGATTGGCGGGGGATGTTGTAGACCGTGTCGACTTGTTGTTTTTAGTGGGGGAAAGCAATACAGCGTGATTGCTATGATCTCGTACTGAGTTAAGATCACATATTGAAAATAAATGAGTAACGTATCTTGCATTGTTGTCCGTGCATGTTAATCCCAAAATTTAACACAGCAACAGGGTGTAATAATAGGAACACGTTATCCATTATTTCTTCTTCCCAATGATGCAGGCAGAAGAAATAAATGAGCAACCATGGTATTTCATTCCAACTTCATGAGTTTGAATGATCTGACGTAGTTTCGTTTTGAAATTCCATTCACGCTCGCTAATGGTAATAATTTGCGAATGCCCTAGCTAGCCAGCTAACACATATGTCTATATTAAGAATTATAAATAGCCTAAGCGGTGTAGAAAACATGCCTGAGGCAGCAAAGTAAAATGCAACATTAACGCATCATGCAGATATAAGACAGAGACTTCTATATTCCAACACATTAAAGGTGAGGAGAGAACTCATTTGATTGGTGAAGATTTGGCTCGGCTGTGTTATACCCAAACACGCCTTCTTTGCCACTTGCGCTGAAAGGAGGGACCGAGGCGGGACAAAGGGTACTTGCACCAGGCTGCGCCAGGCACGAAATTGCAACACACGCCTGGACACACCCCGTCGGCGCGGCGCACCCCCCATTCGCCGCGCCTGTGCCTGATCTACGAATTTAGAGCGCAAGGTCACATTTAGGCTTTTTCACACCAAGGACGAATGAAAAAACTAAAGGACTGCACAGTTTCTGTGCGTTCCGCTGAAAATTAAAGATATGCAGTAAGATCTTGCCCTGACAACCATGAAAAAGAAAAACTATTAATCCCGGGATCTATTTTATTGTTTGGCTTGTTTTATCGGGTCTCAAAAATCAAACCAGCTGCGGGTGAAACAAAATCCGATCAGCGAAATACTACAGCTTTGCATCTTATGGGCTATATGAGTACAAAATTTTGAATAGATGCCATTCGTTTTGTGCTTTGTTTACAAAAACCCAGTCTCTTGCATGCAGCGTTCCAGAGGTATAGGGCCTATTTGGTAGCCTACATTTTCCCCTTTTTATTTTGCACTTTATTACGCCATAATAGTAAGGACTGGAGCGAAAAGTGATCAACTGTTGTTAAACAGATATGATTCTGGAGACAAGAGCAGGGATTTTTTTTTGCCTCCGTTGCAGACGTCTTATGGTGTTCGTTTAATTTCCTTCACCCAACAACGTCTGCGCACTCGAGCGAGGTTTTGTGTTCCGTGACGCAATGTGATTGTGCTTGATGAGCCAATCAGAATGTTTGTTATATGTTATAATCTCTGTCATTACCATGGCTTTTCCCTGCGGCTGGTCAAAAATAGTGAAATGGCGGGTAAAGAAACTCCTAAAAATCTTGTAGAAAAGGACATTTGTTTTGTGTGTGAAAAAGAAATCCTCTCAAATAAAGACAAGATACGTGTCCATGGAAAAGGCAATCTTGATATCGCTGCAGTAATAAGCTCTGTCATCTCTGTTTACACAGCGGTATACACGAACGAGTTATTCGTCTGCCGAACGGGCTGCTATCGCTGACTTGAAAAAATTTCGAAAATAGAGACAGAACTTGATGAAAAGCGATCGGAATTAAAACTTCTTTATTTAGTTTTTTATTCATATCGACCAGACTTAAACTCGTTGCTTTCACTCCCATGTTATTCTAATAATTGACTTGATCCTTGATAAGGTTAAGAAGAGGAGAAACAACAATAACAATAGGCGATTCTTTATTAGAAAACGCTTCTCCAAGGATTGGAAGAGCTTGGTATATGAGCGATTTGCCAAATCCTGTCGGCAAATTTACGTAGACTTCTTTCCTCTCGTTAACTAAGTTGTTCATTGCTTGTTCTTGTGAGCTATTCATACTTTCAATATTGAAGGTTTTGCAGATTTTATCCAAAGCTCGAGAGAAAACATGTTCGCCACCGTCCACCATTTTGGCTTTATCTGTTTCTGCATATATAATTAGCTCCTGGATTTTAGGAGCTAGTTTCTGGTTGGTGAAACACAAAACCTCGCTCGAGGGCGCAGACGATGTTGGGTGAAGGAAATTAACTGAACACCATAAGACGTCTGCAATGGAGGCTAGATTTTTTTGCCATAGGCATGGCAGGGTGTATGGAATGGTCAACTAGAGGGCTGCTTATTCGGTGTTAATAATGTTTTCCTGAAAAGTGCACGTATTTCAGTTTCAGACGCTCAAAGCATTAATTTTCTTTCTAGACAAAAAAAATACACTTGCACACAGGTGATGAGCAATGCAAGGCAAGAGACATTAGGAAAGACTGACACTTCTCGGGATAGGAGCTGAGTTAATTCACGGAAACCACAAAATTCAAGGAGACGACATGAGGCCAAAAGGAAACTTAAATGTTTCACAAGTTAGAATGACTAATTTATTACTCTTGGATGTTTAGCCTACAGGCTGGAGTTGATGTCATTTCTTGCCAACACTTCATACAGGAAAACAATGTTTGGAATTTGTGCTTCCATTTTTCATAGAACATAATTCTGATTAACGTTGTTTATCTCCCATACACATTGTCCTGTTCAAAACCTAGCAACTACTCCAGAGTTTAGGGTATTTAGCCAAACACATATTAAGGTCATGTCAAATAACATTCGCGAACGCCCGAGCTAGCCTGCTAACTCATATTCGTAATGCTAAATATAGCCGTTAGCTGAGCAGCAAAATGCCAAGTAAAAAAAAAAGATATAAACGCATCATGCAGATACTTGTATATTCCAATATATAATCTGCAAGTGAAAAACTCACAATACTTTCGTGACCGCGCCCACTTACGTAGGAGGCAGGAAGTGTGACCAATGTCTTACAATGTTATATTGTATATTAGGGATGCAAGGTCTTCCTTCCTCCAGTCAAATTAGTGCGCGACTTTTGTCCTTGCCGAGTTCTGAATTCTTGTTCAGTGATTTTAAAAATTTCCTATCAGACAAACTTGAAGTAGTTACCATATGTGAAAAAACTAGAGGGATTTTCACTGCTTCGCCTATTAAGAACTAGATTGCATCTTGCACTTTGCCAAGCCTAGTTACGGATACTGCAGGGGAAACACACAAGGAAAACACAGAAAGAAGGAACACGGAACTCGGAAACAAGGGGAAGAGACGCCATATGCAGGGAGACCAAAATTTAATAAAGCTAAAAAGACTCGGATGGAATAAATGTGGCACACGGGCCAAAAAAACCACCGTGCTCCAGCACTGAAAAGGGGAGAAACTCAGGAATAACAAATTACCCAAAAAACTCGGGAACTCAGAACACTAGGGGGCAGACTTGAGAACTCGGAACACTAGGGGGCAGACTCGGAACACTGGAGGGAAGCAGGGACTGGGGCACTTGGGAACACTAGGGGCAAACTAGGGCACTCGGGAACATTTGGGGCAGCATAAACTGGGGCACTTGGGAACACTAGGGGCGGCATGGACTAGGGCACTCGGGAACACTGGTACACTGGGTACATAGGAGGCTCGGGAGGATACCGCAGGCGGAGGGCAGACTTGGGCGGGCACAGCAGGAAGAGGGCAGACTCTGGCGGGCACAGCAGGCAGAGGGCAGACTCGGGCAGGCGCAGCTGGCAGAGGGCAGGCTCGGGAAGACACAGCAGGCAGAGGGCAGACTCGGACGACACAGCAGGCAGAGATCATACTCGGACGGGCACAGCTGGCAGATGGTAAACTCAGGCGGCACAGCTGGCAGACTCAGGCGACACAGCAGGCAGGGGCAGACTCGCACGGGCACAGATGCCAGACTCGGGCGAGCACAGCAGGCAGAGGGCAGACTGGGACAGGCACAGCTGGCAGAGGGCAGACTCAGAAGGTTCAGGGACACTCAGACACAGGAGGCTCGGAAGAAACAGGAACGCTCGGAAACAACAGACACTGGAATGAGGGGAGTGAGGAGAGAAGCAGAGTGCGATGAGAAGTGGAATCATGTCGACGCGGGCAGAGAGCGTGTGAAGTCAGATCTTGCTTGCTCTGCAGTGCCGGGGAGATATATATAGGGAGGGAGCATGCACAAACACAGGTGCTGAAAATAAATATAATTAATAAGGGGTGGAACACGAGGGAAACCTAATTACATGAAACAGAAAAACATCAACACACGGACAAGGATCACAAGACTCTCCTAAAGACGGGATAAATAAACTGAATAAAGACTCCTAATTGCCCAGTCCCACTGCACTTACGGATGCAAAGATGATGTAAAACGAAAAAAATCTTGCCATGCGTTGAAAAACGCTATGCATCTGTTGAGTACTCATTGCATACGTGTTTCATACGCTCTATCCATCGAGCATTCTTCCACTGTGATTTCATCCATGCAAAAAGTTATGAGCTGCACAAAACTTTTAGAATGGATGAGCTTTCCACCGTGTACGATGTCCGCGACATATACGAGCAACAAACGTTCTATGTCCGTTATCATCTGTTAAACGTCTGCTGTATCCTCTCTGCATCCTCTGGGCATCCTCGCAACTCACATCTGCTGCAGCTGAAAACGGAAAGAGGGAGGAAAGATAAGGTACATGGAACGTCTATACATTGTTAGGAACCCCTTCAGAGCTGTCATCCACTTCCATCCGCTTTCATCCGCTAGGCTTCCTATGAACATGCGTTTAACATCCCCGCTACATACTACCCACGTCCGTTCTTTTCCATTCTGTTTTTGCAAATTTTCGCCAATTTTGTCCATTTCTTGAGCGGATGAAAACGGATGGAGCCACCCCCGAAATTTTGCTCGTCCGCTGTGTCCTATTTTTATACGTTTAGTGTCCATCGGCCAGTGGGACCGGGCCTTAAGTGCATATAGTGAGAAGCAGGACAGATGAGATGAATGCAGAGAATCTGCATAAAACGCAGCGAGGCAGATTAAGCAAAAGCAAGAGGTGGAGACTAGAACAGGGTGAATGCGGAGAGGTTGTTAGTCAATTAGTAAGTGCAGCTGTACAATCCCGAGTGCTCGTTAGTACGTTAGTCTTATATACAATGTTAGTTTTAGTTAGTAAATTCTAGAAAACAACAAACTGTTGGTACAGGTTAGTAAAATAAAAAAGCAAGGGGAAATAAGCAAATGAGAACGGAAGGAAGGCTGAACCCCAGAATCTATTAAATCACCCAAAATTGTGACACTATCTACAAAGGCAAAAATGGCAACTAACTAAAGGCTCGGTCCCACTGGCCGATGGACACAAAACGTATGCAAAAAGGACACAGCGGACGAGCAAAATTTCGGGGGTTGCTCCATCCGTTTTCATCCGCTCCAGAAATGGATAAAATTAGCGAACATTTGCGAAAACAGAAAGGAAAAGAACGGACGTGGGTAGTATGTAGCGGGGATGTTAAATGCATGTTTATAGGCAGCCTAGTGGATGAAAGCGGATGGAAGTGGATGACAACTCCGAAGGGGTTACCGGGGATAACTGCGAAGCGAACGCATAGCGGAAAGAGCGGATGCATAGCGGATGAAGTGCTTTTTCCGTTTTGAATACTTTATATACGAGATGCATACGCTTACATCCTTTCTATTTCCGTGCTACTAACGATGTATAGACGTTCCATGTACCTTATCTTTCCTCCCTCTTTCCGTTTTCAGCTGCAGCAGATATGAGTTGCGAGGATGCCCAGAGGATGCAGAGAGGATACAGCAGATGCTTAACGGATGATAAAGGACATATAACATTTGTTGCTCGTATATGTCGCGGATTTACATCGTACACGGCGGAAAGTTCATCCGTTCTAAAAGTTTTGTGCAGCTCAAAACTTTTTGCGCGGATGAAATCACAGTGAACGGATGCTCGATGGATAGAGCGTATGAAACACGTATGCAATGAGTACACAATGGATGCATAGCGTTTTCCAACGGATGGCAAGATTTTTTTACGTTTTTTACATCCTCTTTACATCCCTAAGTGCAGTGGGACTGGGCCATAAATGACGCGACCGGGGAGAAAGCAAAGACCGTAAATGGGTATGACGTGGAACGGAATAACACGGGTGAGATACGAAATGTGCAACACTAAAACATAAGACTAAAAACAGACATCACAAAAATAATAAAAACCTTAAATTGACTAACCAAATCACAGAAACCCACAGAACACAACAAGCCTGGATTTGAAAACACCCCATTTTCTGAGTTTCTGCCTCTACTTCTACATGACCCAGCAAGCTATTCCACACTGTGTCCACTTCATCTGCATGAATTATACCTCTCACTAACTTCCATTTGTGACCCCTAGTCTGCAAATAGAAGTTAATTTGAAAAATCATGTGTACTTCAATTTCATCAAAAAAATTATCAGTAATTATTTTGGTGGCTTCTGGCAACATTTTCATATTTGAGAGATCGCTGTTGTTATTTATTCATGTATTTTGTTTCATTTTTTGATTTTTAAATTATTATTATTGTTACACTGTAATTATCACATTAGTGGGTGAGAATTATGCTGGTTTGTTACAGCTGGCTTTTACTGAAGAAACCTGGGCCCACTGTTATGAGGACAATTTGTAAATTCCATCTCAAGGATGCATTTAATGGCAGAATTTCAGTGGTTGAATTTCCTTAGCGAAAAGAATATGGGGGGGGGGAAACTTCATTGCTTGTTTTATCTAGTAATTTCTCAATTTCAAAATGTGTTGGCTGTACATTTTATGAATGAGTGGTAGAAATTGAGTTCCACATGCAAGTAACTCATTTGAATTCTAAGTTAAAATCGTTGTTGATGATTAACTGGAAAAGTGAAAAACATAATCAGGCACAGACATTTTGGAGCACTTTATGTAGTTCCTTTATTATTATCAAATTAGCCTGTAGTATTAGGCCAGTACCTCCAGAATATTCAAAACTTTGTGCTAATTGGTGTAGAGCCTGTTTCATGCATATTTAATTATTTGATTGTGGCCGAATTCTACTGGAGATGTTGTGAAATAACTTCCGGAATGTTAAAAGGAGTTTGAAAAAACTTTTCTGTTGGAAGTTCATGCTATTTCCCTGCTTTTCTCGGCTCGAACCTTTCATCTCTTAAGAAAGTTCCCCGAGCTTTCAAAATAAATGATAAGACAGTTCCCTCGACACATACATTGCATTTTTTCTGGAATGAATGAACGTTGCATTTATATAGCATTAGACTGGAGAATGGTGGTTTTGCACTTTGATCACAAGGAGGACTGTGTCTTACTGGACCATCATTAAAACCTCTAGCAACAATCCGCTTTCTTAAGGTGGTCCCCTAAGTAAATACTGAGCCGATACATACATTTGGCCTGAGCACAATGAACAGTGGTATAGCTGTCTGCCCTCTTTAAGCTTTAGAGGACAAACTGTGATTAAATAAAGGTGAATAAACGCAGCATCAAGTTTAGGATCCACTTAGACTGATGTCTGGACTGCAGCCACACTGAGACAGACTGTATTTTCCTGTATTGTGCACTAGCTGTGGTTAGTCCTTTGCAGACAGACTGTGTTTCTTTTGTTGTGCACTAGACAGGAGGAGCCTGCTGTAGAAACTGAGGTGCAGAAAACAGAGGATGAATTAAGTGCCAAAATCCTGCCTGGTCGCACCACGCTCCCTTTGGATGTGCGAATCACCCACTTCAGAGACATGCTTCTTGAAAGAGGGGTAACACGACTTTTCAATTCAGTTGATAAGTTGGGTTTGCTCCTGACTTACCAGCTGACGTAATTTTATTGTAATACATTTATGTTGTCAGCTGCAAACTAAGAGGCTGGATTCCCATTCTGGTCTAATTCAAATCACAATTTCCAACTTTTACAATTTTCATTGTCCTCAAAAGTTAATGGCCCCCCAAGTGAATCAGAGAAAATACACTGTAAAAATGCTTTTGCTGTTCATCCTCTTGGTCTTTAACTTAAAATACTCACAAAAAGCTTACCTTTTCATGGAATCAAAAAGTTGATATTAAAAACAATTCTCTCAAAAACATGCCAGCCTGATTTTTATCAAAGAAAATCTTTGGAACTCATAAATGCTCAACCATGACTTCCTGTTAGCACTGGTATGTAAATATAAGGTGGCACAGGCCAAATTTGCTTAATCATTCATCACTATTGGCAAGACCCAAGAACACTGTCACAACCCATGAACACTGTGATAGTTTGTGAGAAAAACGAAGAAGTTGTTGAGCTGTGTAAATTAGTAAGATATGTGTAATTAGGGGATATGAAAAGATCACTAAATGGTTGAAAATACCCATCTCCATCATAAGGGAAATAACACCAAAGGAGATGCAGAGAATCAGCCTGGAAGAGGATGCGTCTGTGCAGTGATTTGCTCTCCAACCATGGCCATCACAGTACCCTGACCAAAATGCTACTTAAAATCTGTGGGATATCTGAAAAGGAAAGTCTATAAGCGTCTAACTTACAATTTGAAGGATATGGAGAGCTACCGTTGGGAGGAATGGTCTTCAATCTCGTGCCTTATGTTGACCAACCGCATCACTCAATATAGGAGAAAACTCAAGAGCTTGGCAAAGGAAATAGAAAATATCGAAGGGTATGTAGCATCATTTGGCTGGATAAAGAATTTGTTTGGGAAGAGCTTACATTATGAAAAAAGGACATTTAAAAACTGGTATGTTGTGTAATGTAAATAGGTTTACAAAAAAACAAAACAAAAAAAACCCCAATTTTTTACTCAGTTCAACCATTCAGCCTTGTTGCCCAGAATTTTTCGTTCTCGAACTGAAGTGACTCAACGCCATTTGAGCCCCACAAACCTCGGTGGATGAAATTGCTTACTTTTGGTACAAGGTGATTTATGCTGTCTTTTAATCTTTTCATCACTATTATCTGATCATGCCAAGGAAACACTGCGCCATTCTGTACTGTGGAAACTCCTGTTACATATGTCAGTCATGTGCATAAATTATTCAAAGATACAGCACAGGTTTCAATGGGTGTGGTTTGTTCAACGGCAAATTTCCATCCACCCAAAGAAATGTTGCTGGCCGATAAATATGAAGATAATCGTACTCCAGGCTGGTTGAATTGGGACCCTGAGTGTAGAATAGAAAACAATTTTCATTGTGTTAAACTTATATTGCTACTAATCCTTATTACAAATTGATACTAGGCATTGGGAAGTCGTCTTTGTAGAAATACTCTAAAAACAAAGCAAAGATTGAATGAAACTTTACCATATGGACAATTTGTACAAAATCTGATGGACACCACAAAGGAAATGCCTTGCATGAAAAATAACTGATTGAGAGCGTCCAGTCTCACTGAGTATTAACTATCTGTGTTTATATTGAAAACTCAGATTTTTATTGTCCTTCTTTAATGTCTAATGGCAATGGCAAACAAAGTGTTTGCCACTCTGTGTTTCCAGCATGACCTGTAAGTTTCAACCCATATGTTTCCCTGTCAACCTGACAGGTGCCAGCACCTTACGTGTTCTCACAGCAGGTTTGTACTGATATGGCTTAACACCCGCTCCAGTTCCTTAGAGCTTCAAGAATCAGTGTCTGAATCAAAATGCTCAATAAAAGATCCTGAATGGTTGGAAATTTTTGTATGGCAACAAAGACGTGTTTTGCTCTGCCATTTTATTTACAGCAACCTTTTGAATTGTTGGGCACTTGAGACATAGCAGCCTTCTTTGGCCTTGCTTGGAGAAATGTGAAATCAATCAAAGCAATGACACATTAAAAAGGCTTTTTCTCATTGTTAAAATATCCAAACCCCAATTCAGTAATGTAATCGGTGTCCTTGAACTTAATTTATGCAAAACCCAAACCTTAATAGTACTCGATACATGCCCTTTCCCAAATGGCCTACATGAGGACAAAATGCCTGAGGAAAAACACGGCCACGCACACACACACCCACAAAAAATTCATTCAAATATCTTGTTCATGTCCAACATGCCTTCATGATAACTCATGTCAAAGCTTGGAACGTGGGATTTCTTCTGAGTTTGATTATGAAAAAAATTGCCAATTATGTCACATATTATGCAATGAATATTTATTACAAAATGGGTGAAAACACGCAAAAATTCATTTTCTTGATAGATATCCACTAGGAATATTACAACAAAACTCTTCAAAATTGGACAAAGCTTTACACTCTGAAGTGTGTAGCAGATAATCAAGATGACAGCTTGTGCTTCAATGCACCAAACTATTCTGACAGTACTGCCTGACTTTTACGATAGGAGGCAAGTGACATACATGTTCATGTGACCACCATCCTTTCGGCAAAGTTGTGGAAAGTGGCCAAATGTTTCTTAACTTAGGTATCATCGGTAAAAGCAGATTCTCAGCTTTCTTTTAATGTATATGATGAAGCAATTAAATACGGAAGAAATACGACCACCAAATTTTGATAAGTTTGGGCTCAGCCATTGGGAAAGAGTTAAATGGGGGGGGGGTGCCAATAACTGTGGGTCACATGTTTTTGAGAAAACATTTTTCTCTCAAAGTAGGAATTTGATGCTTCTTTCAGTAATGTTCCTTCAATTAAAGGTCAGATTTATGTGAGTATTTTGAATGAAAGATCGTGAGAAGTAAAGAATGTTTTTTGAATCTCATTTTGCTCATTTTTACAAAGGAGCGACAAAAATTCTGGAGGGCACCGCAACTAAGGAGTTACGCATAAGGAGTTACACGGATGACATTGGTTATCTAACTTTAACCTATTGATTGTGTTATCTATAAAAAAAATTATAAAAATATTTAAATTCTGCAAAATATAATAATATACTGAGTACAAATGAAAACGCACCACTTGAAAAAAGTCAATATTTAAGTTCAAATTAACTTCAATATAATTGTTATACAACAACAACACTACAGTGACGTCACCCGACATGCCAGGTGCAAGAAATGCGAGAATTTCAAGTTAACTGTAACATTAGGCAATTTTTAGCAAAAATGCAACATCTTGCACGCTCACCACGGGAAAAATGAATTTCATTCTGAATTTTTGCGCACATTGCCTTTAAAAGCATGTGAATCCGAGTGAAATTTCACTTCTTCACTGACACTTGTGAAACGTCGACACTATGCCACGTGCCATAGGCATGCTTCAAATTGGCGCAAGCATCAGGGAAATTGCCAGACGACTACACTGCGTACACACAACAATGGCAAGACTCCATCAAAGGTTTCTGCAAACGAGGAGCACTCGGGATTGTCCTCGACCGGGTCAACAACGTGTGAAAACGGCACGTGAGGACCGTCAGATCGTACGGGATCATGTCCGAGACCGAACACTGCCAGCGACAAGAACGGCTGCTCAAGTCCAAGGACGACGTGGATTCATTCACCCCAACACCGTACCAAACCGTCTGCGAGCTGCAGGCCTGCATGCACGACGTCCTTATTTCGGCCCCATATTGATGGATCGTCACTGAAACCAGCGTCTACAGTGGGCAAACAGGCACCAGAATTGGCGACTACGACAATGGCACGGTGTCATCTTTTCTGACGAGTCACGATTTCACTTAAGGAACGCAGATGGCCGTGTTTGGTGGAGATGTGGTGAACGTTATAATGCCGATTGTGTCGTTCAAACGGACCGTTGGGGAGGTGGCAGCGTTATGGTGTGGGGTTGAATAAGCTACCGACACAGAACTCCTCTCCATATCTGCAGAGGAAGGGTGAACGGCGTCTACTACCGGGACCAGGTGCTGCAGAACCATGTTGTGCCATTCTTCAACCAACACCACGATGTCCACACATTCCAACAGGACAATGCTAGGGCACACACTGCAAGGGTGTCCATGCAGTACCTTGCACAGCAGAAGATCCCCGTGCTTCAGTGGCCAGGTCTGTCACCCGACCTCTCCCCTATCAAGCACTTATGGGACGAAATTGGACGACGTCTTTCACGTCGACGCCAGATGGACAGATGGATCCCTCAGAACACTATCCAGAGACTGATCAACTCCACACGACGACGATGCACCGCATGTGTCAATGCAAATGGCGGTCACACCCGTTATTGACTTTCTTGTTTGACCCCTACACCAGTTAAACCTCTCTCGCGAATTAACATTATCGTGAATGAAATTGAATGATGTTTACATGTCTTCTTAAATCATTCATTATCTCAAATGCATCATACGTATATACTTCACATATCAATCCGTGGAGCTATTCCAGATTTCGTGAGTGGTGCGTTTTCATATGGAATGAGTATACAGGTGCTGGTCAACAAATTAGAATAATTTAAAATAGTGCAATAGTAAAATTTTTAATGCATTTTTTGTGCAGAAAGCAAATCAGGTGTTCACCGCGCCTGTCCTACTTGTTAGAATAATCACAGAACTCGCTACCTGTAAAAAATTTGCTCAGCAGAGCTTTCCAAAAGGCCCAATTAGGCCATTTAACTGTGACACTGTTGTTTTATTGAATTAGAATAATGGAGAAACCGTTTCACTGAATTAGAATAATTTTTATTATAATTAGATTCATCACTTTCTCAGTATGGACAAAGTCGCGGTGTTGTCACTTCCGGCTGGCCCAACTAGGCACTTGGTGAAAACAATTAATCTTGCGTGTTCGTCTCCGTGTTATCTCATCAACAAATGTCACTTTCTAATCCACTTTATTAGAATTTGTATCTGCGATTTTTCTGTTTTGCGAGTAAATACAGCGTGTAGGAGTTGTTACAAGGTACTAGAGCTGTCATTTGACGATTTTGATCATCATTGTGTCACAGACGCTAAATATTGCAGGTACTTTGAGTTGAAACAGCACGAGTACTCGCACTCAAGAAGGTGATTTCCAAAAAGCCGAGAAGCTAATGCAAAGATTTATTCGGACAAGAAAGTTAATGTGCAAGGCGAAAATAGTTAAAACCACAAATGTTTCGGTGCTCACACCATCCTCAGTGCAAATGACTAAGTGGCAGGACAAAACCATTTAAATAGACTTCACATGACTGAAAAAGACAATTGATTCTAATCAATCTCACAGAATACAATTGACACGTCAATTATTCAATTACAAGGGAGTATCATAGATGACAATTGGTTGTAACAATCAATAAGGACTTAAAAAAGAAAAAAGAAAGAAAAGAAGAACCAAATAAAACACTAAAGGAGAAGAATATCAAAATAAATAAATTAAATTGATGCGAAAGAAATGCTGGTGGTCTACTGCCAAAAGCGGTAGAGTTGGCATGTTTGCATGAGGGTTCAGTCTTTTGACAGTTTTATTCATGCTTCACGCCGCTTTACTAAGTGAAATTAAATTCTCTCTCCCTGTTTCATGTTGTGATTCGAACAACCAAACGCTACACACGACTTGGGCATGTTTTTTGAGGAATTATTACTTCGATCGCATCACTTTCAATTCGGTTTCACGGGCCATGTGAGTTTTGTTTTCACGGAGTCACCTTGCACCGGAAGTGGGCCCGACATTTTGTGGCTGCCCCCTTGGCTTGTATGACTGCCTGACTGCTTGTCGCAAGTTTCTGCACTCACTGCTTCCCAGGCTGTGGCGATGTTCTGCTTCAGTTGGTCCAGCGTAGTCGGCTTTCTGTCGCAAATTTTCCACTTGACGATGGCTTAAAGGTTTTGAATGACATTGAGGTCAGGCGAGTTGGCCGGCCATTCCAAAACTTCAAGCTGTTTTTCGGCGAACCAATCTTTGGTCGACTTTGCCGCATGAGCCGGAGCAAGATCCTGTTGAAATATGAGGTCTTCTTCGCCGAACTGTTCCTCAACAGTCGCAATCAGGAACGTTTCCACAACATGTTGGTATACGGCAGCATTGACAGTCTTCTTCAGGTAGCAGAGTGTCCCTTCACCCCGAGCGGACATGCATCCCCAGACCATAACGCTCTGGGGAAACTTGACGGATCTTTTCACGGCCTCGTGGTTGTAGGTTTTGCCACCACGACGCCAGAAATGAGGACCTTGTTCATCTAAGGTGATGCAAAAGCGTAATTCGTCACTGAAGACAACTTTCTGTCAGTCTTCAGCAGTCCATTCGCCGCTTTCTTTGGCCCACTTCAGCCGTTTCTCCATTTGTTTCTTGTTCGGCATCAGTTTTACTGCTGGAACGCGAGATTTGAAGCCGAGTTCGCGCAGACGACGGTAAGTGGTTGATCTCAAGACATTAGCGCCGGTCTGCTCGTTCCACAAGTCCCTGAGCTCGGAAATGGACTTGAACCAGTTGCTGACTGCGATCTTTCTCAGCTGCTTGTTGTCGCGAGCAGAAGTTTTTCGGACGCCAGAACAGCTGGTGCGCTTGCTGCAGTCTTTCTTGAGAGCTTTGCAGACGGAAGACTGGCTGATGGTGAGCTGCTCAGCAATTTTAGTTTGGGTCAAGCCTTGTTGGCGAAGGGTTGAATTTGAGCCACTATTCTGGTTGAGAGGTCGCACTGCTTACCCATGATTGATTTTACAACTTAGAAAATCCAATCAACCCTGACTTTATACTGCACAGCGAACACTCTTCACAGAAAACAAAAGTTCGAGCACTTATTCTAATTCAATGAAATGACTTATGAATTATTCTAATTCAATATAACAACAGTGTCACAGTTAAATGGCCTAAATGGGCCTTTTGGAAAGCTCCCAAAAAAAAATTTTTCACAGGAAGTGAGTTCTGTGATTACTCTAACAAGTAGGACAGGTGCGGTGAACACCTGATTTGCTTTCTGCACAAAAATTGCATTTAAAAAAATGTAACGATTGCACTATTTCAAATTATTCTAATTCATTGACCAGCACCTGTATAATAACAGAATGCACAATCTCCCAAATTCAGGTTGAAACTTTAATATGCTTATTACACATGAACTAGGTGGCGGTTTAATCATTAGAGGCAGATAGAGAACATTCAGGCTGTGCAAATTTTTGGTATACATTATTATAATCAGCTATTAATAGAACAATAACACATATTTGTGTGCAGTCTAGCAAACATTTGCAAAATTAAAAAAATTAATTTCTTCTGACTCTTTTGATTACAGGTGTCGGCATTTTCAACCTGGGAAAAAGAGTTATACAAAATTGTATTTGACCCTCGCTATCTCCTGCTGAGTCCTGAGGAGCGAAAGCAGGTAGAAGAGAACACCTCTTGTTTTTGTGTCAATTGACATCATGAGCCATTAATGTCTGACAAACTTTCTGGTTTTGCGAAAGTTAGCAACTAAGAGTTTCGGTTTTATCAGTCTAGCAGTAGGAAAATGCTACAGTTTGAACACTAACATATGTCGTTGTCCCCTCTAGATTTTTGAGCAATTTGTCAAGATGAGGATGAAGGAGGAATATAAAGAAAAAAAGAACAAACAGCAGCAGGCGAAGGAGGAATTCCGCAAGCTCCTCGAGGACTCGAGGATTACATCAAGGTATTAAAGTACATTCATTTTTTCTGGTATCTGCAGTGGTGGCTGGTCATGGTGTGCTGCAGTTGCACTGACATCTTTGTGGAGTGACTGGGCCTATCTCTAATTTTTAATGAAATCTTAATGATGAGGGTGACAGACATTTTGAAATTATTTAACCACCCTAATGCATGCATGCATTCTTCAAAATTGTATACATGATGATCCAATGTTGTAATGCATGTCTCTGGAGTACCAAACGCAGAATCACATCATGTGACAATTGTCTTTTTAGTCAACAGGTGACCTGCTTGTTCTTTCATTTTTTGTGTTTGAGTTTGAAATAATTACCACAGGGTCTCACCACTGTGGCTTGCGTCAAATTAAAATCATTGGTATTAGCACACTAGGCTTCCAAGGGGTCAGCTCCAGATGATAAAACCCTAAAAACTCTTCGTTCTGCAACCTCTGGTAGCCTGGCGCCTTCCCAGTTGCGTCGGTTATGTGTTCTGGCCCATGCTTGGCGGAATGACCGTCCCATGGAGATCAGAACAGCAGAGGCTTTGACCTCCACAAAGCATTGTCTGAAGACTCACCTCTTCAGGCTATACACCCATCCATTTAATTTTGGTGCCGTTATTAACTTTGCAAATTGATTGTATGGCCTGGTCCAACTGCACTTATGAATGCAAAGAGGATGTAAAATGTAAAAAAATCTTGCCATCCGTTGGAAAACGCTATGCATCTGTTGTGTACTCATTGCATATGTGTTTCATACGTTCTATCCATCGAGCATCCGTCCACTGTGATAAGGCGACTGCAGAATGCTTGTAATGTAATGTAATGTATTGTCAGAGCTTCATTGGGAAAGTATTGCCGCCATGCACCAGGAAGGTAGCAGGTCTGAAACCAGCCTGAGCTATCTGCACCCTCCTCATTCTCTCAGAGAGAGTGCATGAGTTTCCTCTGGTGGTCCAAGATGTGCATGTTTGCCTAATTGGAAATTCTTAATGCCTGTAGGTAAGTTAGATGCAGTACTGTGCAAAAGTTTTGAATGCATTGAAAAGCATTCTGTGAGACAAAGATTCTTCCAAAATGCACCATCAAATGAAAAGTTTCTAAATCTAGGAAATTGCCTTATAGAGATCCTTGAGTTGTTAAAATTAAATCAAATCTATATTAAGTGACTACCCTTTGCCTGAAACTTCAATGAAGCACAGCCCGCCAGTTTTAAAGTTTTATAAGATAATTGGCTGGAACTTGTCGCAGTTCCCCTGCAGTCTCACGGGCTTATTTGTGTCTGCCTCTCCAGGTAATCCCAAACGGCCTTGATGATGTTGAGATCAGAGCCCTGAAAAGCCACCATTTTGAATGGCTTGTAAAAAATTTTTTGTCTGATTATTTTAAAATTAACAGTTAATGGGCCTCATGCAAGAAGCGATATAAGAACAAATTTTCTCTTATTTTTGTTCGTATCCCCAACCTTTTCTCATTTTGTTCTTACCCATTGATTCCTGGGATGCGCCAATCTTTTCTTATTTTTCCTCTTCTCTTAGGTAAGAGAAATTTTACAAGTGGTCGAGAGCACTCTTTTCGAGATAAGAGAAAACAGAAAACTGTCATCTCTGTCCACAAATTGCTTGTCCAATGCACGGAAAAACACAAGATTTAAAACCTAAACATTTAAAAATGCATTGTATAATCAAATTTAGATTGTTTTGCATTATTGAGAAATCAGAATTATTTTATTATTTAATTCTTGGGCTATAGAGTTTGGCCAGTTGATCGAAATTAGGACGAAGCTATAAAAGCCCTTGGATACTTGCGTGCGTTCTACTTCTGAATGGCTTACCTATTGCTGTTGGACGCTTTGACCATCCAGGTCTTAGGCAGAGCGCACGTTTATAGAGATCGCACGGATCTGTTTGCAGAGACAGATGAATGGCTACTCATACCAAATGTGAAAGCAACCGTACTGGAGCACAGAAGATCACAGAAGAAATTCAATGCTTGCTCGAAATGTAAGCGGATGAAAACATACAATCACAACTGGATACTATAGGCAAAAACTCGGAGATTTATGGAATAATTTGAGAGTTTACATTCGCATGGTTATCACAGAATAACAGATCAGTGCTGTGACAAACTAAAGAAAATGCGGCTACGCTATTTCAAAGTGCGGGATGCGGTGCAAAAGTTAGGCAGCTCAAATTTTTCGCACGAAAGATTACATTCAAAGTCAATGCAAAGACGCAAATACACGCAAAATGTCTGTACTCGCATCTTTGCGTTGACTTTGAACATAATCTTTAGTGCGAAAAATTTGTTTCACGTCCGGTAAGCAGCTTAATAGTGCTGCACCTGATTTTACTGATTAAGGTCTTTATTGAACCGCATGATTAGTTCATTACTTCGATGATTCAGGTGTTGTAGCTCGAGGCTAAAATGAAAAACTGCACCCCTAGCAGCCTTTTGCAGATTAGATTGGACACCCCTGCAATACACTGAATCCATTTTGCTAGCCAGCTGGCACAAGTAGGCTGTAGACGAGGCCCTTAATGTCTGCAAAAGCATGCAAACATGCACCTAAAATTCATATTGTGCACTTAAAGACATCACAAAAGCTTTAAGAGTAGCGCTATTCCCAAATACCCTAAGTTGGCAGGAAGCTTTGTTCCAAAACTAATTGAAGGCTAACGTGCGCTGATGTCAGGTAACATTAGATTAGCTAGAATGACAAATGGGCTACCAAAGCCCATGTTTAGCCATATTGATATTTTCAAATTGCACGTCGACATAAGCAGGCTTCCTTCATACATACCAATATAAAAAAGTAAGGTTAAGATAACAAATATAATGGCAGAGACGAGTCCAATAAATAACTTAATTTTAGATGCTTACTGAGATTGGAGGTGGAGTTCCTCCAAGCTGAAAGCATATTCGTTAAACAGGGCTCTCAGTTTTGAATGCAGGCTAGAGTGAGATTTTCTTTGCGGGGGGGGAGTGCATAAGGAAGTGCATTACAGTATACAGTATATACGTTAGTAGTATACTTTCACTTCGTTTCTTTGACACTGGCAACTTAGTTACTCGTTTCAAATTAAAATATTAATTTAATTTATCATTTACGGATCATCAGGATTTGGCGTGTTCAAGAAGAACAACCGTGTATCTTTGTGCAGATGTGTCCACCAGTGGACGTGAAGCTGCCATTTATGTACGCAGTTACAATATTCAATCACTAAATGGCAGACCAGGATCAGTTATTGCATATTCACACAACTGCCAATAAACTGAAATAAGAAGTGACTCTTCATTCCCACAATATCTGTGCTTTTTTAATTTCCTTGAGAGTTCCCGGTATAATAAACGCTAAATTAAATAATTATATTGTGGATTTGTATCGTTTTGTCAGTCACAAACAATGTTTTCAGACAAAATACACTATATGGAGGGCAGAGAGCCCTCACTCTCCCCGTAACAAGTTACAAGTCAATTTGTCTAACCATAACCGTCCAAAGCTGTTAAACTGAGGTAAAAAATAATCCATAAAGCAAATATATCCTACATAGTTCTTCGACTTTGATAAGCAGTTATTAAAAAAAAGTGATGAAGTGATACCTGATTTTGGGCTTCCACTTACAGTTCTCTGTCGTGTGCACACAATAGCATTAGCGTGAGTAGAGGACGTGATTACGGCGCTGCTATTTCACCTGGCTACAAGAAATACTATTTTCTGATAATTACTATTGGCTGATAGTAATTTATGAATGGATGAGGCGAACCTAATCTCTTTTATTGTATTGCAGCGTGTGATCAGACAGTGCTACAATTCTGGGACCAGCTGAGAAAATGCGTGGGAAAGAACTAATTTCTTCAGATTTGATTTGGGAAATAATTCTAGTTTAAAATAACGGAAAATAATCCATTGATTTTTAAAATGTAACTATCCTAATTACCATGTATTGGAATTGTAACTGTAACGGAATACAGTTACTCATATTTTGTATCCTAATTACATAACGCAGGTACATGTATTCCGTTACTCCCCAACACTGCCTATATCGAATGTAATCGGTACATTTTCGACTTACCTTGATGTTTGGGTACCTAGCGGAAGGATTCAACATCAAGCATTCAGTCAAGAAAATTTGAGCTAAATTTTTCGTAGTACTACAGTACAGTCGTCGTTAAAACCAAAGAAAATATCATTAATCCGGCAGTAGGGGGGCGCTAGGCTGTCGGTAGGATTGGGAAATCTTGTAGTGAGCTGTGCGGTAGGACGGGCGTATTGACGCGCATGAAGACGAAAGAAGACCTCCTGCCGCCTACCGCGCTCGCGGTAGCTGGGCGACAGCCCGTTAGCCAGGTGTTTGTTTAATCATAACTGAACCACGAGGGCGGTTGGGGCGGTCGTTTTGACAGTAGTCCGTACATGTAGATAATGGCACAGCTTGTTGGCGATTTATTTCCATATATGAATGCAAAAGTAACGTTAGCCTACATAAAATATTGATTTGCTTTGGCTGGGATGATGTTGCCGGTAATCATTTCTGCAAACCTTTTTATATTTGACGATACAGTTTGCTCAACCTTTGCTACTATTTAAAACTTGAGTGCGGTATAATACATAATTTGATTATGAAATATCATGCTATTTTTGATTATGATTTTGTTTGGTGAGGATTCAGGTATCATTTCTGCAATATTTTATGTTCTGAGATAATGCATGCTTTTATGTGCTATTAGGCCTATTTTACACTCAAGTGCCGAAATATATGCGTTTTATTTTTCCTGTTGCAAACCTGTAATTTAGTGTAGCCTATCCATTCCTACAGTAGGCTATGTAGGCCGGTTCCGCAAACGGAATTTGTTTGAAGCGTCTGGTATCGATACAGAATTCGCTGGCGGAAAGTTATCTGCTCACGAATTTGCGGAAATTACTCACGCTTTTTGTGGATCAGTTAGTTTTCTTCAGTAATTAGGAATAAAGTCTTGCACAGTAATTTTTCAGTGGCATGTCCTTTGACTGGTTCCGCAAACAATTTCCAGTTTCAGTTCCAGTTTGGCAGGCCGAACTTATTATATTGTTTGTTTATTGGCATTATTGCGTGCCTCTGGCCACAAAGAAACAGACACATGCATTTTCCACCAATTTTAGCCTGCATTACTTTATAGGGGATCTCACAATAATTGGTCAAATTTATGGCTAATTGTTCCGTGTGTCGACACTGTGTCAGCTGGAATCCACGTGCGCTGGCCTCATTTCAAGATTATTTGTACAGTCATCGATATTCAACTGCTATCAGCGACTACAGATGATTCTTTCTACTCTTTCCAATTCAAGGAGGGTTAGTACATGCCAAGTATAAATTAAAATTATCAGGATGAGTCTACAAGTTCAGATTAACACAGGACATGAGTAATGATCAGCCCGTTGAGCCACAAAAAGTGGTAGACAAGCAGTCACTCTAATGGGTGTTGATGAAAAAGTCTTCAGTGTACGAAATTGGGATTTATATGGTCAAATATGCAATAATTTCTGATCATAATGACACGAATAACGTGATGAATCCCGGGAATACATGTGTTTAACGGCCACACAGTGCGCCTTATCACAAGCGTTGATTTGGTACTGCTGCAACGGCAAGCACAAGTTATTGGACATTTATTTCTCTATGAAGCCGAATATCTCGAAACGATAGTTAAGAGTTAAATCCACAATAATTTACCGTTCCAGCGGTGTCATACTTAAGGCTGACAGCGAAGTCGTTTTCCTGCAAAAGTTTGATTTCTGCTCATTGCGGAATCGGTCTAATTGCGGAACCGGTCAATCATCGAAGATTACTTGCACCCCGTCTCAGTAAAATTCATTTAGGGAAAGAACTTGAATGTTTTTTGATTTATATACTGTTTTTTTTTAAATATATTTATATACTATCCAATTTTCTAAAACATTTTGCAGCGTCTGTATTTTTTTTAATATCTTGTGTTATGGCCCCAATTTGTTATTACATTTACAACACAACAGCAACTGCAACAGCAAGGGATAACAGACACAATTTAAAACTTAAACCCAATTAATGAACAAAGACAACTAAACAACTAACTATGCAACTGACCACTAAATACCAAGATTGATTAATAAGAAGAACAAAAATATTTACAGTCCCTTTTTGGTTGGGTCCCTTGGTGCTGTCCTGGGTGAGGAATATGCTCTAACACAGGCAAAAATCCACAAAAGAAACTTCACAGGTCTTGAACAGAATGACAGGTCTGGCCACATGTATCCTTCTTTTTGCAATTTCACCTACTACTTTACTGTCTCAATTCTACTCCTTATATACTCTTTTGCAGACCCCACCCACATTTAGACCTTTTTTTTTTTAATTTTCAGGGACTTGCCCCAGACATGTCTGAAACATGTCCAAACATAGCTCCAGTCTTAGCTTAACAAAAAAAAAGGTAAATGCCGCTATCTAGTGGCCTCTATTCACATAACACCTCCATTCCAAAAGGGAAAAATTTTGACTCAAAAAGGCAAAATTTTTCTTTTCAATACAAAATGGCTAAGTGGACACTTGTCTATATATACATATCATACAATATTCAAATAAACATGTGATATATATATATACATATTCAAACACGGGATAAGCAATCAGCAATTACATTGTCCGTACCCTTTACATGCTTAATTTCCAAGTCAAACTCCTGTAAAATCAAACTCCAATTCAACAATCTTCGATTCTTGTTTTTCATCTTACTCAAAAACATTAACGGATTGTGGTCTGTGTACACAACCATTGGCTTTTGCCCTATACAAACATAAACATCAAAGTGTTGTAAAGATAGAACCAGAGCCAACAGCTCCTTCTCTATTGTGGAATAGTTCCTTTGGTGGCGATTGAACTTCCTGGAGAAGTATGCCACGGGATGCTCAATGTCATCAGAGTCACTTCTCTGTAGGAGCACAGATCCACAAGCTTGGTCGCTAGCATCGACCGCGATGGAGAATGGTTTGTTGAAGTCAGGAGATTTGAGCACGGGGAAGTGACACAGCAGCGACTTCAGGCGATCGAAAGCTCTTTGGCATGCATCATCCCAAGTGAACTTTACGCCTTTCTTCAGCCGGTTAGTTAGACTGAGAGCAATCTCAGCAAAATTCTTGCAGAACTTGCGGTAGTGCCCGATCATTCCAAGGAAGCGGCGCAAAGCTTTTTTGTTGTTAGGAACTGGAAAGTCCATGATGGCTTGGACATTAGCATTTATGGGTGCCACCTTACCCTGGCCTATGACGTAGCCAAGATAGGCGACAGTAGCACAACCAAAGTCACTCTTGTTCAGGCTAACAGTCAGATTAGCCTGGGTCAGGCGCTGGAACAACGTCTCTACATCTTTTAGATGTTCTTCCCAGGAGTCACTCCATGTGATCAGGTCATCGATGTATGCATCCGTGTGTGGCAATCCGGCGATTGTAGACTGAATCATCCTTTGGAAGGTGGCTGGGGCATTTTTCATTCCAAAGGGTAGGACTTCATACTGGTACAACCCAGATGGTGTGGCAAAAGCAGAGATGCTCTTGGCCCTCTCAGTTAAAGGCACACACCAATAACCCTTCAATAAATCAATCTTGGTCAGAAACTTTGCTTGCCCTACTCTATCAATACAATCATCAATCCTATGTATTAGAAACACATCAGTTCTAGTTACAGCATTGACTTTGCAATAATCTGTACAGAATCTAGTAATTCCATCAGGTTTTGGAACTAGCACACAGGGTGAACTCCAATCTGAGTTGGAGGGTCTGATAATATCATGTTCTAACATGAATTCAACCTCTTTCTCAGCAATCTTTCTCTTTTCAGGATTCATCCGGTACGGATGCTGTTTTATTGGTTTGGCATCACCAACATCTACATCATGAGAGGCTATAGAGGCTTTTTTTGGAACATCAGGAAACAGATCCTCATATTTCTTGATCAACCTCTCAAACTGATCTCTCTGTGAGGGTTCTAAGTGCAGGAGTTTTACATCAAGATTTTGCAACACTTCAGAATTTGACAATTTACATGAAAGAACTTCAGCTTTATTCCAGGTTCATCATCTTGAAACTCCCCCTCATCTTCACAAATCTCGGCCATAGAAGAATCTAAAGTGACAGCTGCAACCCTAGCATTTCTGTCATGATAAGGCTTCAGCATGTTAATGTGACACAATTGTTTTGGTTTTCTCCTATCTGGAGTCTTCACAATGTAAATGAGATCATTGAGTTTTGTCAGAATTTCATAAGGACCATGAAATGTAGCCTGCAATGGATTGGACTGCAATACATGGACGGCAAACACAAACGTAATTCTAACAGTCAAATGACATCTATTCTATAACTTACACGCGGTACCACATTCAGTGCCGCAGAGCCACATGTGGTTTTTCCTGGCAGTAAACTGTCCTGTGATACGGCTCATTAGTTAGATCGTTAGAAATGAGTTTTAAGGGCAAAATGTTCGAGATAACCGGGCGTGAAGTAACGCCGTCTCTTTGGTTTTAATGGCGACTGTACTGTACGTGGTAATCCATGTTACAGATGGCACGCCAGGTTGCTAGTGCATGCGCAGGATATGCATTCGCGATATTAATATTCTAAACCCCCTTCTCAATTACAAAACCCTCTGAAATATATTGGCGCCTTTTTTTAAACTCGTTCCCTATTTAAGACCACCGAAGTGCATACTGCAACAGACTGTATCGGAATCTTGTCATGTATGCAAGTGTACTTTTACTACTGTGAAAGCTAACCAGTGGGGGAGCGGGTAGGAGGGGACAATCGTACTGTGGCACGGTACAGAACAATCGTACCTAGTGTGAAAGCAACCTAGATTGCCACGAACAGTCGGCTCTTTGCACACGGCACGTCTCATATGGTGTTTAGTCATATTTGCTAATTTAAAAAAACCATCCACGCGCTTCCAATTTGCGATAAAGTGGGGTTCAACATTCAGCACACATGGGTAAGAGCAGATTAGGATGGTATGAGTGTTTGGTGCATCTGGAGTTTTTCTCTCTTATTTTCTCTCTTAGCAAAAAAATAAGAGAAAATGTAAGAGAAATTTGAGAGAATGTTTCTGCATGAGGCCCAGTGTCTCATATGCGTTTTCTATCTACTGCAACATTAATGCGGAAGGCTAAAAATAAACATCAATGACCAAGTTTTTAAAAAAATCTGGGGAGCCTTATACTTCTGCACTGTACTGCATGTGAGTGATGGGTAGAGATGTACGATAAATTTATCATGATTATCGTTAGTGCAATAATCATGACTCCCACTATGGGGCGAACAGACGAGCTTGCTCCTTTTGTTTTCCCCAAATCATACCTGATATGGTCTTGAACTGACGGCTGCCGAAAATCAAGGGACATATGATATGGAGCAAGGTTAGCCAGACGACTATGGTTTGGCACTGGTATCTGCGCTATGAGAGCAGTTACTTCTTCTGGGAAGCTTTGGGCTTGGCACCTCCTGTGACAGCAGGATCTTCGCATGTGACAAACATGTTGGCTGTATCCCAGGGCCACAGTGCCTTGGCATACTTGAGTTGCTTCCACCGACTCTTTCCACGCACTGAATTGGGAGGGATCCGGGATGCTGATAGTGGGTTCTACCTTGGTGAAGTAGCAGAATGTAATGCCTTTCAACTCTGACTCTCATGCAGTAAATGCGGGGATAGGCTTATGCACCAATGACCTTGACCAAATGTAAAAGGGGTAGTTTGATGGATGGATGTATGAAATGAATGTGTTTAAGTAGCACTAGCCATTTGCTATTCTGAGAGGAGGAAAGGCTTAGTCAACAAGAACGGTCCAAGCAAAAGGCGAACAATATATTGTGATGTGATGCTACATTGCACTTACAAGCCTAAATTTTTGACGCGAACGATCGTTCAGGTTACATGAAGGTTACGCAAACTCTACGCAGTCACCATCCACGCAAAACTCTGCAGCTGGTAGTAAGCCACAATAGAATTAGTCTGCATAGGTATAATTCACCATTCATAACGGCTTTACATGTACAATATAAACCTGTTCAGTCATCCTGTCAAGATACGAACACTGGTTAATGTGCCACATGCTTAGGAACTTTGTGCTGTCTTTTGCCATGACACTAGCAGTGAGTACCGCGTGTCATCCAGCCGACCACTCAGTTCTCCTCATGCGCGTGTTCATTGAACAATTACCTTTGATCTCCTGAAAAACGGATTCAATTACAAAAGCAATGTCTCAAAACAGAGGTAAACAATAAATTCATTAAAATAATAGTTTTTTCTTTAGTCTTTCAGAGTACTTAGTATTTCCAAGGCAAATTGTGACAATCCTGTGACTTCAATATAGCTTGAAAATATTACATTTTTATTTAACTTCAGAGCTAAATATTCTCAGGTTATGTTTTAATACAAAGATGGACTTATTCAAGACATAATCTTTGTAACTAGGAAATCATATAGACTGACACATCGTACAGTGGTCATAGCCCTGCAGTCCAACAATAGCCTTGCCTGAAATTTGCATGATAGTGGGTCTTTATCCAGCATTTGAGTTTACTGTCGGCCGAACTTAGGGCTCTTTCGGGGATTCTGTTAATTTCTTTCACCTAAGACCGGTGCCTCTAAACGCCGCAGTGAAAGAATTTTAGGGGCTATACTGCGTGTAGAGATCGGGTTGGCTCATTAAACTTGCGTCTTAGTAAAAAGACCCGAGAGTGGAATGCAAAGCTTATTTCATACCTTCATGTACGGTCATAAAGTTGCAGACATCAAAAATGTCAGTCTAGGAATAACTGGTTAAATTTACCAATGCATTGGCGTCTGTGATGCCCCTCCTCCTGGGCATTCCCATTTTTCCCTGGCTACCTGCCTTCTCGCAATTATTCAATTATGCTCCTGCTCTCTCTAATGATTACACCTGGCTTCAATTCGTTAATTTGCATTCCCCTCTATTCACATACCTCAGTTCTCCTCTTCACAGGCAGGCAGCCTGATAATACAACACCTTTTATTTTATCGCACTCCCATTTTGTTCTTATTGTGAAGTTTTACTCTCCATTTCTTCATGCACTTTGCATATTTAATAAATTCCACGTCCTTAGCACTTGGCTTCCCATACTTACTCATTCTCCTGGTGCCCTTATTACATCTCTTGGCACCAGGAGGGTTATGAAAGCCTACCTCACCTTAAGGACCCAGCAAGGACACAACACCTTTTGGCCCTGGGTGTCCACAGCCTCCCTGCATCCCCATTCTAAGACTTGAGCTTTTTCAGCGCACAGCAGGCTTGAGTAGCCTCCAAATGTGCACTTTGCCTCACTCCAGTGGTACAGTGTACTGGCACCGGGGCCTTTCCTGGATGGCCTGCTCCAGCACCCTGGCCCAGAGAGCCACCTGCTCCTCACCTGAACCACAGAGGGCCTCCTGCTCTTGGACCCTGGCCCAGTGAAGGGCCTTAAACTGTTGCCCACCTCATGTGGAAAACCAGAGAGCATCCGTTGTGCACAGCAGGCTTAGTCCCTGCATCTGTGCGGTACCCCAGTCGCCCCCATTCCAGCGGTGGTGAGGATCTCCCGTGTCGCTCCAATGACCTGCATCCCCAGTCACTCAAGCGGCCTGTGGCCCCTTCTCCAGTGTGAGCCGTAAAGGGCATCCCTCAACGTGCTTGGTCCTGCCTACTGGATCCCCGGCTGCTTCAGGCGCATTGCTGGCCCCGGCTGCCCAGCGCACCACTGGCTTTGGCTCAGTTAGACACGAGCATGAGAGTGAGGCTTTATTTTAAAAAAAAAAAAAAACCCCCAACAACACACAACAACCCCAACTTTTCCCAAAGGGTTGCAAAATACAAATTAAGGAGAGCTTCACAGAGCTAGTAACGAAGGAATCCAAAAACGACAAAAACAAAAACCACTGTAAACTCCAGGCAGAAATAACAATAAAAGAATAATATACTAGATTTCCAAAAGGACAAAAACACGAAGGCTATATACACAAAAATAACAAGACTGTGAAACACTGACGAAACTAGACTTTAACCCGTTACCACTCCGACGGCCCGCAATCGGGCCGTCAGGGAAGTTGAAAACATACTACGTCATTTACACAGCTTGTATGCAACTGAGATACTCATGCCACATATCGTCTGAATGCTAAGATTCTTGAGATTCGAATGATGCCAACCATTTCAAAGTATAATCATCCCAGCAGCTTTAATCAACGCCCATGTCAGACCACAAACAAACAAACGAACAGTTACAAAACTGATGTGACTCACCGATGAAGCCCCTTAGTACTCTTCCAGTCCGACATATCCCCTCAAAAATGGTCTTGTTACATCCACGAAGTTCCAGTAAATCCAACCAAGTAAAGTTTTTAGTCCAAAACACACTATTATACCGGTAAATATCCATGAACAGCTGCTGCATCGTTTGAAATGAATCGGTGGTTATCCACAAAGTTCGCTGCATTAGTGGTCGTTGCTTCGGAACAGATTTAGACAGTACACAGCCATTTGCGCCAAAATGGAGTCTGCACTCTAACCTTTCGATTGACACATCACTCGACCAGTTACGAGCTTCCCTGCCCTGTCTACAGCCTGCTATAGCCAACGAGTGCCTGTGTTGAAACGAAGCTCATGCCTCCTTTTTTTGCGTGTAGCCCGAGCAACCAGCAACCAATCAAGACGACGATTGTTGCATTATAACACCAACGAGATTCTGGAAACGCCGATATATAGGTTGTTGGGGTGGCGAAAAGGCTGGCGCTGCCTATCGCTCGCGTAAGAGAATGGACAGAATATGGCTCAGCTGTGCGTAATGCGTGCTGTGCGTTCCGCAAAACAGAGCGAGGCAGAGAGAGATTTCCAGCGAATGTTTGATAGTTGTTTACGGAGTTTGAAAGAAAAAATAGCCAAAAGGTTGCGAAAAAAATCATTTTCAGTTCAGAGGCTGCAGAGCTGTGCACTCGGCGTGCAAGTGATAGCTCAGGGGAAGAAATATCCGACCAAAACCCTGATGGCTCCGTAGCAGAGGAAATGTTTCTCGGGGGAGATGACATTACTCTTGACAAGTACGCATCATATTATAACTTATATTTCATTATATAATAACATTACATTTATATTTATTATTATTATTATTATAAAATTACATTTCGTATTATTTGCATCTGTCACGGAAGGTGGAAGGACGTCATGTTTTCACTGGAGTTCACCGTCATGTTTTCACCGGAGTAATTCTGTGTAAATAATTACGGGAAAAGGATATTATAATATGATGCTGATATAATGATGATTATATTATTACCATATTACGCATTATTACCTCCGTTACCGAAGGTGGAAGGAAGTTATTTTTTCGCCGGCGTTGGTTGTTGTGGGAATTTAAATTTTCATCCCTGTAAGAAATCAGAGTGAGACAAAGTAAGTAAATAGGATCCATTTTACTATGTGCCACATAGGGTCTTCGTTACAGGCAAGAACGAAGACAAAGGAATCTCTCCTTTGCTTTGGACATATGTAAAAACACAAAGTCAGAATCTCCTCCCCTTGGGGTTTATATGCACAAATTTGAGTTTATGCCTCAGTAACCTTTTAATTTTTTTATTTATCATATATTGTAAATAGTTTGCTATGGAAAGGTTATTTGTTTGTTTACCTTTCATGTAAAAAACATTTTTTTACATGACAGCACTTGTTTTGACTTTTATATGCACAAATTTGAGTTTATGCTTCAGTAACTTTTACTTTTTTTTATTGATCATATATTGTAAATATTTTACTGTGAGTTTGCTGCGTAAAGGTCATTTGTTTGTTTACCTTTCATATAAAAAAGCATTTTTTTTAACATAAAGGCACTCGTTTTGACTCTTACGTGCACAAATTTGAGCTTATGCATCAGTAACTTTTTTTCAGCAATATTGATAGTGAATCTGGATATGGGATTGGATTCCTCTAAGTGTCACCTTTCATTAGAGCCCAACATTATGACTGTAGGTTGAAGCGTTCAAGAGTTATGCCCTTTTATCCTAGGTATGTGACCATGGTTATCCAAGGGTCCTTTTGGGGTCTCCAAATGGCCATTTTTGGAAACGCCTAGACATGGCCTTAGAAAAACATGTGTAAAATGCTCATTTTCTGTAGGATTGTAATCAAATTTGAACTGGAACTAAGTAAGACTTCATGCTGTGGTCCCATTGTGTTTTTCAGCTAATAAGTCCCAGCTGCTCTCATCTACAGGCATCTGTTTGCAAAAAAAAATTTTGGCGAGAGTAAAAACCTTCTACTTCAGTGTGTTCCAGCTTGGATTACTCAATGACAGTAGCACTTAGAATATTTCTTTTAGCTGGGGGAAAAACTTCAGAGTGTTTCCTTTCAAATGAGACCATAACCATCCATATAGTCCAAACGGTTCAAGAACAGCGTTCAATTTACTTTGGGTACGCTTTTCATAGGCATTTTAGGCAAATTTTCCCGGAGTTTTAAACACTAACAAAGAATGAAACTTGAGCATGAACTGGAACTTGAGACTCTGTCTGCCAGCCAACTTCCACCGCACCCAGATAAAGGGGAAGAAATCATGACATGAGGGGCAACACCTGGAGAAGGAGAACAAGAGGCATGGCAAGACCATGAGACATGGACAGAGATAGGTTCACATGACTTGCTCATTAAGAGAATGAGCGTGCTCAGCTTAAGTACCAATTAATTATGCAGTTTGAAAGCAGCATGAATGTTCAGAACAGAAAAGCACAGCAAGATCTTTAAATAGCAAAGCAGGAATCATGACAATAAACTCCCTACCTAAATTAGTCGTATTAGTAATGTGCCTGTCTAAGAATTTCACCTCCCTGTGAATGTTAGTAAATGTTAGTAACTTAAAAACAGTTAATTGTCAATTAAGCTTAGACAGCCCCGAATCCAGCACAGCACAGCACAGAAGGAAGGGGGAAATACCAAAGCCAACCAGAGCTCTGAAATGTGCAACAACGAAGGCAAGGGGCGGAATGCAGACAAGCAGTGGAGTGGCTGGGCAGACCTGGAAAAAGACAAAACCCGGAAAAGTAAAAACATGGACAATGAATGTGAACTATGAAATGCAAAAACCTGATGCAAGAAACTGTTAAAACTGTGATATGAAAAATGACTATGGAATCCTGATACATGAAACTGTTAAAACCATAAACAATACTGTCCTGGCCAGGACCCCGGAACACAACACCCACATCCTTGGTTGGCCAGTGCATCATTGACCTCGAATGTCCAGAGCATTTGAGCCCTCGGCTGCTTTAGGTGTGTCGCTGGCCCCAGGTTTCTCAGCACATAACTAGCCTCGGCTGTCCAGCACATTTGGGCCCCCGGCTGCCTCAGGCACGTCCCCTGTCCGTCGCCGGATAATTCACCGGCCTGGCTACCTTTCCAGCTTACAGCTTACAGCTGTAGCCTTGTAGAGTCATAGAGAGAGAGAGTTGCGACAATGAGGGGTCAAAACATGGGAGGGTCACATGACTCATGTAAACGGGGAAAAGTTCCAAAGAAAGCCTGGCGGGCAATTTGAACATAGTTTCAAACGTGTTGGCATCAATTTTGGTAACTAGTAAAAAATAATTGCATTTTTTTTCACCACATTCATGTCTTACATTGTGACATATTTTGTGTTGTCTAAGTACATTTTCATTGCAATATTTTTTAAATTCCAGAATTTTGAAGATGTATGAATGTGGACAGCAAGCTAGCCTGGTTTGCTGATATAATCCTTGACAAGAAAAATGCTGGTTTACGCTGTACTTAATTACTCTGTTTGCTCACGTGCACACACACATGCGCGCGCTGGGGTTAGTATAAACTTATACACTGCTCGGCCTAAAAAAAAGTTGCACGCTCAAATATTTCGTAGGAACCCCTGTAGCTTTGATTACAGAGCATATTCGTCTTGTCATTGTTTTGACAACTATATGCAATGCCAGAACATTTATTTTTGATCAGAAATGCTATAATTTTTGGCCGAGATCTTGTCTTCTCGACATAATGGTTGAACCACTCGGTAGTCTTTCTTGAGCACATCCCAATAACTTTTAATGTGCTTAAAGTCAGGACTTTGTGGCGGCAAATTTGTTTGTGAAAATGATTCCTCATACTTGTTTTTGTCATTCATGGTTTTCTTTTCTAAATACAGGCCAATAACTTGCCCGTTCTGAAATACTGTAACATCTTTTATACCATCAGGGGTTGTGCCTTCCGAAATGATTTTTTAAGAAATGAGTATTGACACGCTTCATCAGTCAGGGTTAAAATGATTATTGCCGGCTGAAACATACTAATAACCGCAATAATGATCCAATTATAGAATTTGTTCATTAATTTTGAAACGGTGACTTTTTTTTTTGGCTGGGCAGTGTATTAGGTAATTAGCAATATTTGAATCAGCTGAATAGGATTTTCATACTGTTAGTGGACCATATAATTCACACACCAAACAAATATGCTACTTAGAATAAAGTATCACAGAAATAATTAACAACTATGTGGTTAATGTTAGCCATGTCAATCTTTTCTAGGACCATTAAATCTAAAAATCTGCTCGTAAATGATGAGCCATCATGCTTCAAATCACGCCGTTAATGAAATTCAAACCGGCTGCCCATGTTGCATTGTTCATAACTATCGGAGGCTTCCGGGATCCACCATTGCTGTAAAATAATTGGCCCACTGGAGTCTATAGAGTTGTTGCAACTCTGTCTCTCGATGACTCTGTAGCCGCGCCTTCGGGGGAGAGGTACTGTAATGCCCCTCCTCCAGGGCGTTCCCATTTTTCTTCAGCTACCTGCCTTTTTGTAATTATCCAATTATTCCCCCTGCTCTCTTTGATTATCTGATTTGATCTGATTTGATGATTATATCTGGTTTCCATTACTTAACTAGCATTCCCTCTATACCTCAGTTCTCCCCTTCACAGGGTGGTAGGCTCATAATGTGACACCTTTTAGTTTGGACCACTCCCATTTTGTTCTTATTCCTTGTGAAGTTTTACTTTCTGTTTCCTTATATACATTGTTTTTTGTTTTTTTTAAATTCCACGTCCTTAGCACTTGGGTCTCCATTTTTATTGACTCTACTGGCGCACTTATTACTTGGGCACTAGGAGTGTTGCAGCGTCAAAAGTTTCAAAGTTTTTTGTGTTTGCCAGTTTGGATAGTTCTCAGTATTTAACAAATGTACATGTGGAGTTTTCTAAACATTACAAGAGACCATATTGTTATGCAGTTTGGTCATTCTGATTGTCAGGACTGGTCATTACCAACGACACCAAGCCAAGTTAGGCTGCTGACAGGTCAGAATTTTAGCCGGTAAGCGACAACTGGGGTAAACAGGTTTGATTATATCATATAATAGCTTGGGTAAACATTTGAAGTTCCCAGATAACACCAGCAAAATGGGTGGTGGGGCAGACACAGTAACTGCAGCGAATGGCAAAGTCTTCTTCCAAAGATTTGAAAAATTAAGGCCTGCACTTACAGGATGAGGTTAAAACTGAAAATGGAGGAACTCAACTGAAAGAATAGATTTTAAAAATATTGTCTGCATTGCAGGTCCACATTCAAGGAGTTTTCTGAGAAGTACGGCAGAGACCAGAGGTTCAAACGACTTTTGAAAAAGAAGGATCAGGAACATCTTTTCAATCAGTTCATCAGTGTGATGAAGAAACGAGACAAAGAGAACAGACTTCGGCTAAGGAAGATGAGATGAGGAAATCACTGCCAGTCAGACATTCTCGCCACTCCTTCATTCTGGATTCAAAAAATATAACATAAAATGCACTCTACTTGTGTCTCATGATTTATGTGCGAATGGAAAATGGTTCCTCTTTTTCTTTTGTTCTTCTTTGTAATCCATCTTTGTCTGATTTAGAACGGTGATCAGAGATGTAATGTTTCATATTGAAGCTTTTTGCAGTATGTAAGGTGTTCAATTTGTTGTGGAAGCTGATGAAATTATATGCTAATTCAGAGTAATAATGAATAAATACAAAACATTGTGCATAATTGAAATGTACATTATTACATTAGAACTAGGCAGATAAAAGGCAAGTCGTCGGCCAGCTGATAAAACCTTGTATCTCCAAATTTGATAAGAAACAAAAACTTGTATGTCCACGATAATTACATAAACATTGCGAAATAAAAAATACATTCTTGGAAGAAAAATAGTCATTCTACCCAAACCCATCTCAACCGAATTCTTACATGCAAAATGTAACATTTTTTATGCTCTCCTGTAAAGTTTATCATTTTGAGGATACAAGGTTTTATCAGCAGGCGGACGAAATACTCAACATGGAAAAGAGACACTGGAAAGAGGAATGAGGAAATCTCATCATGGGCGGGAAACACCAATAACATATTGCCCTGCTATTGTTTCAGAGTTACTCGGATGCCTGTTTTAACACAGGATCCTGCACAAAGTCGTAAATATATAGTTGTTAAATAACCTCTGATATGACTCATCGGCACTGTGCTGTTCACATGTATTAGAAAAGTGACAGAATCTCTAGTGTTTTACCCCTACTTCAGTAGGTGAAAACAAATCATACAATGTCATGGTAGAGACTGTCAGCTTTTTAAAACCCATATCCTGTGAACTATGTGCAAATCTAAGCCCTTTTCATTCTCTGTCACTGCCCAACAGATACAGATTGCCCTGTATCTCAATTGTTCAGTCTGCGGACTGCCCAGATATATTTGTTATCTTCGGTTCACTCTTCCCAGCACAAGGTCATCCAAAACACTTTTTAAGCCTCTTGTTTATAAGCATCCCAATCCTGCTACATTAATCCATATTAACCACCAAAATCAAACAAATGCATTGACATTGAAGTAAACGTTTGTCGACACTTATTACCTACCTTTCCAAGACGCCATTGGTCTGTCGAAGCATCACTTTTTGACACGTCCCTGCATCATAAGAGTGACTCATGCTGTAAGCTTTATCTTTATTAATCGTTGATGGTGTCATTGATCATAGCTCATCTAACACTGTCTGAGATTAGACTGCCAATATAACTGTGAAGTGTGAAGCTTGAAGTTCAAAGGGGAAAACATCACTCACACCTCAAGGAATTTCAGCTGACCCAAATTATACAATAAGTACTTTTGTGTAATTTAAAGGCATACATTGCTGTTCCATACCATACATGAAATGAAGCAATGAATGCAATTATGGTTCAACAAAAGATACACCCATATTTTGAGAAACATGCTGGAATTTTCACCCTATTTGTGAGTAGTCTTAATGAAAATTCATAGTTTTGCTTTACTTTGTGTCTCAGGTCATCTGTTTTTAGAAGACACAACTCATTGTATCAGTCTATAAAGGTCTGTTTAAAAAATGTCCATTGTGATTTTAAAATATAGTTTCTTAAAATTCTAACAAGCTAGTGTTGTCTTGAGGCTTACTAGTGGATTGCCTCTTGCCGTGAACAATTTATCATTATGTCGGTGTAGTCTCGCCTTATTTTATTGTATGATCTATCTATGCCATCTTCCCCATGAGTATTCTTGCTCTGTTCCAAAAAAAAAACGGGTTTTTTTAAGGCAAATGAAATGAATGTTTTTTTTTCTGTCTGCAACAGTGGTCATTTCTGGCCCGCCAGATTAGTGGATACTGCAGAGATCAGAGACCAACCTACTCTTTATGTGAGGGCAGTTGCTTTCCATAGTCTTCACATTGATGTGTGCTGTAAAATACAGCTGCAATACTGAGAATTCTACAGAAATGCAGAGAAGGAATGATTGAAACTAATTTTCCTGTATTGAGTAGCATCCAGATGTTGCAAACCCTTGCTAAAACATGCAAAATAAGTTCAATGAACAAGAACACCCCCATGAATCTTGTATATTCCTGATTAGCATTTCTACTTCCCAAAAGAATATTTATTCAGTTGCTCAATGTAAACTTGAAGAACATAATGATTGCAATTTTATACATGAGATGCTGGATTTTTATTAGAAGAAGGGTTATGCTCTGGCTCCAATTAATTGAATTTAATGTATAGGCCATTAGGACATTGTGCATTGAAACAATTACTTCAGATTAAAGGCAGTGAATTGCTCGAAGTGGTTAGAAATTCCAATGTAATGGACTGAAATACGCAGTGGCAAGTGTGTTAGATTACGTTACGCAGTGAGTGGAAATCATAAATGTTACTGCTTTGTTGAAGGAGTTTGTCGGTACGCCACTGTATTACTGGTTTGAACTTCATGGATTCTTCTGCAGGCGCACATTTGAAAGAAGTATTTCTATTTGTTTGCTTGTTTCTTTTATAATAAAAAATAATTGTTTTGTGAAATTTGATGTTGATTCAATTAGGGACATTTATTGGAAATGTTAAGGTGACAATTTCATTCTTGTCATTTTTTTAGCAAATAAACTTTCATTCTTTATTCAAAAATTGCAGGACTAATTTCAGTTGCCTTTGCACTCAATTGGATGACGGGATGAACATTACAACCTACAAATAGTTGAATATTGAAGATTAGAGTTTTACTGCATTTATGTTTTACTCCATGATTCTAAATGACACTTCTGACTGAAGCTTCTCAATCAAGCCTGGGTTCACGGCATTGACATTGTAATTTATTTCTGTTTTTTAAACTTTGGGCATGCTTGAATGTTTTCTGGCTGTACATTGATCTTAAAAATTTAGGCTGTGAAGCTTTTACCCAATGCAGCCTGAAGTTTGATCCACTTCAGTGTGAAGAGAATTATGTGCACAGAATAGCCCAAATAGTTGGACCTGCAGCGAGACAAACATATTAGCCACTTACCTTTAGATAAGACCACTTTGGGGGAACCAGTGCACATCTGATGAGTTCAAAGAAACCTATTCACCAGAATGCCTGTAGCACATTGTACTGCTGTACAAGGTAATCAGCCCTTAAACCATTCAAAGCACATTCTACTCAACATGAAAGGACTAACAAGGCTGACATAATCATATTTTTCTGTTGTTTACTTTTCCATAGATTTTTACAGAGCCAACTTCAATTTATAAAAGTGGAGACAGTTCAGTATAATTTTCTGTGACACCAAGTGTGCATTTTTAGAACATTAGGTAAGAACATTAGGATCCAGAAAATCCCTCCATCATAATAGTAAGGAAACTGTCATAATTCATGTTGCCTCTGACAAAACACCAACGTGGTCTTGCCACATTATTTTTGGAGGCCATTAACAACATCTCATTGTTCAATAAAGTCATTTCACTGACTTCTTTGCAGAGGGGTAAAGCTGTTTTATCACTGTCAAACCAGAAGCAAAAGCAAGACCGTGAAATACCTTTCAATAAAACCGCAGTCGTAGTGTAATACAAACACCATACTGGCACATAGCTGATGAAATGTAATGTAAGATATTTGAATCACCACCCAGTTTGATTTTACAGATCATGCTCTCCCGAGCAGTCCCTTTATACCAGTGAATATTTATAAAGGCAATTCACCAACTACTGTGCTTGACAGTAAAATTTCAGAGCTCATGCTGCAGGGAATTAAACATGCAGCTGCTGAGGCACAAGCCAAAGTCATTAACCACCATACTACATCATCATGCCAGTCGTGGTGTAGTATGGTGAGACAGTACACATGATCTGATACTCTGTGGTGCCGGTGTAGATTTTCAGACTACACACATAATTTGATGCACTTTGGTGATGGCATAGTATGGGACTCTAGGTATAATATGATATGCTGTAATGATTGAATAGTGTTCTGGGACTACACCCATAATACAAAACACTGTGGTGTGAGTTGTGGGTACAGTCCCACCATACCTCACCATCACCACAATGTGTTTTATTATGGGTACAGCCCCACTATACCACACATCATCACCACAATGGTATTGTGGTTACAATCTCACTATACTACACCATTACCACACCACAGTGTATTGTATTATGGGTACAGTCACCATACACCATACTTTACAAACAATAATTACAGCATATCAAATTATGCTGGCCCCCCATATTGAGATGCACTTTATTGAAGTGCCATACTGTTCCACTATATCGTAACATCACCACAGTGTATCATATTATGTGTACAGTACCAACATCAGTGCTTGAAATAGAAAAAAATAAGTGGCAGTACCCTTATTCACATATTGGCATGTGCATGGTTTAACGTAAATGCTTCTTTCACTTCCTGTTTGGGCAAATAGGTAGCGGGTGAGAAATCAACGGTACTTGCCTGTCATTTTTTACTTTCCTCTTCACAAATTATTTTATTCATTAGTAGTTATTCAATATATTCAAAGAATGAATTTAATAGCCTCTTATATCTTAATTTAAGTAAATTAACTTCCTAAAGCCCACTGTCCCCCTGGAGGTAACGCCGGTGTTCCGTCAGTTTTTGCTACCTATCATATGCTACCTTGCGGTTCAGCGCTTGCGCAGACCTAAAATCTTGGGTTTTGTTTCTTTGTTCAGATCTTAAGTATCTTCAAAACTCATAAAAATACATTTTTTTCGGTGGGACTTTCAACCTGAATCTGCAAAACTGCATTTTTAGACTGGTTTTCTTATTGGCATATAAAGCTGATCGAACATGAACGCAGGAAAAAAATGTTTAGTGCGCGGCAGGAATTCATAAGCTTCGTAAGACATTAATATTTTATGTTAGGTTGTACTAAGGCAAATCCAGCAAAAATGCCAGGAGCAGCACATGGGATTATAAGCAGCTTTCATAGATCTTACCAAGGCATTTGACACAGTCAGCAGAGAAAAACACTGGAAGATCTTCTCAAGATTTGGTTGTCCACCAACCCTCCTCACCATCATTCAGCAGCTTCATGAAGGCCAGATGGGGCAGGTGAAAATTAAGGGCGGCTTGTCAGAACAAATTTCCATCAGTAATGGGGTCAGACGAGGCTGTGTCCTTGCCCCAGTGCTCTTTGCTGTGTTCTTTAGCATGATGCGAAGGGAAGCTAAGGATGATGTCGCTCAGGGGCGTAATTTTAACTGGCAGTTGGGGGGGACGGAGACACGGCCTTTATGACAATTAGTCCTGACCAGTTCTCAATCATTTTCCTTCATCGACGCGTTTTCCAATTATCGTAATTGGCAAATGAAGACACGGCTCCTCTCCATATCCGATTTAACTCTACTGTTTAGGCCTAAGTATTAATGCAACACTGAACTTTTTGCAGTCCTTAATGAACTGGTGCTGCTTGTTCTCTCTGATTAAGTAAGACTGCAATCGGTGATCAGGATGCGTATTTGCTGTGTTTAAATCAACGTTATTCAAAATTGCTTACCTTTCGACTCACAGGCAAGCAGTAAATTAATTTTCTGAACTTAATTTACCCGACCATATCATCGCTGAATGCTGTTAGATCGCATACGGAGAGGAACCGTGTCTTCAGTTGCCAATTATGATAATTGGAAAACGCGTGGATGAAGGAAAATGATTGAGAACTGGCCAGGACTAATTGTCATAAAGGCCGTGTTTTCCGATCCCCCCAACTCCCATTAAAATTATGCCGCTGATGTCGCTGAAGAAATCTATCTACGGTTTAGGATCAACTTTCTGCTCACTCAGAGACACTGGAGGTGGTAATTCTTGAGCTGCTGTTTGCAGATGACTGACTGCTCACTTCTTGCTCACAGTGAATTTGCTCTTCAGATTGTAGTCGATTATTTTACCGCTGCAGCTAAGACTTTTGGCCTTACGATCAGCATGAAGAAAACAGAACTGCTTTACCAAAAGATGCCATATTGCATGTACAGCCCACCGGGCATCAGTATTGAAGCTGGACTCTGAATGCAGTCAACCACTTTACTTACCTTGAGAATGTCATCTCCAATGATGCTACAGTCGATAGTTGACAGCCGGCTAGCTAAGGCTAATAGCTCCTTTGGTCGCCTTTGGAAACGTGTCCAGGAGAACCATTCACTCCGCCTTTCTACCAAGATCCTTGTATTCAGAGCTGTTGTCATCACAACTCTCCTTTACGGAGCGGAAGCCTGGGTTCTGTACCAGAAGCATGTGAAGCTTTTGGGAGGATTTCATCTGAGATGCCGTCATTCCATAATGGGCATCAAATGGCAAGACAACAAGACGAACATTGAAGTCCTTGACCGAGCCAAGGCCCCCAGTATCAAAACCATCCTATTGACAAGTCTGCTATGGCGGGCAGGTCATGCGACACATATGGATGATACCCGATTGCCCAAGGCTGTGTTCTATGGCAGGGTTTCCTGCAGGAAAAAAATTTGGCCAGGGGGGGAGGTGAGTGGGGGGGGGGGTTCCTGAGAACAGTTGCCGAAAAAGTTAAATTGATTAATTAGATTGTTCAAGTATTATTTTTGCCCTCGAAAATTAAAGAGAAGATGCTTAATCAAGAAGTTGCTGAACAACAAACCCTCAAACATGATGTTGGAAAACACGAACTGTTTATTTTTGGGTCACCCCGCCGGTCGTAAAGAATGAGGAGATCTTGCGCTGCTTTGCCTTCTCTCCACAACCGGCCATCATGACTCGAAATTAACATTAAAACATTACTCCCCAACTGAATGAAACTGGTTTAATTAATCATGAACAATTAAGCATTGTTGGCCTTTTCATTGTTCCAGTTGTTACTAGTTGGTGTACGTTTATATTAAACTAAAATGCCCGCCTTAGTTTTCGTTGCAGATCCCACCGAGTCATAGCTCAGGCTGCATTGGGAACAAACGGGGTTTATGATTTATTCTTTAGTCTGTATTTCATATCATCCTTGACGTTATATCTTTATGCGAGTATTTTAATAAAGTTGCTCACCTCTTTGCGATGATGTCGCTGTTTAATCGCTGTTTAATTTCACTTCCAGCTTTTTTTTTGGGAGGGGGGGGGGCCATTAATGCACCTCAGGCGCGTCGTTTGACCTGAAAATTCTGGGGCAAATATCCCTCCCTTTATTGAAATCAATTAGTCCTGGATAATTCTAGATAGTTGTCCTTTATTAACACGTTTTCCAATTCAAGAGTAATCAAGTGGCAATTGAAGACACGGCTTCTCTCCCCCATGCGATCTAAAAGCGACAAAATAATGGGCTACCTTCAGTACCGAAAAATAATTTGATTATAATTAGGTCTATGCACCGTCACTCGGCGACGGCATTTCATAACTCTTCATTGAATGAAGGTAATTTTGGCGGCAAGTACGGACACCTGTTTTTGCAGCACGGTCAGTCAGCTCGCTGTAAAAAATACAGCTGTCCGATTGGAAAATGTAAACGGACGAAACCACGTAGGCTACTAGTCACCAAAATTACCTTCATTATATGGATAAGTCAAGGTGTAGAGCAACCTTAAAACGAGGCTGTAACCTCTCTTAAGCAGAAAGGAAAGCATCTATTGAAGAGAACTGCAGACGCAGGAAAGCTGCTGTCACCCAGAGCCCTCCTTCAGAGATGTCTGTGCCCATTTTGTGCCAGAGAGTGTCGGTCCAGTATTGGTCTACATAGCCACCAGAAATCATGCCACTAACAGCAACCTTCCTACTGATCCTTGGACCAAGGAAACAGCCATCATCATCATCACCATTAATGTGGATAATGGCTTATAATTGGCTTATAATTATTGCTATGGACTGTAGTACAAGATGAGGGGAAATGGATACGGATTCATCCTCACAACTGAAAAAAATTAAGTTTATATGGTAATTAGGAAATCTAAATGGGAACTGGTTTGGAGATGTAATTTGCTTAAAGACGAGGTGAGAGCAATGCAAGGATCCCTCCGATGACAACTTTGGAGTGGAAGAGGTTAATCAGAACAAGGCCAAGGAGTGTCATAGAAGCAAAGCAATAAACATTCTTGCATCTTGAAAATAGTACAACCGTCCCCCTTTCTTCCCCTGGCATATTTGCAACTTTTGACAAAACTAAGAAGGTGGGAAGGAAGAATGTGTCACTCGTAAGTGGCTGTGGCTAAAGGGATGTGACTTCTATGACGTGTGATTCACTTCTTGCACCAACCTAGTGAAAGACTGTATGAGAGCATAGCAGAAGCCCATTTTGAATGACAGCTTGAATCACTGTTTATGTGAAGGAAAAAAATTAAATATAGTTCACATTTGACATAAGACACACCAATCATCAGCCTCAGAAAAAAAAATGATGCATTTAATACAGAATTTCATGTTAGTGGTTAGGCTATCTACTCATGTGACATTTTTGTTTCATCAATAGAACCCTCTGATAACAGTGGCATGAAACTTTCAAGGAATATTTGTGTGCACTATGGATTTTTCACTGATCAGGGCAATTTTAGGACCAGAAAGGAGCTCACTGTATTCCCACTGCTAACATTAGCGATTGGCTATCATGCAGTTTATTGCATTGGATAGAGACAGCATTCCACAATCTTGACATGGGTCATTAAATTACGCGCCTAAAAATGTCAATGCTAACAGCACAGCAACAGTGGAGCCAGCCTTATGAATGTCTGGGACATGCTGAGAGAGTAGCTGAGTGAAGGAGTTCACTCAATGCTATCACATAACAGGAATTGCTGTTAAGGCGCTAATTAGCATCACAATGGTGATAATATTAATGCTCCAGGTTTTGACTTGACTTGTTTTATTACAAGACCCAAAACCAGTGAAGTTGGCAGTTGTGTAAATCGTAAATAAAAACAGACGACAATGATTTGCAAATCCTTTTCAACCTATATTCAATTGAATACACTGCAAAGACAAGTTACTTAATGTTCGAACAGGTAAACTTTGTAATTTTTTGCAAATATTAGCTCATTTGGAATTTGATGCCTGCAACATGTTTCAAAAAAGCTGGCACAAGTGGCATAAAAGACTGAGAGAGTTGAAGAATGCTCATCAAACACTTATTTGGAACATCCCACAGGTGAACGGGCTAATTGGGAACAGGTGGGTGCCGTGATTGGATATAAAAGCGGCTTTCCTGAAATGGTGAGTCATTCACAAACAAGGATGGGGCGAGGGTCACCACTTTGTGAACAAATGCGTGAGCTGATTGTCGAACAGTTTAAAAACAACATTCCTCAACGAGCTATTGCAAGAAATTTAGGGATTTCATCATCTACGGTCCGTAAAATCGTCAAAAGGTTCAGAGAATCTGTAGAAATCACTGCACGTAAGCGACAAGGCAAAAAACCAACATTGAATGCCCATGACCTTCGATCCTTCTGGCGGTACTGCATCAAAAACCACCATCAGTGTGTAAAGCACATCACCACATGGGCTCAGGAACACTTAAGAAAACCACTGTCAGTAGCTACAGTTTGTTGCTACATCTGCAAGTGCAAGTTAAAACTCTACAATCCAAAGCGAAAGCCATTTATTAACAGCACCCAGAAACGCCGCCGGCTTCGCTGGGCCCTAGCTCATCTAAGATGGACTGATGCAAAGTGGAAAATGTTCAGTTCAGTGTTCAGTCTGTCGAGTCCACATTTCAAATTGTTTTTGGAAACTGTGGATGTCATGTCCTCTGGACCAAAGAGGAAAAGAACCATCCGGACCGTTACAGGCACAAAGTTCAAAAGCCAGCATCTGTGATGGGGGTGAATTAGTGCCCAAGGCATGGGCAACTTACACATATGTGAAGGCACCATTAATGCTGAAAGGTACATACGGGTTTTGGAGCAACATATGTTGCCATCCAAGCAACGTCTTTTTCATGGACGCCCCTGCTTATTTCAGCAAGACAATGCCAAGCCACATTCTGCACATGTAACAACAGCATGGCTCCGTAGTAAAAGAGTGCGGGTACTAGACTGGCCTGCCTGTAGTTCAGACCTGTCTCCCATTGAAAATGTGTGGCGCATTATGAAGCATAAAATACGACAACGGAGACCCCGGACTGTTGAACAACTTAAGCTGTACATCAAGCAAGAATGGGAAAGAGTTCCACCTGAAAAGCTTTAAAAATTCGTCTCCTCAGTTCCCAAAGGTTTACTGAGTGTCCTTAAAAGGAGAGGCGATGTAACACAGTGGTAAAAAGGCCCCTGTGCCAACTTTTTTGCAAGGTGTTGCTGCCTTTAAATTCTTTTTTTGCAAAGTTATTTGCAAAAAAAAAAAAAAAAGGTTCTCAGTTTGAACATTAAACATCTTGTCTTTGCAGTGTATTCAATTGAATATAAGTTGAAAAGGAAAAAATGGAAAAAAAAGTTGTGCTGCAACAAGAGGAGTTCCACAGGGAGTGCTGACCACAAAAGGGAACAAGTAACGTGATAATCTCACCGTAGAGAATGGTCACACATCCAAATAAGCGAATCAAGACGGAATATAGATATACCTTGATTGTCGGCAAACACTAAAAAGTGCTAACGCGTTACTTTAATCTTGTTTGGACGGATATTACCGCAATGGCAACACTATTTGATGAACTGAACAATTTCACCGAAGCCAGGTCAGAATCTTTTGTTTACACTGACCAAGAGGTGGAACATATTTTAATACCTCTTTTGGAATTTGAGACTTTGTTGCAGAACAGAAATAAGGACATGGACATAAAATCGCTATTTTCTGAACTTGAGACTCTTAGAAAACAGGAGATATGGTTGCTTTGGCATGCTGTGACACTGGCTGAATATAGACATCAACAACACATACCGCGAGGTCAGCGTGTTAACAAAATTCCTTCATTTGGTTTGAATGATCCAGAGTTCAAGAAAAAATGGGAACAAATTCTGAACAAATGTTCATTGGATTTAGAAGTATTGATCATAGAAAAGACCAAATCAGAACGTCTAAATAAACTTGAAACAATTAAGACATTGGAGACTAAAATGAATGATCTTATCAAATCTGATGTTATAACTGAATTGGAGGGTAAATTGTCAAATACGATTGAAACATTCAAACAACAATTGAAACAATAAAAATTGAAAAAATATCAGAGAGATCTTAATGATTACAAAAATGCGAGGATTTATCAATGGCATAAACCCATGGCCAAACAAAAATGGTTGAAAAGAAACCGTACGGGTGGTCACAATCATTCTGACAATTATTCATCATCTGCCAGTGAAGATCAATCCAGCATGCAAAGTGACAATGATGGCGATTCCACAACCACCAACCATGGAGCAGTTTTTTTGGACTTGTCCCAGAAACGAACCCAACCCACATCCCAACGCGGAAGAAGGCAAGGAGGAGCCAAAGAGGGAATAGGACGGCCAAGGAGATCTCCAAGACTCACCAATAGTAAACCTGTCTAAATTTATATTAACTCAGTCTCATGTTTCAGTTTTTTTTTTTAATAAATTTGGCATCTCCAATCCCACCCGAATTTGGAATGCCCAATTGGGGAACTATGTACAAAGCTTGCTCGTATGCGACCCCTTGCTGCCAACTCAGGATAGTGAAGACAGTTCACGGCTCTCCTCCGAAGCACGTGCCTGTCAGCCACTGATTCTTATACACTCGCTGGTTGAATCTTCGCAAGTTCAGAGCGAGGGCGGAGGATACCCGGACATGAACCAAGCCGGAGTCTTCCTGACGAGCGCCCGTCTGGCCAACAGGAGGCGCTGGAGCAACGAACAAAGCTGTTATCGAATACCCAAATCCGGCAGTCCCTTCCCAATTTGTAACCCAGTAGCGTGATAGCCAATTGTGCGCTACTCTGAAAAAGCTGCCGACCCCTGCCGGTGGGTCCGCCGAGGCTCGAACCCGCGACGTGGTGATCACCTCTGCACTGCAGCGCAGTGCCTTAACCGTGTGAGCCACCCGGCAGCTGTATGTTTCAGTTTTGAGTAAAGGATTGTCTTTTTCTGTGACTAAAAAGTTGAATGCCTTTAATTAAAAAGTCGATACCTACAAATTTATGAGACAACTTCATCTGAAACATTTCTTTTCACCATTAAATAGAAATGTTAGTGAACCTCTTCTTGTGGATAGAATTGACCAAGCAGGAATGCAAATGGACCGCTCAGTGTTTGTTCCTTGATCGAATTTTTGCCTGACTATTAATCTTAGTCCGGCAATTGTAACGTATAAATAAACTTGTTGAGCGTGATTTGGACGATATGATAAAAAATGACAGAGGGCCACGTTATTTTAATTTGACATTAGAAGAGCGTACGGCTCTGAGAGAATTGGAAAACAATTTGAACATTACAATACGCTGTGCAGATAAGGGCGGTGCTATTGTTTTACTTGATACAGAATACTATCATAACAAAATGTTGGAACATCTTAATAGCCCAACATATAAGCAATTGCCGAAAAATCCAACCAATGATTTCAAAGCGGAAATTGACAAAGTATTGCTTTGTGCCTTTAATTCTCATTGGATAACTAAAAAAGAACACAAATTCCTTTTGAATTACTGGCCAGTTACTCCTATGATATATGGTCTTCCTAAAATCCATAAACATCCTACTGCACCGCCACTTAGACAAATTGTTTCAGGAACTGGGTCCTTACAGAACCTTTGTCCAATTTTGTAGATTCTTTCCTAAGGCCTTGTGTCCAGTCCTTGCCGTCTATCTAAGAGATACTAAACGAGTCTTGAATTGCATTAACAACTGTGTTTCAAATAGTAATTGTCTTCTTGTGAGCATGGATGTTATAAATCTATATGGCAGTATTCCACATGAATGTGCGCTGTCGTCTGTAGCCTATTATTTATCCAATTGGGACCCTAAAATTAATCCTCCTAAAGACTTCATATTGGAGTTGTTGGATCTTCTACTGAGTCGAAATTATATGGAATATGCTTTGCATTGGTACATTCAGGAAAGCGGGACGGCAATGGGTGCTCCTGTAGCGCCCTCCGTTGCTGAATTAGTAGTGGGATAGTGGGAAGAAAGTTTCATTTTAGATCCAAACGTGAACCCTTTCCATCAAAAAATACAATTATGGAAGCGATATATAGATGACATACTATTGTTTTGGGATGGGACTCGTGAGGAACTGATAGAATTAGTTTTTTACGTTAATCAGAGTTCGTCTTTTTTAAAGTTCACGTGTGAGTCCAGCTGTAACACGATCACGTTTTTGGACCTTAAAATTACTAAGGATCCAACTGGTAAATTACATTCAACTATTTACCGTAAAGAGATGGAACGGAATTCTCTCTTACATGCTTCGAGCAATCATCCACAACATTTGAAGAATAACATTCCTTTTGCGCAGTTTCTTAGATTGAGATGTTATTTTACTGTTCTAAATGACTTTGAGGATGAAAGCCAAGAAATGGTGACTCGCTTTATGGAACGTGGTTATACCTCTCGATGTGTGATGCAAGCTCTTCAACGAGCACGGAACACCCCTAGAGATGTTCTGTTAAGTAAGGGATAATTAACGAGAGGGTGTGCATTCCACGGTTTTAATGCACGACGCAGAGGCAAATAACCCTGGTTGCCTCAGCGAACATCAGTTTACCAGCTGATTTGATAACGGATTCCATCTGAAATGGAGATTATGCATAACACAACATTATGTGCGATTATGCAGACTGTAGCTAACTTGCTACCCACAATTACAATGATCTTATGACGGTTTCTGCAGTCACCGAGCTGAAATCAGTCTGCTGGCATAGCACGTAGCTAGCGAACTGTCAGCAGTTGCTGACACATGAAGTGGACATGATAGCTTCCTTTGTAACCGTTCACAATTGCAATCGTTTAATGAATAAAGCCTGATTACTTCGCTGCTATAATATTTATTGCTCGAGTACCTATAGTTAACCGCCCCGCTGGACGCAACTTGTATGACGCCGCTAAATTTACTGAAGATAAATTATCAGCTAGGTTTCCGTTGTAGTAAGTAAGTAAGTAAAAGTTTTTTTATATTGCACTTTTCATAGTTCGAGTACACAAAGTGCTTCACAGTGTAAAAGTGCAAGGCAGTACATACAAATCTTTGTATAAAAACACTGAAGAACCAAGATAAAACAAGAAGGGCCATAAAATATTAGCGTGAGGCAGGGATAAAACAGAAAAGATAACAGGTTGAATAGGATAGGGCATAAAATAAAATATTAGCATTGGGCAAAGATAGAACAGAAGAGATAACAAGTTAACAGTTAAAAGCATGATTGAATAGGTGAGTTTTCAAGTCTTTTTTAAAAGATTCTAAAGACTGAGCACTTCTTAGACCCAGGGGGAGTGCGTTCCAGAGTCTAGGAGCTGTAGCGGCGAAGGACCGGTCACCCTTAGTTTTAAGTCGAGTCCGTGGGGTTTGCAGGAGGCCCTGGTCAGCAGATCTGAGGGCTCTGCGGGGGGTGTGGTGGTGGATGAGGTCTTGAATGTATACAGGGGCTTGTCCGTGGAAAGCTTTGTATGTGAGCAGCAGTATCTTGAAATGGATTCTGTGGTGGATAGTGAGCCAGTGCAGGGAATAGAGGATGGGTGTGATGTGGCATGATTTTCTTGATCTGGTAAGGAGTCTGGCAGCGGCGTTGTGGATCAGTTGGAGGCGGTCGATGGATGATTTATTTTTTATTTTTATTTATTTAACCTTTATTTTACCAGGAATAAATCCCATTGAGATGCAAGTCTCTTTTCCAAGGCAGTCCTGGCCAAGACAGCAGCATAAAAGTTTCACACAGAAAACAACAACAGATAATGACAAGGCAAAAAAAATACATTAACCGATTTTAGCATTAAAGCATGTACATGCACTGGTTAAATAAGCCTTAATTCTGGTTAAAAAAACCTGTAAACTTATTCGATGATCCAGTTTAAGATAATTCTGTAGCCTGGACCAAGAGGAGGGAGCAAAAACAGAGAAAGCTTGATTTCCAAAAACAGAGCGAGTTCGAGGGATTGCAAACATGATGTGTCCATAAGAACGCAGATTTAAACTGCTTACAATTTTTTGGAGTCAGCAGAGAACATAGAGACGATGGCAGTTCATGCAGGCTAGCCTTATACAAGAAGATGAACCAATGCTCCATTCTTCTATTGTACAATGAAGACAAGCCAACTTTCTCATATAAGGTACAATGATGCGCTCGGAAACCCAGATCAGAGACAAATCGCAGTGCAGCATGGTACATAGTGTCCAACATTTTCAGAGATGATGCAGTTGCATGCATATATAGAACATCACCATAGTCGATTAAAGCCAAAAATGTTGCTTGAATCAGTTTTTTCCTTGCAACAAAAGGGAAGCAGCTTTTGTTTCGATAGAAGAATCCTAGTTTTACCCTCAACTTTTTTGTTAGATGCTCAATATGATGATGAAAAGACAGTTTTTCATCCAAGAGGAAACCCAAGTATTTATATGTTGATACACATTCAATCACCTCATTGTTCAGAGTTAAGATGCGATAACCGTCTTTAATTTCCCTTTTTGACCTTGTGAAGAACATCATTTTGGTCTTGTTTGCATTAAGAACGAGCTTTTGTCTACGTAAATTCTGCTGAACTACATTAAAAGCACCTTGTAGGTGGTGAACTGCACTCCCTAAAGAAGACGAAGTAGTATATATAATTGTATCATCAGCATAGAAGTGGAACTTTGCATCAGTAACATTTTTACATTAATTATTAATATAAATAATAAATAAAATGGGACCCAATATAGAGCCTTGCGGGACACCATTTTTTACATTTAAAAGAGTCGAAGACAAACCACCAACTTGAACACACTGTGTTCTACCACTCAAATAGTTTTCAAACCATTTAACAGATTTTGGAGAAAAGCCTATATTAGTGAGTCTCTGTAAGAGAATTAAATGGTCAACAGTATCAAAAGCCTTAGATAAATCTAAGAAAAGTGTCACACAGTGTTCTTTAAGGTCAATGGCAGTTATGATATCATTTAAGACCTTCATTGTAACAGTGACTGTACTATGTTATTTCCTAAACCCAGACTGCATATCATTTAGAATACCATTTTTAAATAAATAATCCTTTATTTGAGAGCTAATAAGCCCTTCCAGCACCTTGGCCAAAACTGAGGGTTTAGAAATAGGCCGATAATTATTTGGGGTGGATGGATCTCCACCTTTTAACACTGGAGTAACATAAGCCGACTTCCAGATCTTAGGTATTTGCCCACTTTCCAGAGTCATGTTAAAAATATGAGATAATGGCTCGGCGATGATCTCTGCAGCAACCTGTAAAAACTACGGATCTAAACCATCAGGACCAGCTGATTTCTTTGCATTTATTCTCTTTAAAGCATCACATACTTCACTGACTTCAACAGGACTGAAATTAAAATCAAAATCAAAACATATTTTTTCTTCATTATGGGGTCTATTCTCCCATTAGCGCGTAAGTCCTTTTTTACGCGCTTCGAGTTAAGCGCTTTTGAGTTACGCGAATTCTCCCCTACGCGCTTTGATCACGCCCACAGCGCTTAACTTCAGAAAGTAGGCGGCCTTATGAAAGAGGTGTGACTGATCCAAAAGAGAGGCAGACTCTGTACAAAGCTCATTGATTATGGCGATCAGGAAAACATGGAAAAAGGATTTTCTGATTAACCATAGAAATGCATTTGTGGTCCATGGAAAACGCAAACCAGACTTTAAATTTGAATATCGTCGACCTGCTGATAAAACCTCGTATCTCCAAACTGATAAGAAACGAAAACTCGTGTGTCCACTATTCTTACAAGCAAAATTAAACATTTTTTATTTTAAACTATATTTATCCATTTATATTATTTTATCATTATTATTATTATTTTTTTTTTTTTTTATTTCATATATATATATATATTTTTTTTTTTTTCCTGTGAAGTTTGTCATTGTGAAGATACAAGGTTTTATATGCCGCTGTAATAGTAGGCCTATGTATGTCTGTAATGAGGTAATTCAGACATTTATTTTTTTTTATGCCCCGCCGCGCGAAGCGAGGGATATAGCATTGGGCTCCGTCCGTACGGACACATAAAATTGCGGCGGCGGGGGATATGTTAGTGAAAAACACTTGTTATTTCTTACTCTAGCCATCGTGGCATTAAAGCTATGCAAACAAACAAATTGCCGCGATAATGAAATAATAAATAAATAATTTAGCGCTTCTCAATCAGCGCAATCAGATCATTGAAAATGTGCCCCTCCTACACCAGCCTGTTTGTTCCGCGGAAGACAGGGAAGAAGACAAAGGGAACATTCTAGTCACACAAAGAAAATCAAAGACAGCTTATATGATCTAGTTTAGAAATTGCGCACTTGAAAACTACTCCGATGTCAGGTTTGCAACTAAAGGACATGAAAACGCTTTAACAAGGATTCTTTCCCCGCCCCGAAACCGCCTCAGCAATGACGGAATTCCATAGGCCTATCCATAGCCTATTATCCTATTTGATTTGAGCGACACATTCACTTGAACTTGCGCCTTATACTTTATTATAATCAATTATCCCATTTACTGATAATGATTCTTCTCATGTCGGCTATTCTTTAAAGGCTAAAATAGATCAACAAATGGATAGTGCTTTGGTATTTGCCAGGGTAGGGCTCAATCTAGAGTAGCCTATTTAATAATGTCTTTATTCACACATTAAATTACACAGTATTACTAATGGTTAAAAAATTACCAGGACTCGAGTTAGTTAATACAGATATCCTCAATTAGAAAATCAATCCCCTCACTCGTGAGAATATAACAACTTTTTAGATTATCACGAACATATAGGGCAGTCGCATTTGTTAATAGAACATGGAAGACAATGATGGCAACGTCGAGCCAAAGCCGAAAACCAAATTTCACACATGTTGGTGTTTTATGGCAAGGAGCAATGAAGGCTGATCCGAGGAATTAAGCTGCGAATCGTCCTGGATGTGGCTTCGGTGGGGAGATGTAAGCGCAGTATCCCCGATTTAATGCATAAATGGAGAGATCTGCGGGGCGCTGTAAAAGCCAGGTTCTCTGCATACCGTAGAAGTGTACATGCAACAGGTGGTGGGCAACCATCATCCCTGTGCATTTCACTGCACAGGAAGAGGGGATGGCATCCACTCTTTCTGCAGTGGAAGTGCATGGAGAAGAACTTGAAGCGCCAACGAACTGCGTCAGACACCTTGACACAGATACCTGTGATATGTGTATGACATCACCAGCCACTCTCTGAAACGACCCAGATGCCAGGAGCGACAGCGCAGTTCTGATGTTGATGACCACGGGTATGTTTTGTGGATAATTCCTGCGGCTGGATAGCTGTTCATCCAGAAGTCGGCAAAGATAGATGATTGCCTCATGCACGGTCCAAGCGAAAGCGCTGGATGCACTCGATATTTGTTTGTCCCAGGATGTCCAAACGAAGCCGATATATGCGTGTTCGTCTTCGAGCTCGGCGCGCTCCTCTTACTCTTTCCCAATCAAGCAAGAGTGCAAACAAATGCAGAACTGGCATTTTGGCTTTAGATTTTGAGGGCATGGTAGAATTATGGTCTTATGTATACTCGTATTAATTAATTGTTTTGCGTCTGTAATTTAACTGATTGGAGAAGAGGCTGATGCGTAATATCATGTGATGATTTAGTTTGATAAATTATCATGCCTTTGAGAAATGTAGTTTAAAAATAAGGAAGAACAATCGAATATTAAATGTCTCAACCTTTACCATGTTAAATAAAATAAAAGTAATGTTAAAATTCGGCCTATAACCGACATCAAACGCAATATTCAATTTCGCCTAATGTTGGCGCTTGACCTTAATACAGCCCTCAAAAGCGCTTAACAGAAAAAGCGCGTAAGCCAGGGGGAGAATACGCGTAAGTGTTATTTGCATGAGAAACGCCCGGAAACGCCCCGATTTTGGCCTTGCTCTGCCCCAAGCGCGTAACTGCCTTCAAGGCGCGTAATGCATAGACTTAAGTCGAGGGGAGAATACGCGTAGGCTGAAAAGCGCGTAGCTACGCGCTTTTTTCGACTTAAGCGCATGGGAGAATAGACCCCTATAAGAAGGATTATGTTGAAGATGTGTTTCATTTTCAAACAATAGGCCAGCAGAGATAAAGTGCTGATTTAGAGCATTTAGCATACCCACTTTATCAGTTGTAATTTCAGTTCCTAACTTTAGCGATAGTGGTAGGTCACTGCTATTACCAAAGCCTGATGACAACTCCTTAATAACCTTCCAGAATTTAGAGGGATCATTTTGGCTATCAGCCATTTCATTGACATAATAGTTTGATTTAGCTTTGTGAATTAAAGAAATGCATCTGTTCCTTAGATGCCTAAAATGTATCCAGTCAGACTGGCCTTTGGTCTTTCTTGCTGTTGCCCATGCCATATTACGCTCATGAATTGTCTCAGACAGTTTGTCTGAAAACCATGAGTTATCTCTACCTTTAACCTTAAATTTTCTCATAGGAGCATGCCGATCTAGAACCTCTAAAAAACGGATTTAAAGTAAGAAAACGCAATTTCAGAGTCTGGGATCAAATATAACTTATTCCAGTCACATAAATGAAGATCGTGTAAAATCGCTTGCTCAGTAAAATGTTTAAAATATCTTTTAACTAAAATCCGTGGCCGTTGTTCAGGGAGCTTTGTATTCCTAACCGCAGCAATGACGCAGCGATCGCTGACATCATTTGCGAATACAGCAGTTGCCTTAAACTTTTGTGGAGCATTTGTTAAAATTAGGTCTAATAGCGTAGCCTTGTCAGGCTGTCTGGGATTTGGCCTCGTGGGTGAATCTATAATTTGTGTGAGGTGGGCTGAGTCACAAAAGCATTGAGACAGGTGAAAAGGGAGTTGCAATAGTCCAGTCTGGAGGTGATGAAAGCGTGGATAGTTATTTCCAGTTCAGAGTGAGAGATTATGGAGCGGAGTTTGTTAATGTTGCGATGATGATAGAAGCAATTCCGTGAGAGAGATTTGACGTGATTATCGAGGAGCATGGATTGGTCAAACTGGACGCCAAGGTTTCTAATAGTGGAGTGTGAGTTGTTTTTGAATGGTCCCAGGTGGTCTTTTATTGTTGAGGTGAGGCTGTCGGAGGCAATGATTAGGACCTCTGTTTTTTTGCTGTTCAGTTGAAGAAGGTTGGCAGCCATCCGTGCTGAGGCTATGAAGTTTGTCTGGTCTGCATGAGTAGTAGAGTTGTATATCATCCGCGCAGCAGTGGTAGGCGATGCCGGGGAAATTGCGGATGATGTTGCTGAGGGGGAGTAGGTACAAAGCAAAGAGGAGGGGAGCCAGAACAGAGCCTTGCGGGACTCCACAGAGGAGAGGGGAGGAGTCCGAATTGTACGGACCAAGGGTCACAGAGGGGGATCTGTCAGAGAGGTATGACTTTATCCAAGCTGAGGCGGTCCCAGAGATGCCCACCCAATCCCTAAGCCTGTTCAGGAGGATCTGATGGTCGACGGTGTCAAAAGCCGCACTCAGGTCCAGCAGGACTAGCACCGTACACTTTCCGGCATCTGCAGACAACAGGATGTCGTTGGTCACTCTGAGCAGCGCTGTTTCGGTGGAGTGACCTTTGCGGAAACCGAACTGGAAGGTGTCACCGATGTTATTGGCTGCTAGATAGGCGGTGAGTTGTTTTGCCACCAGCCGAATACCACGTTTAACGTTGCTAGGGTTACAAGTTGGCTAGTGGATGAATTTTGAAAGGTGAAACGACCGTAGCCGAACTACCTGTGTGGTTCCACGGTTTTAATGCATACTTGCCAGCCAATCAGAGAAAAGTATTCACCCAGACCATGGTATAATAGATAAGAATAAATCGAGTGGTCAAAAACGCATTTGTTTCATAACTGAGGTTAATCATTGTTCCAATAAAATTAAGAAAATTATTCGTCAACACTGGCCCATTCTTAAAGTAGAACCATCTTTGATGGATGTACCTTCACCAGTATTCTCTCTCCGAAGAGCACAAACCATAAAAAACGTTGTCATGAGGACACAAGTTACTGCGGTTAAATCTACGTGGCTCTCTCCTGTCGGAATGTATCATTGCATTGTGCTCAATGCAATAACACCGTCAATGCAAAATCTTTAAATCATCCACTGACTGGACGCAAAATTCCTATTTGTCAATTTATAAATTGCAAATCAACTCATGTTATCTATGTCCTTGTGGTAAGATATATGTTGGACAAACAAAAAGATGTTTAAAATTACGTGTTGCTGAACATAAAACTGCGATTCGGTCGGCCAATTTATATTATGCAAAGGTGAAACACTATATTGAAGCCAACCATGGTTCCCCTTCATCTCTTAGATTTGCTGGGATCGAGAGAATCATTCCATGTCCAAGAGGAGGAGATATTCTCCGGAAGTTAGCTCAAAGAGAAACGTATTGGATTTACACTTTAAAATCAATGACTCCTAGTGATCTAAATGAAGACTTTAGTCTGAAATGTTTTTTTTTTGTAATTGTATGCATTACTCTTATATTCTGTGTTATTATAATATTGTTTTTCTAAGTGCATTCATGTGTATCCTATCCCTGAGTGATTTTGATATATATGGTCTGTTTGAATAATGGAATGATTGAACCATTTGGATTTGTATAATTGCCTGCAACTGCAATTTGTGTTTTGTGGAAATTATATATCCTAGCAATGTTTCATTAATTCTTACGCTCTGACGAAGGCTTGATTCAGCCGAAACCCATTAGCGCTTTTTAGTGTTTGCCGACAATAAAGGTATATCTATATTCTGTCTTGATTCGTTTTTTTGGATGTCCAACCATCCTCTATGTTGAGATTATCACATAAGTTGAAAAGGATTTGCAAATCATTGTATTCTGTTTTTATCTACGACTTACATAACCAGCCACTTCACTGGTTTTGGGTTTATATTTATTCTTTGTGTAAAAGTTTATTGCTTTTACACAAAGTATAAATATAAAGTGCGTCACAAAAGTCATCCAGCCAAAACCCATTTTAATCAAAAGATACGAAGGAGGCAGTAGGTTGGCACAGGAAAGGAAAGCAACTTTGCTAGAGTAACCAGTCTGTGTGGAAGGCTGTATATAATATGCACAGAAAGGGAAGGTTTGATAGTCCTGCAGTGATATGCTGCATTGATCCATAAAATTAATCAGATGAATAAAAGAAATGGACAATAGTATTGTCAGCTTCACTGCAAGAGATTTCAATTTTAATTGGATTTTAGTGTGCAAAGAGAAAGAGTGGTAAAGAAAGAAAGTGATTTTTGCTATATCTATCCCATAGGGCATAATATTAAATTTCAAAGAATTTATTAGTACAACCATGAAATTAACAATTTAAGAAAATAGATTTGTGTGCTCACTGTCCCCTAAGAAAGGATCTCAAAACTTTATTTATAATTACCTATTTTTTAAAATCATTCAAAAATAAATAATAAATAAAATGTAGATAAATTTAAAAAAAAAAAAAAAACAAATAAATAGTACAAAATAAATACCTCCAGTGCCGCCAAGCGGTGTACTTTACTAATTTTATATCAGTATAATTGAGTGAGTGTCCTGTGACTCGCAGCCATTGTCAAGCTGCCATTATCGTGTGGCTTGTAGCCAGACTCCATCAAGCTGCCATTATCCTGTGACTCACAGCCAGACTCCATCAAGCTACTATCATGTCTGTGACTCAGAGCCGTGGCTTCTGCTAGGCACTCTAGAGAACTGGGGCGATGGTCACGGAGAGTTTCAGAAATGACAGCTGGATGAGGGGCTCGATGACAAACTCAAAGTTTCCGTGGTCTCACTTATAGCCCAGGCTCACCACTGTGATGGTGTCAGGGCATGCAATATGGACAGTAAACTAAAAAACCCATCAAGAGTCAACCCTCCATGATATGGAATCAGTTGACACCAGATGCGGGAAAAGGGAATGAGGATTTTATTTTAAACCAAAACAAAACAGGCATGAGGGCCAACAAAAAACTTGGCCCAAAGGGTTGCAAAAAAACAAACTAAGGTAAGCTACACAGAGCTATAAACAATAAATGCAAAAAGGCAAAAAACAAGGCACTGGAAACTCCAGGCAAGATGCTCAAGAAAAATAAATAACAAGACTATATATATATATTCGAAAAACAAGAGGCTAGGACAAGACTTGAAACTAGAAATGCTAGGGAACTATGACAACAAGAGCTTGGCTAAACTTGCACATGCAACGAGACACTGTCTGCCAGCCAACTTCCACCGCAACCAGATAAAGGCTTGGAAATCATGACATGAGGGGTAACACCTGGAGAGAGAGAAACAAGAGGCATGGCAAGATCAAGACATGGACAGAGATTGGATGACATGACCTGCTCATTAAGAGAATGAGCGTGCTCAGCTTAAGTACCAATTAAGTATGCAGTTTGGAAGCAAGCATGAATGTTAAGAACAGAAAAGCACAGCAAGATCTTGAAATAGCAAAGCAGGAATCATGACAATAAACTCCCTGTCTAAATTAGTAGTATTAGTAATGTGCCTATCTAAGAATTACACCAACCCAGTGAGTGGTAGTAATGTTAGTCACTTAAAAACAGTTAATTGTCAATTAAGCTTAGAGAGCCCCGAATCAGCACAGCACAGAAGGGAGGGGAAATACCAAAGCCAACCATAGCTCAGAAATGTGCAACAACGAAGGCACGGGGCGGAACGCAGACAAGCGGTGGAGTGGCATGGCAGACCTGGCAAAAACAAAAACATGGAAAAGTAAAAACATGGACATGGAAACATGAAATGCAAAAACTGTGACATGAACTATGAACTATGAACTATGAAACTATGAACTATGGAATCTTGATACATGAAACTGTTAAAACCATGAATAATACTGTTCTGGCCAAAGGCCAGAACCCTGGAACACAACACTCCACCAACTTTCTGGATAAATGCCTGGCAAAGAGATGTAAAAGTTCACCACTATTTAGAAAGGAGATTCAATCGAGCCACAGCGAGTGATTGACTGGTCGCTGTTACTGCATAATTAACTTTTCATATTTTCAGAACTCCAATGTGCAAATAAAAACATACACAAATTGATAAAACACAAAAGGCAATGAGATAACTTAGAGTTAGAAATGAATGTCTTCAAACTGATTTCCAAATGATATCCATTAACAGGCGTCTTTACAACTTTTCATAGCTTACATAACGTTAGCTTGCTAACCCACTTAAAATGCTTGCATTATGCTCCTTGTTATGGTTCAATGTTAAAAAACCAAGAGATTTCTCATACTGGCCATTTCTGCACCTCTGTCTGAAACACTCACCCCTGAAAGTGCACACCCCACCCTCGGAAGCACAGTGTGCTGAGATTGGTCAACACTTGTGATTGGTCAACCGCCTGGTGTGTGGGAAATGTCATGTCCTTACGCCCTTATGATGTTGGGAATGTGGCCAGATACTCAGTAACAAAAGTTCCTGTAATGCCAATTTTCACGAGTTGTTCAGCAGAAAAATATGCCTGGTGTTCAAATCTGTTATGAAAGTATGAAAATAAGTCACACAAACACACCCGCTGCAGAAAAGCATCCCTTAAATGCAAAAGGTGACTTTTATGCAAACATCATGCATTTGATGACCTAAACTTGGGTATAAAAGCATGTGTGGGGGGGACACACACGTTACTTATGCAGGAATTTACGCTTGTCCGTGTTTGCCACCAATATATAACCAATATGGCTTATTAAACCAGTGAACTTGTAACAGGAGTCTGTTTTCTATTGGAACTACAAATTATTTTTAGATTTAAGGATATACCCTATTTAAGATTCAGTTTTAAATAGCGTCACAGGAACTTTTGTTGCTGAGTATATGTTTCCGCAAACAACAAGAAACTAATGAGAGAGGTGGCAAGTTGTGTTTTTCCTTCCCTCACTTCTGTCAGTCTTTATTGATACACAAAATATGTATTTCAATTGTACATTCAACACGTGGCGAGCAACGGTAGTGCAGCATTAGCACTACGGCTTCATAACATTACAAACTTCAAAACAACCTGACACACCATGTCGTAGCAAAGTGGGTGAAGTACCATCTTTCAGGAGTAACCGTTGAGAACATCCAGTCGAACTATGTACAATTCATGGAGTAGTCCTCTGTAAAATGACAGGAACAGCTATTAAAAATGAATTTCAGCCTCTGCCTCTTCTGTCCTTCCACTGAGAGTCCATACAAATTGGATTTTATGTCGCACGCACTTAGTAGCTTCATTCTTGTAACCCGCTAGATTCAAGGGCATTCCAAACTAGCTGCCAAGCGGGAATTTCAGCTGGTGACATTACCAGTTGAACCAACCACATACTTTGAAGGGATACCTATGCTCTACACGTGTATCAAATTTGAGCTTACTTCGCAAATCTTAGTGTATGACTTTGAAACGTAGAAAAAAAGTCTTCAATTCTACATTCATTTTTGCCTAGACGTCCCCTGCCGATGTTGGACCGTACAAGGCAGCGGTGACGTGCGACAAAATTTCTGCAATATTAACCCCTTTCTGCAGACGTAGACGCCCGCATCTATAGACCTGCAAATTGGAAGCACGCTGTTACTGTACTCGATCACTGAATGGCACCCCCGGATCAGTTATTGAATGTTCACAAGCAAGCAGACCTCGAACGCTGTTCTGAATATGGGGAAGTTCGCTCCACGCCCGGTTTTTCAAGAGCAGCATGAATTAAACTCCTCAGCTAAGCCTGATGTGCAAACTGGTCAGTATCCTTGCCTATAGTATCCATCCAGCAGTTTAAAAAAACGATATCTTGACACAGAAAAAATCGTTATCCTCTGTAGCAACCAGATAAGCCACAGTGAGCCAACAGTATTCCAAGTAATGGTTCAGAAAAATCAGTTTTCTGAGGCAAAAAAATCGACATGGTATTGATTCTCTCACATTCTACTGTTAATTACAGTCGTCACATACAAAAAAATTCGTTGTTCCCAACCATGGATTTACGCGCAGATCCATTCATTGACAAATTCAGCGCTTCCTTATATCCACCCGAGTACTGGCGTTGATAGCCAATCACTCAACCATACACTCAAGCTCTTCTGCGTAATTGTAGAGTTACACTTCATGGTCTCGTGTAGTTTCCCTGATAACAATGTATTGAATGGCTCGTTTCTTATCCAATTCCCGAGTGTTTAAACATTTTAGAGTAAGTGAAACACATTGATTGGACAAACACAGAGCATACAAACCAATGCGTATCAGCATGCGCTGTTGTATCCTGTCTACGTTATGCACATTACGCGGCTAAAATAGACGCGATTTATAGAAAACGCGTTCGCAAAACTGGCCTTGAAGTGTTCAGTTACATTTAGGGGATTTAAATGAGATAAGGATATGGTCAATTGGAATTATTTAGAATGAAACAGGACCGGAGGGTTCCTGCTATTGGATCGGTCTCTGGAGAAGGGATTCATGAGAAAGGTGAGGCTGCTACTTTGTTATTTGTTGTTGTTGTTGTTGTTTTTGGAATGTATACGTACTCAACAAAGTCGAATGTCGAGGTTTTTTTCCTGTTTAAAACGCGAACTGCCCGTGCATTTGGGTGGACCCCCTGGTACGTTCATTGCACGTTTCTTTTGAATCCAGGGAGGCAATGGATTGTTCCCTGAAAGTGGAGTGTCTGTTCTATTAAAATAAGGTATATTTCAGAATTCAGATATTACTGAGTTAGTGAGTTGCACTTGTTCCTTATAAGTAATGAAATGAGTTTGTGAGCTTAGAAGAGGGGACTGGTAGCTTCCATTACAGGGTGAATGTTCTAACCGTTTAATAAGAAGTTTATTTAATGCGTGTTTGTGCTGGCTTGGGGCACTTTGAAGTAAAATGGCCAAAACTCTAAACTTTATTATGGAGAAAAGGCATGTTTTGAAGTTTGGAGTGGTTCCTGGTGACCATTGATATTCAACTGCACTGAGATTGATAAATTCATACTAAACTCAACCAGAAAATCATTTGTTCTTATTAAATTTCATGCCTTAAAACTTTATTTGTGTTATATACATGATTTTTTAATGATTTGACAGGACTTCATTTTGAGACTTCGGGGAGACACTTGGGTAGCTGTATAATTTGGCTAAAAGCATGTAGGTAATCTAGAATGTAATGTTGAAGATGAATTGTACTTGTGGTCAAGAAGTTTATGATCCCAGAAATGTATAGTTTTAAGCCCCAGCAGTTTTTCAATCTTCAGAATTATTTTTTTTGCAATTTCAATGGTGAATTCTCATGAAGATTTTTTATGTTTGCAGCTCATTTTCTCTACCATAATCATGAAAATTAACTGAAATACTATGTAATTCTAAATGCTGTAAGTGTCTTTTCAGAATTGAGCCACATTTTTCCTCTTTATGAAGCTTAAATCTTGAATTATACAGCATTAAAGTGGGTAACCCAAAAATAGCCAAATTTGGCTTCTGCACAAAGGGGTTAATGTATTCATAACTTCTGAAATTTTGGTTGGATCTTAACAATTTTCCAGAACTTCATAGGGATGGGCTCTTGCTATTAGCATACGAAATTATAGCTCAATATCTAAATTAGCTCTGGAGAAGAAGGCTGTTAAGTGTAAACCTCCTTATTCAAAATATGGCCATACTCTTCATCCAATCAAAATCCAACTCCTGTCAGTCATAAAGGGAATATATTAGGCTTTCAAACGGTGCAATTATTATGCTTCTAACTATAAAAGAAATCAAGTTATTATCGCATAAAATCTGAAAATTCGATATGGCCGCCTGGTCACGTGACTAGGCGCAAGCACACAAACCGATTAGTTTGTTGTGCAGCCTAAGTACAATACACACACCAATTTTGATGTCTATACATTTAGCAGTTTTGAAGTTATAGGCATTTAAAGGTCAATTTTGGTTACCTGACATATTCAACTAATAGCGAGCATCAAGAATTTTGACAGGAACTGAACAGCATTCTCAAACTTTGAAGGTCTAGCAATGCTCTACACATGGATCAAATCTGAGCTTGATCCGTCTGGTTGTTCTGGAGGAGAAGATCTTTAAACTTTTTTAGCCTTTTCTAATATGGCTGTTAAGTCATGTGACCTAGATCAACCAACTGGTAAAGTTTCATGAAACTCACGGTCTCAAAATTAAAAATTTCGGCAGAATAATAATAATAATAATATTAATAATAATAGTAATAAACAGAACGATTACAATAGGGCTTCAGCCATTCGGCTTGAAACCCTAACTAAACTGGTTAAATTTTTTTTTGGTCTTCTTGGCCTGCACCAATAACTCCATAACTGCCTTCTTTCTCTTTTGAGCCATGTGCCTCCGTTTGACTTGGTGGTCTTCTTCGATTACAGTCTTTCTGCTCTGCTCGGCATTTGTTGTTGACTGGCAACCAAACTCTTTCAGTTTCTGTCTTTTCTCCAGAAGGGCCTGTTGCCTTTGAGCCTTGTCCTTTGTTCCTGCAGAGAACCTTGTCCACCTTATGAAGCTTCACATCCTCCCTCTGAAACATCTGAATGGCTGTCAGACCCCTGGACCTGATGGCGTACTTCGTAGTCGGAATGGAATTGGTTGCCATGGCCATTGAAGTGCTTTTGCTATCAATGATGTCACCCATGGCAATGAAAGATGACTCCGCCATGGGTCTGTGGAAAATGGACAAACATTCTCAAGCCACGTGGTTTAAGCCGGGGTACCGCCCAGTGTCAAACTTTTTCACTCACCAGGTCACCATGTCGTCACCATCATTGTATGGGGGAGTGTAATTGACATTGAATTTAACTACTTCCAGAGGCACATCATATTGGGGTGGCACCAGGTGGCTCATCATACTTGCCAGCTGCTTCAGAAGAACTCCAGTTGCTGAGTGGCCCTTCACTAGGGGGACCAAAGCAGACAGAGCCTGCAGAGTCTTGCTGTTCAGTGGCAACTTCTTTTGCATGTAGGTAGCCGTGTTAAGGTATGCAGTCTTCACAGTGTCTAAAAACTGCAGAACACCCTAGGACACATTATGGAAATCAGTTGAATATAAATTAAATTATTTTACATAGAGAAATTGGGTGACATTTGATTTGACATTTTAAAGAAATTGAACTCACTGGATGATGTGGATTTTCTGTTTTAATTTTTTTCAGCCACTGGCCCTATATAAGCTACAGCTCTTGGAGTTGCAGAATTTTGGCCCTGAAGTCCATCCTCATGAGCTTCTTTGGTGTGGTGTTCAGATGCTCAGCCTTGACAAAGCACGCAAGGAAATTGGTGACAACTGCAAGCTGCTTGTCATGCAGTTTGTGAACAAAGGTTTGGCTGCCCTATGAATAAATATTGTATGTTACAAGTAAGAATTGACCGATACCTCGGCCGGCCGATATATTAGGCCAATATTTGCATTTTTTACTTGAATCGGAATCGGCCATTTAGGGAGCTGTTGACGTAGTTGGAGGCTAATATGTACAGATGTTACGAACATCGGTTTAAGGATTAAGTAATGTCAATGTTGTCAATTCAGTTCCATGGTGTTGTAGGAGTTTAATTCAGCGAACACCGGGCTGAGGTTAAATGCGCTTCGTGTCATGTGTGTACAATCTCAAAAGAAATGTGTTGAAAATAACACAACATGTGTTAATTTTTAACACACCTGTGTGTCTAGTTAAGGACAACGCATTTCGTGTTGTTTTCAACACAATCAGTGTTGATTTTTTTTTTATGCTGGTTGGGGTGCTGGGGTTAGTTTGGTGAGCATGTCAGCGATGCCAACTCACTTATTTGCAGAGCAAAAATGCACCAACGAATAAAGCAGGGGTTTACCTGTCGAGGAGAAAAGTTGCGAACTCTGCGTCAGTTTTTAATCCTTCCAGATCACGGAGTTCCTTCCACTTCAAAAATGCCACTCCAATGTTCACTCTGGTTTTATCCCGGGTTTCGTCAAATTCTTTCTTTTGTGCTTTTTTTCTTCTGGCTTCCTTTTTTTTACTTGTCTTAGTCATGTGTGCTGTTGCCGGTAACAAAGGTATTGGTATTTTCTTCCTAGCTGATGACTCTAAGCTCCTGAACCCGCTCTCGGGGATTTGGACTTGACTGAGCACTGGTGTGAACTGAGGAGGAAGGGTGAGGAGGCTGTTTGCAGCGCGTGCATGTGCACTGTTTGACATCTGTCAGACACCATCCAGGCTCTAATTAGTTCTTTTTGGTTGGTCCGAACGATTCTTTTAAATTGCAGTAGGAGCCTCAGGTAGGTTTAAAGGAACCTTTTTTAATTACAGAGTACTAGTTTTATGTAATACTGTCTGTACACAGTGACAGTTTTAGCAAAAATGACAAAAAGTTACTTTTCTAAAACTTACAAACTGCAGCTTTAAGGACAATGTCATGGGACACAACATGCGACAGTCCAGGAATTTCCGAGAAAACTTCAGGGTCACATAGAGCTTTTGCCTCCTTCTGTTGGTCCTCTGACAGGTGTTGAAACTCCAGGTCCAATGGCTCCATCCTTGGTAAGTATTGTTCTTCGTCGTCATCCTCTTCTATAACCCGTCTATTAAGTATCGACTCTGCTTCTTGCCCAGGTCTAGACACCCACTCCTTCAAAAGATTAACATGCAGGACTCTACTGGATCGTCGCCGCCCTTGGACTGAGACACGGTAAGTGGTGGGCCCAATCTTCTCCTGGACCTCATAGGGGCCTTGCCATTTAGCCAACAGATTGCTCTCATGGCTAGGCAGCATGACCAGTACCTTTTGACCCAGTGCAAAGTTACGCTGGCGAGCTGAACGATCATACCAAGCCTTTTGTCCTCTCTGTGCCTGGGCCATGTGCTCCTGCGCCAAGGTGGACATCTTCTGCAGTCTGTCCTGCATCTGCAGAATATAGGCGGCAACATTAACAAGCTCCTCCCTCCCCTCCTCTCCCTCCCAGATTTCTCTTAGGAGCGATAGGGGCCCCCTTACCTCATACCCATATAAAAGCTCAAAGTGCGAAAAGCCAGTTGAGGCCTGGGGTACCTCCTTTTATGCAAAAAGGAGGAAGGGTTGGTCTCAGTCAGAACCAGTGTCATCAACAAATTTTCGCAGCATCTGCATTAAAGTTTGATTAAAGTGCTGTGTGAGGCCATCTGTCTGGGGGTAGTACAGTGTTGTCCGTAGGCTTCTGATACTAAACAGCTGGTACACTTGTTTCAGCATGATGGACATGAAATTAATGCCTTGACCTGCTAAGATATTTCGGGGAAACCCGACACGTGAAAACAGTTGCACTAGACAAGATGCCACATATCTTGCCTTAACCGCCTTCAAAGGAAACATTTCAGTAACTACCAGCATGAAGCGGTTACCAGAGTTGCTCTTTTCTACAGGGCCTACAATGTCCATCCCCAAACGCTCAAATGGTACATGAATAACAGGTAAAGGCTGCAACGGTAACTTGCAGGGAGCTGTGAGGGTGGTCTTCTGGCATTCAGGACAGCTTCTACAAAACTGATCGACATCTGATCTCATCCCAGGCCAGAAGAAGTGCTTCCCAATGCGAGCCCTGGTCTTCTACCTCCCCAAGTGGCCAGCCCAGGGAATAGCATATCCCATGGTCAACACCAGTTCACGCACTTCTTCAGGCACTAACAACCGTTCAAGGCCCCCCTGACGCTGATACAACACCCCCTGTTTTAGCACATACCGCTCTCCTCCAGCAGTTTTCTCCTGGTCCTCACATGACTCCACCTGCTGGAATAGCTTGCTGAGACCAGGATCTCTGCTTCTTCTCGATGTCAGCCAGTAGCTGCAATTCCAAAGGAGGCTTCGGAGCACTCTCCACCATGAGCTTCACAGGCATCCCTGCAAACTTCTCACACCTCCTCTGCCTGCATGACTTATGCAGTTTCCCAGGCAACACCTCAATGTCTGCGTCAAAATAGGGGAGAGCACTAAGAGAAGGAGAGACATCTTCAGTTATTTTGGCTTGGGAACGTGTGATAGCAGAGTTACAAGATGCACTGGGCTGTAGCACATCAAGCAAGACAGGGATGTCATGACCCAGAATGGCCTGAAAAGGGAGGTTCTCTGCCACTCCTACAGTTAACAGGTAAGTATGGTCTTGTACCTTGATATAGACATCTGCTGTAGGTAGGCATTTCGCATCCCCATGAACACAATGAATGGACACTGTTTCAGACATGCTCACCTGGCTGGATTGTATGTACTCTTGCTGAATCAAAGTCTGGTCACTGCCTGTATCAAGGAGAGCCTTAGCCCTTCTGCCATTCAACTGTACTGACACAAGCTGCTTGGACTGGTTGGTCCCACCCACTGCTGGTTCCTTCTTGGGCACCCAGCCCACGTGGGTCGGCTCTGCCGGGTTCTTTGAGCAGACCAGCTTGATGTGGCCCTCCTGATCACACAGGTAGCAAACAGGTGGTCTCCTGCTAGGACCAGAACTGGAGAAGCCCTTGTTAACTGGCTAACTCACATTTACAGGTGGACTCTGAGACTGATGGTCAGCGTTTGGTCTCCAGGCATCCCTGCTGGTCTTCCAGGTAATGTAGCTCCAGGGCTGATCTTTCCTCTTAGCAGAGACATACGTGGAAGCCAGCACAGCAGCCTCTGAGGCAGACTGTGGATCATGCTCCTTCAGCCAAATCTGTAGCTCAGGGGACACCATGTGAAGATACTGCTCCAAGAACATCATTTCACCCACCTTCTCCACAGTTTTATCCTCTGGCAGAATCCACTTCTGGTATAGCTCCTTCAGCCTGACATAAAGCTCCTTGGGGCTTTCACTAGGGTCCATGTCCAGACAGTGTAACTTCAGCCTGTAAGATTCTGGAGTGACATTATACTTCATTAAAATGGCTGCCTTTACCTTGTTGTACTCTTCCGAGTCACCAATATCCATGTGCACATAAGCTCCACGGGCTTTCCCAGTCAGGAGAGGGATAAGGTGAAAAGACCAATCGGCCCTGGGCCACTGGCAGGCTTTATCAATTCTTTCGAACGTAATTTGAAATTTGTTCAATGTCATCTTCCTTCGTCAACTTTTGCAGCTTTGGGCGAAAGGAATGCCTGAAACGATCTGACCTGTGATGGACTCCATATGGCCGTGGACTATGGCCATAATCATCCTCTTCCTTCACGAACTTAGGGGTAGGACCCTGTATGAACTGCAGGACCAGCTGGTGACACAGGTTGCTTGGACCCCAACGTTAGTCTTGCTGGTTCCGATTTACTTTCCTGGTGCGCCTCCTCGTGCTCACCCGAGGTTGGGGTAGACTGGTCCTGGAGAGTCTGGTGTAGATGGCTGAACTGGTCTTGGAGTTCCTTGATGGTTTTCCACTGCTGGCTGGCCTCCCTGCTCCTTTGTGCCTCTTGCTGCTCCTGCTCACCCATTTGAGCCTGCAGAATGCTGACCAGGTCTTAAAGTGTTGATTCATGGCCACTGTCACTCACCTCCGAGTCTTTCGGTCCACCCCCAGCTCCCTGCTTGTCCTCTTCATTACTGGGCTCTGAATCTTCATCCACTGCTTTAGTGTCTTGGGCTTCTGCTCGTCTGGTTCCTCTTCCCCTTCCAGCAAGTATAGTGTGAAATGGAAGTCCACAGGAAAAAAAAAATACTACTAAACTGCTCTCCTACTGCTGATCCCACTTCTGACACCACATGTGAGGGACCAAGCAGGTATCCAGTTCTGCGCCATCCTCTGCATGCCACTTCCTTGAGCAACTGATGCCACTGTTTAGATGGACTTTAATGGAACTGTGTAGTCATTATCCTATTTTGCTTTATCCTGTTATTAACTAGCTAGCCCGCAGAGGATGGGCTTCCCCAGTATAGCCGGGTTCCTCCTGAGATTTCTTCCCACTGGGGAGTTTTTTCTAACCACTGTTTGAGGATTTTTCTCCCTACTGGGAGCTTTTTGCCTCATTTGCTGTAGTGGGGAAAAGGCTGGGCACTGCCCTTCAGTAACTCATCTCTGACTGTAAAGCGTCTTTGTGATAGTTTATCTGTGAAAAGCGCTATACAAATAAATTGAAATCGAAATTGAAATTGTAGGCACGGAGAGACAGTTTAAATTTCCCATAAATCATTTTTTTTTAACAAAAAATAACTAAATCAACAAAAGAGTTCTAGGCCTAGATGAGGTCAACTGAACAAAACTCTACACTAAAATAAGGAGCTAAACCAAACCTAACTGAACTTAAAGAACTGACCTCCTCACAGGGGGAACATTTATACTGGCTGATCAGGCCAAAAAAAAAAAAAACACAGGGAAAACAGGGACTAATTGCTATCACAAAACAAAAGACAGACAGAGGGCAGTTCAAAACGTACAGTATAGAGTAAATATTGTTTCTAAAATCAAAACAAACATCAAATAATTTATGTTTATGTATTATCAATATTTTCCCGATACGGACTTTCACCCCCCCCCCCCCACATGACGTTATGGGGAGATGGTAACATCTGGACTTTTATGTTGACACTGTTATGTATGATAATTTTTTGTACAGCTTTATATTCCATTTGTAAATGAAGATTTGTTACATGCTGTTTTGCTGCCCTGCTGGTCAGCTATATTTATTTTGTTCATTGGCACCATCTGGTGGCGTGTTTGTAAAATCATTAAGAAAAGTCTAGTAATTTCTAGAAGCTTCTGGCACTTTCCTGCTTGGAGGGGGCGGGATTTCCCTAGAATCCTGTGGATCTTTCTGGAAGGTTGCTAGACTATAAAAAGGCTGTGATTTTAAGCACAGCAGAGACAGACAACAAAGAGAGAGACAGCAGAAGAGAGCAGACCAGAGTTTTGTTTTGGCAACAGTCAAATAGTGGCAGTGTTATTAGAGAATTTAAATAGTGGATCATTTTTTGTACAACTTTTTTATTAAAGAATAAATTTGTTTTAGTTGTACTTTCCCATTTTCTTTGTTGTGATTTTTCCAAGTCATAACAAATTGGAGGTTCTACCGAGATTGGATTCACCGAAGATTATTATTTTAAATCTTTTGACTAGTTAAAAAACCAGCAATCATGACATTTGATGTGGAAAGTTTTTTGAAAACTCCAACCCAGGAATTAATTTTGTTGGCAAAGAAGAAGGACTTGCTACAAATAGCCTCAACCCTTGGATTATCTGATGTGAGGTCATCAATGAAGAAACAAGAAATATTCAACATTTTGGTGCAACACTTCATCGATGAAGATATCTTTGGGGAAGAAGCAGCAGAATTAATTAAAGCTGTGGAAGTGCCTGCAACGGAGCTGCAAAGACTTGAATTTCAGCTACGCCTGAAAGAACTGGAAGAGAGAAGGTTGGAGAAGGAAAGAGAAATGGAGGAAAGAAGGATGGAGATGGAAGAAAGAAGGATGGAGAAAGAGAAAGAACTAGAAGAAAAAAGGATGCAGTTCGAATTGGAAATGAAGAAAATAGAAGCAGGTACTGTTCCAAAATCATTTGGACTTTCTGATCGTTTTGATGTGGTTAAACATATCAGACTTGTTCCTCCTTTCTTAGAAAATGATGTTGACCAATACTTTACCCATTTTGAAAAAATTGCTGAAAATTTGAAATGGCCAAAAGAGCATTGGACAATGATGTTACAAAGTGTTCTTACTGGTAAAGCTAGAAAAATCTATAACCAGTTATCTGTCCAACAGTGTGCTGATTATGATTTTGTCAAATCTGCCATTCTGAAGGGTTATGAATTAGTCCCTGAGGCTTACCGGCAAAAATTTAGGAATTCTTGCAAGGAAGCCAGTCAAACTCATGTTGAATTTGGCAGGTTAAAGGAACAGTTGTTTGATCAGTGGTGTAATTCCATGAATGTTGAAAAAGATTTTGATAGAATGAGGCAACTTATTCTGGTTGAGGAATTCAAAAGGTGTGTCCAGCCTGATATTAAGACTTTCCTTGAAGAAAAACAAGCCATTACTTTGCAAGATGTTTCTACGCTAGCTGATAGTTATGCATTGACTCACAAGTCTTCTTTTGTGCAAAAATCCACTTTTTCTAAATTTCAAAGCAAGTTTCAGTCCAAGACTACTTCTAATAACACTTCTAATGATTCTAAGGCCACTTCTGAAAGGAAACCTTCCAGTGAGAAGCAATCCTCTGATTTTTTACCCTCTGTGTCTTGCCATTACTGCAAAAAGCAAGGTCACCTTATTTCTGAGTGTTATGCTCTCAAGAAAAAACAACAACGAGAAGAAACCAAGCCAACTGCTTTGACAAAGAGAGAATCTCTTGTATCAATGGTCAGTTCACCTGATCTTCTACCTTCTGTGTCTGATCCGGTTATGGAGGGTTTTGAGCCATTCATCACTGATGGCTCTGTCTCACTTTCACATGATTTTTCCTCATCTGCTCCTGTTTGAATTCTAAGGGATACTGGGTCTTCCCAATCTCTTATTCTTGCAGATATTCTGCCTTTTTCGGACAAATCGTCTACTCAGGCTAATGTCCTTATTCAAGGAGTAGAATGTGGTTTTACAAGTGTACCTCTCCATAATGTTCATCTGAAATCAGACTTGGTCTCTGGGCCTGTTACTGTTGGTGTTAGGTCTTCTCTTCCTTTCAAAGGCATTCATTTGCTTCTTGGTAATGATCTTGCTGGGGATAAGGTTGTGCCCTACCCTATTGTAACTGACACTCCTTTGATTCATCAAGAATCTGACTCTATAGAGGAGGAAATTCCAGACCTCTATCCTTCATGTGCAGTTACTCGTTCTATGGCCAAAAAGGCTATTCAAGATGATGCTGACCTGGACTTTAACCTGGCTGACGCCTTCATTGGGCAGTCTTTTCATCAGGAACCTTCCAGTCCTGAGATGTCTGGGAAATCTTCAGACTTGTCCTTGTCAGGTCATTCTAATGACATTTTGTCTCGTAAACAACTTATTCATGAGCAACAACAAGCTCGTGATCTAGCGCATCTTCTACCTCAGGCTGCAAGTGAACAAGAGGCTACTCAAGTTCCTGTCTGTTTTTACTACAAAAATGGTGTGCTTATGAGAAAGTGGCGTCCACCCGATGTTCCTGCAGATGAAGAGTGGATGATCACCCATCAAATTGTTCTTCCAAAGCCGTACCGTCAAGAAACTCTTAGTCTGGCCCATGACAATCCTATGTCAGGTCATTTGGGTATCAAGAAGACCCTTCAACGTGTCAGAAACCACTTCTTCTGGCCTTCTATGAGGTCTGATGTGCAGGAGTACTGCAAATCCTGTCATACTTGTCAAATGGTTGGGAAGCCGAACCAGAATATTCCAAAGGCTCGACTTAAGCCCATTCCTGCTTTTGAAGAACCTTTCAGTCGGATCATCATTGACTGTGTTGGACCATTGCCGAAGACTAGGTCTGGTTGTGAGTACTTACTGACTATCATGTGTGCTTCCACCCGGTTTCCTGAGGCAATTCCACTTCGTAATATCAAGGCGAAGACTATCATCAAGGCTCTAACCAAGTTTTTCTGCTTAGTTGGTCTTCCTAAGTCTGTTCAGTCTGATCAAGGATCAAATTTCATGTCTGGCATATTTCAACAAGTTATGCATGACCTTGGTATTAAACAATACAGGTCATCAGCTTACCATCCTGAGAGTCAAGGTGCTTTGGAGAGGTTCCATCAAACCCTGAAGAACATGATAAGGACCTACTGCCTTGACACAGAGAAAGATTGGGATGAAGGTGTCCATCTTCTTCTGTTTGCTGCCCGTGAAGCTGTTCAGGAGTCTCTTGGGTTCAGTCCTTTTGAGCTCGTTTTTGGGCATACAGTCCGTGGACCTCTGAAGCTACTGAAGGAAAAGTTGCTCGCTGAAGATGATGTCCCAATGAACTTGCTTCAGTATGTCTCTGACTTCCGTAATCGTCTCTCTAAGGCTTGTGACTTTGCTAAGTCTAATCTCAAAGAAGCTCAGGGCAAAATGAAAGCCAGATATGACCTTCATTCAAAAGATAGAAGTTTTAAAACTGGTGACAAAGTTCTTGCACTTTTGCCAGTTCCTGGAAACCCTCTAAGAGCCCGATATTTCGGCCCTTACAATGTCCTCAAAAAGGTCAGTGATCTAAATTACATAATTTCAACTCCTGGACGGAGGAAACAAAAACAAATGTGTCACATCAACATGCTGAAAGAATACATTGATAGTGACACTCAGCAAAAACCAGTCAATGTGGTAAATACAGTTGAACTGGAAAATTCCGAAGATTGTGACTGCCCCTTAGAAAATGAACCTGGTCCAGTAAAACTTGAAAATTCAGACATTCTTGAAAATATTGACAGCAAGTTGTCCCACCTGGACCCTTTTCAACAACAGCAGCTAAAGCAGCTCATATTTGAATATAGTCACATTTTCCCTGACGTTCCATCAAGGACTGATTTGGTTTACCATGATGTCATCCTACAAGACGATGCCAAGCCTGTAAAACAGCATCCCTACAGAATGAATCCAGAGAAGCAGGAATACCTGAAACAAGAAGTCAAATATCTGCTTGAAAATGACTTTGTTGAACCAAGTTACAGTGACTGGAGTTCTCCATGCATCCTAGTTCCCAAACCCAATGGAACATATAGAATGGTGACAGACTACAGAAAAGCGAATGCTTTATCAAAAACGGACTCATATCCTATTCCCAGGATTGATGACTGCATTGACAAAGTTGGACAGTCAAAGTATGTCACAAAATTTGATCTCCTCAAGGGCTTCTGGCAGATCCCTCTAACAGAGAGAGCAAAGGAGATCTCTGCCTTCGTCACGCCAGATGGATTATACCAATACAAGGTCATGCCATTTGGAATGAAAAATTCTCCAGCCACCTTCCAACGTCTGGTAAACAGAGTGATTGCTGGACTGCCAGGATGTGAGGCCTATATCGATGATATTATCATCACCAGTGACAGCTTCCAAGAGCACCTCACCTACATCAGGAACTTCTTTCAGAGAGTGAGTGATGCCAAGCTGACTATCAACCTTGTGAAAAGTGACTTTTGTAAAGCTTCAGTTGTTTACTTAGGTCATGTTGTAGGACAGGGTCAAGTCAAACCAGTTGATGCAAAAGTCAAAGTTATCACTGAATTTCCTGAGCCAACAACTAAAAGACAGCTCATGAGATTTCTAGGGATGGCTGGCTACTACAGAAAATTCTGTAAAAATTTCTCTATCATCTCTGAACCTTTGACAAATTTACTGAAGAAAAATGCAAAATTTGTTTGGGATGAAAAATGTCAAAATTCATTTGACCAGCTGAAAGCGATTCTCAAAAATGCACCAGTTCTCTTATCTCCCAATTTCAAAAAGGAGTTCAAGTTGGCAGTTGATGCCAGTGACATTGGTGCAGGTGCAGTTTTACTGCAAGAAGACACTGATGGAGTAGATCATCCTGTTTGTTACTTTTCCAAAAAGTTTGATAAACATCAGAAAAACTACTCAACAATTGAAAAAGAATGTTTGGCACTTGTTTTGGCTTTACAACATTTTGAAGTCTATTTGACTTGTTCAGCTACTTCCATCAAGGTCTTCAGTGATCACAATCCCCTCACATTCTTGCACAAGATCAAAAACAAGAATCAAAGATTACTGAGATGGAGTTTACTTTTGCAAGAGTATGATTTGGACATTTCTCACATCAGGGGAAAAGATAATGTAATCCCAGATACACTTTCACGCATGTAATTTTATTTCTTTTCGTGATTGTGGAAAACGTAATTTTACTTTTCTATTTAATTGTGAGACTTACACTGTTTGTTATGTATATGATTGTTATCATGATCAATAATACGTTTGTGTAAAGTTCAATATTGTTCTGATTATAAAACTGTGTTAATTTTAACAAAAGAAAGCTTTTAGCAAACCTTTCTTTTCTTAAAGAGGGGAGGTGTTATGTATGATAATTTTTTGTACAGCTTTATATTCCATTTGTAAATGAAGATTTGTTACATGCTGTTTTGCTGCCCTGCTGGTCAGCTATATTTGTTTTGTTCATTGGCACCATCTGGTGGCGTGTTTGTAAAATCATTAAGAAAAGTCTAGTAATTTCTAGAAGCTTCTGGCACTTTCCTGCTTGGAGGGGGCGGGATTTCCCTAGAATCCTGTGGATCTTTCTGGAAGGTTGCTAGACTATAAAAAGGCTGTGATTTTAAGCACAGCAGAGACAGACAACAAAGAGAGAGACAGCAGAAGAGAGCAGACCAGAGTTTTGTTTTGGCAACAGTCAAATAGTGGCAGTGTTATTAGAGAATTTAAATAGTGGATCATTTTTTGTACAACTTTTTTATTAAAGAATAAATTTGTTTTAGTTGTACTTTCCCATTTTCTTTGTTGTGATTTTTCCAAGTCATAACAACACCTTGGACCTCCGAGTCCTTTTTGCCCGAACGGTGCCAAACCCAGAAGTCAGCGGCACGCCACAGATCTCCTGCCTCCCTTTAAAACTTTAAATAACGTAACAAACATAAGAAACAAACTTCATTCTGCTCTTCTTCATCTTGATATTAATGTCAATTGGCAAAGTTGGCTTGATCTTCTACATTCATCTGTCAGCAAATTTATTCCCATTGCTGTAATTAAGGATATAAATTCTCCTGCCTGGGTTGACAGTGAAGTGCGCCACCTGAGCAACAAGGTACAATCCACACGGAAACTTGCTAAAAAACGCAATACTCCAGCGTTGTGGGCAAAATTTTGCAAACTAAGGAATAAATTAAAAAATGCATGTACTTTCAAGTACAATCAGTATTTGGACGTTCTCAGTGATTCTCTTGCCGCGACACCAAAGCGTTTCTGGGGATTCTTCAAGAGTAAAACAAAGACAAAAAGTGTCCCCAGTTTTGTTGCTTATGGAGATAAAACTGCCTCCAATCCTAGCACAAAGGCGAGTCTGTTCAACGAGTATTTTCAATCCCTATTTACCCCTCAGCCTTTAGAACGAACATACCCGGATATAACAGTTGTTGTGTTCCGTGGTCTGAGTGTCTGGTTAGTCAATTTTAGGTTTCTATCATTTTGGTATGTCAGTTTTTAGTCCATGTCTTAGTGTTCACATTCCTCTCCTGTGTAGTCCAGTCCACGTTTTACCCATGTACTGTCTTTGCTTTCTCCCCGGTCACGTCATTGTTTGTATCAGTTTCTGTGTTAATTGATTGTGACACTATTTCGGGTGATTTAATGGATTCTGGGTTTCATCCTTCCTTCTGTTCTCGTTTGCTAGTTTCCCCTTGCTTTTCTATTCATACTAACATTACTAACAGTTTGTTGTTTTCTAAAATTACTAACCAAACTAACCTTGTATATAATACTAATCTACTAACGAGCACCCGGGATTGTATAGCTGCACTTACTAATTGACTAATTATCTCTCAGCAGTCGCTCTGTTCTAGTCTCCGCCCCTCGCTTTACTGTTTACTGGCTTTGCTAAAGTTTCCTGCAGAAACTCTGCATTCTTATAATCTATTCTGGCTCTTTCTGCACACTTAGGAGTCTTTTTATCCAGTTTATTTATCTCATCTTTGGGATTGTCTTGTGATCCTTGTCTGTGTGTTAATGTTAATCTGTTTTCGAGTAATTGGTTTCCCTCATGTTCCACCCCTTGTTAATTGGATTTAGTTTCAACACCTGTGTCTGTGTGTGCCCCTGCCCTATTTAGCTGAGCAGTTTCTGCACGCATGTAGATCTGACTTCACTCTCTCATGCACGCATTCCCACTCTCACTCTCCCTGCCCGGTGCACTTCTTCTCTGGTCCCCTCAGTTTCCTGTGTGTTCTCAAGTTCAGCCTCCTTCCCTGACCAGCCTGCCCTTCCTGCTGCTTCAGCCCCTGGTGCCCCCTGTCTCCTCCAGCGTCTGCTGTGTCTTTGTGCCAGTCTTCTTCCTCTGTCTCGTGTTGTCCTGAGCACCAGCCGCCCTGCCTGTCCTGAGCACCAGCCGCCCTGCCTGTCCTGAGCACCAGCCGCCCTGCCTGTCCTGAGCACCAGCCAAGCTCAAGCCATAGCCTCAGCCCCAAGCTCAAGCCATAGCCTCAGCCCCAAGCTCAAGCCAAGCCATGCCATAGCCATTACCTTAGCCCAAGCCATAGCCCCAGCGTTCCTGCCTGCCCTGAGCCCTGTGTCCTGTCTGTCGCCCTCCTGATGTTCTCCCTTACCCTTCTCCTGGCCAGCTGTGCCACCCGAGTTAGCCATCTGCCAGCTGTGCCAACTGTCTTGTCTTGTGAGTAGCTTCTAGAGTTCGGTTCCCAAGTCTCGTTCCATGTTTTAGTCTTGTTCCGAGTCTGTCCCCCGGTTTCTGTTAGTGTTTTGGATTCTTGAGTTCTCCAGTTTCAGTGCTAGGCACGGTGTTTTTGTTGGCCGGTGTGCCCCCTTTTGTTCCCCTGGATTATTTCTGTTTATTTTTATTAAATATCATTTTGGATCCTCGCTTCTGGCGTCTCACTCCCCTTTGTGTCTCTCTCCTCTTCTGAGTTTCCAAGTTCACGTTTATGTTTCCACGTCCATGTTCCCCTAGTGTGTTTCCCTCGTGTATCAGACCGTAACAACAGTCTTAAAACATGTTCATTTGGGTGATTTAAGGATTACTGCCCATGAAGTTGAATCAGTTTTGATTAACCTTGATACAAATAAAGCATATGGGCCTGACGGGTTACCAGCTCACTTGATTGGCTAAGAGCAAATGTTATTCCAGTCCATAAAAAATCTGACAAAGAAAATGTGAGTAATTATCGACCGGTATCGTTAATGTGCATTTGTAGCAAGGTGCTGGAAAGGTGCATACTTGATTTTGTCTACCCTCATGTAGTGCCTGTTCTACATCACCTGCAACATGGTTTTGTTAAGGGTAGGTCGACAACAACTCAGTTAATCCAGGTATTTCACAATGTTGGCAAATGCTTAGATCAGTCCGGACAAATTGATATATTATATCTAGACTTTTCATCTGCTTTCGACTCCGTCCCCCATGACTGACTTTTATATAAACTCCAGACATACGGATTTCATGGAAATCTTTTAAAGTGGTTTATGTCGTACTTATCCAATCGTAAACAAAGATTTGCTGTCGATGGTGCCCTATCATCCTGGTCTCCCGTTAAATCAGGGGTTCCACAAGGATCAATTTTGGGCCCTTTGATGCTTCTGCTGTATATTAATGACATGCCAGACTGTAAGTCCTGAGACTGGGGTTGCCTTGTTTGCAGATGATTCTAAATGCATAAGAGAGATCAGAAACACGCAAGACTGTTCACACCCGCAGTGCGACCTAGAAAACACCTTGGATTGGAGTCGTAAATGGGACATGAGATTTAACGCTGGTAAATGTAAACTATTGAGCGTTACAAGGAAGCGAATTCCCATTCTTCACCATTACACAATGAATGGTAATCTAATTGAAAAAGTCGACTGCATGCGTGATCTTGGGATTGTGGTGTCATCAAATTTATCATGGGATGCACATGCTAATGTCTTGGTCAGTAAAGCAAATCGCATGCTTGGATTAATTCAAAGAACTTGTGGTCATACGTGTTCAGTTCAAACAAAACAAAAACTGTATATTTCGCTTATAAGACCGCTTTTAGAATACTCCACCCAATCTTGGGCCGTATCATCAAAAAAATCTCTCCTTCATATTGAAGGTGTGCAACGGAGAGCCACTAAGTACATTCTTGGTTATAATGATTGTGTTGATAGCAATTATAAAGCCCGACTAATGAAGCTTGATCTTTTACCGCTGGGCTACAGACGTGACATATTTGATTGTGTATTCTTGTGCAAATGCTTGAAGGGGGAATATGACATTAACTGCAACCATTTTGTTTCATTTCAAAATGAGGATACATTTTTAATGAAAATTCCAAAATTTAGGACTGAAACTTTTCGCCATTCATATTTTAACAGATTATTTTATTTGTGGAATGCCAGTCACCTCTATCAAATTTCTGATACTACAGCTGCTTTTAAATTGAAGCTATTTCATTTATAAAGAAAAGTTCAACAACTATTTTTCTTCTGATGATTCATGTACATGGGTTGGCAAATGTCATCGTTCACGTTGTCGTCTGTCCCTTTGATGTTACTTACACTTGCTGATAAACTGTCTTATTTTATTATGTATATATGTTTTTTTTTTTCCTTCTCATTGTTCAATTGTCTGTACATGTTGTGGGATGATTGCCTCACAATAGGTGCCTTGCCACCTGTGCGATCATTTCCTGACTTCTGTCAAAGCTTAATAAATAAAATAAACAAACTGTGTGCACCCAGATGTAACTTAATGTGTGAAATCCTAAATAAAGAGTAGAATGTTTAACATAATGAAAATGTGTCGCGTGTTTTATTATTTGTTTGATCTGTAACGTATCTGCATGTTGTAGCGTGTATCTTATATATTTACATCTCTAAATCTAAACAGAGTAACATGTAATGATAATGAAAATGAATATGTGTGGATATGGTTAAGATGTGCATAATGAAAACTGAACTTAAATAGTAAATGCAGCGTAGGCAAAGGAGTGTAGGGTGCACGATGCTCTGTCACCTATTCCAAAATGCGGCAGCTAAGCCGGCCGTCACAAGATGCTTAATCTCCATTTACATCAGTTATATTACTATTAGGTCAATTTCAATAATTAAATCTTTCTTTCTGAGGTCCTGGTGGAAATATTGGATCCTGGCCTTCGCCTGCTCACGAACACTGTGGTCCTTGTAGATTTCCTTCAGGACTTCTTTGTACAGGATCTGGTCTGCCTGACTGAGAAATCCGAAGTACAGCACCTTGTATGCTGGCAACATTTGACGAGTCCTGATGCCCACATCATATGCCAAAAGCCTCCTACAGTGGGGAAAATAAGTATTTGACCCCTCGCTGATTTAGCAGGTTTGCCCACTTAGAAAGAATGCAACGATCTACAATTTTAATCGTTTATACGTTCTAACAGTGAGAGACAGAATCACAAAGAAAATTCCCGAAAATCACATCATATGAATTTATAAAAATTGATAACCATCTGATGAGGAAAAATAAGTATTTGACCCCCTGGACAAACAGCATGTTAATATTTTGTAGAAAAGCTATTATTGGCCAGCACAGATGTCAAACAATTTTTATAGTTGTTGACAAGGTTTGTGCACATTTTGGCAGGGATGTTGGCCCACTCCTCCCTGCAGACAGCCTCCAAATCATTCAGGTCCCGAGGCTGTCGCCTTGCAACCCGAATTTTAAGCTCCCTCTAAAGATTTTCAATTTGATTCAGGTCTGGAGACTGGCTAAGCCACTCCAGACCCTTGATGTACTTCTTCTTCAGCCACTCTTTTGTTGCTTTTGCGGTGTGCTTAGGGTAGTTGTCGTGCTGAAACACCCATCCTCGACCCATGTTCAGCTCTCTCACTGAGGGAAGGAGCTGTTGGTCCAGAATTCCACGGTATATGGCCCCATCCATCCTCCCCTCAATGCAATGGAGTTGTGCCATCCCCTGGGCTGAAAATCACCACTGTGCTTGACGGTGGGGATAGTGTTCTTTGCCCTCCAAACACGGCAAGTTGAGTTGAGCCCAAAAAGTTCTATTTTGGTCTCATCTGACCGCATCACCTTCTTCCAGGCCTCTTCTGAGTCATCCAGGTGGTCAATGGCGAACCTCAGGCGTCTTAAAGAAAGACTAACTGCCTTGTGGGACCCAGAATACTTGCTGTTTGGTAGGGGGTCAAATACTTATTTTTCCTCATCAGATGGTTATCAATTTTTATAAATTCATATGATGTGATTTTCGGGAATTTTCTTTGTGATTCTATCTCTCACTGTTAGAATGTATATACGATTAGAATTATAGATCGTTGCATTCTTTCTAAGTGGGCAAACCTGCAAAATCAGCAAGGGGTCAAATACTTATTTTCCCCACTGTATGTGCCACAAACTGCTGTGGGTTGGTTCCTGGAATGCCCATGAACTCATAGATCTCCATCAAGTAATTCATCTAAAATGGGCAAAATGTAGCTTACCCTTAAAACCCATATGCCATTATGCAATGTGTTAATTTCTGGTGTGGCATATATTTCAAAATACTCATGAAAATAAATTACCTGGTCTGCGGCCCACTGAGGGTCTGTATGGAGGTCTGTGCAGAGCTGCTCAAGGTGGTGGGCAAAGGCCACACCAAACTGTTTGGCAGCATTGTGGATGCAGTGGCAAGAATCTCCATCCCTATCCGGGAGGTTTTTGAAATATTTATCTGTTATTCGAGTCTTCAGCCCAGACTTGCTTCCTTTCATAACGCTGCAGGAGTCCATCATCATACTGACGGTTTCCAAATGGATTCCAAATGGAATTCTGCTTCCAGTGAAAAAGGAAACTAGAGCTGTTTCCAAATGTTCAGCAGTCCCCTTGAGAACCTCACTGGAGCCAAGGCGTTCTACCACCACATGCTTCACTTCTTGACTGAAATATCTCACAAGTATTGAAAGTACCTTTTTTTTTTAAAGATTTTTTTTTTTTTTGAATTTTTCCTTTATTTGACAGTTACAGAGTATAGAGAGACAGGAAGGTTGGGGAGAAGAATGGAGGGAGACATGCAGCAAATGACCTGAGCTCGAATCGAACCCAGGTTGCTGCGGGAAGGACACAGCCTTTATGGTTTGTGCGCGTAGACCAATGAGCCACCGGGGGCACCCCAAAAGTCCCTTTTTATTTGAGTTTGATGTGCTCTCATCTAAGTTGATCAAGAACGGGTTTGTCCTAGTGTTCTCTTACGTCCATTCAGAGAAAGTGTTTCCCAGGGCCTGGACCATCTTGTATGAGGCAGCAGTCTGAGATAGCTTCATCCCCCCACAAAGCTGGTTTACCCAGAGCCAGTGTTTGGGCAAGCTGAACAATGATAGGAGCTGCAGATAAGGGGAGGGAATATTCTGTTATGGTTGCAAGAACCGTTGCCTAGAAAAACACAATAATATTATCATTATTTTATGTTTTGACTGACAAAGCACACACCTTGTAAATTTGACATGATATGAAAAAATAATAGCCTTGGCTTATGACTGAAATGATCTACTGACAACGATGATTACATGCTGTTGAACCTGCATTCACCCCAGTATTTGCTATCCTGTCAAACAGGGGAACTGGTACCTTCACCCTCTCCCTCATCTGCTCTGACTCCTGCATTGATGGGCCCAGCTGGGATGAGCCTTGTTGTGGCTGGACAGCTGTTGCTGACATTGACGACACACTCTGTGTAGTCATAATGTTCACCACCTTCAGGCTGTGTTTTTCAGTTTAACAATGAGCCAAAAAGGCATAGGAGCCCTTGGTGGCATAATTTATGCCTTTACAGCAAAGGCTGCATCTTGCATGGCCTGGTTTATTCTTTTTTTTTAAACTGAGACAGCTGAAATGTACACTCCTTTTCCTTCACCTCAAACTTTGCTGCTAATCTCAACCAGGACTAGTTCCACTTGCACCTCACTCCAGACTCTAGCTGAGCCATAGTGAGGGCATCTTCCTCCTCAAACTTTCTCATTCTCTCTGAAAAAAATTGTGTGGCAAAGTTTGGCTACCAATACTAGTTAAAGTGACACAGTAATGATTTTAAACCCATATAAGAAAATACTTATGTTTCTGGATATTTTTCCTGTTATTTGATACCAAATACACAAAAATACGTTCAGCGAGTTGATTATAATAAGCTTTTTTATTCCGTGTATTTCGCCTCCTATGGATTGGTTTCATATTACCCGAGGCCAAGTTCCACTTCATACTCCTGGCATGCGAAACATCACATCAGTGTTTGTGTGCATTTGTCCAGAATGTCAATCACATAGCCAAATTTAACCTTGCCGTTTGTGGCCCTATGTCATGGTTTTGAAGGCTGGTGATGGCTTTGAGAGCTTTCTTGGTTGCTCTTGTCCGGGCGATATCGGTTTTCCCACAATCGGATTCTTGGGCCAGCTGGCTGTCATGGTTATGGTTTTGGTTCATGTTTATGTTCATGTTTATGTTCTAGTTCATTGTTCATGATTTTGTCTTTTTTATTCCTTCTGGTTATCGTTGTTCTCAGGTTTTTAGTTCAGTCAATTTTTCAGTTCCATTGCAATTGTCTCCCCTGTCTTGTGATCTAGTTGGCTCAGTCCGTCTTCCCGGTCTGTGTGCTCACATGCTTTGGGTGATTTCAATGGTTTCTGATGTTTAATTATATTCCTTCAATCCTCATTTACTTCCTTCACCTTACTGTTCTGATTACTAACAAAACTAACATTTGTATTTTGTATCATAGCCTAATAACCCAATAACCCTAATCCATGTATATATATTGAGGCTGTCATCACTCGGCTAGAGTTGAGAGAGGAAATCGTGTGGGATTGAAGCTGAGAATTTACCTTTGTGTTTACGGGGTTTTCTTAAAATAATTTGTGTGTTAAGACTCAAACAATAATAGAGATTAGACGATTTGCTCCCGATGTATGTCCTTTGTTGCAGTAGGGACAGGGAGAATCTTCCCCCCTTATCTTTCCCCTTTTTTCCCCCTGTAACAACTCGGTGAGCAAACAGCCAAATTAAGTCGCTAATCTGGTCAAATAAAAGTGACACGGTTTTTTTGGGGGGTTTCAGTCTCCTGGGAGCAAAGCAAAGTAAGGTAAATGAAAATAAATTTAAACGCTACATTAAGAGAATAAATTAAATGCTAAGTAATTGACAAACTAAGTGACTTGTGCGGTATACAAAGTAAAACAGTTTTTAGGGACTGTGGAACTCGCCTGTTTTTTTTTCTGTAGCTGTTTTAGCAAACGAACCCTTGCAAACTATCAACGCCAAGAATATAATCCAAATACCTGGATATCTAACTATAGCCCGGCTTGGTTCATACTTGGTTGCTGCCTTTCGTACAGTCTTCTAGCCAATAAATATTGACGTTCACCGGGGTTTTTAGTCCCCTTCGTTCTCTATCCTGACTGCATTGCCGCATAAACGCATTGCCAAGCTGAATATTAACGCGAACCGGGGTTTTTGTCTTTCTCCCATTTTATTATTACCGAAGGGCTCTTCTGATTGAACACATCATAAATACCCTATCTTTTTATTTTCCTCCGGTTGCTGTGCCTTGATCAGCTGATTAAAGTTTAACTGCTCGTTCGAGTGCATAGGACAGCTTGTTGGGGGAGGTCCCGTGTTTATTTCGCTCACATAGTAAACAACTTATTTTATTCGATTCGTTTTAATTAAAGGGAACCGCGGCTTTACTCTTTACTCGGTTACCCTTGGTTGTATTTGTGGCTAGCTAGTTAAGTACTGTTTGCATTCTTGGCTGGGGATCTGAGATCTAGTATTTAGTTTGTGGTGCAGCAGTCACTTGACTCGGTCATTAGGTTAGGTTGGAATTTAAAAGGTAAGTTTTTATCGGAGTGCTCTGTCTCCTCCAGTTTTTCCTCGGCGCTGAAGCCAGTCTGTTTCATCTGGGCTCTCAGCTAAGCCCTGTGATATTTTTAGTTTAGTATATCAATAGTATTGGGACTATATAAACTCAAGCCGGCTATTAGGAGTGCTTATTACATATAGAGTTTGGCTCAGTTTGGTATTTCATTTCTGTTAACTGAAACTAAGCCCCTGTTAAAAGAGGCTTATAATCAATTTACATTGTTTCCCCGGGGTTTCTATTGTGACTGCTGCTTAGGGCTTCCAACGTTAATAAATTAATTAATAAATTGTGGTTCCTCGGCTTCTATCTCGGCATTAGTAATTTTCTTTTATCTAGGGTGAGCAAAGTCATTAGGTAGGGGGTTCAAAATGTGGCCAAAACTATGTGACGGTTGCAGGATGATTGCACTTTTGGAAAGAGATTTCCAGGGTGGGTTTGTCTGCCACCGGTGCCAGCTAATTGAGCATCTGGAGAGCAAGATCCTTGATCTTCAGTGCCAGTTGGCGGCGCGACATAGTTCGCAATCAGTAGAGTTCCTAGAGGAACTAAGTAGTATGTCGTTTAGAGAAATGGTGTGTACTCCAAAGCAGGTTGGTACTGGGATCCCAGAACAGGCAGGGAGAGAAAGTTGGGTGACTAGGTCGGCAGCGCAGGAAAGGGCGTGCACGCCATACAGCGACAGCTTCTCCAGTGGTTGAGGTGTCCAACCGATTCCAGCCCTTGCAGGAACTTGACTTGGCCCCTGACCCTGAGAGTGAGGGGACTGATGAGCAGCAGGGCACCTTGTTGGCCTCTACCCCTCAGAAAAGAGAGTTATTGATAGTGGGGGACTCAAAACTATGAGGAATAGATAGCTTAGTCTGTTCGCGCGACAAGGAGTCTCGTACGGTGTATTGCCTGCCTGGTGCCCAGGTAGGAGACCTCCTGGAGCATGCGGACAAGCTACTGGCCAGAGCAGGGAGGGATCCAGTTGTCATGGTCCATGGTGGGACAAATGACATGGGTAAGGATAGGTTTGAGGTTCTGCAAGGCAAATTTGTGGAACTAACTGAGAAGCTTAGGAGCAGATCCTCAATGGTAGTGTTCTCTGGGATTCTACCGGTACCACGTGCAAGCAGAGGTAAGCAGAATTTTATCTGGAGGTTTAACACGTGGCTACGAACCTGGTGTAGGAAAGAGGGGTATAGGTTTATGGGGCACTGGAACTTTTTCTGGGACAGGGCTGACCTGTTCAAGCCTGACGGGCTGCACCTGAACCGGAGGGGTACCTTTGCACTGGGCCAGCGTATGTTGAGGGTAGCACAGGATTATTTAAACTAGGGACTTGGGGGGCAGGGAGGTTAGTGACTGTTACACATAGGGAAATGCAGACTACCCCGATGGAAGCTGACGGCGTAACAAGCACTAACAATGTTTTACTTTCAAAGCAACAAAGCGTAGAGAGGGGCATGAGGCGGCGGCCACATGGGAAATCCATGGGGAAGAGTATTAGTAATAACCTGAAATGTTTTTATTTAAATGCAAGAAGCATAAAAAATAAATTTCCAGAACTTCAGGCTGTAGTGATCAGTGAGGGCTATGACATAGTTGACAGAGTATGACAGAGACATGGCTACGTGAAGAGGATGGAGATGAATATAATAAAGAAGGTTATAAGCTCTTTAGGAAGGATAGATGTAATAGGCGAGGAGGGGGCGTAGCACTCTATGTGAACGAAAACATTAATGTACAGGAAATTCCCGAAATTGAACATTCCTTGTCCTGTGAAGATATCTGGGTCAGGCTCATTGGCAAACACGAGACAGGTTTAAACATAGGAGTATGCTATCGACCACCAGCTTTGGACAGTACAATCAATGAAATGCTTTTTAGGAGGATTACGCAAGCTTGTAGTGATGGTGGGACTATTATTATGGGAGACTTAAATTATCCTGGTATCAATTGGGAAATGGTGAAAGGACAGGGTAGGGGGGAGGAAGAATTTCTAGATGTTATAAATGATAATTTCTTGGTGCAGTATGTTAATAAACCTACCAGAGAGAAGGCAATTTTAAACTTAGTGCTCTGTAATGACCCCGATAGAATTAGCAATGTTGAGGTACTGGAGCCACTTGGGACAAGTGATCACTCTGCTGTTAATTTCGATGTTTCATGGGAAGTTAAAAAGGTGTATTCAAAAACAAAAATGTTCAATTCTAGGCGAGCAAACTTTGACAGGATGCACTCATATCTAGCTGAAATAAAATGGGAGACACTCCTGGACTACATGAGATGTGGGAAAGATTTAAGGGGGTTTTACTTGAATCACAGTGCAGATTCATTCCGAAGGTGTCCAAAAGTAAGCTGAAAAAGCAGAATCCTCAGTAGATGACCAAAAGTATTCGTAGGATGTTGAGGGAAAAGATGAATCTTTATAAGATGTACATAAAGGATAACAATGAGAATACCAGGGCTGAATACTGTAAAATGCGGGCTGTGGTCAAAAAAGAGCTGAGGAATGCTAGAAGACTGTATGAAAGACAAATTGCAGAGGGGGCAAAAACTAGCCCTAAGTGCTTCTTTTAGTACTGTAGCAGAGAAAGAAAAGTTAAAGAGCAGGTTAAGTGCATAAAGAATAAAAATGGATCGCAGCTATATGATAACAAGCATATTGTTGATGCCTTTAACAGTTACTTTGTTGAGAATTTTACCTCAGAGGGGGTCTTTATCTGGCCAGAGGGCACGTCAAATGCTCAGGATTATTTAGCGGAAATTGAGGTTCGGGATAACAAAGTATTTGACAAGTTGCATAAACTAAAAGCAGATAAGGCGGCGGGTCCTGATGGCTTATATCCTAGAGTTCTCAGGGAAGCTGGTGAGTTCATCTTTAAGCCGCTATCCGCCATCTTCAGACGGTCTTTAGAAACTGGAGAAATACCAAATGATTGGAAACAGGGCAATATAATACCACTATATAAGAAAGGGGACCGTACCGAGCCAGGAAACTACAGGCCAGTGAGTTTAACTTGCATTTCGTGCAAAATATTGGAATCTATCATAAAAGATGAGCTGGACTTATTTCTTGAACGTAACAGTATCTTGAGGGATAGCCAACATGGTTTTCGGAAGGGAAGGTCATGTCTAACAAACCTTCTGGAATTTTTTGAAGAGGCCACCAGGACTTACGACCAGAGCAGGGCTTATGACATCATATACTTGGATTTTCAGAAAGCATTCGATACAGTACCGCATAAGAGACAAAATTTTAAAATGAGCTCCATTGGAGTTACTGGAGGTATTCTGAAGTGGATTCAAAACTGGTTACAGGACAGAACACAAAGAGTGGTGGTCAGTGATATCTCATCTGAGCTGGGTATGGTGGGGAGTGGCGTCCCCCTGGATAGGTGTTGGGACCCCTGCTGTTCCTCATTTACATTAATGACCTTGATAGGAATATTGAGGGCAGATTGGTTAAATTTGCAGATGATACTAAATTGGGGGGTTTGGCAAATAGTCTAGGGTCCACTAAAGTGATTCAGGACGATTTGGATAGAATCCAGAATTGGGCAGAAATGTGGCAAATGAAATTCAATCTAGCAAAATATAAAGTTGTACATGTAGGTGTGGAAACATTTTTTATTGATTCATTTAATTATTATTAATTGCTTATCCTTGCTTGCTCATATTCTGTTTTAGTTCACAACTTCATAGGCCTAGAGTGTGTGTGTGCTTGCATATTTCTGATTTAGCAGGGGCCTGCATAACTCTACTAGTGAGTCATGACATGTAGCCTATCTAAAGTCATGACAACTTGAATGTCTGTACCAAGGGCAAGATGTTTTTCTCTTTCTCTAAGTTTATGTGTTCATAGAAAGCTCCGTAATCCATAACAAGATAAGCTGGAGCCAGAGCTGAGAGAGAAGGCAGGTGTTCTCCTCCCTGGCAAGATGTGTGTGTATCCCTAGACAACTTGACGTGGTTACGTACCAACTTGACTCAGTTGCGTGTGACGCAAGGTTCGCGTGATGTGTAAATCAGCACGGGGGGAGGAGAACGCCATGGAGTATTCCTACAAATACCAGAGTTCTTTCTAATTGTGTATCCTCCATTCTGACTTGACTTTGTATGGGGATCCTTTTTTGCAAAAAAGTAAACGGACTTTGGCTTGGATATTAACTTCTCTGTCTCCGACTGATTTTTTTTCCTGAGTCATCTTGAGTTTTCTCTTTGTGAAGGTAATACTTGGAATGTAAAATCAAAATTCCTTTTACAGGTATACAGTAGGTATGCAGTAGGTACTGTCAAATCACACCAGCCAGTATTTTATTCACAATAGAACAGAGATAACATAGCAAATGTTGAAGCTGAGAAATATAACAATTTTATCCACAAAATGAGCTCATTTCAAATTTGATGGCTGCTACAGTTCTCAAAAAAGTTGGGACGGGGGCCTGTTTACCATGGTGTAGCATCCTCTCTTCTTTTTAACACAGAATATTGGCATCTGGGCATTGAGGAGACAAGTTTCTTGAGTTTATCCATTGGAATTTGATCCCACTCTTATTTAATACAGGCTTCCAGCTAGTAATGAGTTTTGGATCTCCTTTGACGGACTTTTTGTTTAAAGGAGCTATATGTAAGTTTGTGGCCAAAACTGGTAGTGCAGTCACATTCAAAATAGTGCAGAGCGCAGTATCCCCTCCTCCTCTCCCCCAGACGAGAGGTTGCCAGCTATGTTGCCAGATCCAGCAAGAACATCTATTACACGGAGCTACCATGGCTACGTTTCAATATCATCAATGATTTGCTCTGACAGGGTTATGTTCAGTTCCATTCAGAAAAGATCGAGACTAATGACCAACTAACTAGCAATGGTCGTATTGGTCAACTTGCTCGTCACTCTTCTGTGTGGATAGCCCACTGAAGTCCATACTGTAAAATGCGTAAAGAATGAATGAGGACTCATTTGGCCGATGTACAATTTCAATTACATTTCATATTGCCATAATGGCTGTGCTAATGTTGGAACGGTTTCCACAGCGTCTCAGCATAATGCCAGAGAAACGGACTAATGTTCAGGAAACAAATAGTTCCCATTAGTCCAAATACAGTGTATCTAACACACCTAGAGCCCAAGCTGTGACAAAATAGTTTTTGAAGAATCTGTAGTTACTGACTTTTTCCTTGCTATGGTGCCACATCTTTGGTAAGTAATACAAAGCAAGAATACAGTAACTGCAAAACAGGGGTCGAACATCAAATCAATTATGAGGAATAATATGTACAAAGAATAAGCTAATATAAAGTAAGAAAACTGCCACATATCCATTAATCTACGTACAACTATTTAGGGTGGACGACAGGATAACTTTAAAGTCATTTTTCTCAGTTCTGCACTCTGCGTAGTTACTGCCTTTTTGCTTTGTAGGGCAGTATAAACTTTTAACTTTCCTTTGTACTTCTACTTTGTCTGCATTACAACTTTGCTAAATGTCCAACGACATTGATAAACCTTGGATTCTACATAGACTGCTGTCACAACCTGCATGTCTGCTGAAATGGCTCTAGGAGTCTTGTGGGTGGTTCCTGGTAATTGATTGATTGATTAACTTATTATTCCCTTAGTGCAGGAGTATAGCTAACAGCACAGGGTGTGCTGAGTTTGGTTTTCTTCACCCTATTTAAACCTAAGACACCAAGTGAGACGAGTTAAGTGTGTAATCAACTGCTTTAATTCATCAATTAAGTGCTGAGTAACATCAAAAACCAGCAGACACTGCAGCTCTCCAGTTGACCACCGCTGCCTTAGACCCTCTGCGACCTTAAAAGGTCAAACTCAGGGTTGCTGATTTTCAGAGGGCGTTAGGTTTGTTTTGCCTGGCAACACTAGTTGCTAGTTAAAACAATACACACAGGGCGGGGTTGCTGAACATGCCATAGTCTTGCACATGAAATGTGCACACGATAACACTACACATGCCAGAGCCATTATTGTTTATATGTTCCTGTTCCAAATTACAGTATACCAACTGACAGTAAAATCTTAGAAAGTACGTCTTCTTCATCTAAAATGTTGTTGTTCAAGGGATACAGAGTAAAGAAGGTCCTAATGTATTTCTATAATTTTGTTTGACAAATCAGTGCTCTTAACACAGGCCCTCGATAAGTTTTTCCAAAATTCCCAATTCGCATGCACATAGCATAGTCTATACGGACAACGTAAATCTTGGAGACCCGTTCTCACCAATTTATTAGAGTCATATTTGTACTTGCTGTTTGACATTGGGAATAAATTATCTGCACACTTGGCATTTGTAAGGCAAAAACAGACTGGATCCAGTTGGTAAATGTGTATTCAGAATGACAGACAAGTGTGTTAAGATCACTAGCAGTCCGTTGGCGGTATCAAATGGCTTCGGTCATGTCATCTTAATTATCTAATCCCATCGCTGTTTACTTTGGTCCATTAACAACTGTTGCTAAAACTAATTGGTTAGATTGACAATCAAATTTATTTTCGATTGTACTGCTATATATCGCATCAAAAAGTTATGATGTGTTTTCTTCTGCGCATTAATGTCAATATGTCTTTTGATTACTCTGCACTCATGTACTTTAAGAAACGGTACAAATTTGCGTCAATTAGTTTGTGAGGCTTCTACAGCAAAAAGTTAGCCTACTAGAGTGCCTGCTGTATTGTGAATATAGTCACAGCTAAAACAAATTTTTAGGTAGGCGCAGTGATGTGGCATTGGAGGGATTGCGATCTAAATAAATGCAAAAACCAGAAAGACAGAAGGTGCCAAAAGTTCTGGATTTTAATGTTCATTCGGATTAATTCCTTCCTTAATGTCACATCAAAATTGGGCAGTTATAAATGTAATCAATAGAAAATCAATTTATCATCATCATTTTTGATGATTATAGATCATGAATTGGCTTTGTTATTCAGTTACTAAATTTATGGGCTGTTAAGCTGGGGAACTTAAACTGGAACAGCTTGAGAGCAGTAGCGGGTGAGGTAACTGAAGACTCTGTAAAAATCTAACGGCACACCACTGGTTTAGATTACATTTGAATTGACAGTTTATTTTATCAGACTATAATTTTCTACATAATATGCCAAACAGCTGCTGTGCTAAGAGCTGCGAAAAGCTTTTCACTGTAATTGCTTTTAGTTACATTATCTAAATCTTCTATGTCTTTAAATCGTGTGACAGCCATAACTGATAAACTTAAACCATCAAATATTATCTAACACCAGAGTTAAATCAGAATTTCATAGATGACAGTCGACAATAACCACAACTTTCTGAATCTGTATAAATTCTTTTTGACTTACAAAATTGTGTGCATGATGTCTTGTTGCTAGTTCGGCATATAATAGGGTTATGATTTGAGTGGAAGCGTGCTCCGCAACTTGCGTTCAAAGCATGGTCTATCATCGGAAAGCAAATGTCTGATTTCTGATGAAGTTTCTTCTGTTAAAAACAACCTTTTTTTTTAGAGACGGCCGCAAAGACTAGCAACCACTTCAGTTACCAAAGGGAGTAGAAATCTCTTTAACTTTATGAACATCATTGCTATTTGAAATGTTAATTTCTGTCACATAGCAAGATCAACAGCACCAAGGTACCATTGAGTTCATATCTGGAAAATAACTTTGGCCCCATGAATAACTGCTTATAAATGAAATAAACACAGTAATGCCTGAGAAATTCAAGTAAAATTCTCCCTTTAAATAGCACCAGAACGCCCTTCACCGTGGATGTTCAGTCTTTTCCATCTCTGCTAACTTTCATCCTTGAGTGTACCATATAATAATATAACCTTCTCCTCCTTCTCCTTGAAGTCTTTTAAAAATCAGGTATTTGAACTGACTTAGTTTAGAGCTGACTGTTGATCTGTCCCATTCTTGTAACTTTAATACTTATTTTCGCTGCTCAAGATGTAGGCCTGCCTAAATGGGACTTTTATATGATTTTATGCATTATGATTTCATGATTTTGGGAGCCACTGATAAAGGTTGTATCCTTTGTGGTTACCCCTTGGATACAACTTTCAGTATTAAACCTGAACCTATTTTATATCGTGTCGATTTATGTTTCCATGTTTTTAATTGGGCACTTTATTTTATGTTTAAATTCATCGTTGTATCCATAAAGCTTAACAAATAAAATAAATAAATAAAATAAAAGCATGGTCTCACTATGCTGCACTACCACCACAGTGTATCATAAGATGGGTGCAGAGTCATATTACTAAACCATCACCAGAGTGTATCTTGTTATGGGTACAGTCCCACCATACTACACCATCACCACACTGTTTTATGGGTATGGTCCCATGCTACACTTCGGCCACAGTGTGTAATATGGAGTATACAGTTCCACCATTCTGTTTCATCACCACAGTCAACTGCATTGAGTACAGTCCCACCAAGCTATACCATTACCACAGCATGTCATTATATTTGCTCAATCCCAGCATGCAGCACCATCACCAAGGAATATCATATTATGTTAACAGCCTACAAATCTTAAACCATCACAACAGTGTATCAGATTATGGGTACAGTCCCGTCATAATAAAACATCACCACGGTGTAGCATATTACAATTGTACAAAACCATCAGCGCAGTGGCTAGTGTTATAGGCACAGTCCCAATACACCCTTCCATCACCAAAATGCATCATATTACCATATTATGGGCACAATGTGTATCATATCACATGGGTACTCATCAGAATTTAGTCTGTTTGGTGTTCATATGGATTCTCTCTGGACAGTCCATGTAAGGGTTATGTCTTTTTTGTCAGACTGTCTTTCCTTCCCAAGGATTCTGTGTGTATGTGATCTCAAGGATTCTTTCTGAATGGTCCATTTAAGGTTATGTATTCATGATCTTCATAACGATTCTGTTTGTATTGTGCTGTTAAGGATTCAGCTTGTATGGAAAATATAAAGGATTCAGTCTGTATGATACATATGAAAGAATACTGTCAGTGTAGTACTCATATGGATTACATTTGTTTGGTCCTCATGAGAACTCATAAGGAGTTTGTCTCGCCAGTCCTCAGAAGGCTGAAAACTAAAACCCTGCTATGTGCGGCTGTGGAATAACTCTTCTCCCATCTCCCCAACTCTGATTCTTATTACACCTTGGAACATTAATTCCAATTAAACAAATTATGTGTTTGTTCAATATGCCACTCTTGTGCAAATAAAAACAATAATACCAGCAAACCCATCTTCAGATCACAAAAGAATCACTTTTGTGTGGCTGCTTTGAAATTGTGCTTCTGCCTTTACTGTTGATGAAAGTCATTCTTAGCAGTCATGATGGCCTAGTGCTCTGCTACGGATTTCAGAGCTCATTCTCCACAAATAGAGTATAAAACTGGAATGAGATTGTTGATGGCAGACATAATGAAACTGGAAATGAAGGGTTATTTCATTCACAACTCCAGATCCTGGTCGCACCATGTTTCCTTTAATAAAGTACAAAAAAGAGGATTATGGACAATATCAAATTCTGATTCAGTTGCAAGATTTACATGGTATATATCCGTCTAGGATGAAAACAACAAAGCCTGTTGGGATTAGCATGGGGCTGATTATTACACAACACCTTGTAGAACAGAATAACAAGACAATCAATGGCCTCGTTCATGTGCAAATCCGACACAGTTGAGAAATCACATTACTGCATGTGAGATATATAACCTCAATTCCAGAAGAATTGGGAGAATGAGTTAAATGTACATAAAAACAGCAAGCAGTAATTTGAACATCGATTTAATTTGCAATGTGACGCAAAAAGCATGTTAACCACTGTATAACATCAGCTCTCCTTTCAAGAACACTTTGTGTGTGTTAAGAAAGCAGTATTTGTTCCCAGTCTTGCCCAATAATGGACTGCAGTCGGTGTGGCCTGGCCTTATCCTGCTGGAACAAGCAGAAGCATCCCTGAAAAAAAAAAAAAACGTGTGACAGGCTGTGTGTTGTTTCAAAATGAGCATGCCTCTCTGCTCCAGCACAGGTGATTCAAATGATCAGGTTGTCATCAAACAGCTTTAGGGCGTGATTAACGAGCAATCATTTGAATCACCTCTACTGGAGCAGGGAGAGATCTAAAACATACAGGACAGGTGGGCCTCCAGGAGAGGTTTGGGAAATACTGCCGCAAACCATTCATTTTCAGTTGCAGAATCATAATATTTGAACCTGCAGTTGTTTAGGCATTTGGCTGTGGCTGTATTATTTTGATAGGCTGAGGTGTGGTCACAGCACCACAGGGGCAGTAGAAAACATAGACTTTTTTTTTCCTGTCAAACAAAAATTTACATTTCTAGCGTTGCAATTGAATTTGGGAAATATTTGGGAAAGACTACAGCCCGTTCCGCCCCCCAACCCCTTTATTTAGTCAACGAGGTCCCGTATGCATTCTAAAAATTTCTATCCTTTTTTGCTTTCTAACCCTAGCCCTAAATGTTCAGGAAGTCTTGCTATATTCTCAATCATTCTGACTACTTGAGCGCAATCTACAAACCCACATTCCAATGAAGTTGGGACGTTGTGTAAAATGAGAATAAAAACAGAATATATTGATTTGCAAATCCTCTTCAACCTATATTCAACTGAGTATACTACAAAGACAAGATATTTAATGTTCAAACTGATAAACTTCATTGTTTTTTTTGGAAATGTTTAGTCATTTTGAATTTGATGCCTGCAACACATTCCAAAAAAGCTGGGACAGGTCAACAAAAGACTGGGAAAGTTAAGGAATGCTCAAAAACACCTGTTTGGAACATTCCACAAGTGAACATGTTAAGTGGAAACAGGTTAATGTCATGATTAGGTATAAAAGGAGCATCCCCTAAAGGCTCAGTCATTCACCAGCAAGGATGGGGCGAGGGTCACCACTTTGCAAACAACTGCATGAGCAAGAAGTCCAACAGTTTAAGAACATTTATCAAGGTGCAATTGCAAGGAATTTAGGGATTTCATCATCTAAAGTCAAAAATATCATCAAAAGATTCAGAGATTCCAGAGAAATCTCTACACATAAGCGGCAAGGCCGAAACCCAACATTGAATGCCCATGACCATCGGTCCCTCAGGCAGCACTGCATTAAAAACCAAAATCAGTAGCTGCCCGATAGCTCACTCAGTTAAAGCATCACACTGCGAAGCAGAAGTGACTATCACGGTGCGGGTTCGAGCCTTGGTCATACCAACCGGCAGTGGTCGGCAGCTTTTTCAGGGTAGCGCACAATTAGTCATTGCGCTACAGGGATGCAAATTGGGAAGGATCTGCAAGGAAGGGTAATATACAAATGGTAGCTTTGTTCATTGCTGAAGCGCCTCCTATTGGCCGGACAGGCGCTCGTCAGGAAGATTCTAAGCTTGTTCATTTCCGGGTATCCTCCGCCCTCGTTCTGAACTTGGGCGGATTCCTTCAATGAGTGCATAAGAGGCAGTGGCTGAGATGCGCGTGCTTCGGAGGCGAGCCGCAAACTGTCTTCAAACTCCTGAGTTGGCAGCACAAGGTCGCATATGAGTGAGCCTTGTACATAGTTCCCCAATTGGGCATTCCAGATTCAGGCGGGATTGGAGATGCCAAATAAAAAATAAAAATAAAAAAAATAATTCCAAAGAAGATATTGCCATTGGTCTCAGGAACACTTTGGAAAAACATTGTCAGTTAACACAGTTTGTCACTACATCACAAGTGCAAGTTAAAACTCTAACATGCAAAGCGAAAGCAAAAGTTATATCAACAACACCCAGAAACGCCGCCGGCTGAAACGCAGATGGGCCTGAGTTCATCTGACATGGACTGAAGCAAGGTGGAAAAGTCTGCTGTGGTCTGAAAAGTCCACATTTCAAATGGTTTTTGGAAATCATGGACGTCGTGTCCTCCGGGATAAAGAGGAAAAGGACCATCCAGATTGTTATCAGCGTTCAAAAGCCAGCATCTGTGATAGCATGGGGATGTGTTTGTGGCCATGGCTTGGGTAACTTGCACATCTGTGAAGGCACCATTAATACTGAAAGGTACATACAGGTTTTGGAGCAACATATGCTGCCATCCAAGCAATGCCTTTTTCAGGGACATCCCTGCTTACTCTAGCGAGACAATGCCAAGCCACCTTCTGCACGTGTTATAACAGTCTGGCTTTGTAGTAAAGGAGTATGGGTAAAGACACGGACGGACAAAGGGAAGCAAACTCGAACCGGAAGAAGATGGCTGTCATCCTGAGGCTCATGTGAGAGCCTGCTTGTTTTGCAACGTCCCGAATAAATTAAACAATTCGGTGCAATAAATCCCCAAGCTGGATAAGATCGCCCGTTTGGAGGAATTTTTAGATAAATATTACGACACGATGCCTAATCAGCCGGAATCGAAGAGGACCAGATCACATCTTGGTTCAAGTGACTCCGATATGGCAGAGTCCAGCAGCGGTACCGTGAGTACTATGGTTATGGTGGAAATCAACGCGAAACTGTCAAAGCTTGAATTGTTAGAAAAAGTTGTAGGTGATCTTGCTCTGATGAGCAAAGACATTATCCATCTGAAAAATGCGGTTGGCTTGAATAATGAATTAATTCAAGAACTACAAAAAGAAAATAAAACTTTAAAGGCCACGGTAGATTCGCTGACAAACGCAACGGAAAATTTGAAAAAAGAAAACCGACTATTAAAAAATGTGCTCCTCGATTTAAAATGTCGGAGTATGAGAAATAATATGGTACTCACGGGTTTAAAAGAAGACGAGAAGGAAAGTTATGCCGACACCGAAAGCAAAGTCCGACGATTTTTTAGGGAATAACTTGCGATGTCAGATGGGGAAGTATCCGAGATTCACCTTGAGAGAGTCCATCGTTTCGGGAAAATGGTTACCGGCAGACCTCGTCCAATTGTGGCCAAATTCACGTACTTTCAAAATAAGATAACCGTATTGGATCGAGGTAAAGAGCTGAAAGGCAAACCTTTTTCTATAAATGACCAATTCCCGGCGGAAATAATGGAGAGGAGAAGGAAGCTTTTTCCTGTTATGAAAGAGAACCGAGACAAAAAACTCAAAGTACGCCTGTCAGTTGACAGGTTGTACATAAATAATCAGCTATTTAGGGACGCAGCTATTACATCTTGGCTGTATTAGCTCAAATGCTGAGGCGCGATGTCAATCTTCTCTCATTGCGATTTTTGCTGCTTTAGGAATGATGATGATTGAATGAGTCGTGGTAATTATAGCTTGTCATTGTAGTTGCCATTATGGTATCTGCATCCTTTTCTTCTTCTTGCTATAGTATTCTTTTTTATTTTTCTTTATTCTTTTTTTGTTGTGGTTATTTTGTTTTCATTGTTGTTGTTGTTGTTGTTATTATTATTATTATTATTATTATAATTATTTACTTTTTTTTTTCCCCCTAGTTTTTCCTTGTGACAAGTATAATCCGATGGGACGCAATGGTAGTTTGACCCAAGAGATGGGGTGTGGGACAAAGAGTGATTTATATGTTGTTATGTTTCCGGTTTGTCTTTGTCAGCTAGTCGCTCTGTTTGTGTTTGTGATTTTTTTTCACTTGACTGTGTTATTTTCTTTGTTTATGTTTTTCAACTGCTGTACAAATTTTTACAGGCATGGCGCCTGCATTGACAACATTTTTTATTTTCCGATTAGCTCTTCCATTATGCCCAGAAAGCACTCTGCTGGAATATTTGACCATCCAAAATCCTACTCCATTAATCCTAAAATCTTAGCCTGTAAAAAATGGGAATAGATGAAATCACTATTGCCAGTTATAACTGTAATGGCCTCGCTGATAAGAAGAAAAGACATCAAATATTTACGTGGTTGAAAGAGAAAGACCACACTATCTTTTGTATTCAAGAAACTCATTCGGTAATAATAGATGAAACTAAATGGATGGAGGAATGGGGCGGACAAATATTATATGCACATGGTTTAAGAAATTCAAGGGGAGTCATGATCATGTTTAAAAACAACTTTAATTATACTCTTCAAGCTTTAGAATCAGACCCTCAAGGAAGGTGGATCATTTTAAATATGGCCATTGAGGATAAGCAAATATGTTTAGTTAATTTATATGGTCCAAATAACGATGAGCCACATTTTTTTTAATCAATTTACAATATCATAAAATCTTCAAAATTCACAAGTAAATACCTCATAATGGTTGGAGACTTCAATACAGTACAGGATAATTTAATAGATCGTAAGGGAAATAATTCAACTAATAATCACCCACATGCTTCAGCAGAAATCACATCAATAATGAATACAATGGATCTGATTGATGTTTGGAGATTAAGGAATCCGTAATTACGTAAATATACCTGGAGAAGACAGAACCAGGCAAGCCGAATAGACTATTTTCTTATTTCCTTTTCTTTGTTACCTAAAATAAAAAAGGCAATAATTGAAGACAAATTTAAATCTGATCAGCAACTTGTATTGCTACATTTGGTTTTACATGAATATCCACGAGGACGGGGCTATTGGAAATTTAATCAAAAGTTACTGGAGAACCAGACATTTGTAGAGCGTACAAAAGAATTTATTACAGATTTTTTTACACACAACATAGGATCAGCAGACCCACATATTGTGTGGGATACTTTTAAATGTGTTTTTAGAGGCCACGCAATTCAGTTTGCTTCACGAAGACAAAAACTTTTAAGATTAAAAGAACAAAATCTTAAAAAAGAAATTGAGATTCTCACATCAATACTGGATAGCTCACAAGCAACTTGCGATGTCACTGACAAATTGGACCGAAAGCAAAAAGAATTGGAACAATTAATTTGTGACAGGTCAACTATAATGCACTATAATAATAAAGCAAAATGGATGGAGAAGGGAGAGAAATGCAATAAACTATTTTTAAGCCTCCAATATAGAAATACAGCAAAGAAAAATATACAGAAATTAAAAAGGATTGATGGGACGATTCTCATCTCTCCTACAGATATTCTGAATGAGGAAGAGAGATATTTTACAGCGATATTCTCCCCCCAGTTATCAGCTGTTTCACTATGTAATACTGATAGTAATTCATTTTTCCCTCAAAATCAAGTTAAATTATCAGAGGAACAGAAAGCAACATGCGAGGGGCTAATTACAGAAACTGAGCTTTACAATTCAATCATGTCCTTTCAGCGGGGGAAATCGCCAGGGTTAGATGGTATCCCAATAGAAGTCTATCAAACGTTTTATGAACAGATTAAAAACCCCCTGCTCACATGTTTTAATTTTTCATATGATCAAGGTACTCTCACCGGGACTCAGCGAAAAAGTGTAATTTCTCTGCTCTTAAAACAAGAAGCTAGCGGCCACTATAAAGATCCGGTCCACTTAAAAAACTGGAGGCCACTCACTCTTCAGTGCTATGATGCGAAAATATTAGCAAAATGTATAGCATTGCGTATAAAGAATGTCCTGCATGATATTATACATCATGACCAGTCTGGTTTTATACAAGGTAGAAATATTTCAAATATTATAAGACAATTACTTGGAATTATAGAATATTATGATAAAATAAAAAAACCAGGTTTGATTTTTATAGCAGACCTTGAGAAAGCCTTTGATAAAATCAGATGGGATTCCATCTACCAATGTTTAGAATTTTTTAACTTTGGTAAATCTTTAATACAGTGGGTTAAAGTAATGTATCATAACTCCGTCTCCAAAATTATAAATAATGGTTATCTCTCAAACCCCATTATACTCTCTCGGGGAGTAAAACAGGGCTGCCCGTTATCACCGTATCTGTTTATTATGGCAATAGAAGTACTTGCTATAAAAATACGAGCAAATAATAATATCAAAGGTCTAGAAATGCAAGATTTAAATTCAAAAATTTCAATGTATGCCGATGATACCATTTTTTTACTGAATTCTGATTATGAAACACTTCAGTGTCTTACAAAAGACCTGGATGAATACTCAACAATCTGGGCTGAACCCTAATTACGAAAAATGTCAAATACTGAGACTTGGTTCCTTGAAAAATAAAAATTTCACTCATCCATGCAATCTACCACTTCACTGGACAGATGGACCGGTCAATGTTCTCGGTATACACATTCCAGAAGATATTAGTGAAATTTCAACGGTTAATTTCAATATTAAACTGAGTAAAATTGAAAAAATTCTGCTCCCATGGAAAGGGAAACATTTGACCATTTATGGCAAAATAACTCTGATTAATTCATTAATTGTATCCCAGTTTACATATTTATTTATGGCATTACCAACTCCTAAAGAATCATTTTTCAAAATTTATGAACAGAAGATATTTAAATTTATATGGAATGACAAACCTGATAAAATTAAACGTGTGTATTTCTACAATGATTATGTATCTGCTGGCCTAAAATTATTAAATTTAAAAGCTTTAAATCTTTCACTGAAGGCCTCCCTTATTCCAAAATTCTATTTCAATTCAAACTGGTTTTCCAGTAAGTTACTTAAAAGTGTCCATCCTATGTTTAAAAAAGGATTCTTCCCATTCCTGCAGATTAAACCTGTGCATATTAAGTTAATTACTGACATGTTTTTTAGTGTTTCCACCTTTCTGGAAGAAGCTCTACAGAGTTGGTTGCAATTTTATTTTCATCCACCAGAAAATACAGAACAAGTTCTACAACAAATAATATGGTTAAATTCCAATATACTTGTTGATAGAAGAATGATTTTCTGGAAACGCATGTTCGATAACGGAATTATTTTTTTAAAGGATATAGTGAATGAGGGAAAAAAAATTATGTCCTACAGACAATTAACTAGTGTTTATGGAACTGTCTGCACACAATATAATCAACTTATTGGAGCTTTACCAAATACTTGGAAATCAAAAATTATTAAAAGACCAGGAGGACATTTAGTCTGTCTGCCTCAAATGAAAATGGTACAATGGTTAAAGAAAATAAAGATTATTAAACATATATACACATTTTACTTAAGAACAAAGAATTTAGTTGCGACACCATATAGAATTCTAGATAGTTGGGAAAATTTGTTAGACACACCAATTCCATGGAATAAAGTCTTCAAAATTCTTTACAATACATCACTTGATTCGAAGATAAGATATTTTCAATATAAGCTAATATATAAGTTTTTAGCAACAAAAAAGATGCTAAATATCTGGGGAATTGAGCCGTCATCCCTCTGTCGATTCTGTCAAGAGGAAGCGGAGTCAGTAGTCCATTTGTTTTGGTACTGTCCTGTAACAGCCCTTTTTTGGATAAAGGTGCAAAATTGGATATCTCAGTATAATAGTATACAACTAGATTTATTTAAGGTATTACTGGGTGATGTAACTAAAGAAAAACACCAAATATGTAATATAATTGTATATCTTGCAAAAATATTTATTTTCAGGTTGACATCTGTTGGGGAGTTAAGACTTGAGAGATTCAAGAATTTTGTCATGTATTACAGTAGAATTGAGTGTGCGATGGCCTATGAGACGGGTCTAGTAATTTATGCCAAAAGATGGGATAAAATTCGGGAGGCTGAAGGTTGGGAATAACAAAGAAATGGAATGGATGAGCTAATGGTTACAAATGCCAAAAATATAAAACTCTGTGAATGTAATCCTTATTGTATTGTATTTTTTTTTTATTTTATTTTATTTTATTTTAATTTATTTTTTATTTTTTTGTTTTTTGTGGGTGTGTGTTTTGTTGGGTGATGGTAGGAGGATTCATACTTAATTATATAACTGATTAAATTAGTAAAGTTGTCCTCCAAAGTGGGGGGGTGGTGGCGGGATAGAAAAAAAAAAAAAAAAAAGGAGTATGGGTAATAGACTGGCCTGCCTGCAGTCCAGACCTGTCTCCCATTGAAAATTTGTAGCGCATTTTGGAGCGCAAAATACGTCAACGGAGACTCCGGACTGTTGAGCAACTAAAGTCGTACATCAAGAAAGAATTCCGCCTACAAAGCTTCTATAATTAATGTCCTCAGTTCCCGAACGCATATTGAGTGTTGGTAATGGGAAGGTGAAGTTACACAGTGGTAAACATGCCCCTGTCTCAGCCTTTTTGGCACATGTTGCAGGCATCAAATTTAAAATGAGTCAATATTTCCAAAAAAAAACTAGTGTATCACATTGAACATTAAATATCTAGTCTTTGTAGTGTACTCATTTTCAAATAATCATTTTTTTTCGATATCTCCATTTAATTACAGTGTCAGTTCTAATGGAATTGAAGTTCATACATGGCTGGCTGTTCATACAGTTTGGACTGATTGTCATGTCAAAATCATATTCTGTGCTTTTATACTGAAAATGCACTTCTGCACACTTGGTAACAGTGTGCCATAGAGGCTACTTCAACGATGCCTTGCAACTCCTACTCACTTAGTGGGGGATGTCATGCATCAGAAATAGGTGAATTTTCATGCCAGCAGAATCTCATTCAGACAATTTCCTGCAGTGATTCTGGTCAGCTCTGGAAAAATCTGACCCGATAATTAGAATTCCGCTTTAAGACTCGAACGTCCAAATATAAATCATCTAGGATGTGACGAGAATATCACAGAATCTAAAATTGGAATTCCTTCTGAAAATCACCATAAAGTTTTTATCAGACCTGTTTTGATACACATTTACATTTGATTTACATTTGCATTTCTTTCTGCAAGTTAAGTGCAAGTTTAAACAACGTTATCTCAGAGAAAGAGTTTGGCTCTCACTGTTGATTACTCCTACAGATTTTGTTGTTTTTACCATCACTTAGGCATCATATTTCTCTAGTCCTGTAAATGCTAATCAATGCTTTGGGACTGGCTTCTGATTCCCAGCAGTTATGTGATGGAATGTCCTCTGCTTGATTGCACAAATACAGCTAAGTCTATTGGCGCAGCACCATTTCAGTATTGATTGATAACACACTTCATAGGTTGATGTGGAGAAAGAGCAGGTGTGTGCGTTTGTGAAGGAGTCAGATGAGGACAAATGTGGTTTGTTTTCAGGCCAAATGATCATCACCACAATTCAGCATTTAGAGAGGATTCATGTTGTGTTTGAATTTCTCAGCATAGCCGAGGGATCAGCCTTGTGCTAGTCGCTTAATGATATATCATAAACAGTCATAAGGATGATAGCAGGTGCAATACATTACATGTGCCAATTAACATAATTTGAACACATTATCCATCAATAAACCGATCCATTTTTCATTCAGTCCCTGAGAAGACATGTATGCATATTTGTTATTCCAAGGGAGAGCAAGAAGGTTGCTACAAAGCCAAGTTGTAAAATTTTTGACCATAATGACCTCCTTGCTTGGTTTCGCAAAAACCTAGCCACTCTACAGGAATTGACCCCCATGATTGGTGTGGCTTTGCAGTCAAGACACCAGTTCTAACTGAAAAGAGACAAACATTTTCTTCCAGAGCTTTGATATGACAGTGAGATCCATCCATCCATCCTCAAATGTTGCCATTAAAACCAATCAGAGTTCTGTAATGCACGCAGTCTCGGGCGCATTTTGGATCAGAATTTTTTTGATATTATAATTAATATTAGATGTTCAATTACTCAAATTTTCTATGGCGAATACAATCTAATACAAGAAGGCTACAGTCTGCCAATGGAGATGGTTACTATTTTCTACCTTCCTAACTTGAGTTCATTTGCAGTTGAGTTGTCCTACGAGGGCTCTGTTCTCGTGAACAATCTAAGATTATACTGCATAGTGTCTCATTTTGAGGATGATGGGCAATATGTGCTTCAAGGCAGAATTGAGCAAAATGCTGCATGGTGAGGAAGGCACTCTGTAGGGAAAAAGGAGATATTAGTTTCGAAGAAGAGCAGTTTGACTGGCACATCAGTTGTTTTGTGAACCAGGGCATTCTGAAAGAAAGCTGCATTGCCATTTTTGCTAAATTTCACTTTATTCTCGGATTTTATTTACTTATTTATTTATTTTTAACGGATCCATGTTCAAAGAGTTCAGTAGATTGTGGGTAACCCAGTGCACTCCTGGTGCAGTGGCAGGATAAAGTTACTGAAACATATAAAAATGGAAACGGAAATAGCAAACAAGCATCATGCCCTGGCACACAGAGATGTTCGAGGGGCACTGGGTCAAGGAGTGGAGCTGAGGACCCAAGTACAGGGACGTGGATTTATTAAATAAAGAGAGCAATATGACAAAATTTAATAACTTCTAGGACAACAGAAAGTAAATACACGAAACAAAAAGGTGTAAACACCATGCAACTAGGCCAAGAAGGGTCCTAGCCGAGGCGGAAGGTCTCAGCGTGTTTGCCTTAAGAGCCAGGGAAAAGAAAGTCCTAGCGGTCTCCATTATAATTTTGGGGTCTGGCTACAGTGTCGGCACTAGACCACTGCCTCAGGCCAAACGTGATGACGTCTTTCACGTTCTGGTTTTAAATGGCCTGAAACGTGCTTAGTGGATCCTGCAGCCCTAATATCTTAGCGGTTGCAATACATCTGACTCCATTTTAAATTTAGAACACAACATTTGGGTTTAATCAATCGAGGTTACCATGCATTTGCATAAATATTGATTTGACTCCAATTTAGGAATTTAGAGCTACGTTGTCAATCAGACCCACACTGATCAATACCTTGCTCCGCCGGACCAAAAACATCCGTACCGCCCAACTCGGTGGAGAACTCAGAGGCTGGCGGTCCCCTTCTGCACGGTGGTTTGACATAAAAAATAGCTATGACTAGTGACCACGGGGGCCGGAATTAATGCACATTAAATTATGCATTAAAACTTTCGAAGTATACCGCAAGAGGCATTCAGGGACTATATTAAAGTATAATGCAGTAAAAAAGGCATATAGGGACTCTCAAGTTTAACAACACATTCCTGAACCCAATCAGAATAACACCAATTGCAGCATGGAACACCACAGTGTACCTAGCAGGAAGGCCTGGTGATCAGGCAGGCCTCATAGCCCTACTGTTGAGATTTTCGAAATGAACTAATAGCGAAAACCAGATGAATGCAAAAAGGAGGATTTATTTCAGAAGGGGGTAACCCCCCAACAGAGCTGGCAACAGTACAAAGTCCGCAATCCAAAATCAGTATCCAAAGGGCGAAATCCGGAATCGTAACCAGGGCACCAAAAACAAAATCCGTAGTCAGGCAAAAATAGGTTGATACACAAGAATGCGGTACAATACAGGGAATAGGCAAAGCTCGGCAGCCAGGCGGTCCAGTCAGAAAGATAAATCACTAAGAATCAAGGCGAAAACAAATGTGGCACAGGAAGCTAGGAAGAACGATCTGACACTGGAAGTGACTAAACAGACATCTTAAATACTCATCCGAGTGAACACATGACTAGGGAGAAACAGGTGCAACCAATGATACAAAGATCGGAAGTGACACATAAGGAATATCTAATTACATGAATAAGGCAAAACGTAGACAGGGTTCACGAGACAAACCTATGTACAAACAATAGCTCCGGTCATGGAGTACTAAATTCCAAAGCTTAAAGAAAAGGAAAGCATGAAGTATAAGTGGAAGACTGCAGCAGAGATAATTAGGGATAGGCAAGGCGGCGGAGACTAGAATTGGGCAACTGCTGAGACATCGTTAGTCAATAAGTAAGTAAGCTATACAATCCCGAGTGCATGTTAGTAAGTTAGTAAAAATAGACAATGTTAATACTGGTTAGTAATTTAGCGAAAACAACAAACTGGTGGTATTGGGTAGTAGACAGCAAAAGAGCGAGGAAGGAAGAATACGAGATAATGAAAGAAGGGGAAAACCCAGAAACTAATAAATCACCCGAATGAGTGGCACGCAAGACAAGGGACCGTGAGCAAAGACCTACACAAGACAAGACTGGGTAAACGAAGTGCAAAGCGAGGCATGGCAGAATAAACATGAACAGGAATCTGGGAGCTTAGGCAAAGACTAAGGCCCAGTTTACACGAAGACGCTTGCGAGTAAAGACGACAAAATATTTTAACGGAAGTGCCTTTTGTTTATATGGTGACGGCGTTTTTGGGGCTTGAAGACGCAAAAATCTCAAACCACCCTCGAAAGTGGAAAGCTTGAATACGCTCCGGTGTAGCGTTTCCGTCTAAACTGGCCAAGACGCAAAACTGGCTTAGATCTGCTGTTCTGCTCACGTCGCGTAGGCGTTTACGTCACGCTGTAAACAAACATGTCGGATTACATCAATGCTTCGTACCTTCAGGCTACTCTGGCAGCCATAATAAATGTACAGGAATAGTTACTACAAATGTACAGAATCTGTACACATGCTATTGGCGAACAGAGGAGGATCTTTTGTCAACTCTTATAGTTTAAAGTAATCTGGAGCAATAGCTCGACCTCTTCGTCTGACCAGACGAAATTCTTCTTGTTACCTGTAGCCATATTTTGTGATTTCGCGGCACAGTGACGAGAAGAAGGAAGATTCTACGCATGCGCATAGGCATGGCGGCCTTTGTGTTAGTGTATCACAGCACCACCTAGCTGTCTGGCATGCATACCCAATCGATTTCTACACACTTTTTGCGTCACCGTATGCACACAGATTTCCTCTCAAGAACGCTCGTCTGAACGCGAAATAATAAGTGAAGACGCGACGCCACTTTTGCGTCTTCTGTTCACACCGTCATCATGTAAACCTAGCCTAAGAACAACAGGACATGAAAAAATAATAAAACAGGATAATCTAAAAATACCAAAACACAATAAACAATCCAAGAATGGTCAAAGGACAGGCAGAGGTCACTAAACACAGAAATGAATAATCATGGCTAGGCCAGGCACAGAACTAAAACAAGGCAGACAGGTGGCAGAATCCCAACACCTACATTATACCCTATTGGGTTACAGGAGTCCGAACTGGAAGAATATTAGTTAGTCCGAGTCAGAGAGCCACAACAGAATGCAATTATCAATTTATTTCGCCAGGTAGGCACAAGCTTAAATTAGAAACCAAATTATACTGTTACAGAAAATATAGAGAGGAAGTCAATTCATACCAGGCGCAGCTCAAAACTACACATATACACAAAGTATATGAGGGAAGGATGGATACAAGCTTCCATAGCAATATCACGTCAAATTGCCCAAGATCTTCCATGACTAGATTAAAGCTAACCGCGTGTGGGAAGGCGATCCCCCATAACTACTACTCGCTACATCACAGCATGGAGATGCACGCATAGGAGACCCGAAGCGGTCTTCCCCGAATCCTTTGTTTCTCTCCCTTTTAAGGCCAAACTCCAGAAGCACTTCCTACAGCAGGGTCATAAATCATTTTAGGTAATCATGAAGGCAACCCCTCCTCAGAGGGGGTTTGGGAGGGGGCATTACCATGAGAAGCAGAAGTAGACTTCTTTTCATACTTATTGAATGAGGGTTCGGTACAATTTTAATCCTTTCGAATGTATGTATGTATACGAGTATATGTATGAATCTATACGTATATAAATTGTTTTGTTTATTATTATTATTAGTTATTATTATTATTTATTAATTAATTAATTAATTTATTTTTTTGTTTAGGGTTTCTGAATTGGTATTTTCTCCTTTATAATAGTAAATGACCTAAGTTGGTGGTTCAAGGGTCATACCCTGTACACGTCTACAAAAAAACACCTCCTGCCTTGCTGTGTAACACGCTTAAGAAAGCCAGTAGGCTGAAACGTTCGTGTATTGCTGCCCGTGCCAAAATAAAATGTATTCACTTTGATCCGTGAGTGCTGAATTAATTTTTTTTTTTTTTTGTTGCTATATCTCTCTCTTTTAAGCCCAAAGTTCAGAAGCTCTTCCTACAGCAGGGTCATAAATCATTTTGGGTAATCATGAAGGCGACCCCTCCTCAGAGAGGGTTTGGGAGCGAGCATTATTATGAGAAGCAGAAGTAGATTTCTTTTCATACTTATTGAATGAGGGTTCAGTACAATTTTAATCCCTTTGAAATATGCACATGCAATTTCTGAATCTTAGTGGAGTAAAATGGTACCAAACACGATATGCTTGCACTACAGTTTGCCATGAACCACCAGTTACAGTCCAGAATAACAAAGATCCCTGGTATTAACCAGTCAGCTTATGTCATATAACAAAAATACACATTGGATTTGTCACATTACTGGAGGTAATGTGAGATATTTTGCAGGTGTACTCTCAGAAAAGTCCAGTTTATTGCACTGCGGCAACGCTGACCTTTCCCCCAAAAACTGTCCATTAACCCTAAGGCAGAGGGCCGCTCCAGCTGTCGTGACCTAACTTGAGCAGACCAAGTGACGCCATACAGACCCTAATTGCATCTGCTCTCATGACCGCAGACGTCTCTGCCAGGTGCTGGGGCCCTGAAGACAATAAGGCCCGTAAGAAACGACACTCACACTCACCCTCCACTCACCATATAGTGAGTACGATTGAAATGTAACTGGAGTGCGAGAAAGAGATCGACCAACTACTTACCGAGGGAGTGGTCCCACTCCTCGCCAGTTGCTATTCGCAAACGCCACTCGAGCATAACTGACAGTAGTGGGCACTGGGTACCACAGGTGGTGCGTCGGCTGCTGCAAAGGGATGCTCAATCCTCACCCTTCAGAGCTGAATGACCTAAGCCTGTCGCAGTTTACTTTTTTTGATTAGAAAGTTTCTCAGACTAACTGGTAAAATGACAATCATATTTATTTTTGATAGCGCGGTTATACATTGCTTCACAAAATTGAGGCATTTCTTTCGCACATAAATGATGACGTAAATATCAGCATGTCTTCATAAATTCTGTGGTCGAGTGGCTCCCGAAAGATGCAGGACAGCCCACGAGGCTCACTAAGCAACAAGCTGTGAAACGAGCTGGACATTTCCTTCTACATTCAGCGGTTAAGAATGTAGAAAAGAATGGATTCTCATGACTTACAGCAACATGAGCCTCGCAGACCGATCCACACGCGCCCCACGAGCCGCTGAGCACAGAATTTTCCAGCCCATCAGTCAAGAAAAGCGCGAGAAATCCAAATGCGTGACAGTTGACAGGTATGCGTCATTAAAGAAAACTGGCCACACCTGATAATGTTGAGAGTTTTTGGAGTTTCTGCAGTGGTAATTTAATGAATTTAAAACAGGGCAATAATTATCAATGTTCATTCTAACTTAACAAGTACAACTGGTGACACATGATAATCCTTTGGATTTTTGGAGTTCAAGCAAATAAAATTTTATTCAATGATTGGATAGGACCTTTTTTCAATCATTATTTTTAAGGGATGGTTTTGAGCTTCCCCTATTGCCAGTTCACTAGTAGCTACTGGTGGGTACACAAATGCTAACCTCGAGTTCACCACAGGGCAGTTCGTAAACACTGAAACCAGGCGGTCAGTTAGTAAGTTATGATCATTACAGTTAAAATTTGCATAGTTGCGATTGCGTCGAGCAGGTGGCTGGAAATGATCCATTTCTGAATACGGGCCTAAGGGTCTGTTCGCCAGAGTTCTGCTTTCCACCTCGGCTTACAAAGGGGAACAGGCTATGGGTACCTAGGTACCGTAATTAATAAAAGGGAACAGGTGAAAACCATTAATTTAAGAGAACTGAGGATAATTGAATGATCGGGGGCGTTCACATCTACACTAAAAAATTAGATATGAAATTGATTTTTGGATCGCGATGCAAATTTAGAATTTTTTGTGCGTTTAGACCAGGGATGTCAAAATTACCCGTAAAAGGGCCAAGAGGCTGCAATCCTACCAAGCAGAAGCACACCTGAAAGCACTGATTTAATCAACTGATCTAGGCCTGCACAACTGATTAGTTGTATCAGGTGCGCTTCCGCATTGTTGGAGTGAAAACCTGCAGGGTCAGTTTGACATCCCTGGTTTAGACATAAAAATTTCATTTATTTTCGTGATTAGCATTGCGATCGAATTCACAATAAGTCCCGCGCTTTTTCAGGAATTATCTAAAAAATTTGCGGGGCCCTGTTAAGTGAACAGAATTATGAATCTCAACTCAGTCTTTTCAATCCCATGATTCAAAGCAGAATGTCAACATCTGGTTAATTTACTTGATCAGCTAATCACTTCACATATGTATGTGATACACGTTGGCCAGTGCATTTTATCACAAAATTGCAGCACTTTTCCCATAGCCCAGCTTGTGACTTATGGTTGGTATTATATCGCTTTTGCGAAAATTTCATTGGCTGAGAGCATGGGAAAAAATTGCTCCGTCTGTCCAAACTGAACACCAAATGTAATGTTGGTTAAATTGGTATGGCTAGTGCTGTAGTGAGCCAACTAAGAGCCACTCTCATAACTAAGCTATCATTGCTGAACTAGCTAGCCAGCATGCACGGAGTACCTTTCCATAACCATTATGTAACATTAGTTTGTTGGCTAGCTATCTGCAGAGTTGACCGTGACTTTAAAAATCATGGGTTGTTCAACCACAATTGTCCATGACACAGGGACTGACTGAGTATCACAGTGATGGAATCAGCTCAGTGCTAACATAATGGGAATTAACAGTAAGGCTCTAACAGGAATTATGTGTTTTCTTGTAAATTAAGCAATTCAGTTATGCTCGCTGAAGCTCACAGAAAATGAAAAATTTACTCAACTCGTTTCATAACTTTCATATGACACAACCACTCGAGTAACATCCTCTATATCTAAACAATTCTTTAATTTAAAGATTAGTACATACCTGATCATTAGATACCTTGTCGTCCACTTATACAAGTCGGGTTCTGTTGCCGTCTGGACCTTTTCGACTCCCAGTTTCTTCAACATCGGGTGTGATCTGTGCATGGAAGGCTCTTTGCTGGCCACACTAATCACATAATTTTTCAATTTTATTTTAACTTTGTCCACATGCTTCTTTGTTTGGCAATGCGCAAAGACTGATGCTGAGGTCAGTCTTAGGTGATGGTTGATAGTGCTTTGATTGCTGTCAGGTGAGAATTTTCCCCGTGTCTGAATGCAGACAAAAAAAAGATCAATTTTTGGATCGCTTTCCAAATTTCACAAAATCTACCTGTGTGAATGCCCCTATTGATTAAGGGCATGTCGCCAGGCATAGAAATTCTAAAGGGAAGTGGCAATACAATAAGGCACAGAATGATATAGATTAGTCATTAATTTTACAAAAACATGAGTTTTGAAATTACAGAGCAAAAAAAGCAAAACGGAAGATAAACAGCTTCTTCAGTGTTATTAATTGAAACACGTAGACATGGTCAACAACATCCCCCGGCAAATGCCTGAATTGCGCGTACCTCATTTTCGAACTCCATCAAGGCCTTGAGGGTCTGAAGCTACACACACCAAGTTTGGTTGTCCTATGTCTAATAGTTCCTGAGAAAAACTGTCCCCTTTTCAGACGGACGAACGGAACCTCGGAGCTCAAACCCATATCCCCCACACACTTTGTGGCGGGGGATAATACATTTTTTGATTGATTGAGTAAACGTCTGATGTTGACCTTCTCAACCACCAGAGTGATTTTCAACCAACAAACCAGAGCAGGAAATAGTCAATCGCTCTCTGCGAAAGCTCCAAGGATCATTTCTGATAAAGCAGTAAAAAGTGAACCGGAGAGAACAGAGGGCAATATTGGTGGCTGAAATAAATGAGCACTTCCAAACTGGCTTGACATGACATTGGCAAGGAAGTGGTCTAATTTCGACATGGTCAACAACATCCCCTGCCAGTCGTCTGCTTCTTATTTTCGAACTCCATCAAGGCCTTTATGGTCTGAAGCTACACACCAAATTTGGTTGTCCTATCTGTAATAGTTTCTCAGAAAAGTTGTCCCCTTTCTCTCGGATGGATGGACGGACGGAGGTCAAACCTATATCCCCCTCACACTTCGTGTTGGCGGGGGATAATAATGATACAACAAGTCAACATGGTCAACAAAATCCCCCACCAATCATGTGCTTCTTATTTTCGAACTCCATCAAGGCCTTTATGGTCTGAAGCTACACACCAAATTTGGTTGTCCTATCAGTAATAGTTTCTGAGAAAAGTTGTCCCCTTTCCCTCGGACGGACAGACGGACGCACACACGCACGAACGGAGGTCAAACCTATATCCCCCTCCCTCTTCGTGTTGGTGGGGGATAATAATACATCCATTCTGATTCACTTTGAACTCATGGAGATGAATGAGATGATTGCAGATGTGACAACTCAGATAAAGTTCTTTTCATTGCTGAAAAAATTTGAAGTTTTAGCTTCCTTGTAAAACTAAAAAATACAAAGAGGTTATTACCTTATGAATCTCCTGTCTCTAGCAAGTGCGAGAGCACTGGCTCAACAAAGAAAACAGGACAAACCAATTAGGGATGCCCTTGTAAAGGAAGAGAAGACTCATGAGTTGCTCTTTATGCAGTTACGGTACCACATCAAAACAGAGCAAAAATCAAAACTCAAACCAGCTGTGACTTGCTTGAAATAGCTCTCCATCCAATTTACAATTTAAAATTGTAAAACAAAGAATTTTAATTTACTAACAGGTGAGGACCCTGAAGTAAAAATAACAGCCCAGAAATACTTAATAATAATCAGCTTAAATGACATAACAGCCAAAATATTCTAGGGTAAAAAGAGTGCTACGATAGCACTTGATAATTGAAGGTCCTCAAAATTATTTCCATGTCTTGAAAACGTCAGGGTAAGATTTCTAAATTAGAGCAAAGGTAGTCGCATGTGCATGCTGCGATAGTGCCCCTTTAACCTGTTTGGTATACTCACTGTTTGACTCTTGGGCACAACTGGAGGTATGTAGCATGACCTTGACCATCCCATCAACTACAACGAGCCCCAATCACTATTGGACATTGAATAAAACTGCAACAGGGACTGAAAGGTAGCTAAGACTATTTAATTGCGACACAAGACCCTGTCACATTCTTCAGTATCACAGAGGGTAATTCAGGCCAACACAAGCCCTTCCTGCTTTACAGATCTGATTTGATCATACAGGCCCCCACCCCGAATCAGTGAGAGTTATATAACTCTGAGTTTTATACTGATACCCCTCCACTGCAGTCCAAAACAGAATGTGCTCTTACATGAGATGTTATGGTGTGGCCACAAAATGAAGCTGACAGTACAGATAAATGTTTGGGAATGGAAAAAAATCGCTGACAATCTTCTTGTGTAGAGGAAGTAAAAGATTTACAAGAATTCAATTTCAATGTGTCAAAAAAAAAAAACATTTATAGTTTGAGTTCAAGCATAATGAGAGTTGAACATACAATTTTAATGTCAGTCATTCTGAGGGGAACTGCAACAGAGAACACTCATAGACTGGCATCTCTACCTGAAGTGTCCCTCAGTAGGTCCTACGAGGGCCTGCTGAACAAAATCCAATCTGCAACAAGCATTCAGAGAATTCATAGTCTCGCCCATAGTTATCCGCCAACATGATGACCTTGACCTTGACCTTTGACCTTCAAATTTATGTCATGCCGAAAGACTCTCACAAGGAACCCGCCTGTGTAATATGAAGGCAATCGGCCTCGTGGTTCCAGAGATATCAGTCCGGACAGACACACACACACACACACACACACACACACACACAGACACACCAAGCGATTACAATAGTCTCGCGAAACCCCTTCGGGGGCTCGACTAAAAATCTTGCTGCAGTTATCTCTCCAGAGCAATTTTTCTAAAATTTGGCATATGTTTTTACATCTAACCATATGTTTGTGTTTGTTTCCAATGTTTGTGCATTCCTAATATGGGACCATCAGTTCTTATTTTAGTTGATCTGCTCAGAGTTTTGGTTTGAGGTTAGAGAGGTCCTAAATTTGACTTGTTCAATGGAATAGCTTGCTGACCATTCCAAACTTAATCCCCACCAATACAAACATTTTTCTCCACCATTTTTATCGACAAACTAACACCCAGAGTTGCATGGCTCAAACTGAAAAATTAAAGAAATAAAACTGAATAAAACTGCACCCATGTAAATTCAATGGCTTCCTAAGCCAGGCCCATATCAAGAGATTTTTGACATTTTAACAGATATATAGAAAAGAAAGACCTCACACACTCAACGTACTGTACATTTCCTGTGTGGAAGGCATACTCACTTAACAATCTGGAAAAAACAGCAAACCACAAATGAAAGGATTTGACAAATAACTACATATATATACACATTTGCCATCTGTGATGTCACAAGCGTGAATCCCCAGTGCTTTGTGTGAGAAATTTTGATAGGCCATTATCATCACCTGCGAATTATTGATAACCTATTTTGAGAATATGTTATTCCGTGCTGCCGTTGGCTGCAATTCCAACTCAGCGAAAGGGATTGTATTTCAATGCCTTTCCAACAGGAAAAGAGAGAAGAAATGCCTGTATTCACTTTTTGTATTCACTGTTTTCGGCAACATTTCTTCCCCTCAGTTTACAGCAAATTGTACTCTTGCCATTTCTCCCAAGTACAATATGCATATTGGCATAAGGCATATTGGGAATACTTGAAGGCCAGGCCACGGTTAACAGAACTGTTTCCTGAGTGGGACACTTTTTTGCTAACATTCGATTGAAATTTCCTTAAAATTGAAATATAAATGATTGCCTAATGTTTTCAGTCATTTCAATGGTACTAAACTAAACTCTAATTCCTTACCTTTCTAACAATGCAACCTTTTAATAATTTACTCGAGTTTTGTCTTCACATGACACTACAAAACGATGCTAACGCCGGCCATTTAGCTGTGCACTAAATGTTTCCTCAGTGGGACACCCATAGCTCCTAAATGTTAATACAGAGCAGTGCTGGTTTTGCAAGGGCACTGGCAAAGGTTGTTCCTGAGTCGGCAAAATCAACAGCCATTTGGATTTAGCCTAACTTATTAACTACTTTAAAAACACTTATTTGAGCTTATTTGGTAATAGCTTTGCGTTTAATCTTCGTGAGTATGGTCACGTTTTAGCCTATAGAAAGGCTGGAAAGTGGGTCTGGTCGTTAGTGTCCCATTCAGGAAACAGTTAGCAAAGGATGCTATCCTGGCCATTCCTCTTGGGGTGAGGCCAGGTCAGAATAGCAAGAAGCCTGTGTCCGAACTTCATCAAAGTGCACAGCAGAAGAGACGATGTGTGCAGGTAAGATAGATCTATTCATAGCAGATGACTTGGGAGCAAGCCAATGGTCAGGCATATATGTTATGATGGTGCATAATCTATCGTCATATCGATATACTGAATATATTGGAAGTAATGGCGTGTTTTGCATTCAATTATCATAAATGAATATTAGTACAGTATAAGTGGATAGACTTGACCAGTACTTGATACATTGTTGTGATATGGTACTCAAGCATTGTGCTGTTTTCAATCGTCTGTGGCTATCATCATACAATGCGTGTAAGATTCCAATTATTTGTAATTTTTTCATTGAGATGATGACAGATACAGAGTTCTCTCAGTGCTGATAGGGTTGTCTTCTCCCATAGTCTAATGCGACAGACGAATGCTCTCAGAACTACAGTAGATCTTGCAACAACAGTTGCATACCCCGCTTTGTGTTCACTGATATGACGCCACAGCATCAGATGATCGCATTGCTCTTAACTTTCGGAACTGGCACTAGCGCGTTTTGCATGGCTTATCTTAAACGCCCATAAAATTATTTTTTTGTGGATTTATAGAGTCAATTTTTTCTTTATGTTATCAGTGTTACGTATGCGATACTCAGTAAGCACTAAGGGGTCTATTCTCCCATTTGTGCTTAAGTCCTTTTTCACGCAATTCGAGTTAAGGGCTTTTGAGTTAAGCGTATTCTCCCCTTCGTGCTTCGATCACACCCATAGCGCTTAACTTCAGAATGTAGGCGGCCTTATAAAAAGAGGTGTGACTAATGCAAAAGAGAGGCAGACTCTGTACAAAGCTCATTGATTATGGCTATCAGGAAAACATGGAACAAGGATTTTCTGATTAACCATGAAAATCCAGTTGTAGTCCATAGAAAACGCAAACCAGACTTTAAATTTGAATATTGTCGGCCTGCTGATAAAACCTCGTATCTGCAAACTGATAAGAAACAAAAACTTGTATGTCCACTATTCTTACATGCAAAATTAAACTTTTTTTTTTAAACTATATTTATCCATTTATATTATTTTATTATTATTATTTTATTTAATATTTATTTTTTCTTTTCCTGCGAAGTTTGTCATTTTGAAGATACAAGGTTTTATCAGCAGGCTGACAATATGCCGCTGTAAATAGTAGGCCTTTGTATGTCTGTGCCAATTACAAGAAGTAATGCAGACATCTCTTTTTTATTTCTTACTCTAACCACCATGGCATTAAAGCTATGGAAACAAAGAAATTGCCGCGATAATTAAATAAAAAATAAAGAATTTAGCGCTTCTCAACCAGCGCAATCAGATCAAAGACAGTTTATATGAACTCATTTAGAAATTGCGCACTTGAAATCTCAAACTACTCCGATATCAGGTTTGCAACTAAAGGACATGGAAACGCTTTAACAAAGATTCTTACCCCGCACGTGGTCACCCCCCCGCCCAGAAACCGCCTCAGCAATGACGCAATTCTATATTCATAGCCTATTATGTCCCATTTGATTTGAGCGACACATTCACTTGAACTTGTGCCTAATACTTTATTATAATCAACTATCCCATTTACTGATAATGATTCTTCCCATGTTGGCTATTCTTTATTGGCTAAAATTGATTAACAAATGGGGAGTGCTTTGGTATTGGCCAGGGTAGGGCTCAATCTAGAGTAGCCTATTTAATAATATCTTTATTCACACATTAAAATACACAGTATTATCAATGGTAAAAAAAATGACAAAGACACAAGTTAGGTAATACAGATATCCACAATTAGAAAATCAAAGTCCTCACTCGTGAGAATATTACAACTTTTTAGATTATCACGAACATATAGGGCAGTCGCATTTGTTAATAGAGCATGGAGACAATGATGGGGATGTCGAGCCAAAGCCAAAAACCAAATTTCACAGATGTTGGTGTTGTATGGCGAGCGGGCACTGAAGGCTGATCCGAGGAAGAAAGCTGCAAATTGTTCTGGATGTGGCTTCAGTGGGGAGATGTAAGCGCAGTATCCCCGATTCAAAGCATAAATGGAGAGATCTGCGAGGCGCTGTCAAAGCCAGGCTCTCTGAACACCAGAGAAGTGTACACGCAACAGGTGGTGGGCAACCATCATCCCCTGTGCATTTCACTGCACTGGAGGAAGAGGTGGCATCCACTCTTCCTGCAGTGGAAGTGTATGGAGAAGAACTTGGAGCGTCAACGAACTGTGTCAGACACCTTGACACAGATGCCTGTGATATGTGCATGACATCACCAACCACTCTCTGGAACGACCCAGATGCCAGGAGCGACAGCGCAGTTCTGACGTTGATGACCACGGGTATGTTTTGCAGATAATTGCTGCGGCTGGATAGCTGTTCATACAGAAGTTGGAAAAGATAGATGATTGCCTCATGCACAGTCCAGATGAAAGCGCTGGATGCACTCGATGTTTGTAAGTCCCAGGACGTCCAAACAAAGCCGATTTATGCGTGGTCGTCTTCGAGCTCGGCGTGTTCCTCTTACTCTTTCCCAATCACGCAAGAGTGCAAGCAAATGCAGGACTGGCATTTTGGTTTTAGATTTTGAGGGCATGGTACAATGATGGTCTTATGTTTTCTCGTATTGATTAATTGCTATGAGTTTGTAATTGAACTGATTGGAGAAGGGGCTGTTACGTAATATCATGTGATGATTTCGTTTGATAATTTATTATGGCTATGAGAAATGTACTTTAAAAATAAGGAAGAACAATCAGATATTGAATGTCTCAACCTTTACCATGTTAAATAAAATAAAATGAATCATAAAATTCAGCCTATAACCAACTTCAAACGCAATATTCTATTTTGCCTTATGTTGGCGCTAGACCTTAATACAGCCCTCAAAAGCGCTTAACATAAAAAAAAAGCGCGTAAGCCTGAAGGAGAATGTTTTTTTGTTTTTTTGCCTGAGAAACGCCTGGAAACGCCCCGATTTTGGCCTTGCTCCACTCCAAGTGCATAACTGCCTTCGGGGCGCGTATTGCACAGACTTAAGTTGAGGGGAGAATACGCTTAGGCTGAAAAGCGCATAGCTACGCGCTTTTTTCGGCTTACGCGCATGGGAGAATAGACCCCTAAGAGCATTTATTTCCATTTTATTTGTCAAATCCTTGAACAGATTCCATTTAATATTTAGCAGTGTTCTGACTCTCAAAAATAGCAACCTAGAAGAGTGCCGGTAAACAAACATGATTGCCATGACAATGAATTTGTTTGTTTCAGCTTGCGAGCCCTTTGAGGTAAACCAGTCCTGCTGCAGCCCTCAAACGTAAATGGATTCGGCTCTATGCCCTTTAGATTTTCTTAATTTTAAGAGCCTACATGGTGAGCTCAAACTTAACTTTTGCAATCCGATTACATCAATATCTTTAAGAATGAATCATTCCTGAATATTAGCTTCTGCTGGCTAAAAGTTGTTCTTGGCAAGTGGGGCATTGCAACCCTTCTGCCATTCCTGGCGAAATCAGTTCATAAGGTGAGCATCTCCGGGGAACGAGCCATTGTTGGCTAAGCTGATTCATTTAAAAAAGCTGGTTGCAATCACTAATCTTCAGTAAAACCCATATGATGCTGTTTTGTTTCTTACCATAATAGTCCACGCCATCTTCAGTATAAACGTGCTTGATTCCTGCATGGTGAGTAAGCATTATAAGCTTTCTTGCTCCTCAATTGCAAAATCTCCCTGTCGAGTTCAAGCGCCAAGGACTTTATGTCATGGTTTGGATTTGAGAGTTTCAGCAAGCAAGGGAATCCTTGTTTTGTTCTCCCTTTTCTTTTGAGCTCGCTTTGCCTCCTTCTCTGGACAATATTTAGGTCCGTTGGTAACACGAGTCTCGCCTTATTATTTTTGCCCTCTTATTCTGGCCACTGCGTTTGGTGTCTGAAACTCCACAGCCATCACACTTTTAGGCTTTAGTTTCTGCCATTAATCTGTTCATTCTATAATGTGAAATAAATGCAACGCATTGGTCTGTCTTGATTGAAATACATTTTTAACACACCTCACATGACAGGCAAATTTCGACATGATAATCATTACGCCCATTTAAAAAAGAATCAGGCTTTGCTTAAGATTACCATTAAGAAAACCATTTTGAACATTACTTGAAATACTAGTACAAATACAAACACTTTTTAGTGGCTAGTACAGTTTGCCTAGTCTAAATGGTAATGTCGTTGCTTTGGAGGGACTACTCTCATTTTGTATTATACCAGAAAAATCAAGCAATTACAGTTCTGATTAGATTAAATGACATCTGTCTCTACCTTTCATTTGATAGAATATAAGACCAAATATGTTTTTCAATGATTGGATGTCTTTACATCTTTCAGATTAGTCACCTGTTTGTCAAACCATTGTTTTGTCCTTTGTATGAGTCCCATAGCCTCTGTGTCCTCATAGAAATGTAAACTACAGACAGGTGTGAGAGGATGAGACTGTAAAAATGGATGACAGTGGTTTTTTTCTCTTTTCACCAAAAGGAACCAAGTGAACCGCAACTGAAAATGAGTCAAAAAATAAACAACAGACACAGTCAGCTTTAGTTACTGCTAAAGCAATGCATTTACAGTTATCTTTGTAAATGCAATGAGCAACACAAGAGCTGATTATTAATTAAGCTCATTAACCTCAAGTTAATGCGCCCGACAATAATGTGCCACACTGCATGTTTCTGAGGTCTGCCAGTGGAAATGTTACTCGATGTTTGTACTTAATGTTAACTCCCACTGAAATCCAATTTTTGTTTTTTTACATCAACAGTCTATTTTAAGATCGTTCCATTCATAAAGTGTTTTTCAACCCTGCTCCTGTGCTACATTAACATTAGAAGCGTCGTGGTTCAATTGTCATTTTTAGCTTGGATTATATTTGCATATCTTGATGGCTCACATTCATAATTACAAGTGATCTGTATCTATTTTTAGCATGAACAAATCTGAACGTATCTGCCCTCCAAAACGGCTGGCAAGCGTGCATTGATAAATTTTTGCAGGAGTCATCTGTGTCACCAAAAACAAAAAACGTCATATCTGTGACAGCAGTAATGGTGTAAAACCTGATTCAAACCCCAAAATGGACGCGTTTGAATGGAATTGGATGGGATTTTGCTCTCGACGAGGGCAAACAGTTTGTAAGCTGAACCTGATGAGACTGAGAAGGCAGACAAAGCTAGATGGCTTGAGTTTTAGTAGTAGTAGTAGTAGTATTTATTGCCATTTGTGAAACTCATTGGAATTTTTATTGCAGAGAGCTCAGCATACATATAACAACAACAACAAAAAAACAACACAACAATAATCATTAAGCACATGTATGTTAGTGGCCCTGGATAACAGCCTAGCCTGATAAATGCCCTCTAGTGCTGGTAGATCAGCACCTATTATTCTACTTGCTTGGCGCACTACCTTGTTCAAGGCCTTTTCCTCTTGGTCGGTAATGTTACCGAACCAGACAGTGATGGAGCAAGTTAGAATGCTCTCGATCACACATCGATAAAAATAAAGTAAGATCTGCTTATTTGATGTGAATTCCCTCAACTTCCTAAGGAAAAAGAGCCGTTGTTGAGCCTTTTTAACAATGGATTTAATGTGGAGCTCCCAGCCTATATCATAAGGAGGATTACAAGAGAGAGTAGCCCCTAAGTATTTACAGCTCCTAACTATCTACACATCTTGGCCGTTGATGGAGATCGGGGGAATGGGAGCCTTGATTACACTGAAATCAAAGACTAGCTCTTTGGTTTTGGTGGTGTTGAGGATGAGGTTCTTAGCCTTGCTCCACCTTACCAGATTTTCCACTTCTAATCTGTACTGGGACTCATCATTATCCCTAATAAGCCCTATAATGTTTTATAACAGCGCTCAGTGCATGCATGCAGGAAAAAAGTCATATGGATTATGATCTGGGCATTTTCATTCATGTCGCAGGGCCACGTATCAGAATTGTATCCAATCTAGGACGACATATGAAAGTGGCTCAATCATGATTTGAAGATAGGATTAAAAAATGGATTTCTGTGCTAACACTGCCCAGGAAACATCAGATCTCTGCCACGTAAAGGCAAAAAATCTGCCGCGTGGTGTGAACGTAGCACTGGAGTGCCCCTGCCCTGTGCATTTTTGTCTCCCTGATTTGTCACATTCAGTTCAGCTCATCAAGCACTCCATTAATGGATCAGTTCATCAAGTACTCCATTAATGAGTAAATCAAAATGAATAGGACCGAAGAACTCCGGGAGCAGAGTAGGGAAACACAGAAAAACAATCCCAGACAACTGAATAAATGTTACATCAAATTATCTGAAAGATTGAATTCGTAAAGTGCAAAGCCTCTTGCTTTTACCAATAAAATACAACTGTACTATGGGCAGAAATCTGTGCCACCAGAAACTGAATTTGAATCACATGATTTGAAATTGTATTTTTTTTTATTTGAATCATTGCATTGAAAAACTGAATCTGAATAGTATCATTTGAAATTGAATTCATTAGTTTGTATCAGGAATCTAATAAAATTTGAAAATTCAACTCCCAAATATGCTCATGTTCAGTTCTCACAATTCAAATTCAGTTCTCAAAATTCAATTTCAATTTACTGTGACAAACATCCGGGTAGCTTAAGAACGAAGGAAGAGCAATCAATCTCAGATATACAGGACTCCTCTTTGGCCAATCAGTGCCTGGACTGTCTAAGAGAAGAAGGACAAAGACTGGGTCGACTATGGCTTCGGCAGAGACTAATGCGGTAATGGTAATTTAACATACTTTTACATTCTTTTGTTTAGTTGTTGTTATTATCATTCTGTTAAAGCCTTTTCGTGTCATCAGCGGGCTTAAACAAATCATGTTTACAGTGAGAATAGACCACGAGTAGGCCACGTTAGCCTTCCCACTGAACAATAGACATCAAATAGTCGTCTAGTTTTGGACGTAATTTAGACCGTCTATATGCCGTCTATATTTAGACTGAAACTAGACTTTGCCATATTTTCGAAAATCCAATTTCCATTTCTCAAAATAACAACAGTAAGCTGCACAACACATCTCCTTATATTGGAGACAAATGATTCTGATATCCGTTCATCAATCTAAAGTATAGTTTAGATTTAGCCAAGATTTAAACGTCTAAATCTATACCGCATATCAACGTCTATATTTAGACCTAATTTAGACGATTGAAATCAATCGTCTTTTTCAATAAATATATGTTTAGGAATTAACTGCACGTAGCAGAGTTGAACTCCAAATATAGGTGTGAAATTATTTTAATAGTCTTTCTTCACTATAAGGTATATGTCTAGATCTAGCCGTCTAATATACCTATTTTCAATGTCTGTGTTTAGACCATGTTTTAAAAAATATAAATGTAAATTCATCTTAGAAAAACAAACCATAATATAGTAAAATAAGATGTGATAGGCAGATCTGTCTATATGCAGTGCCTTGGAAGAGCTGTGGTTGGCAGCTCACTGCTTCCGTGTACTGTGCATGTGCAGGGACTTGCTGGCGAGCGAAGCATATCTGTGGAGCGAAGCGCCTCATCACCATCACTGCGCATGTGCGTGGACTTCACAGGCGAGCGAAGCGCTTTCAATTACCACCACTACGCACGTGCGTCGAGATTTGCTGGCTGCTCCGAAAGAGGACAAAAATTTGTCAGTTTTCCACGTAAACAGAGGAGAGTGTTTAAGGACAGGTTACTATAAATGTTTGATTCGGAAATGTCAGAAAATCTTGGCCCTTTCACTATCATGCATCAGTTTAGCAGCGTGTTTGTTAGGATGAGGCCTACTTGTTGCTACTCCTTAGGGCCTGACCCGACGCGCTGCAAGCAGCGGGTGAAGGCCCTTTTCTTCCGAGTTTTTTTTTTAACTTAATGGGAAGAAATGTACTGGCAAAATGTTTGGTTAAACTTGTCGCTTGTCCCTGCACGATTGAAGATAACAATATGCCATATTGGAAAGAAAAAATGGCCTAAATTCGACGTTGTTTTGATGCAGTTGCACAAGAAGCAGTTTCCTGGTCGTATTCAGGCCCTTTCCAGCCAGTTAGCCAACATAGCATTTGTAGGGCCGAGCCGACGTGTTGCAAGCAGCGGGCGAAGGCCCCTTTGTTTAGCATTGTTGTTGGGCAGTTTACAAACCGACTGGGTTTAGTTTTACTAGGCACAGTAAGACATGACTACATCTCTTTAGTGAAAATGTGACTTATACATGACTATTAGAGCTGTATTCACGTTCTCTCAAACGTTTTGATGGAGCCATGGTATAAAATGTAACAAAAGGGTTTGCATTAACAGTACTTGCCATTTAAATTAATTATAACAATGTACATATTTAATTAACGTCCTCCCCAGGCGATTCCCCTGATGAATTGCTACCAAGTCCGAAAACTGCCCTGTCTGGTACAAAACAAACATCCACACTAGGTATGAATGTAATGTTAATTGAATTGGAACCATACCCCTTTTGTCTACCTGTGCAATAATGTCGTTTTAATCTGTACACCATATATCGCTAATTATGTAAGCCAACTTTTGATGTCTTGATCCCCCCTCAACATATAGAAAAGTGTGGTCAAATAGTCTCTGGTCCACACCACAGCTGAATTACTTTTATTACTTCTATGGCAGCTGTTGATCGTGGACAGAGGTAATCAGCTTGACAGGTATGATTACAAATTGAAAACACAAAACTGTAGAAAAAACAATACGTGAAAAGGTTAAAATGATGTTAGAGTAACATCTTTTATTTTATTTGCATGTTTCAGACTTTTCACCAACGGTCTGATGCGCCATTTTAACATGCTGGGTGGTGGGACTCATGGACAGAGGAGGTTCAAGTACACCGTCTTCTGTTCAATTGTTTCTCGTAAAAATATGAGCACATCGAACTAGGTCTTTGTTAATCGCTCCTATAAATGCGTGATGTGATGTACAAATGGTGTATGTGGCTTCTGCCCCCATACCCCCCCGTTTTCTTTTCCCCTTCCAGAAGACATTCAGTGGCGCAACAGAAGCACAGATCCACACGGCAATGGGCGAACATTTTAAGCTGGCGCCGGCCCGATCTGGTGGATGGGGGGATTCAAAAAAGAAGAAGTTAATTGTTTTTGCACTGTTCCTGACTTTGTTGTTGAAAAGTTATATGTTCTACTGTTTACACAGATTGTTTTAAAATTTATTTATGCACTGTTCTTTGCACTGTTTGCCAAATGTTGTACTTTACATATTTATATATTTAATATTGTTTAGACAGAATGAGACTAAAAATATATTCATAGCAATTTAATGTTTTTCATTCTATTACACTTTTTATTGATCCTCTTATATAATGATGACAGAGAACCAACATTATGCTAATTAACTGTCAGATCAGCCTGGATACATTAACACATCCATCAAGGTACGGACAACAAGCAAAGTTTGGTCTGTAAGATTGGTCCAAATATCATTTTGGGGCTTTTAAAGGTTGCTTGTGAATATATTAATCCTAAATCAATATAAATAAGTATTAATATACAATTTTATGAATGTTTTTAATGGTCGTCTAGTAAATGTCTATAGTCTATAACCCTTGTATAGATTTGGTCCAAATATCATTTTGGAGCTTTTTAAGGTTGCTTGTGAATACTTAATTACTGAATCTGTATGAATAAGTATTAATATACATTTTATTATCGTTTTTAATAGTCGTCTAATAAATGTCTATAGTCTATAACCCTCGTATAGATTAGGTCTAAATATGAACGTATAAACCACGTCTATAAATATACGTGTCTATTTAGGTGTCTATTAGCGGTTGTTTCAACGTCTAGACGTTGTTTAGACGTCTATATATAGACACGTTTATACATAGATGTTGTTTAGACGTCTATATGTAGACACATGTCTATACATAGACGTTGTTTGGACATCTATATATAGACACACGTCAATACATAGACGTTGTTTTGATGTCTAACAGACGTCTAGTCTAAATATAGATATCTAAATATAGATGTTAGTTGGCTAAAGGCAAAATGCTGCGGGCAAAGAAATATCTGACTGACTGAGACCGTAAAAGTGCTAGAAATGGACAGGAAGAAGATCGATTGAAGAGCAGGATAAGTATAAAAGGCCAACGTGATCACTGGCAAACTTTTAAAGCCAGGTTTGGAGATATTTCCGATGAAGATGCGGGCAAACTTTTGCTGGATACGTAAGTAAACATGATGTCTGCTGTAAAATGCCGGATTTCCCTGTTTCCTAGCACTCTCAGATCATTAATGTACTTGAAATTATCCCATATTTGTACCCAGACATATTAATAGTCATGAATTTCTAATGCATGAATGTAATTTATTTACTAGCAGTCGAATCTGATGACTGATCTGACGTGACTTTTCATACAAATCGCTCATGCATATAAAGTGGAAGGCAAAGGGGAGGTTTGCCCAGGGCACCAAGGTAGCTAGAACCGCCACTGCCAGTTAGGCTACTGTCTAGCTCACATTTCCAATTTGGAATATAACTAGTACCACAATAAATGATTTTAATTGCAACCCTACTATTATGGCATATAGTATGGCATAGCAGCTGAAGCATAGCTCAAGCTGATGAAATGGGTTGCATTAGCCTACTAGTTGGTGTATGTTGACAGATCTTAACATTACTTTTGCAGAACATTGTCATTGAAGACTGCTTAATCAGACTGAGGGAAAGACTGCAGTGTGCCCCAAACAACAACCCTCCTGATCTTGATTATTTGGAGTACATAGTGACCCAAGAGACGACCTTTATACATTCACTTGAGAATATAGCTCTGCCCAATGACATCTGTGAAGCCCTCCATCAGCTGAGCAGTTTGTTAGAGCTGCGGAATAAACCTCCCCTGGCAAGATCTGTTGTGAGGACTATAGGTCCCAATGGACGTTTAAGACTACATGTCACAGAGGACCACATCCAAAGTCTTCTTCATTTAGGTCTACCTGCCACATGTGTAGCAGACATTCTTGGAGTCTCAAGAAGGACTATACCCAGGAGGATGCAGGAATACTATCTATCAGTTAGGAGCCTGTATTCCACTATGACTGATGATGCGCTGGATACGTAAGTGAGGGCCATCAAGTCTAGACTACCTCATCCTGGATCCCAGAGTGTTAAGGGGTGTCTTGAAGCAGAGGGCCACCATGTACAATGAACAAGACTCAAGGCTTCTATGCATAGAGTTGATACCGAGGGCATCTTATCAAGAATGACGAGAATGGGCTGTGTTGTTCGACGTAAATACTGTGTAAATACCCTCATTTTCTGCAGCATATTGACACCAATCATAAACTGATAAGGTGTGTTTATTATATTTGAATATAGTACATCACAGAAGATAATTATTGGGTGGTTGGTTATCCTTGGCTTATTCTCTAATTAAACCATGTCCTTTTCACCAGATATAACATGGTGATATTCGGTGGTATTAATGGCTATTCAAGGAAGGTAAGTTTCCTGCTGTTAGAAAGAACATACTTATGAAAATTTTGGTGGTATAATCCATCATCTATTGGGAGGGTGTCATCCTATGGTGATCATTCACTAAATATACTCAGCAACAAAAGTTTCTGTGACACCATTTATGTGTATGTTATAAATGACACGCAAAGATCTCAATGCAATCAATATGTTTATTTAACAGGAGAAACACTGACTTTTCAGTGCCAACGTCACTCAAAAACGAAAAATGTCATTTTCATGCGTCATGAAGCACTTGTCTGACGTCTAACCAATTGTGACCTTCACACTTCAATACCGGGTGTGACTTCCTCGTGCCATGATGCAAGCAACGCATCTCCGGCGCATGGACCGAATCAGATGTGCCAGAAATTGCTGTGGGATGTCATTCCAAATCTGACGTAGACGTTGTCGCAATTCCTGGAGTGTAGCTGGCGGGTTATCCAACCGCCGCAAACGTCGATCCATCTCGTCCCAAAGATGCTCGATTGGGGACATGTCTGGGGATCTGGCTGGCCATGGCAGGACATTGACATGTTGTTGCATCAGATACTGCTGTACAATCCTTGCAACGTGTGGTCTGGCGTTATCATGTTGCAGCGTTATTCCGGGACCATGTTGCATCAAAAACGGTACCACCAATGGCCGTAGCACTTCATCGCGATATCTTTGACCTGTCAGATTTCCATCAATAACAAGCAAATCAGTTCTGTTTCTAGCCGTGATCCCTCCCCAAATCATGACACTACCACCTCCAAAACGATCAAATTCCTGAACACAGTTGTAGGCATAACGTTCTCCACGTCGACGGTATACACGTAAACGACCATCACATCGGTTAAGCATGAATCTTGATTCATCAGTGAAGAGTACAAGATCCCACTGACGTTGGATCCACCGTCGATGTTGTTGTGCCCACTGTAGACGCAGTCGTCGGTGTTGTACTGTGAGTATTGGACGTCTTGCTGGCCGACGTGGGACAATGCCAAAATGACGGAGACGGCGACGGATTGTCTGTGCAGACAGTCGCCTCAAACCAGGTATCGTTCTTGCAGTTATGGTTGCAGGTTGGAATCGATTTCGGAGATGGGTTGTTCGAATCCAGTTGTCCTGTCTGGGAGTGGTTACTCGTGGACGGCCGCTGCGAGGACGGTCTCTGACATGTCTTGTCTGCTGATGACGCTGCCATAAGTTCCAAATGGTGTTTCGGTGGACATTCAGGCGATGAGCAACTTCCCTCTGCGAGGTTCCGGATTCAATCATCCCAATGGCCCTCCACCGATCATTTTCAGACAGTCTTGGCATTTAGAGGGTAGAGTTCCTGATTCGAAATGGCTGTGTTTTCGATAAGTCATGCTTTCGTCGTTCATCAGGCACAATGTGAACATTCCAAAAATTCTCCTCTTTTATTGCCATCCACAAGCATGATTTACGCACATTTTCACGTGCAAAGTCATTTTCCTGCATTTTCATGATTTCCATTTCAATGTTGTGTTTACGTGCACTGTTTCAGTCTGATATCACCATGTATGACAATTTCATAATTGCGTTATGAAAAATAATTAACAATATTGGTGTCACAGAAACTTTTGTTGCTGAGTATATATTAAGTCTGTTTTCCACCCTCTAGATCATGTACTTTAATGCTGCATCCAATAACACCGCAAGTACTGCACTCGGGTTATTTCTGGATGGAGTGAGGAGATTTGGATGGCCTTACAAGTGAGTAATGCTGTAGTACATTTATTTTGAATTGTGGTTTTGGTAGTATCCTTTTCGCAATAGATTTATTCAATGCTGCATTTAGTTTAAATTTAACTAGTTGTAATGAACCTGTGTGAGGAAATTATGCAGCCTTTTTAGTGCAATTTTGTAGATTCAGTTGTATGGATACTAATTGCAACATCTGGTGTATTGTAGGGTAAGAGGTGACCAAGGTGTTGAAAATATCAGCATTGCAGAGATGATGTTCACAGGGAGAGGTACAGGACATGGAAGCTTTGTAAGTGGGAAGAGTGTGCACAACCAGACGTATAGTATTCCCTTTGCAATTATGCTTGTTGTCAAATCACCTCAAAATTCAAGTGGGTATTTGGCATGTGGTGTTATTGTTAAGGTATAAATCAGTTTATTGACCCATGGGGAACTCTTCCACATATTAATTGTTGGATCGAACGTCTATGGAGGGACGTTTGAACATGAGTTACACACGTTTACTATGACGTATTACATAGCCTGGAGGAAGATGGGTCCCTCGACATCTAAGATCATCTTCATCTCTTCTATGCTCACTTCACCTTCCTCCCCAGACTCAAAGCTGATTTGGCTAAGTTTTCTGCTGGTTGGAGTGATCATCCCATCAGGACAGAGGGCTTTCTTTCCCCAAACTAGCTGTGGGAACTTGGGATGCTGCAGCACCCCATCAGAGAGCCAGAAATGTCTGAGGAAAATGTGGCAGTTGAGTAATAATAGCAACGACATTCTTGTCCTGCCTGCAAACAGTATTTTCTCAATCTACATACAAATACGAACAAATACATACAAATAATACTTTAACCTGTTGATTTTCAGGAAATCCAAATTGAGGATATTGATTGGGAGAGCGCAATGCTGTCTCATTGGAACTCTGCCAATCCAGGTGTTACTGTGCCAGAAATGGAGTGTCCATTGAAGACTGAGGACATTGAAACTCTACGCCTTCCCATTGATCCCCTCTCTCATTCCAGCAGTTTTGGAAGAGACATTTATTTGACCACCCTTGCTCATGCTCAGCACCTACTTCACCATCATTGACAGTCATGTCTTCAATTCACCGCCAACTAATTGAAACTAAAGTTCAATGCCACAAACATTTGTATGTTGCTTCTGTACTTTTTTTTTCTTTTCAAAATCAGACACACACCCATTCATCATTTATCATTGTTTATTCTGGCTGACAGCCTCAGAGCCCATAAACCCCATGTAAAACATCTGACAAAAAAAACATTGTACTGAAAATGGACTGGTTGTCATTGTAACTGTACATAACACAAACTAGAAAAAAAAAAAATAAAGCTTGACTTACTACTCATTTATTCTGTCATTATTTATTCGAGCCGACAGCCTCAGAGAGCGGGAACGAACCCCATGTAGAACATCTTGACAAAGAAAAATTGTCCTGAAAATGTACTGGTTGTAAAAAGTAGCTGATTTGATTTTAGATTTGAAAAAAAAAAGAAAAAAAGCTTGACTTATTACTTACTACTACATTGTATTTACAGTAGTGACAATTTACAAGTGGCAATATCTTACTTAAACTTGATGAAATTCCTTCCCTTGATGGAAGGCCTCAGTCATAACTCGTTTAAACTCTGAGTAGGTTAACATGTGCTTAACTGGCAGACATATTGTGTTGCTGCATGCTGCAACTGTGGGATAGCAAACAGTATGCTCCCCAAACAGGACGTCACAGTTGTGATTAAACTCCATGAAGATTTGGAAGTTTTTCTTCTCCTCTGGCAACATAGGAATGTGACCCTGACCTGTGAGCCACTAGAGAAATGTGCTGGGGGACAGGTGACCTGGATCCTCTGGATGTTCACCTTTTCAGAGACAAACAAAGCAAACTATCATGTAAATGAAATATTGGAAATAGCTTACCTGTACCCGCACAGAGGTAGAATTTGGAAATCTAATTTGACAGGGATAGAAGTCTCCGAGTGGGAAGAAGGCAGGGCAAATAAAGTCTCTAAGTGTACGAGTGAGTAATTGCATTCGTCCAGTGCCTGCAAGAAGTCCTGCAGATGGTTCATGATGTTCACTTCGATTTGTTCCTTGTTTGAGCCCTTCTCACTGTATTCTGCATGGCATACTGCAAAGACAAAGTCGGCATCAGCCTGTTGAGAGAAACAATGTATCATGAGTTTACCCAGAGAAAAAGAGCGTCTGTGGTCAAGTGAGCTACAGCATAGAGGGCCTTTAAGTATGCATCAGACATGGTCTAATCATGGGATTTTTTTTCTCAATGAATTCCCCATAAAAAGACAAAAGTAAAATGTGGTGAATGGTCTCTGTCGGATGTATAGTTCACGAGCTATGTTGATATTAAGTTTCCACTTTTAACAGTGAAAAACCTAAGCTGGCCATAGATGACCCCCTGACCCCTAGGTTATTAATAAAAACATATGGGACAATATTTCAAGTGAATATCATTAACTTGTGTTAACTATACATCTTGAAGATTGTAAAAATACAAAGGTGAGTAAAAAAAATATCTGTAGGGTGTACAGGGGACGAGTTGCTGCAATTCAGTTTAGGTGGATTTTAGCATTTTTATGGGTTTACTTGAGCTGTTATGCAACAAACGTGATTTAATCATGGGATTTTTTTCTCAATGTATTCCCCATGAAAAGACAAAAATAAAATGTGGTGAATGGTCTCGAATGGTGTCGAATGTATAGTTCACGAGCTATGATAATTTAAAGTTTTCACTTTTCACAGTGAAAAACTGTGGCCGGCCATCGAAAATGGTTGAAAAAAATATACATTGGACAATAATTGGCTCTGAGGACAAAAAAATCCTTTAACTAGACACTTTAAAGATTACAAAAAGCTAGGTTTGTTGTGATCTGTGCATTCTGCATGTCATGTTTAAGTTCTGTGCCTGGCCTAGCCATGTTTAGGATTTCTGTGTTTAGTGACCACTGCCTGCCCTTTGACTATTCTTAGGATTGTGTATTGGGTTTTGGTTATTTAGATTTCTTGTTTATTTTTCATGTTTAGATCATTCAGTTTTCCATGCCATGTTTTCAGTTCCAAGCTTTGCACTTTGTCTCCCCTGTCTTGTCAGGTGTGTATCTTTGCTCACGGTCCCTTGTCCTGCGTGCCACTCATTCGGGTGATTTATTGGTTTCTGGGTTTCAATCTTCTTTCATTATCTCGTGTTCTTCCTTCCTCTCTCTTTTACTGTCTTACTAACACATACTAAAAGTTTATTGTTTTTGCTAATTACTAACCACACTAATCTTGTATATTTTTACTAACTTTCTAACATGCACTCGGGATTGTATAGCTGCACATACTAATTGACTAATGATCTCTCAGCAGTCGCTCAATTCTAATCTCCACCTCCTTGCCTATCCCTAATTATCTCTGCTGCAAGTTTCTGTGGATTTCCACTTACTTTGTGCTTTCCTTTTCTTTTATCTTGGCACTTTAGTACTCCTTAACCGGAGCTGTTGTTTTGTACTTAGGTTTGTCTTGTGATCCCTGTCTGCGTTTTGGCTACAGCCAATTTCATGTAATTAGTTTATTCCTCATCTGTCTCTCCCTGATCATTGTTACCATTGATTGCACCTGTTCTCTCTGATCATGTGTTTACCCCGGATGAGTATATAAGATGTCTGTTTGGTTCACACTCTTGTCAGATCGTTCTCCCTAGTTTTCTTGTGCCACGTTTCTCGCCTCGATTTCTCAGTGTTTATCTTCTTGACTGGATTGCCTGACTTCTGATTTTTGCCTCTGTGTTTTTGGATTACTGTTGCATCTGTGTGTTTTGACCATTTTTCTGCCCGACTACGAGATCTCTGTTTGCTGCCCTGGTAACGATTCGGATTACGTCCTGTGGATTCTGGCTTGCTTCTCTGATAGAACTATTCCTGTGTACCAGACCCATTTCGGTCCGACTACGATTATTGTGATTGCTGCCCTGGTTTTTGATACTATTTTTGCCCAACTAGATTTTGAATTTTGGATTGTGGACTCTGTACTTTTGCCTTCTGCCCTGCGGGGGTCCTCCCCCTTTATTAATAAAACAAGCTCTACTGCATTTCCTGGTTCTCGCGATTGGTTCCTGATCGCACCATTACAGTACAATCTGAACAGCATGGAGCCTGCGAGGTCCAAGCCTCTTCAGGCGGCAGTAGAAGAGCAGGGCGCCCAGTTGGAGATGCAGCAACGGCAGCTACGGGCTTTGATGCAACATATGCAGGCTATGAGCAATCAGATGGCGGATATTGCTCACTCACTGCGGAGTGCACCGAACATTTATGCACCCCAGCCTCCAGTCATCACCATGCCTGCGTCCAGTCCAGCCCCTGCACCACCTGCTCCACTCCAGGAACCACGTCTACCTCCTCCGGAGAAGTATGATGGTGATCCAGGGTCGTGCCGGTCCTTCCTCATTACGCAGCTGACCTGTAGAGCGAAGCAGAGGGCCACAGCTACTTGGGAGGCAGGATTACCCTGTGTACGGTCATTTGACAGCTTTGGAGAAGAAATGAAGAGAGTGTTCGACCGCTCCAGACACGGGCACGAGGCCCCGAGGGGGATTCTCCGAATCCGCTAAGGAGGTCGCTCTGTATCCGACTACGCCATCGATTTCCAAACTCTGGCGACTAACAGCGGATGGCATGAGAGGGCCCTTAAGGACGCGTTCATTGCTGGCCTATCCGAACGGATAAAAGACAAGCTTCTCCCTTGTGATCTGCCCGAAAGCCTGGTACGTGTTATAAGCATGGCCATTCGCATTGACTCCCGACTGGAGGAAAAAAGACGAACTATGTTCCGACCCGGCTCTTTCAAGCCACCTGTGTCCCCCTCGTTGCCACCACCTAACTCTGGCAAGCTTCCTCCCGAGACAGAACCCATGCTGTTGGGTCGGACGAGACTTTCTGGAGAAGGAAGGGACCGTCGTCGGAAGGAGAGGGCCTGCTTCTACTGTGGCCTGGGGGGGCACTTCATCTCACGATGTCCTGAGAAGAGGCGACGCCCACTAACGAGGAGAGGAGCGATAGTGGGCGTTAGTTCTTTGGATCACTCCTCTAAGAACCGAACCTGCTTTCCTGTCTCCCTGGAATGGGCTGGGGGAGGAAGGAAGACCATTGCCTTGATAGACTCTGGTGCTGAGGAGAGTTTCATCTTGATCTAGCCCAGAAGTGGGGCATCCCTGTTGTTACGGCCCAATCTAGGTAGTGCGACCACAGGTAGATAAATGAAAGAAGCACGGGGAGAGAAAACTGTGGCAAATACAAAAGAACCTGAACGCTGCCCAGCACTCCGGTCCCTATACTGCCTAACCAGAGCTAACTAAAACCTAACGCTAGTCTTCGAAGGTTTACCAGGCACGGGGCGGCTTTAAAACACGCAACTCCAGAACGCTCCGTCCAGAAGCGTGGACTGAGCAAGTGAATCGTGTACCCCCTTCGAAAAAAGTTTCCACCCAGAGTCACCTCCAAAAATAACAAAGGGAAAATAACAAAGCAAAACAATAAAGAGGTATCCCGATGGAAGGATAGTAAGATCCAGCTGGGACTACCCTAGCTAACCAGAGTAACCGAACAGCACACAGAAAGGGCGAGACGAGCGAGGTAGTCAGACACGCGAATCAACGTCAAAAACCGGGCATCTATTACCGAGCAACCAGATGGAAGGGCAAAAGCAAAAGTCAAAGTCACAGAGCGACAGGCTAAGGGTCAAACCCAGGAATCCAAACAAACCATAAGCAGGGCAAGGCAAGAATCATAGGTCAAAACAAACCGGTCCAACACAGAAGGCAATCGAAATACTCACAGTTTAGATACGCTAATTACAAATGGAAGAAGAGCTTGTCTTCCACAGGAGTGCACGTGGCGCCCTTATAAACGCACCGCCCCGCCCCCGGAAGTGGAACGTTCCATTCAGGCCCAAGCAGAACTAATATTAGGGCAAAGGTCATAACACTGTTGAATCAGTCTTCCCAGATCGAGCGGTCAGTTCTATTAATGGCCAGAAGATCAGTGACATCACTCAGGTTACCAGCCCTGTCAAACTAAGCATTTCTGGCAACCACCACAAACAGATTAAGCTTCTTATCCAGTCTCCCCATGCCCCAGTCATTCTCAGCCATCCTTGGATGGCCAAACATCTACCAGTCATTGATTGGGGAAAACATGAGATCAAAGAATGGAGTCCCAACTGTGCCCAGACCTGCCTCGGTGACGCTCAGGATTATGTAATCCCTGCTTTCACAGAAGAGATCCCGAACCTGGAGAAGGTTCCCCCTGAATACCATGACCTCAAGGAGGTATTTTCTAAGTCTCGGGCCACCAGTCTACCCCCACATCGACCTTATGACTGCGCCATTGAGCTCAAGTCAGGAACTATGCCCCCTTGGGGGTGCCTTTTTTCCCTTTCTCGTCCTGAAACTCAAGCCATGGAGAAATATCTCTCTGAATCCCTTGCCGCAGGGATTATACGCCCATCGTCATCACCAGCTGGAGCGGGGTTTTTCTTTGAGGGAAAGAAGGATGGCTCTCTTCGCCCCTGCATTGACTACCGAGGACTCAATGAAATCACTATTAAGAACCGTTACCCTGTCCCCCTCATGAACACTGCCTTTGATCTCCTGCAAGGCTCCAAAGTATTTACCAAGTTGGACTTACGCAATGCCTACCACCTTGTGCGTATACGTGAGGGGAATGAGTGGAAAACAGCATTCAATACTCCTACAGGGCACTGGGAGTACCTGGTTCTTCCCTTTGGCCTTACCAACCCTCCAGCTGTGTTCCAAAATTAAGTTAACGATGTTTTACGAGATATGATTAATAAGTTTGTGTTCGTATACCTTGATAACATCTTGATTTTTTCCAAGTCTCAGGAGGAGCATACCCATCACGTGCGACGAGTACTCGGTCGCCTACAGGAAAATCGGCTGTTTGTCAAGGCAGAGAAATGTGAATTCTCAGTGCAAACCACCTCCTTCCTGGGATACATAATCTCCCCTGATTCTATCCAGATGGACCCTGTCAAGGTTGAGGCAGTCACCAACTGGCCCACTCCTCATGATCATAAGTCCCTGCAATGTTTTCTGGGCTTTGCTAATTTTTACAGACATTTCATTAGAAACTATAGTTCAGTTGCCACACCCCTCACAGCTCTCACATCATCTAAGCTCAGGTTTCAATGGTCCGAGAAAGCAGAGGAGGCCTTTTGCATGCTCAAGTCTCGTTTTACTTCTGCCCCTATATTAACCATTCCTGACCCTAAGCTCCAGTTTGTGGTGGAGGTGGACGCCTCCAATGTGGGAGTCGGAGCAGTACTCTCCCAGAGATTTCCCAAGGATGGTAAGATCCACCCATGTGCCTACTTTTCCCGGCGACTGAACCCTGCTGAGCAGAATTATGACAAAGGCAATTGCGAGCTGTTAGCCGTCAAGCTGGCCCTGGAAGAGTGGAGACAATGGCAAGAGGGCGCTGAGCTACCATTTCTGGTCTGGACAGAACATAAGAACTTGGACTATCTCCAAACGGCCAAGCGCTTGAACCCCAGACAGGCCAGGTGGGCATTGTTTTTCTCACGTTTTAATTTCCACCTTGCTTATCGCCCAGGTAGCAAAAATGTGAAGCCAGGTGCACTCTCCCGCTGTTTTGAAACCGAGAAAGACCTTCCTGACCCAGAAACCATACTTCCCAAGGAGATGTTTGTTAATGCTGTCACCATGGACATTGAATCAGAGGTAAGGAGTGCCCTTGACGATCTCGCTGCTCCTAGTGCCTGACCTGACCACTGCCTGTTCGTTCCTGCCCACCGACGTTCTCGAGTCCTGGATTGGGGGCACTCGTCCAACCTCTCATGTCATCCCGGAATCAAGCGGACTCTGGACTCCATCACTCAACGGTTCTGGTGGCCCAAAGTAAGGAACGATGTCCAGAAGTATGTCTCCGCCTGCTCGGTCTGTGCCCAAGCTAAGGTATCACACCAACCACCTCATGGCCTGTTGCAACCAATACCCGCTCCACACCGCCCCTGGTCACACATAGCTCTAGATTTCATCACTGGTCTGCCCTCGTCCAATCACTTCACCACCATCCTCACCATTGTCGATCGTTTTTCTAAAGCTGTTCATTTTGTCCCCCTCACAAAACTTCCATCCGCACAAGAAACTGCCAATCTCATCATTCAACACGTCATCAGATTACATGGCATCCCCACTGACATCACTTCAGATCGCGGCCCACAATTCACAGCAAAATTCTGGAAAGCCTTTTGTAAATCACTTGGCACTTCAGTCAGTCTCTCCTCCGGTTGTCACCCCCAGACTAATGGCCAGACCGAGCGGGCCAACCAATGCATTGAAACAGTCTTAAGATGCCTCTGTTTAAAGAACCCCTCCTCCTGGAGCCATCAACTCCCCAGGGCAGAATATGCCATAAACAGCCACACCTCATCAGCTTCTGGTCTCTCCCCTTTCAAAGCTTGCCTTGGATATCAACCCTCATTGTTTCCGTGCCAGGAGGAGGAGGTGGCGGTTCCTTCGGCTCGAGAGTTTGTTCGCCGCTGCAGACGTACGTGGAGGACCACCCGTGAGGCGCTGCTCAGGTCGGTAGCCCGAATGAAGTCCAAGGCTGACAAGAGACGGGTCGCCGCCCCATCATACCGACCTGGGCAGGGCGTGTTGTTAAAGGAATTTTGATTTTACATTCCAAGTATTACCTTCACGAGAGAAAACTCAAGATGACTCAGGAAAAAAAAATCAGTCGGAGACAGAGAAGTTAATATCCAAGCCAAAGTCCGTTTACTTTTTTGCAAAAAAGGATCCCCATACAAAGTCAAGTCAGAATGGAGGATAAAGAGTTAGAAAGTGCTCTGGTATTTGTAGGGATACTCCATGGCGTTCTCCTCCCCCCGTGCTGATTTACACATCACGCGAGCTTTGCGTCACACGCAACTGAGTCAAGTTGGTACGTAACCACGTCAAGTTGTCTAGGGATTCACACACATCTTGCCAGGGAGGAGAGCACCTGCCTTCTCTCTCAGCTCTGGCTCCAGCTTATCTTGTTATGGGTTCCGGAGCTTTCTATAAACACATAAACTTAGAGAAAAACATCTTGTTCTTGGTACAGACATTCAAGACTTCATGACTTTAGATAGGCTGTATGTCATGACACACTACTACAGTTATGCAGGCCCCTGCTAAATCAGTAATATGTAAGCACACACACACTCTAGGCCTATGAAGTTGTGAACTAAAACAGAATATGAGCAAGCAAGGATAAGCAATTAATAATAATTAAATGAATCAATAAAAAATGTTTCCACATTTCCCCCGTGTTTATAATTGATCATTCGCCAGCATGCCACTTCTCTCAATTTTCAGCATGTGATTCATTCACGGGGAAGATGTTTCATCATATTACCATTACAGTCCATCCTTTGGTTCAAACAAACCCTCCAACTCAATTACATCGTTGTATGATTCCTTAAGCTCCTTGGGCAGAGTTTACATCTCATTGTTGTCCTGTAATAGAAACATCTGATACTCTGGATTAGTACTCAATACTCTTGATATCATTCCTTTAATTATGGGAATTCCACAGCAACTGCAAAAGAGCAGTACTGCAAATTCCCCAACTACAAGACTCATTACAGATGTAATTCCCGTTGCCCAACCCCCAGACAGAAGCCAGTCCCACCAAGAAATTGCCACTGCTGGTGCGAGATCTCGCTGTTGTGCATCAGATATGTCTTCCAAACATTGCAAGGCTTGATCAATCACCCCTCCTGCCTCATCATTAGCTGGTATATAGGTACACACACTGGCCCAATAAGCTGACAGATCCCCCCCTGTGCTGCTGTCGACAGATACAATAAGCAGAAGTAGCATCCTGCTATTCCAATTTGGACACGTTTTTGACCACTTAGATCCTTTGAAAACTCCGATTCAGGGCGCAGTCCCCGGCTTGATCCCTTTTCACAGAGATCTCCACCCGGGCTCCCCCAGGTTGAGAACTCTGCTTTCTGCTTCCCAGTGTCTCCTTTTCAGAGCCCACCAATCACAGAAGCACCACTCGCCTACTAACACATTCGCTTTTGGCTTATGGTGGCCTGACTGTACATTGAGCCGAGCGCGGCGGCCACCTCGTGGTCTTACTGCCATCTGCGACCCGACCGGCTGGTGACCCAGTCGATAGCGATCCCCAGATCCCGTAGTGGTTACCAGCCACCCAGGTGGAAACCGACGGTCTGATCCCTACCCCACTTCGCTATGGGTACAGAAACTTTGACCATTTTCACAGTTACATGCGACAATCACGCCGACTAGACGGTACCACGGCAGTATGTTAATTCATACTTCACCAGACACTACTTCACCAGACACGGGGGTCTTCAGTCCTCTCCCCAGCACTATTTGCAACATTTCTGTAATCGGCTTGCGAGGAGGCAGATCTGCAAATTGCAACGCTTAGTAGATTGCTGGGGGTCCGGTTCCCAGAACCACCATCTGATCCCCGCAATCTCACCCCGTTCGTTTCCTTTGATCACGCGCATTGCCTCCCACATAGAAGGACCTGTAGGAACCACCCCGAGCCCCAGTTTAGACATTACGTCCCTCCCCAGGAGGTTTACTGGGCGCTGTGTGGAAACCATTACAGAGCAGAGTGTAGCAATCCCCTCAGGATCCTCAAATTTGAGTTCCTCTGTTGCTACGCTGTCCCATTGCCCCATTGCCCCATTCGCAGCACAAGTTTGTGTCACATTAGTGCTGAGCCGATGTGGAAAAATTGCACTTACTTTTCTGATAACAGTTCAACATGCCCTCATATCCACGCCTCCCTCTCCTGGATTTTTACTGCAGTCGGTGTGGTCAGGAGCACTTGATATGGACCCTTCCATGCCGGCTCACTTCCGCTTTTTCCGACACTCCGCACCAGGATCCAACCTCCAGGGTTTATCTCACCAGGCGGCAACTCCGCTACTGATCTAGGAGGAAGCATATTTCGCATCTCACTTTTGTTAGTCAACATTCTATTCATATACTCTGCCAGAGTCGCTTCTTCTACCTGTGTTCTCTGCAATAGATGTGGTAACTCAAAAGGTTTCCCATGTACTACTTCCGAAGGTGACAACCCCAGCCCCCGCTTGTGGGGTTATCCTCATGCTAGTTAATACTTATGGCAGACATGCTACCTAATTCCATTTAGTTTCTGCCACGGCTTTGCGCAGTTTTGCTTTCAGGGTTCTATTAGTCCTTTCTGCCAAACCTGCTAATTGTGGATGATATGCATAATGTTTTTTCAATTCTATTCCTAATTTTACTCCCAAACAAGCCAGTTCTTCATTTCTAAATTCTGGCCCATTATCACTATAGAATGCTTTTAGAATCCCCCACCTAGGCTCTCAATTTCCCTTCTCAGGATTTTTGCTACTGTGATTGCATCTATAGCTTCTACCTCATTTAGCAAAGGTCACATCAATAATAACACATCACTTCTTCTCGCTTCACACAGTGTTAAATGTATGAAATGTGTGGAATGGCCCAGGGGGTGTAGGGATTGCCCCCTACTGTACTACTACGCTTCCCCGTGTGTCCTGTGTGTTATAACTTCGTCATGTTGTACCTTGATCTATTAACCCCTTAGTCCCTCCTCTTGGTACATGGCACTGCCCATGCACCAAATCTACAGCAATATGGAAGAGGGATGTTGGTAATATAGGCTTTCCATAGGGCCCTTTATGGTGGATCTGCTCACAGCAGGTCAGATGAATAGTGACACTTCAGATTGGTGTAATCGCCCTACAAGAGTGTGTTTGACTGCTGCCCTTGTTTCTATGTCAGCAAAGGCCTCAGCCAAACTGATCAACATGTTTGCGGTGCAGAGGGCCACAATCAACACAGCTATCATGAGCACAGACAGCAAATCCAACACATGGGTTGCCCTTATCGACTCCTGATGCCCAACCATCAACAAAGTATTCAATATCAGGATTTGATAGAGGGGTGTCCCTGAGTGCAGGACATGCAGTATTATTAGATAGGACTTTTTACACAATGGAGAATACATTTTTATATATTTTTTTTCCTCTCAATGAATTGTGATTAAGCAATCCACCTCAGTCTAGGGTTCCGCTAAAAGCATGGAGGAAATACACAGTCAGGGCTTATTAGCCCCACCCTTTCTTACATTTCCCCTCATTATCAGCAGAACCGGGTGGAATCACTTTAGACCATGTTACAATTAGCAAAAAAAATTTAATATTTTTTATTCACAAAAGTGGCTACATATATAATATTAGTTTTCTCTTTGGGCTCCTGGCACATAAAGGTCCTCTCAGTCAGTACCTTTTATTTGACTCACTTAATCAAAAATAAATTTAGAAATCGCAAGCAAAGTAATATGTGATCACGTTACTAGTTGACTTTTGAATTTAGTCTTGTGTTACTACTTCAGATTGTATTTCCCCAAATCTATTTTAGAAGGTAAACCTTTAAGCTAAAACATATCCAGCTGGCCAGCTTTATCACTTTTACCCAAGGTTATTTTCATTTCTTCTCTTCAGCAGTGCTCTCTGTGGAAAAGTTCCAAGAGGAGTGAGAGACAAACAATAATGAACAATTTTGTTTTAATTCTACTCGTTTGGACACTTCCCTGTAAAAGTTAAATGAACATAGTAAGGTTATCAGTCCACTCAGTTCCTTTGCCATGGAGACACTCGTTGACAATTCCTGTTCAAAATGGAGAAAAGATTTTTAATTGCATTTCTTGGTCAGGGAAACTTTCAGTCACATTTGTTCCACTTAGTGCTTCCACTTCTAAAGATCCATGATTCTCTAATCCCACAATACTTTATTTGATAGATTTTTTTTATATCAATTTAATATATACCATTAAATTTCATATTATATTTTGTATTTACTGGCACTTTTCTGATCATTTTACCTTTTTTTTTCACTTCAGATAGCAATTGCAATTTTTCAAAGCTTGATAGAAAAACCTCTAAATTGAATTTGACACACAGTCTCTTATTGTATACAGTGTTACACAGCATTCTGTCAAACTTTGAACATGCTGTGTTATTCTTGTTTCCACATTCACTTCATTTTCTTTTCAGAGATATTCTTCTAGCACACCAATCTCACACAGCCTAATTATTTACAGAAAAGTGCTTAGATTTTCTAGCTCTTTAAAAATATTTCACAAATTAATAGTGTAAATAGTGTAAATAATTCATGCTCATAGAGGATATCACTGGTAGTTTTCTCTGCAATGTATTACTACTGCCAAATTTTAGAGCATTTAAATATTCACTTTGTCCTGCATCTTAAAGAAGTTCAGTTAGCCACAACATTAGAAACACTTTTCCACTTTGGTGCAATTGCTGTGCACTTCTGCAACTTCGTCCCTCTACAACTCCACAGCCATTAAAATGGCTGAACTCCTGCTCTCTGTTAACCATCCAAATTAATGCCACTTACTTTAACCAACCACAGCCATTAAAATGGCTAAACTCCTGCTTTAACCGACTCCACTTACACCAACTTCACTTACTCGGACCAACTAATTTCACTTACTCTGATCAACTTGAGTTACTCTGACCAACTAATTTCTCTTACTCTGATCAACTTCACTTTTTACCAATCCTGCAATTACTCTAAGAATTCCATAAAATACTGTAAATATTGACTGATCAACAGTGTTGGGGTCTCACATGGAGGAAAACTTTCATATGTGTGGAAATTCAAAATGGATCCCTGGATTTCCCATGACCACTCTCTGCCTGCAAGCCCCTCCCGCCAGCAGGCCAGGTACATAAAAGCAGTGGTCAACCATTTTATCTCTTCTCTTCTCTCTTCTCTTGGATCCTCTCTTGGAGCTCTGGACTCTCTCTCTTCCTTGGAGAGGCTCCTGGACCCCTGTGGACTGCTCAGGCTGGGGAACCCCTCCCCCACCTCTTAGGCCCAGCATAGACTGGCCATGCTGAAGAATCTGCCAGGCTACCAGGAGTACAGCAAGAGTTGAAGAAACAGCTTGCTTTTGAGGAGCGGCCAGCTTCCCTCCTCTCCCCACACCAAAGACACAGACAGCACCAGAACCGCTCTTCCAGCCGGATCAACATCACCCGTGATTGGATCCTCCAGCAACCTCCAAACCTCTTTCCCCAACTAAGGACTGGTAACAACTGGGCACAAATCTTCCTTTAAGACTAAAAGTGACTGTTTGTATTTGTTAAATGATAGCTGTTGTGATTGTTTTTAGGATTGTGTTTTAGTTGGACAGGGTGGTATTAATGTATAGCAGACAAGCTCTTGCATGCAAATAACCTCCTGTCGACTAACACGGCGCCTTTCCTGTGCAAAACACACACATTAACGTAATACACACAAACACAAACAACATTGAGCATTTTAAGTCATTTGACTGACTTTAAAACTCTAAACTTTCCATTGCTACAAAGATTTGGTCTTTGTTACAGTAGGGTTGCCTTCCCCCACTCCACATGGTCAGCAAGGCCCCCCCCCACTCATACCTCAGATCATCCCTTTTGTTCTCTCTCACCCACACCCGCACGCACGCGCGCACACACACACACAGACACACACACACCTCCTTCATTGTGTATATAATGTTTAGTGTAGTTTAGATTGTGTGTTTTATTTGTTTCATTTAAATAAATATTCCTTTGAGACTTATGCTGTGGTTATTAATGTTGTGCAAGAGTGAATGAAACTGCCAACCTCTACTATTCAGAACTATGAATCCTTCAATCTAACTATTGATTGGGTAAGTTGATTACAATTATTAATTTAATTATTAATCAATTTCCAAATTAATAGGTTAGTGGATATTGAGACCGAGGTTTTATTAATTGGCTATCGTTTTCCCTTCACTGAGGAAGGGTGGTGCCCTGAGGTATTTATATTAATATTGAATATGAATATTACAATATCATTTTTTTTTTTTGGATAGTCAAATTAATAATATTGATATCATTAGACAAATTGCATTTTTCCCAACATTGGTGTTCTGTGCGAGGCCATTACCCCAACAACAGGCACCTTAAATTATTTTTGAATAAAAGCTAATTTCATTGTAGACATTTATTTGAGCACTTCATGGAATCGAATGACAGCTGTATTCAATCTAACAAACACAGAACTAATAAATATGCCAGCAATGCAGTTGTTTACAGACACTCACAGAGTTCGGTTCATTCACATTGATTTCCACACAGAAACGCAATCTGAGCTCAGGACACACACACACACATAAACAAACACCTCACACTTTCCTCTCTCGCATTCATTCACATTGGAAAAGATCCAAGGCTTACATTTTCTTACAATCTGACACAATTGTTGCTTCGATAACAGACACAAACAATGCTCTATTTCAACTGAACCCAAATTCCTTTGCTCACAATGATTCCCAGAATCATTATGTCAGCATTCTACACACTCCTCAGTCTCAGACCCACAATGATTCCCTGAACCATTATGTCAACCATATATTTCAACAAATTGCCCAGTCTCAGTCAACGCTTCGTCATCATCAGTCACAGAACAGCAGTCCTTCCAACAACAGCAACCTCTTTACTGTTCATCAGTCCCATAGTAGGCAATATTACTTTCTCTGCCTCACAACAACTAAGCCGAATTCAGTAAAAATTCCGTCACTCACCCGCACCTCCACTCATTGTTTGGAGAACCCCCTGTTTCTGACCTCCTACACACCCCAAAAGGGCCATCTCAAGCGGCCTGGGCTGAGGTCTTACCACAACGCCCCCTGGACGACCGTGCGCACGGTTTTTAGTCGGCGCTGATTCTCCAGGGAGTGCAGGTGAGATATTGGAATTCCTGACGTAGCCCCCAATGTTAAAGGAATTTTGATTTTACATTCCAAGTATTACCTTCACGAGAGAAAACTCAAGACGACTCAGGAAAAAAAAATCAGTCGGAGACAGAGAAGTTAATATCCAAGCCAAAGTCCGTTTACTTTTTTGCAAAAAAGGATCCCCATACAAAGTCAAGTCAGAATGGAGGATAAAGAGTTAGAAAGTGCTCTGGTATTTGTAGGGATACTCCATGGCGTTCTCCTCCCCCCCGTGCTGATTTACACATCACGCGAGCCTTGCGTCACACGCAACTGAGTCAAGTTGGTACGTAACCACGTCAAGTTGTCTAGGGATACACACACATCTTGCCAGGGAGGAGAGCACCTGCCTTCTCTCACAGCTCTGGCTCCAGCTTATCTTGTTATGGGTTCCGGAGCTTTCTATAAACACATAAACTTTGAGAAAGAGAAAAATATCTTGTCCTTGGTACAGACATTCAAGATTTCATGACTTTAGAAAGGCTGTATGTCATGACACACTACTACAGTTATGCAGGCCCCTGCTAAATCAGTAATGTGTAAACACACACACACACTAGGCCTATGAAGTTGTGAACTAAAACAGAATATGAGCAAGCAAGGATAAGCAATTAATAATAATTAAATGCATCAATAAAAAATGTTTCCACGGTGTGGCTGTCCTCCAAGGACATTCCCTTGAGGGGGAGTGGGGGGAAACTGTTTCCCAAATTCCTGGGTCCCTTTACTATCGAGAAGGTCATAAGCCCTTCTGCTGTCCGCCTCCGTCTGCCCCTATCCATGCAGAGAATTCACCCTTCATTTCATGTTTCCCAGATTAAACCTGCAGTTACCCACCCCCTGTCATCTGGACCTGATCCCCCACCTCCCGCCCGCATAATCGACGGAGGCGAGGCCTTCACTGTGCGGGCATTGTTGGACTGTCATCGACGGGGTCGCGGACTCCAGTACCTCGTCGACTGGGAGGGCTACGGCCCTGAACATCGTAGTTGGGTGCCTTCCCGGCACATATTGGATAAGGACCTCATAAAAGACTTTCATGCCACGTCCTTCAGGTTAAACGCCAGGAGGCGTTTTTGGGGGGGGGGGGTGGGTACTGTTGTGATCTGTGCATTCTGCATGTCATGTTTAAGTTCTGTGCCTGGCCTAGCCATGTTTAGGATTTCTGTGTTTAGTGACCACTGCCTGCCCTTTGACTATTCTTAGGATTGTGTATTGTGTTTTGGTTATTTAGATTTCTTGTTTATTTTATATGTTTAGATCATTCAGTTTTCCATGCCATGTTTAGCCTTATCTTGTGTATTTTTACTAACTTTCTAACATGCACTCGGGATTGTATAGCTGCACATACTAATTGACTAATGATCTCTCAGCAGTCGCTCAATTCTAATCTCCGCCTCCTTGCCTATCCCTAATTATCTCTGCTGCAAGTTTCTGTGGATTTCCACTTACTTTGTGCTTTCCTTTTCTTTTATCTTGGCACTTTAGTACTCCTTAACCGGAGCTGTTGTTTTGTACTTAGGTTTGTCTTGTGATCCCTGTCTGCGTTTTGGCTACAGCCAAATTCATGTAATTAGTTTATTCCTCATGTGTCTCTCCCTGATCATTGTTACCATTGATTGCACCTGTTCTCCCTGGTCATGTGTTTACCCCGTATGTGTATATAAGATGTCTGTTTGGTTCACACTCTTGTCAGATCGTTCTCCCTAGTTTTCATGTGCCACGTTTCTCGCCTCGATTTCTCAGTGTTTATCTTTCTGACTGGATTGCCTGACTTTTGATTTTTGCCTCTGTGTTTTTGGATTACTGTTGCATCTGTGTGTTTTGACCATTTTCCTGCCCGACTACGAGATCTCTGTTTGCTGCCCTGGTAACGATTCGGATTACGTCCTGTGGATTCTGGCTTGCTTCTCTGATAGAACTATTCCTGTGTACCAGACCCATTTCTGTCCGACTACGATTACTGTGATTGCTGCCCTGGTTTTTGATACTATTTTTGCCCAACTGGATTTTGACTTTTGGATTGTGGACTCTGTACTTTTGCCTTCTGCCCTGCCGGGGTCCTCCCCCTTTATTAATAAAACAAGCTCTACTGCATTTCCTGGTTCTCGCGACTGGTTCCTGATCGCACCATTACAAGGTTAAAAAAAAAAAAATCTTTTGGGTGCATGGGGCCCCCCCTTCCTACTAGACTATAAAGCCTACAAGTTATGGCTCAACTTCACCTCAAACCCAGGGACGAAGAGGGGATGGCAGATGTGGGGGTACTGCTTCATCAGCTCAGCGAGTCCATGGAGTTTCAGCCCCTCAAGGAGCTGAGAGAGAAGGGGCAGCAGCCGAAGTGTGGCATGAAGAACAACAGCTCTAAAATATAGAAGAGAAAAAGAAATTCAACAAGAAGTTATACGTAAGACAGCACAATATTAATGTTAATGACCCCTAAAACACAGCTAGAGGCCTAGTATAACTATTATTATCATTATTGCGCTATGATGTATGCTATATGTTATGATGCTGAACTGTTAAAAAATCTGTGGAAAACAAAAAATACCGAACAATTTCATCCTACTTTTCAACATTAACAGGTCCGTTATAGCCACAGCTCAAAATTTCATCAATCAGTTCAGTCATTGTAGTGTCTGTAGCTGACTCAACCTTAAAAACACACACACATACACACACACACACACGCAAGGGATAATGAACAGCATGGCATGCATATATCAGTGACTACTGAACACTTGAGGTGGCATAAAGGCCACAACATGGACGTGGATACTCCTAATAGTATGGTTGGCGCAATTATCACATTATCTCTGAAGGAATATCACAGTATTGATGCTGCAAGAAAATTCCCTCATTTACATGATTTCTATGACATCTGAGAATTCTGTATTACAGTCCAAAGATGTGATAGCAAATATTTTACAGCAACAAAAGCCTTAGGACCGCTTACCTGGGAGATGAGTGATATATACTGAGCATCAGAGACATCCTCTTTGGAAATGTGCAGAGGCTGTATCTCCCCATCACACAGGTAGTTATAGCACCAATGAGGCAGCAGGGTGGTGCTCCACTTTGAGCCAGACTTGCAGCTCAGATTTCACCAGCCCACCTGAAAAAAATTAGATTATAAATTAGATTTAGTGGAACATAATCATGTCCTCAGCCTAGCACATACTGTTTTAAGGTCACAAACCACAACATTTAACCTACTGAACACAATACAATTCAAAAGGAGAAAGACAGAGACATATACTAGGCCTGTTGGGGAGAGAGGCTGACAGACACAGCTTGGTAGAGCTGGGGCGACACAAAGTTATTTAGCTAACCTCAGTGTTTATGATTGTTAGTGATAGTGATTGTGTTTTAGTTGAACGCTCTTGAATGCCTGTCTTCACAAATCTTCTGTACTTTGTTTAAATGAACGGCTGAAGAGCCTAAAGTAATGCTGATTTCCTGAATTGACATACAGGCAAATAACCATTTTGAACATGTTATTTTCTTTATCCCAAAGGCATACCTGAAGTTTTCTTGGTCAAAATCCAATATGGAATATTTGGGACATTTTCCAGTCTGGTCACCCTCAAACAGCTTCAGTTCAATCCCTGCAACCATCACTTAAAACAGAAAGAATAACTCCAATCATGTAACTACTGCCACTTCTATTACAATATTTTTATTGGTGTACATGTAGTTTAAATGATTTTTACCTCTGCCAAGGAGGTTGTTTTTGCCAGTGTTTATTTGGTTGCTTGTTTGCAAAATAACTCAAAGAATTACGAACAGATTTCAACGAAACTTTCAGGAAATGCTAATATTGTTAATGAAGGAACAGATAATTAAAAGGGGATAAAATCATACAATGTTGGAAAATCCGAGCCGCTTGGCTCTAATTCTAATACTGTATATGTACCTGTGAGGAACTCCTTCCGTAGTGCCCCTTTATCAAGGCCTGCCTCCTCTATGAACCTGATTTTCGACTGACTGGTAGGCAATGCCTTCTTCTGCCATTTCCACTGAACAAGGCCCCGCTCCACCAGGTGGGATCTTGATACAGTGATAACAAATTCTTCCTCATTGTTAACAGCAGCAGCAATGGCCTGCATAATGTCATCAAGGCTAAAGAAGCAAAAAAGTTAGGTAATGTGATTCTGGAAATGGGTGATCCCTGGATTCTTTCACATAAGAGGTACTTGGCCCCAAAATTTGAGCACCTAAGGTTACTGACTGATGGAGACTATAGAACCATACAAACCTAGAAATATTCTTGTGTTCTGAAGTTGAAGCTTTACTGAAATGACAAAACACAACTGTGAAGTTGAGAGTGAAACCCATATACTCTGACCTTATATGTACAAATCCAAAAACCCACTTTTTAAAGTTTAAGTTAAAAGGTGGACAGCAGTCAATCTTTATGGTATCAGCTCAGTCCATTTAAAAGTATTAAATCCAACTGGTCAATACATTTGTAGGTAGATGCTTGGAGGGATAGCCCTACCCAAAATGCTACAATATCTTGACATATGTTCTACACTGTGATAAAAAAAAATGGTTACCTCTCGCCACACTCACTGGCATGTTCCTCCGGCTCCTCAGGAGGGAAATCCAGGCCACAGATAGGGCAAGCAGTCTGAAGCTGGAATCACTTAAATTTTTGACCTAACAGGTGGAGACAATATTATCTCAAAATTAATAACTTTACACATAAAAACATACCTCTGTCTTCGTGGACAAAAAAACCACATCTTCCTCTGACTGCCAGGAGGAATGCCAAAATATAAATTATGATGTAATGGCAGTGCTCATTTTGCTTGATTGCATATGTCCGCTATTCATCTTTCAACAGATGTTATTCCATACTGTTCATTACTTAAACTATCTTAAAAAACACATTAAATCAATTAGAAACAGCCACTGTACAAATTATGACAAAATCCAACTGTAATTGTGAGCCTCCTCTTTGCTCTATTAAGACATTGTATTCAAGCTTAATGGTGCAACATGCCAAAGGAAAAAAAGAACACTTATGTAAAGTGTAAAGTTCCCATTCTGTCATTGTGAATACACAGCGCACCGCAGCACACAACGAAATTCACCCTCTGCATTTTAAGGTGCACTATGAGATCCTGAATGATGTCATTTCTGTTGACATTACACGTAAACAAGCAAAACGCTACTCTCAAATTCACGCTACTAAATCAACTTTGCTCTCTGCCCCCCACCCATATGTACCTGCTCACTCGCCCCCACCCCCTCTGCTAATCATCTTGTTGGTGTTTGGCTGAAATGAGGTTTGTTATGTTTTTTTTTGTATGTATATTTTTTTTGTCTCCAGAAACAGGACTTTTTCACAGTATATACAGGGGACAGGCAGCAAGCTGATCAAGGGGAGATGCCTATGATTTGAAATAAAAATGAAATTTTGCTAACAACCATGCACAATCTCATAGTGCACCTCTAACCCATGCCATTGTAATATAATGTTATTTTCCAACATTATCCACACAATGAGTCTGTACATACCTCCTGTGGATAAGTATTAGGCTGGCATGTTTCCACACGCAGAGCTAGGATCTGTAAAGGAAAGCTGGTTTGACATGAGTGGCACATTGCCTTTGGCATATTGGCAAAGGATCTGGAGTCAGGAGGCAGTGGCTGAGTGTCCAGTTCCTCCTGTATTGGTGCAATATACAGGACATTCTTTCCACCCACTCTTGCAGTATTCAGCAGTAACCCAGTGTATCCACTGTCCTCGGGAGACACCATATATATGGTATGAATGCGGATCTGCGTCCCAAACCAGCTTGCAGATGGAGAACTTCTTCACTGCCTTTGGGAGCGCACTCAAGAACTTTGGGTAAGAGATAAAATGTCATTTGTATCTCTTTAACCGGTGTGCAGTTGTTAGAAGGCCCTCGAACACATCTACGTATTCTCTTGGCTCCAAAAAGGGCAGGAAAAGACCTGTGATGAGAATGAGTAATGTGAAATATAAGTTCTCATCTTAATTTGAGAATTTAAATTGATGAATGTAAGCAAGAAGTCATTCTGACATAGAAACCAAATACAGTGATGTGAAGTGACCTTGACATTTCTGAATGGACACTGGGTCGACCATCTCTCCCTCTTCCCTGACTTTTTCCCTGTCTGCTAAAATGACACCGTATTCAGATGATGCATCACATTATTTTCTGCTGCTTAGTCGTTTAAATGAACAGAGCAAAATGTCTCATGGGTCAAATGATTAAACTGTTATACATGTTATAGGCATTATCCGGAGTGAAACAACATGTACGTTGTACCTACTGCTGTCGTTCTGATACCGATCGACAGCACTTGGCAGCCTCAGTCAACAGGGCTAGGAGTTGATTCACTCCGGATATACCCTTTAATCTGTGTGTATTATTTGTGTTATATGTACACAACACCTGGGAGTCTCTGGGACAGTTTGCTGTTGGGCACTGGGCCCAACAGGGGTGGCTCTGTGTTGGACACTGAGCCCAATAGGGGTGGCTCTGTGTTGGGCACTGGGCCCAACAGGGCCAGGGGAAGATGTAGCATTTGTCAGCAAATCTAGGAGATGTCTTGCTGAATTTAGAAGTTCTGAGTTGTCTCCCTGTCAAAAGTATACAAATGGAACAATAGGCTGAAAGAGTTACAATACATTTTAACAACCCCAACTCCCAAATGACTTAGCCTATGTTGACTAAATTTAATGCTAGATAGAATTGCATGTCCAAAATATTGAAACCACAGCATTTTGGTGATATACTGGTATGCAGTGTGTAAGTAAGGCCTACTTTACACTACTTGAAAAAGCCGCCTCCTCATTAAACTTCTAAGCAACCACTATACTGCATGACAGGGGTGTTAGTAACGCTAACATTGGTCTGCAATTTTAAGTTTGCCATCAGGGCAACACTTTGAAGTTTTTTTTTTTGAAGTAATTAACCAGTGCCCATAACTATAATTTCGCCAACATTGTGAGAGAACACCGTCAAAATGTAGACTCAATGTATAACATTAGCTGCTGTGGCTGTAGGCTAGCATGTAGGCTAGCGTTTGCCAACTTGCATGCATGTGTTCTGTTGATAATGGGCAACATTAATCCTGCGCTGAATGCCTTCATTTGACTATAAAATGGGTATATTGATTTTGACTAACCGATTCCCTTCACCAATCCATCAAAAGGGGCGTCCAAAGGAGCCAACAAGCAGTACAAGAAGGCAAACTGACAACAACTCATTTTCAGTATGGAAGCACCGGGAAGCAAGCACCTGCCAAAAGCAGCGATACAGACACGTGTGCTGACATTAGCTAACGTTACTCTCCCAGTAGGCTAAGAAGCGGTACCCTGACTATGTCAGTGAAATCAATCGCGAGTAATTATCTAAATTAATCATGCTAAAGATATGAGCAGCCTACCTGACGAAACGAAAAGGTTTTTACAGAATGATTATAACAACAACTAAACAAAAGAACGTCAAAGTATGTTAAATTACCATTACAGACTCACCGTATTAGTCTCTGCCGAAGCCATGGTCGAGTCAGTCTCCTTCTTCTCACACAGACAGTCCAGGACCAGGAGGAGGCGCTAACCGGTCTTATAATACCTCCGTGGCGCGAACTCGTGTTTGAGAACGTTGGCACTGATTGGCCAAAGAGGAGTCCTGTATATCTGAGATCGATTGCTCTTCCTTCGTCCTTAAACTACCCGGATGTTTGTCACAGTACATTGAAATTGAATTTTGAGAACTGAATTTGAATTGTGATTTACGAGGAGTTGGACTGAACTCGGTGTCTGCTGGAGCTTTCGCTGAAGACGGACTTTGGGAATTCGAACTAACAGGGAAGAGATTGTGGCTGACAGTCGGACGGGAGTCGATTAACGCATAAACCGACACAAAAGAAACGACCAACTACAGAAGTATTGTTTGTATAATTCTTGTCGCGGTGGAAGGGGAGACGCTACCTTCCCGGGACCATTTGAATGGTCGCAGGAGAAGCGTGCGAGGAAGAGGGGGATTCTCTGGAGGAAATGTAAATCGAAGCGACGCTGCCGGTCGCAACTGGCCCGGAAATCGGTCGGGATCCAGGTGGCAGGACGTGGAAGAGTGGGATATGGAAGAGGACAATGAAAAAGATCAGGTAAGGACAGAGTCAAGTATAAGTGGTGGTGAGAGAAGGGCGAGAGAGCACAAGAGGATGAGAAGTGAGTGCGAGGAAGAGAGAAGTGAGTCTTGGGAAGATTCAAGTCGAAGGGAGGGACGTAGGAATCCGGTGGTCATTTTGAGGTTTGCAGAGAGGGATCAGAAGAGTATGAAGGAAAAGAATCCGAAAATATTAGCTAAAGAGATACACAGTCAACTTGGGGAAGTAGAGTATGCTAAGGTGCTGTCAGATGGGAACTTGCTCGTAGCGTGCAGTAATGAGGGGCAGGCATTAAAGGCGAAGGGGCTGAGATGTGTCGGAAAGGAAAAGATAGTGAACACAGGGGGAGTAGGGGAGCGTAGGAAGGGTGGATATAAGGGTGTGATTGCAGGGGTGCCTATGAGTGTGGAAATGCAGGAGCTGGTGGGTGATCTGCAGGAGGTGGGGGTAGTGAGGGCAGAGAAGATGAAGAAAATGAGGGATGGGGTGAAAGTGGACAGTGAAACAGTGTTCCTAGAATTTAAGGGGGAAGAGATACCTGAAAGAGTGCGCCTGGGGTATGCTAGATTCCCAGTAAGGGCGTATGTCCAGAGGCCGATGAGATGTTATAAATGCCAGCGGTTTGGTCATACAGCGCAGTACTGTAAGGAGGGGAGGAAATGTGCCAGGTGTGGGGGGGACCACGAATATGGGGATTGTGGAGAAGGAGTTAGACCTAAGTGCTGTAGCTGTGGAGGTGAACATAGTGTAGCGTTCGGGGGATGTGAGCCCATGATAAGGGAGCAACAGATTCAGAAAATGAGGGCAGTGGAGGGGATCACCTATTCAGAGGCAATGAGGAAAGTGGGTAAGACAAAATCAGTTACAGTAACCGGCGGTCCAGGTCCGAGGGAGATAGTAGCTCAGGAGGTTGAGAAGCAGGTCGATGACAGGATATATATAGGCAGGAAAAAATTGGTCACGTTCATAGCTGGAGTGATCAATACTGTGGATGGGGAGACAACGAAGACAGGAAAGATAAAACTGGTGGTTAAAGCAGCAGTGAGGCACCTTGGAATTGAGGGATTGACATGGGAGGATGTCCAGAGGGACTTGCTAGAGATCTCAGACTGGCAGAGCGCTAGTTGATGGTAGTTCTTCTACAGTGGAACGCAGGTCGCCTATAGCCAATGACCAGGAATTCAAACACTTTTTAAGGGAGATGAAAGTGCAGCCAGATGTAGTCTGTGTCCAGGAATCATGGTTGAAACCCAGGTTGGATTTTGTAATGCAGGGTTATGTAGCAGTATGTAGGGATGGGGGGGGGGAGGGTGGGGGGGGGGGGTGCGTTACCTTTGTGAGACGGGGAGTTTCATATAGGGTAGTAGAGGTGGGGGTTGAGATGGAATACATAGTAGTGGAGGTGTGGGAACAGGGGGTGGAGGTTGTGGTAGTCAATTTTTACAACCCTTGTAGGAGGTTGGAGTTGGGGGGGTTGATGGCGGTAAAGGGACAGGATAGACGGAGGGTGGTATGGTGTGGGGATTTTAATGCCCACAGCCCGATGTGGGGAGGGACACAGACAGATGGGAATGGAGCGGTAGTGGAGGAACTGATGGAGGAGAGGGGTCTAGTGTGCCTTAATGATGGGACAGGTACAAGGCTGAATGGGGCTACTGGTATAGAGTCAGTACTTGACCTAACTCTGGTATCTGCTCAGATAGCGGGGATTTGTAGGTGGGAGGTCTGGACTGAATCTACAGCAGGCAGCGATCACTATCCTGTGTTATGCTCAGTGGGAGGACAGATAGAGAGGGGGACGAGGGAGGGTGTCCCTCGGTGGGTGAGGGGAAAAGAGGATTAGGTTAAATTCAAACAGATCTGTGAGGAGATTATAAGTAGTGCAGACTTATCAGATGAAGTGGATGAGGCTAATGAGCGCATCACTGCAGCAGTGATCGAGGCAGCAAGTACGGCAATCCCACAGAGTAAGGGAGGGAGGGAAAGGAAAATGGTTCCCTGGTGGTCAAAGGAATGTCAACAGGCGGTTAGGGAGAGAAATAGGGCTTTTAAGATATTTAAGCGAACACATAGCCAGCAGGGGGATAGACTACAAGAGAGCCCAGGCGATCTTGAGGAGGACAGTGAGGAGGGCAAAGAGGGCATCATGGCGAGAGTATTGTAGTGGGATAGGTAGGACGACTCCGGTGGGGGAGGTGTGGGGGATGATAAGAAAGATGGCAGGAGAGCGTAGGGAGCGGGGTTACCCAGTGATGATGGATGGAGAGGGGAGGGCAGTTACTGATAGGGAGAAGGCAGAGATTATGGTCAGGGCATTTGCAAGGGTTCATAGTGAGGAGAATTTGTCAGAGGAGGGGTTAAGGGGTAGGGAAGAGACATTGAGACGCCACTGAGGGGCAGTGGGAAGAAAGGAGGGAGGGAATAGTGTGATAGATGAGCCGTTCATGATCGGAGAGATGGTTAGGGCGATGAAAAAGTGTAAGCCTACGTCGCCAGGTGAGGATAGGGTGTGTTATAGTATGCTACAGAACATGGGAGAGGGAGGCAAAAGAGCACTGCTAGGCCTTTATAACAGGGTGTGGAGGGAGGGTAAGATGCCGAGGGTGTGGAAACAGGCAGTGGTAGTGCCGATACTGAAGCCAGGTAAGGACCCAACGATGCCATCTAGCTATAGGCCTATAGCCCTGACCTCAAATGTATGTAAGGTGATGGAGAGGATGGTGGCGCACAGGTTGTCATATGTGTTGGAGAGGAAAGGGCTGCTAGCAGGGCACCAGAGTGGGTTTAGGAAAGGGAGAAACACCATGGATGCAGTGGTTAGATTGGCGGATGAAGTGAGGAGGGCTCAGGTGAACAGGGAGTCAGTGGTAGCGGTGTTTTTTGATGTGGAGAAGGCATACGACATGATGTGGAGAGAAGGAATGCTGATTAAGCTGCACATGCTTGGGATAAGGGGGAGAGTATTTAATTGGGTGGCAAATTTCCACAGAGCCGAGGAGGATCCGGGTCAGAGTGGGATCAGAATTGTCTAGCCAGTTGGAAGTGAGCAATGGTACTCCACAGGGGAGTGTAATCAGTCCGCTATTATATACAATCATGATAAATGATATTTTTGATGAGGTGCCTGTGGAGATAGGGAGGTCCCTTTTTGCGAACGATGGGGCAATCTGGAAGAGGGGGAGGAGTCTGAAGGGGGCTGTGCAGAAGGTGCAGGGGGCCATAGGTTGGGTAGAGAAGTGGGGGTTGGACTGGGGTAGTAGGTTCTCAGTAGAGAAGACCAAGGTGGTATTCTTTACAAGAAAGAGAGAGGGAGAACTAAGACTGAAAATGTACGGGCAGAGGCTGAGAAAGTGGGGGCATTCAAGTACCTTGGGGTTGTATTTGATAGTCACTTGACCTGGGAGGGACATATCAAGAGGGTAGTGGAGAAGGGGAATAAAGTAATAAATGTAATGTGGTGTTTGACAGGGAGGAGGTGGGGAGCGAGTGCAGAGGCCTTGAGGACAGTATATCGGGGAATAATCAGGGCAGGGGTGGACTACGGATCGGTAGTATGTGGATCAGCTGCCCAGACACACTTGAAGAAGCTGAAGGTAATGCAGGCGAAGGCGCTGAGGGTATGTAGTGGAGCAGTGAGGTCAACTCCAATACCGGCCCTGCAAGTGAACATAGGTGAGATGCCACGAGATTTGAGAAGGGACCAGCTGATGGCTAACTACTGGGTAAATCTGAAGGGGCATGGGGACTCACACCCCACTAAGGGGGTTTTGGTGGAATGTTGGGAAAACGGGAAGGGAAGAAGGAGGAATTTTGGAAGGATGGGAGGGGAGGTAGCAGGGGAATATGGGGTGGGGAATCTTAATCTGGGGCCCACAGTGGTGATCCCGGCGGTAGCCCCGTGGAAACTTGATTGGCCAGAGGTAGATTGGAGGTTGCTGGACAAAAAGAGGGAAGGGGGAGAGGTTGATTTAGTGGGAGAATTTGAAAGGCTGATTAATGGGAGTTATATGGGATACACAGAAATATATACTGATGGGGCAAAGGATCCTAGCACTGGAAATACAGGATTTGGTATAGTGGTGCCAGAAAGGGGGGTGAAGATAAACAGAAGAACCACAGATGGATTAGGTGTATATACCGTGGAAATGGTAGTGATGCTAGTGGCAGTGAGATGGGTGGAGCTGGCTCGGATGGAAAAGGTTTTGGTATGTAGCGATTCCGCGGCAGTGCTTGCGAGCCTGAGATCCTTCCACTCAAGTAGTAGGCAGGACATTCTGTATGAGGTATTGATCAGCGTGACCAGGTGTGTGAGTCAGGGCAAAGAAATCTATTTTATGTGGGTACCTGCGCATGTAGGAGTGAAAGGAAATGAGCAGGCGGACAAGGTGGCAAAGGAGGCATTAAAAAAAGAGAGGGTGGACATGGCTGTTAGATTCAGCAAGGCAGAGGCGAAGGGGGTCATCTGGGATAAGGTATGTCAGAAGTGGCAGGCTAGGTGGGATGGGGAGGAGAGGGGGCGTCACCTCTACCAGCTTCAAAAGAGTGTGAGGGGGCAGAGTATTGGGGGGGCAGTAGGAAGGATGAGGTAGTGTGGATGAGGTTGAGGATAGGGCATTGTTCACTGAATGGGACACTGAAGCTGATAGGGAAACATATGACAGGGCTGTGTGAGGGATGTGGAGAAGAGGTGGAGACAGTGGACCACATATTATTAGAGTGTAAGGCGTATGAGAAGGAGAGGAAAGTAGTGGAGGATAGTCTTAGGAAAATAAGAGGTGGGGGAATAGGAGTGAAGGAAGCGCTTTGTGAGGGAGGGCGGACTAAGATGAGGATAGTGTTGGGTTTCCTGAAGAGTGTGGGGGTGTATGAGAGGGTGTGAGGGGGGATAGTAATGAGCAGAATGAGAATTTCAGAATGTAGATTAGTAAACCTGGAGACTGACTCACACTCCGGTTCAGTAAGTGGCGGTAATACCTCATAAGCTGGAGGCCGGCGCCGTTAAAAACCAAGAAGAAGAAGAAGAATTTGAATTGTGAGAACTGAGCATGAGCATATTTGGGAGTTGAATTTTCAAATTTTATTAGATTCCTGTTACAAACTAATGAATTCAATTTCAAATGATACTATTTAGATTCAGTTTTTCAATGCAATGATTCAAATAAAAAAAAAATACAATTTCAAATCATGTGATTCAAATTCAGTTTCTGGTGGCACAGATTTCTTGTTGTGAATCTGCATCTCAGCCCATGCTTTGTCTAGCTCCATGTTTAAGTTTTGTGCCTGGCCTTGCCATGTATGCTTTTTGTGTTTTAGTGACCACTGCCTGCCCCTGACCATCCCCATGATTATGTATTGTGTTTTGTTGTTTGATTTCTTGTTTTATTATGTTTCATGTTTTGTATTGTTTATGTCTTTGCCATGTTTTATAGTCTTGCCATGTTTCACAGTCTTGCCATGTTTCATAGCCTTGCCATTCTTTCATAGTCTTGTAGTGATTTCTAGTCCTGCACTTCGTTTACCCTGTCTTGTCTTGTGTAGGTCTTTGCCCACGGTCCCTTGTCTGACGTGCCACTCATTCGGGTGATTTCCTGGTTTCTGGGATTTCAATCTTTCTTCATTTCTCATTTTCTTCCTTCCTCTCTCTTTATGCTATCTACTAACCCTACTAACAGTTTATTGTTTTCGATAATTACTAACCCCGATTAACATTGTACATTTATACTAACTGACTAACTTGCACTCGGGATTGTATAGCTGCACATACTAATAGACTAACGATCTCTCAGCATTCGCCCAATCTGTATCTCCGCCCTCCTTGTCTATCACTAATTATCTCCACTGCGGTTTCCTCTTATATCTCTTGCTTTCCCTTTGCTTTAGACTGTACACTTTAGTACTCCTTAACCGGAGCCGTTTGTTCGTTCATAGGAATGTCTCGTTATCCCTGTCTGCGTTTCGGCATTCGCCAAATTCATGTAATTAGTTTTCCTCATGTGTCACTCCCATGTCATTGATTACACCTGTTTACCCTAGTCATGTGTTCACCCCGGATGTGTATATAAGGTGTCTGCACTTTTAGTTCCTTGTCAGATCGTCTTTACTCCTTTGTCTTGTGCTACGTTCCTCGCCTTGCTCATCGTGATATTTTCTTTCTGACTGGATTGCCCGACACTTGTTTTTGGTTTGCCCTCTTTGGATATTGTTGCATCTGTGAGTTTTGACCTTTTTTCTGCCCGACCTTGATTCTGTCATTACTGCCCTGGTTTTGGATTCGGACTGTCTTTGGCTTATGAGTTTGTTTCTCCTCCAAACCTACGCCTGTGTACCGAACCCTTTTTGTCTGACCACGAACTTTGTCATTGGTGCCCTGGTTACGATTCTGGATTACGCCCATTGGATACTGTTTTTGGATTGTGGACATTGTACTGTTGCCAGCTCTGTTGGGGGGTTTCCCCCTTCAGAAATAAAGCCTCCATTTTGCATTTATCTGGTTCTCGCTCTTGGCTCATTTCGTAAAACCTCACATTACGATCTGACCATGACGGAGCCAGCGTCAGACCAGTCTCTGCAGGAGGCAGTGCACCAGCAGGGCACTCAGTTGGAGTTTCAGGAACGTCAGCTCCGTGCTTTGATGCAGCACATGCAAACCATGAGTCTCCAGATGGCGGATCTCACTCGCTCAGTACAGGAGGCGCAGCGACTACAGTCACCCCAGCCTACCGTCTATACTCCTCCTGCTCCCGCTTCCGCTCCGCCCCTACCCAGCTGCGAGCCGCGTCTACCACCGCCGGAGAGGTACGACGGGAACCCGGGAGCATGTCGGGCGTTTCTCACCCAGTGCGAGCTCATCTTCAGCCTGCAGCCTTCGTCCTTCCCCACCGAAAGAGCGCGAGTTGCCTTTATCATCACGCAACTGACGGGAAGAGCTAAGCAGTGGGCTACAGCGGCTTGGGAAGCTGATCTCCCATGTGTACAGACTTTTCGTCTACTGGGTGAGGAGATGAGGCGGATCTTTGATCGCACCAAGTTGGGTCACGAGGCAGGACGAGAGATCCTACGCATGCGACAAGGTGGGCGTCCCATAGCCGACTACGCCATTGATTTTCAGACGTTGGCCACCAACAGCAGATGGGGACAGAGAGCTCTGTATGATGCCTTCTTTGACGGATTATCCAAAGCACTTAAAGATGAGCTAGTGGCGCGGGAATTACCGGAGAACTTGGACGACCTTGTCGACCTGGCTATTCGCGTGGATTCGCGATTGGAAGAGCGCCGACGCCTCGCTTCCCGCAGACGACCATATCCAGCTCCCCAGAGTACTCCGCCTCGATCTCCCCCTACTGGCAGCCGCCTCCCTGAGCCTGAACCCATGCAATTGGGACGTACGCGCATTCGTGTGGAGGAGAGGGATCGCCGCCGCCGTGATGGGGCCTGCTTTTACTGTGGCAAGGGAGGACACCTTATCGCTCAGTGCCCTAACAGGGAAAGAAAAAAGAAGAGAAGAGGTCCTCCTGGTGCCCGCATAGCAACAGTAATAGGGGTGACGCCGGGACAGGAAACTAACAGTCGCACATGCGTTCCTGTAACTTTGGAATGGGGGGGCGAGAGCAGATCCACCGAGGCTCTCGTGGACACCGGAGCGGAGGAGAATTTAATTGATGTGGAGCTGGCCCGGAAATGGGGCGTTCCCACAGAGAAGATCTTCCCTGATCGAGTGGCCAATTCGCTCAGCGGCCAGAAGATCGCTCAAATAACCCATACGACCAGCCCCATCAAACTCAAGGTGTCAGGAAACCACCACGAAACCATTCAGTTCCTCCTGTTACACTCTCCCCATGCTCCTATCGTCCTGGGCCATCCATGGATGGCCAAACACCTACCAGAGATCGACTGGCGCAAGAACGAAATTAAGGGATGGAGCCCCAACTGCTCCCTGACATGCCTCCGCAACGCCCTCGACCCTCAACACAACCCATCTCCGGAGGAGATTCCAGACCTGGAAAAGGTTCCTCTAGAATTCCATGACCTCAAGGAGGTTTTCTCAAAGTCTCGGGCCACCAGCTTACCACCTCACCGACCCTATGACTGCACCATAGACCTGAAACCAGGTACTATGCCCCCTAGAGGTCGACTCTATTCACTCTCCAGACCAGAAAACCAAGCTATGGAGAAGTATCTCTCAGAGTCTCTCGCTGCAGGCCTTATACGCCCGTCATCATCACCTGCTGGTGCGGGTTTTTTCTTCGTAGCTAAGAAGGATGGATCACTAAGACCCTGTATTGATTACCGTGGCCTCAACGAGATAACTATTAAGAACCGCTACCCACTTCCCCTCATGAACACCGCTTTTGATCTCCTGCAGGGAGCCAAGATCTTTACTAAGCTCGACCTCCGGAATGCATACCACTTAGTGCGAATCAGAGAGGGGGACGAATGGAAGACCGCCTTTAACACTCCCACGGGGCACTGGGAATATTTGGTTCTTCCTTTCGGGCTTACCAACGCTCCAGCAGTGTTTCAAAACCTCGTCAATGATGTCTTAAGAGACATGATAAACAAGTTTGTTTTTGTCTACCTTGACGATATTCTGATTTTTTCTGAATCCCAGGAGGACCATGTTAAGCATGTTCGCCAAGTGCTCCGTCGCCTCTTGGAGAACCGCCTTTTCGTGAAGGCCGAGAAGTGTGAGTTTTTTGTTGAAACCACCACCTTTTTGGGTTACATTATTTCTCCGGGCACCATTCGCATGGACCCAGTAAAAGTGGAGGCAGTTACCAAGTGGCCCCGACCAGAGGACCGTAAGTCACTCCAACGTTTCCTAGGATTTGCAAACTTCTACCGGCGGTTCATCAGGAACTATAGTTCTGTTGCGGCTCCTCTTACTGCTCTCACCTCCTCCAAATTCAAGTTTCGTTGGTCGGAGAAAGCAGAGGAAGCCTTTAAAGAATTAAAGACCAGATTCACATCTGCACCCATCCTCACTATTCCCAACCCAGAGCTCCAGTTCATCGTCGAGGTGGACGCGTCCAATATTGGAGCTGGTGCCATCCTGTCTCAGAGGTCCACGGAGGATGGGAAAGTCCATCCATGCGCCTTCTTCTCTCGCCGCCTCAGCTCAGCGGAGAGAAATTACGACATCGGCAACCGGGAGCTGTTGGCGGTGAAGTTGGCCTTGGAAGAATGGAGGCAATGGCTGGAAGGATCCAAAGTTCCCTTCATTGTCTGGACTGACCACAAGAATTTGGAGTACCTGCAGACAGCCAAGAGACTCAATCCGCGGCAAGCCAGGTGGGCTTTATTCTTCTCCCGGTTCAACTTCCACATTGCCTACCGGCCTGGAAGTAAGAATGTGAAGCCTGATGCCCTATCCCGATGTTTTGAGATCCAGGAGGAGGAACTTAACAATGACACTATCCTCCCTAAAGAAACGTTTATCAATGCCATATGTTTAGACATAGAAAGAGAGGTTAAGAATGCCCAGACCAATGCTGCTACCCCCAGTGCGTGTCCCACTAACTGCTTATATGTTCCAGCTGCCCTGCGCCCCAAAGTCCTGGAATGGGGACACGCATCTAGACTGTCCTGCCACCCTGGGATTCGCCGTACCAAGAGCTTCATCCTCCAGAGATTTTGGTGGCCAGAACTTAGCCAAGATGTCCAGGGTTTCGTTACAGCTTGCTCGGTCTGTGCCCAGGCTAAGACTTCTCACCAACCACCACAAGGTTTACTTCAGCCCCTTCCGACACCACATCGTCCCTGGTCCCACATTGCACTTGACTTCATCACAGGTCTTCCCCCATCCAATCACCACACCACCATTCTCACTATTGTTGACAGATTTTCCAAAGCAGTTCACTTAGTTCCCCTCACTAAACTTCCCTCCGCTCAAGACACCACCAATCTGGTCATTCAACATGTCATTAGGCTTCATGGCATACCCACCGACATCACTTCTGATCGTGGTCCCCAGTTCACAGCACTTTTTTGGAAAGCGTTTTTTAAAGCCCTAGGCACGTCAGTCAGTTTATCTTCAGGTTTCCATCCCCAGACCAATGGCCAGACCGAGCGAGCTAACCAATGTGTGGAAAGTGTGTTGCGTTGTCTCTGCATTAGGAACCCCTCCTCCTGGAGTTATCAGTTGCCATGGGTGGAGTACGCCTTGAACAGCCACACCTCTGCTGCATCTGGCGTCTCCCCCTTCAAGGCCTGCCTGGGCTACCAGCCTCCGTTGTTCCCGTCCCAGGAGGAGGAGGTAGCTGTTCCCTCTGCCAGAGAGTTCGTCCGTAGGTGCAGACGCACCTGGATCGCCACCCGCCAGGTCCTGCTCAGGTCGGTCGCCCGGATGAAGGAACAGGCCGACAAGAAACGCACAGCGGCCCCTACGTACCGACCTGGGCAGCGGGTCTGGCTGTCTTCTAGGGACATCCCCCTCAGAGGTAACGGGGGTAAGCTTTTCCCCAAATACCTGGGCCCTTTCACTATCGAGAGGGTCCTAAGTCCCACTGCCATTCGCCTCCGTCTCCCCCTATCCATGCGACGTATACACCCAACTTTCCATGTGTCACAAATAAAACCTGCTGTAACCCACCACCTGTCCTCTGGACCTGATCCCCCTCCACCCGCCCGGATCATCGACGGAGGCAAAGTCTACACGGTCCGTGCCCTCCTGAACTCTCGTCGACGAGGCAGAGGTCTACAGTACCTCGTCGACTGGGAGGGTTACGGACCGGAACACCGCAGCTGGGTTCCTGCCCGACACATTCTGGATAAGACTTTAATAAGAGACTATCATGCTGCATCACGTTCTTCGAATTGAACGCCAGGAGGCGTTCGTTGGGGGGGGGGTTCTGTTGTGAATCTGCATCTCAGCCCATGCTTTGTCTAGCTCCATGTTTAAGTTTTGTGCCTGGCCTTGCCATGTATGCTTTTTGTGTTTTAGTGACCACTGCCTGCCCCTGACCATCCCCATGATTATGTATTGTGTTTTGTTGTTTGATTTCTTGTTTTATTATGTTTCATGTTTTGTATTGTTTATGTCTTTGCCATGTTTTATAGTCTTGCCATGTTTCACAGTCTTGCCATGTTTCATAGCCTTGCCATTCTTTCATAGTCTTGTTGTGATTTCTAGTCCTGCACTTCGTTTACCCTGTCTTGTCTTGTGTAGGTCTTTGCCCACGGTCCCTTGTCTGACGTGCCGCTCATTCGGGTGATTTCCTGGTTTCTGGGATTTCAATCTTTCTTCATTTCTCATTTTCTTCCTTCCTCTCTCTTTATGCTATCTACTAACCCTACTAACAGTTTATTGTTTTCGATAATTACTAACCCCGATTAACATTGTACATTTATACTAACTGACTAACTTGCACTCGGGATTGTATAGCTGCACATACTAATAGACTAACGATCTCTCAGCATTCGCCCAATCTGTATCTCCGCCCTCCTTGTCTATCACTAATTATCTCCACTGCGGTTTCCTCTTATATCTCTTGCTTTCCCTTTGCTTTAGACTGTACACTTTAGTACTCCTTAACCGGAGCCGTTTGTTCGTTCATAGGAATGTCTCGTTATCCCTGTCTGCGTTTCAGCATTCGCCAAATTCATGTAATTAGTTTTCCTCATGTGTCACTCCCATGTCATTGATTACACCTGTTTACCCTAGTCATGTGTTCACCCCGGATGTGTATATAAGGTGTCTGCACTTTTAGTTCCTTGTCAGATCGTCTTTACTCCTTTGTCTTGTGCTACGTTCCTCGCCTTGCTCATCGTGATATTTTCTTTCTGACTGGATTGCCCGACACTTGTTTTTGGTTTGCCCTCTTTGGATATTGTTGCATCTGTGAGTTTTGACCTTTTTTCTGCCCGACCTTGATTCTGTCATTACTGCCCTGGTTTTGGATTCGGACTGTCTTTGGCTTATGAGTTTGTTTCTCCTCCAAACCTACGCCTGTGTACCGAACCCTTTTTGTCTGACCACGAACTTTGTCATTGGTGCCCTGGTTACGATTCTGGATTACGCCCATTGGATACTGTTTTTGGATTGTGGACATTGTACTGTTGCCAGCTCTGTTGGGGGGTTTCCCCCTTCAGAAATAAAGCCTCCATTTTGCATTTATCTGGTTCTCGCTCTTGGCTCATTTCGTAAAACCTCACATTTCTGCCCATACTGTACCCTCTTTATTGCAATGTTGGATATTTCAGCGTGATATTGTGGGCCATCAGAAACGCTAAATCTTTGAACATTTGAGAATATTTATTTTTTGCTCACATTTGATAATGAGCACTTTGAAACCCTCAAGAAAATTACATTTTTTAAATTAGCAATACCGCAAGTAACATGGAAAGCGATTATTACTCATGTTTCTGTTTACTCAGCGACTGGAAACAATGCATGCTTTTTCATGATCGTTTAAATGAAATAAGACCATTTGAAACGTCTTTTTGCAATTCAATTGCTGTCAATCCCTAAGTAAAGACAAGCCTGAGACTTCCCAAGTCATAATCAATTTCCATGTCCCTAGTAGGGAAATTCACCATAATGCATGTGAAACTGATTAACTTAATGAAAAATGACTTTGATTCCGCAAGTTTCTTTCTTCAGTGCACGTTGATAGAATAATTGCTTACCACGGCACAGGAACATGAATGCCAGAGACATCTCTGCAGATACTGTCGTTGTGTTGTACTACTGTTGAGTGCAGCTTAATAAAATATTAAAATTAATGAAGAGGATGGTTTTTTTTTTACGTGTGTTGGGTCACGGTGCGGGGGGGGGGGGGTCGAATAAAGTCGAAGATCACGTTGTCATATTCTAAATTCGTTCAAAGTTGTTTTTTTTTAAAAGGTGACAGCCCTATTACAGAGAGGAATTAAAGTTCCTTTCTCAGAACTGTGTTTACTGTTAAAAGCAGATGTTTGTTTGTTAATAGTCGTGGCATTTATTTATTTTTTTTTATTTAGATTATTTATTTTTATTTATTTGAGTATTTGGTGACATTGTTACTGTTTTATAAAGACTTAATTATTATTTATCTCTTTATTATTATTGTTATTATTTATCTCTATCCCAGTTTTTGAACCATTAATATTAACAACTTAATTTGTAAAATAAGGCAAAACTGACAAATACTCAGATATTGTTCATTTCTGTCAGGGGTGGGGTTGGGTGGGTGGGTATGTGGCAGGGGGAGGGGGGGCACCACAAAGCATTTATGCTTAGGGCACTAAAATGGCTAGCGCCGGCCCTGATAATTACTCACCATAATTGATTAAAAAAAATTAAAACAAACACATGTAGATAAAATGGATGTAACATTTAAAAAATTGGGCATAGCTTCAGCGTACCTGGCTACGTGCCGGGTCTAGGGGCGATAACTGCCAATAGTACCAAGGCAATTGCAATAATTCCATACAACAACTTCAAATACTTCCAAAACCTTAGCTTGCATGCTTTAGTTTATCAATATACACTTTACAAAAGCTAAATTATTAGCATTATCATGAAGGAAGTGTTACAATCTTCGTACCCACATAGCTTATTTGCTGCATCTAACCTCATTTGACTGATATCATATTGGTATAGTCATGATATTGATATAATATTGACTGATATTTTTATCATTTTTGTGTTAAAAGTAAAGTAATCGAAAACTGAACAACAATCTTCGTGAATAAAAAAAATCTTCATTCTTAGATGTGCAAACTTAAAAAGCAAATTGATCACCAATCTTTCAAATACAATTACTTATTTGATGAATATACAATACTGTATATTATCTAGGTACCATTTTCAATTGGAAATCAAAGTGATCGAAAACTGAACAATAACAAACATTGTGTGAATTTGATACATTATTAACTACTTCAAATGAGAAAGCAAAACAATCACTGACCTCACTGTCGTCAGGAGGCTTGTTTGGTTGTCGAAGTCGTCCTTTCTCTCCTAGTAACACCTTGCCGTATCCTCTTTACATCTGTAAATCTTTGGTATCACTGTCTATGAAAACCGGCAAGGTCAGGTACTACATGCTCATCATTCTCAAGTATCTTGGCTGAAATTTCCTTCTCTAGTCCATCTATGGATGCCCAGACAATAGCACTCTTATAAAGCTTGGCCCAAGAAACTTCAGTGCATGATAAAATAGGCTCCTAGTCAATTTCAAACAAATGGCAGAAAGACTCTCTCGTGGAGGCTGCCATATTTCTGCACCGAACTCGCAGCAGATGCTGGCTTCTGATTGGTCAATAATGCACAAGTCATCTGACCCATTAAATTGCTATTTTTTAATTAGTGACCACATATTTTTAGGAGAACTTTATCAAATATGTTTTAATACATTTAAATCTTAATTACTATCCCAAAATATCTTATTCACCCCCCAGCCTAAAGCACTTTTTCAAAATATGATGGCTCGGCCCACGGCCTATCTACTTGATTTCAAGAATGTCATACAAAGTTTATACGGTTAGTCTGATCAGATTTTCTCTTTATCGGTAAAAGGCTGATGCGATAAATGCTGATGGAAACGTTATTTGCCGAATAAATCTCCTACTGCAACCGTGACCGGTGTTTTGATGCCATCGTTGCCTTAAGATAATGGTTTGACATGTTGCTAATAGCTGGCACATAAGCACGTACAACTTGTGCAATTATTATCATTTGTTGGTAGATGCAATCGATTTTGGCTAACCAGCTAAATTAATCAACTAACGAATTACTTTTGTTCGCTTGAAGGTTCTGCGTTTCAGTGCAAAAATGAATGGGAACAGCTTAAAATGTCAGAAATCTATTAGATTCACCACTTTAGTCGCATAACAGCATGTGACGTCATTACGCACAACTTTTTATTCGCTTTAATGCCGTTAGACGGAAATGCATTTTCACCTGCTTTTTTCGCATGAATATATTTTCCGAGCTTCAGATAGTTTGATTGACAAGTGGATGGAAACATCGCTAGCGTCCTTCATTACCCTCAGGTGTGATCGTCTCGTAGCAGAGAAACAAATTCAGGGCTCCTACAAATTCAGCCTAATGGCGAGTTATTTTTCGTAATAAATTTTACATTTGTTTTAATGCCGTTTGTATCATTTTATTTCCTTGTGTTTATCCGTCACACATTGAAGGCCGGTCCGTGAAATTATTGTCTGATAAGCAATTGAAGAGATGATCATGATTGAGATTGAACTGGGTTGTGGAACATTTAAACTGCATTGTTTAACATTTGCTGGTCGCATAATTATCTCTCTCTGTTCTGTTAAATAGTTATGCCATTATACAGCGCACAGCCACTTTTGAACTAAAGTTAGTGGACTGCGTGGCATGGTCTGTCTTCCGTGCATCATAGGAAGAAAAGTCAAACACTGAGGGAGTTGCGTCTGGTTTCAACCTGTTGTTTCTATGAGTCACCAATACTCCTGCCTCATCAAAAAACTTTTCCTCCTCGTAGTCTTCAGCTACAAAGTGATCACTACAAACTCTAGCATTGATGCTAACTGGTGGGTTATTCCTTTTTAGCGCAGCAGCCCACATTGGAGAACAGGTGGTCATTTAAGTGGCAAATGATGGAAATGAACTGGTTTCTCCCAATCTTTGACTCTGTAAAATTCATTTGAACATCCAGGAGCAATGCAAAACATGCCTTCCTAAACTCGCTTTTTAATTTGCTTCTCTTTCTCTGTCATTTTGAATGAACGGATGTAGTTTGTCACTGCGATTGCTAGCTTGTCGAGTTGAGCCAAGCACTCCGATGACATCCCGTACGGCAACACAATAGCAATGGCACCCTCATTTGTTTTGACAGTTTAACTTAAACGGCAGGATTTTGAAATTTCTTTCTCCATCAGTGGTAAAACTGAAATTATCTTTCGAGGGTGAGAGACCTTCATTAAATTAAGAGGATTACATTTAGTGTTTCATGTCCTCTTTAAGCCTATATAAGCCAGTTTCACACCTTACTGGCGCTAAGTCTCTTAAGCCTATTGAGTAGCGTATCATGTGTATCTCTTTGTATTTTATTCTTGCAGACTTATGTTGGTCTAGCAATCTCATTTTCATTGTTTAAGGGAATTGCTGTTTTCCATTTTTTTTAATCGAACTTTTTAAGTTCCTATTAATAATAATTATAAAATCATTTTCCTCCCCATTTGAATCAAGTCACAGTCATTTCCAGTTTTCAGCGCACTAACAAGTGTGCCCTGAAAAGACATTACAAAAGCCTCATGAACAGAATTGTGTAGTCCTCGTTCATGAAAGCAAACCGAGAAAAAAGCTTGCGACAGGCCAATTCTGGATCTATTTGGACAGTCAAGTGTCTGTGGTGTGAAAACAATAAAAAAAATTTTATGATGTTGTGTCATGGTTTGGAGGCGTTGAGAGCTTTCTTTGTTGCTCTCGTCCGGGACGATATTGTTCTACTCCCAATCGGATTCTTGGGCCAGCTGGCATTAATTAGGGGCGTTGCCCGGAGTCTATTTAAGCTCTAGTTCCGCCTCACTTCCCTGACCAGAGTGTCAGTGTCATGTTTGCACTTTGGCTGGTAAGATCTCTAGTAAGAGAGTTGTATGGGGTTTAGTTGCATATTTTGAGGGCAAGTTCTAGTCAGCAAGGGAATCTTTCTCTTCTTTTCCCTTCCTTTTCGTCCTCTCGAGCTTCCTTTCCTCGGACGACATATAAGTCCATTGGAAGCGCGAGCCTCACTTGTTTATTTCATTCATGTCTCTCTCTCAACTGCTGTTTCCCCTTTTGTTCTGTGGGCTGCGTTTGCCGTCTCTAACTCACCAGCCTTCACAGTTTTGTGTCAGTGGCTCCTTTGTGTTTGGACAATCCAAAGAATTGACTTTTCATTTCTCTGCTCAATTCAGGATTCAGATCCACCACACATACATGTGCCTGACAAATCCTGATGCCACTATATTTGTATTCCTGTTAACATATGTGAAAAAATAAAACTGGCAAATAATAGATGGTGGAAAAAAGGCTTTGTGAAAATCTTAAATTGGCTAATGCACTGATAATTGTCAGATTCAATTATTATGCAATATATTTACACACATATTCCTAAGAAACTGCCATTGCATTGGGTACATCTCCATACCAATATAAACACCCTTTACCACCAATAGTGAATCACATAGAGGCAACTCAGTTAAGAAAGGCATGCAGACATGAGAATGTGGTTAATTTCAGTAGTGATCATTGTATGATTGTTGGTGCTGGATGTTGTGGTTCTATGAGTCTGCACAGTTTATGGCGACATCAACACACGAAGAGTAAAAAAAAATAAAAAATCAAGTGAGTGGTTGTACTGTTGCTAAAAACACCCTGTTATTCAGGGAAGTCGTAGGAGACATGGCCAACTTTTTCAAGCAACCTTAAAGATTTCAAATACTCCAAAATCAGCTGATTAATACAGTGATATTTGGGACTGCATCTGAAACACAAACTTTGGAACGGATTGGGCAGCAGTGGGCCATGCCAGTTCCAACTCCTTTCAGCGAGTAAAAACACAGGATGTCTGGTCTACAGTGAGCACAATATCACCTGGATAGGTGAGATTTGAAAATGCCACCTGGTCGGACAAAGTGTCAATTAATATTGCACATCCATGTAGTAGGGTTCTGGTGGGTTTAATAGTGTGATGGTATGACAAATGTCCTCTTAGAACTAATTTGGCCACGGAGTGGCCAAAGTATTTCCAGCTGTCACTGAGCAAACATAATCTCAAATAGTGTGGCAGTGACCAGTTTAGTCCAATGACAGGCACAGATCCAAATCTCAGTCTCATGAAGCACCTCTGGGATAAAATAGAATGGATGGTGAGGAGCATGAATGTGTGGCTAAAAAAAAAACAGTGGAAACTGCATAGGCCTACTGCTCGTGAGTTGACGTAGCTCAAATTCTCCCAGGAATTATGAGCCGTCAATGATTCATGTAGACTTTGGAGGCAGAAAGTAAGTATTTGACAACTGTACCTTTATAAATTGGCCAGAGAAGGAGTATTGGAAAATGTCCTCATGATATGATATGCTTCTGAGATGGTATGAGTTGTAATTTAATACCCTACATGTATCGTCTTGCTACCGCTTCATCTAATACACAAACTGACAGGCAATACAGAAGTACCTGCTAAAGTATTTTGACAGTGTTCCAGACGCAAAGTCATTCCGGTTATTACTTTCCACAATGGCAAAATGGCAGCAATCAAATGAAATATTGTCAAGTACATCAAATTCGCACTTCAAATGGTACTGAGTACTATGGGAACTCAGAAATCAAAGGGCTCTCCTGTCCAAATATTGCAAAAGCCTTTAATTTTGTAAATCTAAAGAAAATGTTAGGACAAATGCAATAACATAATCCATTATATGAACATGAGTTAAATACGTTATATTATGCAATAATAAAATGGATGCTATTTAGGATTTAGCATTTTCCTCATTCCCTGAGCATTGACTCATGCTTTTTCATGTTCAGCCAAAGAGTAAACAAGGGTCAAGAGAAGGTTCACAGGCTGGAAATTTCCACCGCAGGGGTTATATGGCTTGTGGGCTGGGTGCCCTTCAAGCTGCACCAGACATATCTTATCATTTGAATGGTTATTGTGTTTAAAATACTGTATACAATACTTTCATTTTTTGGGCCAGTGGTGTCTCCACCGGGAGTTGTTTCTCGATGAATTTTTTGTAAAAAGAGAAAAAGGACACGATTATGCATATTTTAACTCCTCTGCATAATTCTGGAAACATTTTGGATCATAATGATTAATTAGATGATACGGTCAATGAGAAATTTTTGAAGCACTCCGTTTTTAAAAAAAGGCAACCTAAAAGCATGCAATGCGCAAACGAAATTGAGACTATTGAGATTTATGTACCTTGAAAAAATAAAAACAAGAAAGAAATGAAACCGACGCAAAATATAGGACACACATTCAACATCATGACAGCGGTCTGGCACTGAATTTGTGAGGACCGTTGCTAGGAAACACCAAAGTGCCCCCCTTTTAGCACAGAGAAATAAGTCTTTCATGAAGAAAAAAAAAAAGTTGGGGCATTGTGTAAAATGTAAATTGAAACAGACTGCAATGATTGGCAAATCATTTAAACTCTATAATAAATTGAGTATAGTACAAAGACCACATTTCAAAAGTTAAATCTGCTCATTTTGAATTTGATGCCAGCAACAAGTTTCAAAAAAGTTGGGACAGGGCCATGTTTACCACGGTGTTAATTCATCTTTTATTTTAACAACACCCTTTAAGTGTTTAGGAACTGAGGAGACCAATTACTGTAATTCTGAAAACAAAATATTTTCACATTTTTGCTTGATTTTAGATCAGCTTCTCAACCAGGGCATAAAAGTAACTTTTTACCTTATCTGCCATTGGCTAGTGACGGATAAAACTATATTATTGCTATTTTATTAGGTTGTATTTCATTTCAAGGTGACTGCTGCATCATCATGAATTAAACATATTCAAAAGTGCAACCTTTTACATCGCACAACTTTAACAGGAATTCTCTGTTTAGCCCGTAGGAAAAGAATTAAAGAAACATCAACTGGGATTGAGTCTAAATTAAATGAACTCCTCAGACCATAGATATTTTTCTAGAATGCTATATGACTGCATTTGCATCTACCTTTTTTTAAAGGTAGGCTTCCACAACTCTACTGTCCTTGTGGCTCAGGTAATCACAACATGATCAGCCTCAGATTCAGACATGTCTGAGTCTGTCAGCAACCTGCTTAGAACAATCCTGAAAAGTAGAAAAAATTTTCCATCGGCCACTGGCAGGTGTGTGTTTTTGTTTTACATGCCAAACTAATTTTTTACCCGTCATTGGCACGTGGCGGGTGTTAATTTTACGCCCTGTAAATCTCAACACTTGGCAGACTCGAAACCAAATTTTCGGATGACCCGTCTGGACAACAGGCTGGCCAGTTAAGCACCAAGACTCTGTTGCTATGGATCCATGATTTTGTAACACACGCACAATGGGGTCTATTCTCCCATGCGCTTAAGTCGAAAAAAGCGCGTAGCTACGCGCTTTTCAGCCTACGCGTATTCTCCCCTCGACTTAAGTCTGCGCATTACGCGCCTTGAAGGCAGTTACGCGCTTGGGGCGGAGCAAGGCCAAAATTGGGGCGTTTCCGGGCGTTTCTCATGCAAATAACACTTACGCGTATTCTCCCCCTGGCTTACGCGCTTCTTCTGTTAAGCGCTTTTGAGGGCTGTATTAAGGTCAAGCGCCAACATTAGGCGAAATTGAATATTGCGTTTGATGTCGGTTATAGGCCGAATTTTAACATTACTTTTATTTTATTTAACATGGTAAAGGTTGAGACATTTAATATTCGATTATTCTTCCTTATTTCTAAACTACATTTCTAAAAGCCATGATAATTTATCAAACGAAATCATCACATGATATTACGCATCAGCCTCTTCTCCGATCAGTTAAATTACAAACGCAAAACAATTAATACGAGTATACATATGAGATGTCTCTCTCTCTCTCTCGATTATGACGCCGTAAAAGAAGCTTTTTTAACTGCCTATGGTAGTGTTCCCGATGAATATCGCCGCAAGTTTAGATCTCATAGGCGAAAAGGTGGTGAGTCTCACCTCGATCTATTTCGTAGACAACAGATACTTATGACCCGCTGGTTAAGGGCATGCAAGGCAGACACTGTGGAGGCTCTGACTGAGCTCATTTTGATGGAGCAGTTCAGGTGTTGTGTGTCACGGGAAATTGATGTTTATATTTCTGAGCGTGGTGTTCAGACGGTGAAGGAGGCAGCGGAACTTGCAGATACATGGGAGGTAATCCATTATGGTGGTGTGGGCCGTGGTCATCATGATCGGGTTCAGGACAAACGGAGGTCCTCTGGCAGCTCAAAGCCTGAGATGAAGCAGCCTAGTAGTGACCAGCCTGGAAAGGGAGGCTTGGATTCTGGGAAGGCTCACCAAAGTAGTGTTCATCAGGGAGGCGGTGGTCAGCGGCTCCCTGAGCGGTCTGTCCGAAATGGACGTGGTGGAGTTGGTTTCCACCAGGATATTATGTCACTACTGTCGACGGCCAGGGCATATTGGCAATAATTGTCCAGTCCTTAGAGACAGAGCAAACCGTGAACAGGTTGTTGTTCTGGTGTCAGCCAGAACCCAGAGTTTTGAAGCTGAGGAACGGGTGCTTGATGATGATGGGAAAGAGCGGTTATCTGATAATGCTTGCTTTATTTCCCCTGGCTCTGTCGCTTTGAATTGTGAGAGTCCGGGGGTTCCAATTCAAATTCTGAGAGATACTGGGGCTAGTCAGTCTCTGCTGGTTGCTGGTGTGCTGGACTTGCCCCGCCCTATACCAGTAAGTCCTGTTGTGCTTCTGGCTGGCTTAGGAGGAGAGTTTGGGCCGTATCCACTAATGGAGGTGTACCTGTGCTCTGAGTTGGTTACTGGTCTCGTGATGGTGGCAGTTATTGACACTCTCCCTGTTCCGGGTGTGTCATTATTGTTGGGGAATGAGTCAGGGCAACAGAGTCAGGGAACCTCCTGTTCTTTCCCCTGAACCAATTAATGTGGTGGACACCGAGAAGCTGGCTAAGGAGTTTCCTGAGGTGTTCACTGCATGCGTGGTGACTCGCGCACAGGCGAAATCTCATGCTCATCCCACTCAATGTGAGGAACAAGAAGCACCTGTTAATTTGTGTGATACATTTATGGCCCACCTAAAACAGACGCAGGAGGACCCCTACTTGAGTAGGGAGGCTCTGGTTGAAGCTCAGCTTGCGGACGCTGATTTGGCTCCCTATTTTCGTTTAGTGGAGGAACCTATCGGGGATACTGTGGTCTCTGAGGGGTATTATTTGCAGGACAATGTCTTAATGAGACGTTGGCGACCTCCAAGGGATCCTGCCGAGGACTGGAATGTCTTGCAGCAGGTAGTTTTGCCCGGGGGATATCGGGATGGTGTGCTTAAAATGGCTCACACTGGACCCATGGCTGGTCATGTGGGAGTAAATCGTACTCTAGAGCGACTTAGACGCCATTTTTGGTGGCCCGGTGTGAAGAGAAGTGTTCGTGATTATTGTAGATCTTGTGAGCCATGCCAACGTGCGGGTAAGGCTCAGCATAGGCCACCTCCCGTGCCTCTTAAGCCGCTTCCATTTTTTTCTACCCCCTTTACAAGAGTGATGATTGATTGTGTTGGGCCCCTTCCAAGAACTAAAAAGGGTAACGAGTATCTTTTTACAATACTAGATGGTACCACACGGTTTCCTGAAGCGGTTCCCCTTAGGAATATCAGGGCCCAAACTATAATTGAGAGCCTTATTCAGTTCTTTTCCAGATAAGGTCTTCCACGTGAGGTTCAGTCTGATCGGGGATCCAATTTCACTTCTACGGTTTTCCTAGGGGTTTTGAATCAGCTTGGCATTAAACAAGTTTTGTCTTCAGCTTATCATCCTCAGTCCCAGGGAGCGATTGAGCGCTTCCATCGGACTTTGAAAGAGATGGTGAGAGCGTACAGCGATCAGTTCCCTGGGGAATGGGATGCTGCCATGCCTTTTCTTATGTTTGCGGTTCGGGATAGTGTCAATGAATCCACCGGCTTTACACCTTTTCAGTTAGTCTATGGGCATGAGGTGCGTGGACCTTTGGGCTTACTAAAAGAGCGGTTAGTGGGTGAGAGCGTTCCAGTGGATTCGCTTGCATTTGTTGCTCAGTTTACTGATCGACTGCAGGCTGCTTGTGAGGTGACCCGGCAGAAGTTTGCGGGTTCACAAATTCGGATGAAGCTCCACTATGATAAGCGGGCTCAGCCGCGTTGTTTTTCGGCTGGGGATAAGGTGCTCGTTTTGTTGCCAGCAGGGGGCGACAAACTTGGTGTCCAGTTTGAAGGGCCGTATTCCGTGGTAAAGCAGGCTGGATCCTGTACTTATGTCATCAGCACTCCTGATCGCCGTGTTAAGACACGAGTGTGTCATGTCAATTTGCTTAAACCATTTGTAGAGCGTGAGGCCAGGGTTCCAGTGTGTCTTAATGTGGTGCAGCATCTTGAGCAGTGTGATGAAGAGGTAGGCTTTACTCCTCGTGAGCCGGTCAGTGCTCGTCTTCAGAATACAGAAGCACGGGAAAAGCTTCGGAATAGCTTGACTCATTTGACAGCATCTCAAGTCGAGGACATTGTGGGCTTGGTTGAGTTTTTCCCTGAGTTGTTTAAAGACACTCCAGGTTTGACTAAGCTGGCGGTTCATGATGTGGACACCGGGACAGCTGCTCCGATAAAGCAGCATGCATATCGGTTAGCTCCAGAGAAGCGTGCCTTAGTACAGCAAGAACTTGACTTTATGCTTAAAATTGGTGCAATAGAGCCCACGGTGAGTGAGTGGAGCTCCGCAGTTGTATTAGTGGTGAGGGAAGGTGTTGCGCCTCGTCTGTGCATTGACTATCGGAAGGTTAATGCCGTGACGCGATCAGATGCTTATCCTATCCCTCGAATGGAGGACTGTATCGACCATATTGGCCAGGCTAAGTGGGTGTCAAAATTTGACCTTTTGAAAGGATATTGGCAGGTGCCTCTTCCTGACTACGCCAAGGAAGTGTCCGCCTTTACTACACATGACTCTTTGTATGCCTGCAGGGTCTTACCATTTGGCATGAAGAATGCTCCCGCTTGTTTCCAGAGGCTGATGAATCGGGTGACCAAGGGCCTGGGCAATGTAGTTACGTATATTGATGACGAGGTTGTGTTCAGTGACTCATGGGAGAGCCATATTGGGCACATTCGTACACTTTTCACACGATTTGCTGAGGCTTCGCTGGTTGTAAATTTACCTAAATGTGAGTTCGGCCAGGTTCAGGTCACTTACTTGGGTCTTCGCGTTGGCCGTGGCACGGTACTTCCACTTTCTGCCAAAATTAAGGCCATCTTGGATCTCCCGGCTCCGCAGAATCGTCGTCAGCTCATGAGAATTTTGGGGATGTGCGGGTTTTACCGCAAGTTTGTCCCTAATTTTGCCACTGTGACTGCTCCCCTTACTGACCTGTTGCAGAAAGGGGTTAAGTGGGTCTGGTCTTCGGAGTGTCAGTGTGCTCTAGATGCTGTGAAGGCAATTCTTGTATGTGAACCTGTGCTGGCTGCTCCAGACTTTTCACAGCCTTTTTGCCTTGCCGTAGACGCCTCAGACGGAGTAGGCGATGTTCTTCTTCAGGCTGGAATTGATGGGGTGGAGAGACTGGTTGCATATTTTTCAAAGAAATTAAATCACCACCAAAAGAATTACTCTACCATCGAGAAGGAGGCTTTGGCCTTGGTATTGGCAGCAGGGCTGGCGCTAGCCATTTTGGTGCCCTAAGCATAAATGCTTTGTGGTGCCCCCCCACATACCCACCCACCCAACCCCACCCTCTGACAGAAATGAACAATATCTGAGTATTTGTCAGTTTTGCTTTATTTTACAAATTAAGTTGTTAATATTAATGGTTCAAAAACTAGGATAGAGATAAATAATAACAATAATAATAAAGAGATAAATGATAATTAAGTCTTTATAAAACAGTAACAATGTCACCAAATACTCAAATAAATAAAAATAAATAATCTAAATTTAAAAAAATAAATAAATGCCACGACTATTAACAAACAAACATCTGCTTTTAACTGTAAACACAGTTCTGAGAAAGGAACTTTAAATATAAATTTTAAAATGCAAGCACCAGTTGTTAGAGGCCCTACAGAGGCACACGTCTGAATTTCCGGGCTGCGAAATCAGCTATCAGGTCATCATATGACAGATTCTGAGCAATTTCCCCATTGATGTTGATGACAGCCAGACCACTTCAATGCTCCTGGCCCATTGATGAGCGCAGGTATGTTTTAATGAGCTTAAGTTTGGAGAAGCTTCGCTCAGCAGAGGAAAATGTGACAGGCCCATGTATACGGTTAATCCGATTTCTTTCGTTCTTTATCAGCGAATGTGTACAAATGGAAAAACGGATGTTGCTAACTTGAGACGCTTTATGAAAACAAAACTTATTCGCTATCAGCCTATACTCTCCGCAGCTAGCGAGCTCGTATAACGCAATCGCCACTCGCATTTCTAGAGGTACAGCGGTCATCTCTTCTGGGCTCATGACATCCTTCATCTGATCACACAGTTTTACGAATGCTCCCCGAGACATCCTGAAATTCTCTCTCCATTTTGCATCAGAAAATTCATTGAGCACCACCCTCTCCTACCACTCCTTACTCCTAACGCACATCCAGCAAGCACGGGTTTTTGGTAGGAGTGGAGAAATACGATGCTGAGACCAATAGTTTTACGTCATGTACTTGGAAAGAAATCGAACTATTGACTGAACCATGTAAACCAGGTTTTTCCGATCATCGCATGACTGAAGTACATGTCAACGCGTCAAATCAGATTATTTCCATTACTCCATTATTCCCAGTTATTGGATTATTGTGGTCATGTAAACGTAGCTGTTACAAAATAAATAATTGTTAATTAAAACATCGTCTTACCTGCAAGTGACGCGCGAGCATCATCTCGCAGTTTTACTTTTTCTTTTCCACCCCCGACTCTTGATGCCTTTTCGATGACGTGTTTAGATCTCCGGAATAAACTTCTGCCAAATTTGCGATTGAAGCATAATGGAGCAAACTACTAGGGAATGGGGGAGGGGGGGCACCAAAGGTAGACCGATGAGAGGGCCGCGCAGGAGATTAATCTTTTTTCGCGTAAATAAGCCTACGTTATTTTTGTATTACTTATATTTATTAACATGCTTTACAAACTTTTATTTTAAATATTAATAAATACTGTAATATTGTTTTTTTTTTTATGGGCTTGATTTTTTTGGTGCCCCCCAGGCAGTTGGTGCCCTACGCGCAGTGCGTGATAAGCGTATACCGAGCGCCGTGTCTGATTGGCAGTGCAACATTTTGAGGTGTACGTGTCTAGTGTAGCTGGTGATGTTGTGGTCTATTCGGATCACAATCCGCTTACGTTCCTTGCCAAGTTTCAGAGCTCCAATGCGAGCGTTTTCAGATGGAGTTTGATTTTGCAGCCATATGGTCTGAAAGTTAAACATATTGCAGGAAGAGAGAACGTCATTGCGGATGCCCTTTCCCGGTGTGGCACTTGAAAGGAGACAGGGAGCCTAGTTCTATTGTGCCGGTCTTTAGGAGTCTGAGATGGAAGCTCTGTAGGGATAGAATTGGCCTTGAATTCTGAGTGCTGACTTAGTCAGCATATTTTCTCAATGTGTGGTGTTGTTTTGGATGTGACCTTTTTATCTAGATGTGTGGGGTTAGTTGGTCAGGTGCTGGCAGGCAGAAATTTCTGTCTGTAGTGTTTTGCCAAAAAATGTTAAAAAAAAAAGAAAAAGGGAAATAGACAAAAAGGATGAAGTTGTGCTTTCTTTTTTTGAATTTTTGACTTAGGGGGGGGGGGATGGTACTGTTACAGACAGGCCATTTCCCAGGAAAGCATAAACTGGTAAGAGTGCCAGAATGATGGGCTAGGTGGCCTGATGAGGCATTATTATTATTAGATTTTTATATTTTGTGGATTCCCCTATAATATTTTTGGGTTGCTTGCATACAATTCTGGTTGACGTTGCTTAATGAGAATGGTTTGATCCAGTGACCACGTGATGCGATTGTGATGATGATATCAGGTGTTGCAGTTAAGAGGAGGCGGGTGTGTTGGGAAGTGGCAACAGCGGGATCAGCAGTTTGGGAAGAGATTCGGTATACTACAGACACTGGCGTTCACGTGTATGCTGTGGAGTGAAGCAACCTCCTACTCACCACCAACTGCAGCCAACCGGACGGGAATCTTTTACGAAAATAAAATAAAATGAACTGATTGCTGAGGGACACGTCTGCATCCCGTATCAGCACGGAGACAGAGCTGTTCGTCGTTGGTCGACGGGATCGGGCTGGCTGGGAGTTTCGACGATGACCCAGGTAACGTCAACCTTTCGTTATTATTGTATGCAAGCAAACCGAGTGCGTTAACTGCACGCCACCCTGGGGAGTTTGTGGAGATACAGAAAATCTACGACCCTAGACAGATTCCGAGCAAACGCTTAGTCAGTAAAACGAAAACCTAGGTAAAACGAAGCTTGCAGTATCTCTGCCCAGGGAGGCCGTGACAATACCCGTGGTCATCAACGTCAGAACTGCGCTGTCGCTCCTGGCATCTGGGTCGTTCCAGAGAGTGGCTGGTGATGTCATTCACATCACAGGCGTCTGTGTCAAGGTGTCTGACGCAGTTCGTTGGCGCTTCAAGTTCTTCTCCATGCATTTCCACTGCAGAAAGAGTGGATGCCATCCCCTCCTCCTGTGCAGTGATGATGGTTGTGTAAGCGGGAAAGACAGAGAGCATCATCTGGCTGGATTATCTAGCGCCATAATCATTACGCCAACAGTTTGACCCTTGTTGAGATACGTGCCCCATCATTACGCCAACAGTTTGACCGTTGTTGGATACATGCTCCAACATTTAGCAGATGACCCCAGGGTCATGGGAATGGACTAAACCAGACTCTCGGGCGCCAATCTCATCTTGCCACAGGGCTAATGGTTAATGCAGATGCCTGGGAATCTTCCAAAAAAACTACTGTCCGCAAGCCTTTGGCCAGCGACACTCATGCCGGACAACTCCAGAGTGCCATCCAATGGACTCTGACATAACTGCACCCGTACAATTTCAATACATTACAGTTTAGGAAAATATTTCTAAAAGACTTTTAATTTCCTGAGTAAAACACTAATCTCACTCATGATGTCACAGAATAATGTGTATTTTGCTACACTGAAGGTTAAGAGTGGAATAATAACCTTAATGCAGATTATTCTTGTAATTCGGTATTGTGTCGGACGTTTCATGACCAACTCTAACGCAAGTAGGTTGTGTTTGGTATCATTTTAATCCTCGTAATTTCTGAAATCTCATAGGGAATATTTTGAAGGAATTGGACTTGTGCCATACCCTCCTTCAATAACTTTAAGGGAAAATTATGCTTCAGTTTTCCTTGTGGTCATGTCTCCTCCCAAAGCTCCTCCGGAAAGGGGGAGCATTCCTGGCTCAAATGACCCAAAACGACCTATGACCCCGCCATAGGACGCAGCCTAGAGATTGGGCATAAAAGAGGGGGAAACAGAGAAGTCGAGGAAGCTTGTATTCATCCTTCCCTCATATACGTTGCGTATATGTGTAGTTTTGGGCTGCGCCAGGTATGAATTGACTTCTTTTCTCTTTTCTGTAACGATGTAATTAGGTCTTGTGATTTAAGCTTGTGCCTGCCTGGCGAAATAAATTGATATCCGCATCTGTTGTGTGTTTTCTGACTTTAAACAAACATATACCTACTGGTTCGGACTCCTGGATCCCAGTTGAGTAACGTAGACCGTAATCGCGTGCCTGATCAACACGCTTGGCATCTGCGTTATAAGGTGGATTTTCCATGCTGTGTATGACGCTATTAATATTGGCTTCGAGCAAGATTCCGTTTATATTTTTAGGCGGAAATTTTAAAAGACGCAAGGCCTCTGAACGATGTGTTTCCGTTATGCCTTTGTAGTTGCTCGCTGTGGGCCCCGGTAATCCCTTGTCATAGCGAGGCTATGTCAAATTACTGGCTTAATAGGCTGCCAGCCTCTGAGTTCTTTTGCCGGATTGGATAGTTCAGATGGTTTTGGTCCGGCGGAGTAGGGTATAAACCTGTAATGGGTCCGATGCACAACAGAGCTCCAAATTGGGTAATAAATTGACGAATTAAAATCTGAACATATTTATGCAAACGCATGATAACCGCAAAAGATTGCAACTAAAAATTTGTATCTTAAATTTGATATGGAGTCAGATATATTGTAACCACGAAGATATTAGGGTCGCAGCATCCGCTAGGCACGTCTCAGGCCATTTAAAAGCAGAACGTGAATGACGTCATCATGTGAGGCCTGGGGCAGGGGTCTAGTGCTGACGCTGTAGCCAGACCCCATTATTATAATGGAGACTGCAAGGACCATCTTTTAGCTGGCTGTTAAGGCAAACACGCTGAGACCTTCCGCCTCAGCTAGGACCCTCCTTGGCCTAGTTGCACGGTGTTTTCAGTTGCCCACCACCTGTTGCGTGTACACTTCACCGGTGTGCAGAGAACCTGGCTTTTACAGCGCCCCGCAGATCTCTCATTTATGCTTTAAATACGGGGATACTGCGCTTACATCTCCCCACCGAAGCCACATCCAGAACAATTCGCAGCTTAATTCCTCGGATCAGCCTTCATTGCTTGCTTGCCATACAACACCAACATCTGTGAAATTTGGTTTTCGGCTTTTGCTCGATGTCGCCATCATTGTCTTCCATGTTCTATTAACAAATGCGACTGCCCTGTATGTTCGTGATACTCTAAAAAGTTGTGATATTCTCACGAGTGAGGGGATTGATTTTCTAATTGAGGATATCTGTATTAACTAACTCGAGTCCTAGTAATTTTTTACCATTGGTAATACTGTGTAATTTAATGTGTGAATGAATATATTATTAAATAGGCTACTCTAGATTGAGCCCTACCCTGGCAAACACCAAAGCACTATCCATTTGTTAATCAATTTTAGCCTTTAAAGAATAGCCGACATGGGAAGAATCATTATCAGTAAATGGGATAATTGATTATAATAAAGTATTAGGCACAAGTTCAAGTGAATGTGTCGCTCAAATCAAATAGGATGATAGGCTATGGATATGGAATTCCGTCATCACTGAGGCGGTTTTGGGGCGGGGAGATGACCACGTGCGGGGTAAGAATCCTTGTTAAAGCGTTTCCATGTCCTTTAGTTGCAAACCTGAAATGAGTAGTTTTCAAGTGCGCAATTTCTAAATGAGATCATATAGACTGTCTTTGATGGTCTTTGTGTGACTAGAATGTTCCCTTTGTCTTCTTCCCTGTCTTCCACGGAACAAACAGGCTGGTGTAGGAGGGGCACATTTTTAATGATCTGATTGCGCTGATTGAGAAGCGCTAAATTCTTTATTTATTATTTCATTATCGCGGCAATTTGTTTGTATGCATAGCTTTAATGCCTTGGTGGCTAGAGTAAGAAATAACAAGTGTTTGTCACTAACATATTCCCCGCCGCCGCAATTTTATGTGCCCATACGGACGGAGCCCAATGCTGATAAATAAAGAGATGTCTGAATTACGTCTTGTAATTGGTACGGCCTACTATTACAGCGACATATAAAACCTCGTATCTTCAAAATGACAAACTTCACAGGAAAATAAAAAATAAATATAAAATAAAATAATAATAATAATTAAAATAATATTAATATATTATTATATTATCCATAATATTATGGATAAATATAGTTTAAAATGAAAATGTTTAATTTTGCATGTCAGAATAGTGGACATACAAGTCTTTTGTTTCTTATCAGTTTGGAGATAAAACCTTGTATCAGCAGGCCGACGATATTCAAATTTAAAGTCTGGTTTGCGTTTTCCATGGACCACAAATGCGTTTTCATGGTTAATCAGAAAATACTTTTTCCATGTTTTCCTGATAGCCATAATCAATGAGCTTTGTACAGAGTCTGCCTCTCTTTTGGATCAGTCACACCTCTTTCATAAGGCCGCCTAGATTCTGAAGTTAAGCGCTGTGGGCGTGATCGAAGCGAGTTGGGGAGAATACGCGTAACTCAAAAGCGCTTGACTCGAAGCGCGTAAGTCTAATGGGAGCGCTAATGGGAGAATAGACCCCAATGTGATTTGGCATTCTCTTGTTGAAATCAGCAAAGCCCCACCAGAAATAGTTGTCTGGATGGCTGTACATGTTGCTTCAAATCCTGTATATATTGATCAGCAATAATGCTGTCTTCACAGATGTGGAAGTTACCCAAGCAACATGCACAAATGTACTCCCATACTATCATGGATGCTGGTTTTTGAACTGTGTGCAGATAAAAAGCCTGATGTTGGGGTGCCCTGGTGGCTCATCGGCTAAGCGCGTGTACCATAAAGGCTGTGTCCTTCCTGCAGCGACCTGAGTTTGATTCCAGCTCAGGTCATTTGCTGCATGTCTTCCCATATTCTTCTCCCAAACTGTCCTGTCTCTCTACACTGTATAACTGTCAAATGAAGGAAACCCCCCCCCAAAAAAAAATCTTTAAAAAAAAAAAAAAGCCTGACGTTCCCTTCCCTTCACAGCCTGGAGGATGTGGCATCCTTGATTGACAAAAAAAAAATTTAAAAATTCAGATTTTGATTGGTCAGACTGCAGAATAGTTTTCCACTTCATCTCAGGTCATTACAAATGAGCTAAGGCCCAGAGAAGTAGGCAAGTTTCCTGGATCTTGTTTATTCATGGTTTTTTCTTTACATAGCGAAGTTTTACCTTGTATTTGTGGATGCAGTTTCAAATTGTGCTCACTGAGAATGGTTCTCCTGAGCCAATGCATTAATTCCACGACAGAATTCTGTTTGTTTTTAATGCAGTGCCACCTGAGGGCTTGAATATCACAGCCATTCAGTATTGGTTTTTGGCCTTGTCCCCTGCATACAAAGATTTCTCCAGATTTCTCTGAATAATTTCATGATATTACATATTATAGATGATTAAATGCCCAGTTTATGTGCAGTTTCATTCTTAAATTGTTAGTTTGCAGCGCTGGTCCTCCTCTTAGTGACTAGTTGAAGAAGGCAAGGTAGCCTCCAGATACTATATTTCTGGCTATATAAAAAAGACAAAAGAATCTTCACACATTGTATGTCCACTGCACAGTTTTTTGGAAACACGTTATTGCCGTGGCTTACTTGGAAAAAAAATTTCTGCTGTACTGTGTTACAGTGCTGTGAAAAAGTATTTGCCCCCTTCCTGATTTCTTTTTTTTTTTTGCATATTTGTCACTGAAATGTTTCAGATCATCAAACAAATTTTCATATTTGACAAAAATAACCAGAGTAAATAAAAAATGCAGTTTTTAAATGATGATTTCATTTTTTGAGGGAATAAGCTATCTAAACCTACCTGGCCCTATGCGAAAAAGTAAGTGCCACCTAAACCTCATTTTCCATTATTACAGGGAAGTCCCACTGAGACCGAGGTCTCTTTTTCAGGGGAGCCCAGAATACAATGAAACAAATACAAAGTGAGTACCAGACAGAGCATAATAAGATTCACACACTTACATACAACAACTGTGACATAAAGGAAAACAAACTTTGAAATAAAGTTAAAGTAAATTAAAAGAAAATAATAATAATAAAAAAAACATAAAACAAAAAAATAAAACATTCAAGTGCAGAGGACAGAGAACAAGTTCAAGGTTACTACCAAAGGCAAGTACATCTGGCCTCCTCAAGTAACATCTCCCACAGTCGATTCTTGAAGGAGTCATAGGGAATGAGACAGGCAAGCTTCAGAGAGTCTTGGCATCTATTCCAGACATAACGTGCAAATGCACTAAAAGCAGAACAGCCCAAATTTGTCCTAGTCCTGGGTGACTCGAACAAAATCCACCCTTGCGATCTAACATGCTGGCTTTAGATTTTGATGGACAAAAGCCTAGTTAGATATGAAGGAAGCTTACCAAGCAATGCTTTATAAATAAATAAAATACAATGGAGCTTCCTTCTAGAATAAAGGGACAACCACCCAACAGAATTATATAACATACAGTGATGAGTGCGGAAACAATCTCCAGTGATAAAACGTGGAGCGCTGTGATAAGTAGCGTTCAGAGGTCTTAATGTTGTGATTCTGCATTTCAGCCATGTCTTTTGTCTAGCCCCATGTTTAAGTTCTGTGCCTGGCTTGCCATGTATGCCTTTTGTGTTTTAGTGACCACTGCCTGCCTCTGACCATCCCTAGTATTATGTATTGTGTTTTGGTTGTTTGATTTCATGTTTTATTATTTTTCTTGTTTTGTTATTATTTACGTCTTTGCCATGTTTCATAGCCTTGCCATGTTTCCTAGTCTTGTTTTTGGTTCTAGTCCTGCACTTCGTTTTCCCCTGTCTTGTCTGGTGTAGGTCTTTGCCCACGGTCCCTTGTCTGACGTGCCACTCATTCGGGTGATTTCCTGGTTTCTGGGATTTCAATCTTTCTTCATATCTCGTTCTCTTCCTTCCTCTCTCTTTATGCTATCTACTAACCCTACTAACAGTTTATTGTTTTCGATAATTACTAACCCCGATTAACATTGTATATTCATACTAACTGACTAACTTGCACTCGGGATTGTATAGCTGCACATACTAATAGACTAACGATCTCTCAGCATTCGCCCAATCTGTATCTCCGCCCTCCTTGCCTATCACTAATTATCTCTACTGCAGTTTCCATTTATATCTCAGGCTTTCTCTTTTCTTTAGACTATACACTTTAGTACTCCTTAACCGGAGCTGTTATTCGTTCATAGGAATGTCTCGTTATCCCTGTCTGCGTTTCGGCATTCGCCAAATTCATGTAATTAGTTTTCCTCATGTGTCACTCCCATGTCATTGATTACACCTGTTTACCCTAGTCATGTGTTCACCCCGGATGTGTATATAAGGTGTCTGCACTTTTAGTTCCTGGTCAGATCGCCTTTACTCCTTTGTCTTGTGCTACGTTCCTCGCCTTGCTCATCGTGATATTTTCTTTCTGACTGGATTGCCCGACACTTGTTTTTTGGTTTGCCCTTTTGGATCTGATTGCCTTCGTGAGTTTTGACCTATTTTTGCCCGACCACGTCTATTGTCTTTGCTGCCCTGGTATTTGGATTCGGACTGTTTACGGCTTATGAGTTTGTCTCTCCACCAAACCCACGCCTGTGTACCGAACCATTTTTGCCTGACCTTGAGTTTTGTTATTGGTGCCCTGGTTACAGTTTTGGACTTTGCCCTTTGGATTCTGTTTGTGGATTGTGGACATTGTACTGTTGCCAGCTCTGTTGGGGGGTTTCCCCCTTCAGAAATAAAGCCTCCATTTTGCATTTATCTGGTTTTCGCTCTTGGCTCATTTCGTAAAACCTCACATTACGATCTGACCATGACGGAGCCAGCGTCAGACCAGTCTCTGCAGGAGGCAGTGCACCAGCAGGGCACTCAGTTGGAGTTTCAGGAACGTCAGCTCCGTGCTCTGATGCAGCACATGCAAACCATGAGCCTCCAGATGGCGGACCTCACTCGCTCAGTACAGGAGGCGCAGCAACTACAGTCACCCCAGCCTACCGCCTATACTCCTCCTGCTCCCGCTTCCGCTCCGCCCCTACCCAGCTGCGAGCCACGTCTACCACCGCCGGAGAGGTACGACGGGAACCCGGGAGCATGTCGGGCGTTTCTCACCCAGTGCGAGCTCATCTTCAGCCTGCAGCCTTCGTCCTTCCCCACCGAAAGAGCGCGAGTTGCTTTCATTATCACGCAACTGACGGGAAGAGCTAAGCAGTGGGCTACAGCGGCTTGGGAAGCTGATCTCCCCTGTGTACAGACTTTTCGTCTACTGGGTGAAGAGATGAGGCGGATCTTTGATCGCACCAAGTTGGGTCACGAGGCAGGACGAGAGATCCTGCACATGCGACAAGGTGGGCGTCCCGTAGCCGACTACGCCATTGATTTTCAGACGTTGGCCACCAACAGCAGATGGGGACAGAGAGCTCTGTACGATGCCTTCTTCGACGGATTATCGGAAGCACTTAAGGATGAGCTAGTGTCGCGGGATTTACCGGAGAACTTGGACGACCTTGTCGACCTGGCTATTCGCGTGGATTCGCGATTGGAGGAGCGCCGACGCCTCGCTTCCCGCAGACGACCATATCCAGCTCCCCAGAGTACTCCGCCTCGATCACCCCCTACTGGCAGCCGCTCCCCGGAGCCTGAACCCATGCAATTGGGACGTACGCGCATTCCTGTGGAGGAGAGGGATCGCCGCCGCCGTGATGGGGCCTGCTTTTACTGTGGCAAGGGAGGACACCTTATCGCTCAGTGCCCTAACAGGGAAAAAAAAAAAGAAGAGAAGAGGTCCTCCTGGTGCCCGCATAGCGACAGTAATAGGGGTGACGCCGGGACAGGAAACTAACAATCGCACATGTGTTCCTGTAACTTTGGAATGGGGGGGCGAGAGCAGATCCACCGAGGCTCTCGTGGACACCGGAGCGGAGGAAAACTTAATTGATGTGGAGCTGGCCCGAAAATGGGGCGTTCCCACAGAGAAGATCTTCCCTGATCGAGTGGCCAATTCGCTCAGCGGCCAGAGGATCGGCCAAATAACCCATACGACCAGCCCCGTCAAACTCAAGGTGTCAGGAAACCACCACGAAACCATTCAGTTCCTCCTGTTACACTCTCCCCATGCTCCTATCGTCCTGGGCCATCCATGGATGGCCAAACACCTACCAGAGATCGACTGGCGCAAGAATGAAATTAAGGGATGGAGCTCCAACTGCTCCCTGACATGCCTCCGCAACGCCCTCGACCCTCTACACAACCCATCTCCTCCGGAGATTCCAGACCTGGAAAAGGTTCCTCTTGAATTCCATGACCTCAAGGAGGTTTTCTCAAAGTCTCGGGCCACCAGCTTACCACCTCACCGACCCTATGACTGCACCATAAACCTGAAGCCAGGTACTATGCCCCCTAGAGGCCGACTCTACTCACTCTCCAGACCAGAAAACCAAGCTATGGAGAAGTATCTCTCAGAGTCTCTCGCTGCTGGCCTTATACGCCCGTCATCATCCCCTGCTGGTGCGGGTTTTTTCTTCGTAGCCAAGAAGGATGGATCATTAAGACCCTGTATTGATTACCGGGGCCTCAACGAGATAACTATTAAGAACCGCTACCCACTTCCCCTCATGAACACCGCTTTTGATCTCCTGCAAGGAGCCAAGATCTTCACTAAGCTCGACCTCCGGAATGCATACCACTTAGTGCGAATCAGAGAGGGGGACGAATGGAAGACCGCCTTTAACACTCCCACGGGGCACTGGGAATATTTGGTTCTTCCTTTCGGGCTTACCAACGCTCCAGCAGTGTTTCAAAACCTCGTCAATGACGTCTTAAGAGACATGTTAAACAAGTTTGTTTTTGTCTATCTTGACGATATTCTGATTTTTTCTGAATCCCAGGAGGACCATGTTCAGCATGTTCGTCAAGTGCTCCGTCGCCTCTTGGAGAACCGCCTTTTCGTAAAGGCCGAGAAGTGTGAGTTTTTTGTTGAAACCACCACCTTTTTGGGTTACATTATTTCTCCTGGCACCATTCGCATGGACCCAGTAAAAGTGGAGGCAGTTACCAAGTGGCCCCGACCAGAGGACCGTAAGTCACTCCAACGTTTCCTAGGATTTGCCAACTTCTACCGGCGGTTCATCAGGAACTATAGTTCTGTTGCGGCTCCTCTTACTGCTCTCACCTCCTCCAAATTCAAGTTTCGTTGGTCGGAGAAAGCAGAGGACGCCTTTAAAGAATTAAAAACCAGATTCACATCTGCACCCATCCTCACTATTCCCAACCCAGAGCTCCAGTTCATCGTCGAGGTGGACGCCTCCAATATTGGAGCTGGAGCCATTCTGTCTCAGAGGTCCACGGAGGATGGGAAAATCCATCCATGTGCCTTCTTCTCTCGCCGCCTCAGCTCAGCGGAGAGAAATTACGACATCGGCAACCGGGAGCTGTTGGCGGTGAAGTTGGCCTTGGAAGAATGGAGGCAATGGCTGGAAGGATCCAAGGTTCCCTTTATTGTCTGGACTGACCACAAGAATTTGGAGTACCTGCAGACAGCCAAAAGACTCAATCCGCGGCAAGCCAGGTGGGCGTTATTCTTCTCCCGCTTTAACTTCCACATTGCCTACCGGCCTGGAAGTAAGAATGTGAAGCCTGATGCCCTATCCCGATGTTTTGAGATCCAGGAGGAGGAACTTAACAAGGATACTATCCTCCCTAAGGAAGCGTTTTTCAATGCCATATGTTTTGACATAGAGAGAGAGGTTAAGAATGCCCAGACCAATGCTGCTACCCCTAGTGCGTGTCCCACTAACTGCTTATTTGTTCCAGCTGCCCTGCGCCCCAGGGTCCTGGAATGGGGACACGCATCTAGACTGTCCTGCCACTCTGGGATTCGCCGCACTAAGAGCTTCATCCTCCAAAGGTTTTGGTGGCCAGAACTTAGCCAAGATGTCCAGGGTTTCGTTACAGCTTGCTCGGTCTGTGCCCAGGCTAAGTCCTCTCACTAACCACCACAAGGTTTACTCCAGCCCCTTCCGACACCACATCGTCCCTGGTCCCACATTGCACTAGACTTCATCACAGGTCTTCCCCCATCCAACCACCACACCACCATTCTCACTATTGTTGACAGATTTTCCAAAGCCGTTCACTTAGTTCCCCTCACTAAACTTCCCTCCGCTCAAGACACCACCAATCTGGTCATTCAACATGTCATTAGGCTTCATGGCATACCCACCGACATCACTTCTGATCGTGGTCCCCAGTTCACAGCACTTTTTTGGAAAGCGTTTTTTAAAGCCCTAGGCACGTCAGTCAGTTTATCTTCAGGTTTCCATCCCCAGACCAATGGCCAGACCGAGCGAGCTAACCAATGTGTGGAAAGTGTTCTGCGTTGTCTCTGCATTAGGAACCCCTCCTCCTGGAGTTATCAGTTGCCATGGGTAGAGTACGCCTTGAACAGCCACACCTCTGCTGCCTCCGGCGTCTCCCCCTTCAAGGCCTGCCTGGGCTACCAGCCTCCGTTGTTCCCGTCCCAGGAGGAGGAGGTAGCTGTTCCATCTGCCAGCGAGTTCGTCCGTAGGTGCAGACGCACCTGGGTCACCACCCGCCAGGTCCTGCTCAGATCGGTCGCCCGGATGAAGGAACTGGCCGACAAGAAACGCACAGCGGCTCCGGCGTACCGACCTGGGCAACGGGTCTGGCTGTCTTCTAGGGACATCCCCCTCAGAGGTAACGGGGGTAAGCTTTTCCCCAAATACCTGGGCCCTTTCACTATCCAGAGGGTCCTTAGTCCCACTGCCATTCGCCTCCGTCTCCCCCTATCCATGCGACGTATACACCCAACTTTCCATGTGTCACAAGTAAAACCTGCTGTAACCCACCACCTGTCCTCTGGACCTGATCCCCCTCCACCCGCCCGGATCATCGACGGAGGCGAAGTCTACACGGTCCGTGCCCTCCTGGACTCTCGTCGACGAGGCAGAGGTCTACAGTACCTCGTCGACTGGGAGGGTTACGGACCAGAACACCGCAGTTGGGTTCCTGCCCGACACATTCTGGATAAGACTTTAATAAGAGACTATCATGCTGCATCACGTTCTTCGAATTGAACGCCAGGAGGCGTTCGTTGGGGGGGGGGTTCTGTTGTGATTCTGCATTTCAGCCATGTCTTTTGTCTAGCCCCATGTTTAAGTTCTGTGCCTGGCTTGCCATGTATGCCTTTTGTGTTTTAGTGACCACTGCCTGCCTCTGACCATCCCTAGTATTATGTATTGTGTTTTGGTTGTTTGATTTCATGTTTTATTATTTTTCTTGTTTTGTTATTATTTACGTCTTTGCCATGTTTCATAGCCTTGCCATGTTTCCTAGTCTTGTTTTTGGTTCTAGTCCTGCACTTCGTTTTCCCCTGTCTTGTCTGGTGTAGGTCTTTGCCCACGGTCCCTTGTCTGACGTGCCACTCATTCGGGTGATTTCCTGGTTTCTGGGATTTCAATCTTTCTTCATATCTCGTTCTCTTCCTTCCTCTCTCTTTATGCTATCTACTAACCCTACTAACAGTTTATTGTTTTCGATAATTACTAACCCCGATTAACATTGTATATTCATACTAACTGACTAACTTGCACTCGGGATTGTATAGCTGCACATACTAATAGACTAACGATCTCTCAGCATTCGCCCAATCTGTATCTCCGCCCTCCTTGCCTATCACTAATTATCTCTACTGCAGTTTCCATTTATATCTCAGGCTTTCTCTTTTCTTTAGACTATACACTTTAGTACTCCTTAACCGGAGCTGTTATTCGTTCATAGGAATGTCTCGTTATCCCTGTCTGCGTTTCGGCATTCGCCAAATTCATGTAATTAGTTTTCCTCATGTGTCACTCCCATGTCATTGATTACACCTGTTTACCCTAGTCATGTGTTCACCCCGGATGTGTATATAAGGTGTCTGCACTTTTAGTTCCTGGTCAGATCGCCTTTACTCCTTTGTCTTGTGCTACGTTCCTCGCCTTGCTCATCGTGATATTTTCTTTCTGACTGGATTGCCCGACACTTGTTTTTTGGTTTGCCCTTTTGGATCTGATTGCCTTCGTGAGTTTTGACCTATTTTTGCCCGACCACGTCTATTGTCTTTGCTGCCCTGGTATTTGGATTCGGACTGTTTACGGCTTATGAGTTTGTCTCTCCACCAAACCCACGCCTGTGTACCGAACCATTTTTGCCTGACCTTGAGTTTTGTTATTGGTGCCCTGGTTACAGTTTTGGACTTTGCCCTTTGGATTCTGTTTGTGGATTGTGGACATTGTACTGTTGCCAGCTCTGTTGGGGGGTTTCCCCCTTCAGAAATAAAGCCTCCATTTTGCATTTATCTGGTTTTCGCTCTTGGCTCATTTCGTAAAACCTCACACTTAAAGTACAATCAGAGGCATGCATGTAAAGGATATCCCCATAGTCAAATAAAGGTAAAATTGTTGCCTGAACAATCCTCTTCCGACTGTCTAAAGAAAAACAAGACCTGTCTCTGTAAAGAAACGCAATTTTTGTTCTGATTTTCTTGGACAAGTTAGACACATGAGTCTTAAAGGAGAAATTTTGATCCAGCCAGATACCTAAATACTTGTAAGACTGAACTTGCGCAATTTTAGCTCCAGACACTGAGAAGATTGACTCATTTGGCATAATTACATTCCGAGCAAAAAAAAACATGAACTCAGTTTTATCCGTATTTAAAACAAGTTTCAGTTCTGCCAGAGCGTGTTGAATAAGATTAAAAGCCGATTGCAGATAGATAAGGGCCTGGGCACACGTTGGTGCAGAGGAGTACAACACAGTGTCATCTGCATAAAAATGAACCTTGCAATTTGCTGTATTACGAGCAATATTATTAATGTAAATGGTGAATAAAATCGATCCAAATTAAAAAAAAAAAAACCTAATAAGTGGTTGTGCCACCCTCGGCAACAACTGCAATCAAGCGTTTGCGATAACTGACACTGCGTCTTTCACATCGCTGTGGAGGAATTTTGGCCCACTTTTCTTTGCAGAATTGTTCTAATTCAGCCACAATGGAGGGTTTTCAAGCATGAACGGCCTGTTTAAGCTCATTCCACAACATCTCAATAGGATTTAAGTCCGCACTTTGACTAGGCCACTTCAAAACCTTCATTTTGTTTTTTTCAGCCATTCAGAGGTGGACTTGCTGGTATGTTTCAGATCATTGTCCTGCTGCATAACCCAAGTGCGCTTGAGCATAAGGTCAGATATTCTCCTTCAGATTTTTCTGGTGGAGAGCAGAATTCATGGTTCCATCAATTACAGCAAGTCGTCCAGGTCCTGAAGCAGTACAGCAGCCCCAGACCATCACACTACCACCATCATGTTTGACTGTTGGTATGATGTTCTTTTTATGAAATGCTGTGTTAGTTTCATGCCAGATGTAATGGGACGCACACCTTCCAAAAAGTTCAACTTTTGTCTCATCAGTCCACAGAACATTTTCCCAAAAGTCTTGGGGATTATCAAGTCGTTTTTTTGGCAAATGTGAGACGAGCATTTGTATTCCTTTTGGTCGGCAGTGATTTTCAGTCAGCAGTGAACTCTCCCAAGGATACCATTTTTGCCCGGTCTCTCTTTCTTATTGTTGAATCATGAACACTGACTTTAAATGAGTGAGGCCAGCAGTTCTTTCGGGATGATCTCGAAAAAAGGATTGAGGTGGGTGCGGGGTTATGGGGGTGACTACTGAATCTCACGAAATTTGCTGATATTTAGTAAGAATTTGCAATGACAGTACTCTGATAGCTGCCATCAAAGGAATATGAATATCAAAATATGCCCAGCGGCTTTTAAAGCCACATTATGTGGGAATTGGAATTTTTTCAAAACTGCGCCTCCTCAGGTTCTGCGTGTTAGACCACTGTTGTAAGTCACACGCTTCACCTCCAAACCCCCCAGGAAAACAGTAAATAACAGTAATAACTGTTGAATCTTGATAGTTAGGGCAAAAACCACATCACTTCGCCTAATTATGATGATTTCCATAGATTTTTCTCAACTAACGTTAGCTAGCTAGCTAGCTATATAATCTCAACAGTAATGTAATTCGCAATTGTATATGGAACAACATAAGGCAGCTAATAATAATGTCTCCAGCCAAAGTGCATGCTTGCTGTGTTCAGCTAACAAGAAGCTGTTAGAGGTTGTGTGGACGTGATCGCGTTGAAAGCAACCAATCATAAGAGGGCTAGTGCCTCCCCCTACCAGTATGTATGCCCTCCCAAGAAGCTTATTGCTTGCAAAGTCGGCTTTAATTTGTTTTCAATCAATCCGAGTTGTCAAAACTTCTCCCCTACCTATCTTGTTTGGGAATCACATATTCAAGCTTCGGTGCAGGTTAAATGTTCAGCAATCAGTGGTTCTCAAACTCGGTCCTGGCGCCTTACTGTGTATGCTGGTTTTTGTTCCAACCATAATTGCAGTCTTAGGATTTTAAAAAGCTGTTGATTTGTCTAATTAGGCACATTTATATTACAGCAGTTCTTTATCCTCTTCATCTACATTTGACGAATCTACATATGCCATGAAAAATAAATATTCCATATCCAAGTTGAGATATATTAAAACTAGTGCAAATAACTGCTGAGGGAAACAATTTAACCATTCATTTAATCAATGTAAACAATTGGTTAATCAACAAACACCACATTCTCATCGGTGAGGCTGTTGACACATGGTTGCAAACACTAATTATTTACTGGCAAACAATAGAGTCGCAAGTTTTGTGTCATGGTAATTAAGTTCAGGCAAATTATTTTGTGAGAACTCAAAACACCACTGTGAGCAACCTAATTTGGAGTTCACTGATTTGATAAGTCTAATTTGATCTGTTTATTAAGAGAAATTGATCTGATTTGATCTGTTTATTAAGACTCAATTAAGACAAATAAATAAATAGTTAAAATCTTACGATTGCAATATTATGGTTGGAACAAAAACCAGCATACTCAGAGGGGCGCCAGGACCGAGTTTGAGAACCATAGATAAACATGCTGATTTACCCCGGTAAGACATAACATAACATAACATAACTTTTGTTTATCGGATTATGAAAGAAGACTGAAAAGAAACTCCCTATTTTTTTAATGCTATTTAAAAGTATGGATTTAAGTGGGAAAACATAATAAACATATTGACCACACATTGAACGCCGCATAAGAAAGGTTTTAATATTTGTTCATGGAATCGCGTTAGCTTCCTGAAAGCAAATATGAACAAATTTGTTGTGAGCAAATTTTTAAGTTTTAAATGCTCCTGAGCATTTTTAAGTTTGATGCACTGAGCAATAAAATCGTGGGTGGAACTGGCACGCCATTTCTGCTGTTTAGTCTTGTAAATTAGTTAATCAATCCTCAGATTGCCAATCAAACAAAGTAATATCGTTAGTTTAACATAAGTATTCTGCCTTCCCTAACTGACCTCTGACGGCAGCTCACTGGATAAGAATTGTCATGACTGGGAATGAAACAATATTGGTATTTGTTTGTCAAGCAGCTCACTTTAGCAATCAATCGCCCAACCCAACCACGTCGTTTAAGGAAGTTCCTTATACTGTTTATCGTCTTAGCCAGCTATAAAAGAGGAAAACAAGCGGTCTTTGGTGGTTCCGAGGTTTACACATCGCAATTCTCCAGTGCGTTTTCTTACATGCTGGCAAACGTTTGAAGGATGTGTGAAGGAAAGGCGAGACTTGGAGAGAAGAAGGGAGGGAAAGTTGAATAGGCTTGGCCACTGGGTATTATTTCCCCCAGGTCTTAATGTGTGCAGTGTTTTCCTCTTTTCTTTCTTTTTTTTCTCATCAGTTTTAGGGCTGTGGAAAGTGGGGTGGTCCAATGCTGCCTTTTCATAAAGTCCAGGGAACATGTCCCATGTGCCCTCCCCCAAACTACGCCCCTGTACCTGTTAACAGGTCATGTGAGTAATTTGCCTGATGAAGACCCTGCTGGGTTGAAACGTTGCCTGCTTTTCCAGTTAATAAAGTATTGGGAGCTGCAGCCCAGTGTGCAGACATTTATCATTTTTATTTTTCAAGGTCTAAGAATAGGCAATAATTTTAAACATAAACATTATAAGGGTCATAATTAATTATTATATTACCGAAAAAGTTGCCTGCCTCACAACAAGAAAGTTGTGGGTTCGAATCCTGGGGCCTCTCTGTGTGGAGTTTGCATGTTTTTCCCGTGTTCGCATGGGTTTTCTCCGAGTACTCCAGTTTCCTCCCACAGTCCAAAGACATGCATATCAGGTTAATTGGAGGCACTAAATTGCCCATTGGTATGAGTGTGAGAGTAAGTGGTCTGTGAATGGTGTGTGCGCCCTGCGATGGATTGGCAATCTGTCCAGGGTGGGTCCCTGCCTTTGCCTGTAGCCAGCTGGGATAGGCTCCAGCTCGCCCCGTGTGAGGAATAAGCGGGTATAGAAGATGAATCGAAGATGAACAACAGTTGGTTGATGCAAGTGTTCAGATGGAGATGTTAGCGGTGTTGAGACACCCTGGTTTTTTTCATTGAGTGTTGGCCATGCCCTAGGGCAAATTTCAGCAAATTCCTTTAGTGTGTCATGGCTAGGAACTTTGTGAAATGTACCGTCGTTTACAGATGTGGCCGTAGGAAATCTCCTTTTCTGAACATATTTTTTGAACAAATATGTTCCCATCTCGGCAGTATGACATCAAGTTCTACAAATTCTTTTTTCACTCATTAGGAAAATATATTACCTACAATGTGCATAAATAAGCACATGATTATAATCATTGATGTCACTTAGTGGGAACCCAGCATGGGTGACGCCTCCCAAAAACTTTTTGGTCATAAAATTGATATTGCAGGTTCCTCTGGTGGATTCATGAACCCCATGGGGTGGTTTATCAATGTTGAAAATTATTTTAAATTTGGTGATTTGGGCCAGAAAACCAGTGGCGGCCCGTGACACATATTACAGAGGAAGCCAGAATGAAAAACTAATTTAACTCAGTGTTTACGTGTTATTCTCCTGCAAACAAATTAGCCTACTGTTACCGTACCTTTATTCTACCGACTTCTCGTTCATTTTAGTGATAAAAAAGAGGTTAAAATAAGGAAAGAATGTGTGAGAGACAGTGAAAGCGCGAGGGAGAGCTGCGGATGCACGCTTCGGGCTGTGCGTGAGCTTATGGCTCTGGAACACAGTAGTATGTGATATGTGTTTAGCTTGGGCTTTCTCGAACTTAACGATCAGGCGGCAATTATGACAAGATCTAGATATAACAAAACCAATTTAGCCATTGCTTTCACAAAGACAGTATTAATCAAGTTCCGTTTTGTGGACAATGCTTCTCTCTGACTCATATTTAATTAATTGGCAACAAAAGCATTTGCAAGATAGCCGTGGACTATTGTACAGAAACACAGGCAAACCCCTTCCACCAACATTAGAAGTAAAAATGTCATATGTGGCAGCCTCGCAACTGAAATGAACAAATCGCAATGATGCCCAATATTCATACATCCAAAAACACACTCAACATGAATGCACAACCTGTGCGCAACATCTGAATTACATAAACTAAATATAAAACTCATAGTTACAAAGGCTTATATAAAAAATTAATTATTGACATTAACTGTGCTGCAGCGCTATCAACTGTAAACCGTACAGCTGTTCGCTGATAGTGCAGCTGATGTCAGAGGACCTAAATGCAGTCTCGGTAAGGATTAAGAGTATTAAAAAAAACAGTATAGCTTAGCCATCTTGCTCTGAAATCCACTAGACACGACAAGAATAATAAAGAATAAAATACCACATAAAAAGGCCACGGCGGGCCATAGGAGACATAGCCAGCAGAAAAGCTGGTTAAGCTTGGCACTTCCTGTTAGCCACTCGTTTCTAGCATAGTTAGCTTCACAAAAAGACCGAACTTTTCCATCATCTCTCCCCTTAGTTAAATTGAGCTTTGGAGTCGGCCCACCGTCCCACTTGACTTTTAGTTGAACCTCAAAAGTAAGTTTTGTGAAGTCATTTTTTACAAGAAGCTCAAGGACCCTGTCACCATCCATTCTCTGACTTAATGGCTATACTTTCTGTGTTGGCTAGCTGGTGCCTGGCGGGACAGTTGAATCAGTGTGTGTATTTTCCGTAAAAGTTTGTGATTGGTTTTGCTCACTGTTTTGCTCCTCATGCTCAGCCAAAGCAGAAGTGCGCTGATGTAGCGTTTTGACAAGGAAATGACAACATTACAAAACCCATTGTGGTGAAGCTTATTTATATTTTTTCTTTCTTGCAATAATTTTTGGGGAAGCCAGGCTTCCCTTGGCCTCCCTGAAAAACCGCCACTGCAGAAAACGCCTTTAATGGGACTCCACCTTGTTTTCAAATTTGAGTGTAAGAATACAGAATTACCTGCTTGATTAGATATTTTTCTGTTAATAATTGCAAAATGGGTCCAGGGATACTTAAAGAATCCACTGTCTGTAAACACAGTCTGCCAAGCCATCCACAGATGCCATCTAAAAGTCTACCATGCAAAAAGGAAGCCATTGTTGAGCATGATCCAGAAGTGCCGCCGGGGTCTGTGGGCTAAGGCTCACTTAAAATGGACTGTTGCAAAGTGTCCAGTGGTCAGACGAGTCCAAATTTGACATTCTTGTTGGAAATCATGGGCGTTGTGTCCTCTGGGCTAAAGAGGAGAAAGACCACCCCTTCTGTTATCAGCGTTCAGTTCAAAAGCCAGCATCTCTGATGGTATGGGGATGCATTCGTGCATATGGTCTGACACACTTGCATATTTTAAAAAGAACCATGAATGCTGAAAGGTATATAAAGGTTTTAGAGCAACATATGCTCCCCTCCGGATTAAATCTATTCCAGGGAAGGCCTTGTGTATTTCAGCAAGACAATGCAAAACCACATACTGCAGCTATTACAACAGCATGGCTTCATAGTAGAAGAGTCCGTGTGCTGAACTGGCCTGCTTGAAGTCCTGATCTTTCACCAATTGAGAACATTTGACGCATAATGAAATGAAAAGTCCGTCAAAGGAGACCCAAACCTCTCCAGCAGCTGGAAGCCTATATTAAACAAGAGTGGGATCAAATTCCAATGGCTAAACTCAAGAGAGTTGTCTCCTCAATGCCCAGATTCTTCCACTCTGAATTCTAATTGAAAAAGAAGAGGGGATGTGACACCATGGTAAACAGGCCCCTGTCCCAACTTAATGAGACCTGTAGCTGCCATCAAATTTGAAATGAGCTCATTTAGTGGATAAAATTGTAAAATTTCTTAGTTTCAACATTTGCTGCTATCTCTGCTCTATTGTGAATAAAATACTGGCTGGTGTGATTTAAAAGTCATTGCTTTTGAATTTATTCACAATTTACACTTTGTCCCAACTATTTCAGAATTGGAGTTGTACATGAATCAATGTTTTAAAAGGTAATATATTTTTTAATGAATACCCTGATGTACTGGTTCGTCTTTAACACTGTGTGCACGCTTAACAAACGCAAATTATGGATGTTAAATAAAACCGCCGAGTTTGGGCTCCCAAACCAGCCCAAAATGTGTCCCCGGTCGACCTGCCATTTTTCCTGCACAATCCAATTGGGCAGGAAACCAATCAGGCAACACAGTCTGTCAATCACTTTATACGCACGTCTGTGGCTGATTCAAATTACACGTGACCCATGGGCCATAGGCCAATCAGAATCTGTATCGCTAGGATTGGGGTGTGTCCCTCTATGATTGATTGGCAGGTGCAAAATGTCGGGGAAAAAGAAGTTTGAGAGTGGTGCCCATGAAAGAAAAATGGTTAACGAAAGAGAATAAGGGAAAAGGAGTTAATTAATAGCTTACCTAAGCTCACAGGATTTTTTAAACCTGCTGCTGTGAAAGGTGGAGGAAGCTCGCTCCCTCAGCCATCGGAGGGAGAGGACAAGCCGCAGGTGGAGGTAACTGGAGAGGAGCAGGGGACTAGCTGCAGCGCTGCGGTGCAGACAGGGAGAGCGGAGGAGGAGGAGGAGAGGGGATCACACGATCATCAGGCAGGTGAGCACCAGGTGGTAAACCAGGCAGGGGGAGACGAGTCAGAACCCCTACAGCAGTGACCCGGGCTGCTGGGGAAACAACGTCGACAGCGAAGGAGTGCGCGCTTACTGGGCGAAAATAGGATCGGTCTCCTGTCAATATAAAGACACTGACCTCTCTGCCTCGAAACGCCAGTATAAACAGCAGTGAAGATTTAAAAAAAAAATGCTATTTAGACGCAAACTAACTAACATGGAGCGTGTGCCTGGGGAGTGTGTGCCTACCCAAATAGCAAAAAGCATTAATTCAATGTTGGATTTTGGTCAGATTGAAAAATCTATGTTGACTCAATGTTTAATTACAGTTACCATTTCAATGTTTGAAAAACTGTTGTTGAATCACTTGTAGTATATATGATGATTTTTCAATGTTGAAATGTCCTACAATGATTGACATTGTTTCAATGGTGCTGATGGGGGGTGCGCTTCTCTCAGGTGCTTCCTCCACCTAGGCCAGGCAGGAAACCTTAAAGGAGGACTATCATAGCTGGAAAAGGTGGGTAATATTATTTCAGTAAGCGGTAAAGACAGAGAGGATTATCTGGCGCCATAATCATTACTCCAACAGTTTGACCCTTGTTGGGATAAGTGCCCCAACATTTAGCAGATGACCCCAGGGTCATGGGAATGGACTCAACCAGACTCTCTGGCGCCAATCTCATCTTGCCACAGGGGTAATGGTTAATGCAGATGCCTAGGAATCTACCAAAATAGCCTTAATGCAGATTATTCTTGTAATTCGGTATTGTGTCGGACATTTCATGACCAACTCCAACGCAAGTAGGCTGTGTTTGGTATCATTTTAATCCTCGTAATTTCTGAAATCTCATAGGGAATATTTCGAAGGAATTGGACTTGTGCCATACCCTCCTTCAATAACTTTAAGGGAAAAATATGCTTCAGTTTTCCTTGTGGTCATGTCTCCTCTCAAAGCCCCTCCGGAATGGGGGAGCCTTCTTGGATCAAATGACCCAAAACGACCTATGACCCCGCCATAGGACGCAGATTGGGCATAAAAGAGGGGGAAACAGAGAAGTTGGGGAAGCTTGCATTCATCCTTCGTATACGTATACCTACCGGTTCGGACTCCAGGCTCTCAATTGAGTAACGTAGTCCGTAATTGCGTGCCTGATCAACGCGCTTGGCATCTACGTTATAAGGTGGATTTTCCATGCTGTGTATGGTGCTATTAATATTGGCTTCATCAAGATTCCGTTTATATCTTTAGGCGGAAATCTTAAAATGTAATATCGTTATGCCTTGTAGTTGCTCGTGGTGGGCCCCAGTGATCCATAGTCATAATGTATTCCTATATCAAATTTCTGCGAGTTCTTTCGCCGGATTGGGCGGTATAGGGTATAGAGCTGTTATGAGTCTGATGCAGAACGGAGCTCCAAATTGAGTAATAAATTGACTAATAAACTCCAATGAGATTTATGCAAACGCATGATAACCGCAAAAGATTGCAACTACAAATTTGTATCTTAAATTTGATATGGAGTCAGATATATGGTAACCACTGTAATGTGAATATAGGCCACTAGATGGCAGTATTTACCTTTTTTTTGTTAAGCTCAGACTGGAGTCATGTTTAGACATGTCCTGGACATGTCTGGGGCAAGTCTCAGAAACTTAAAAAAAAGAGGTCTAAATGTGGGTGGGGTCTGCAAAAGAGTATATAAGGAAAAGAATTGAGACAGTAAAGGAGTAGGAGAAATTGCAAGAAGATGATCAGACCTGCCATTCTGTTCAAGACCTGTGACGTTTCTTTTGTGGATTTCTTTGCCTGTGTTTGAGCATTTTCTTCATCCAGGACATCACCAAGCCACCCCACCAAAAAGGGACTGTAATTATTTCTGTTTTTTCTTATTTATCAATCTTGGTCTTTAGTTGTAGGTTGTTATTAGTCTTTGTCTTTGTTAAAATTTAAATGTGTTTTAGTTGTTAAAACTGTGTTTGTCATCCCTTGCTGTTGCTGTTGTGTTATAAATGTAATAACAAATTGGGGCCATAACAAATTGGGGGCTCGTCCGGGATAGACCATTGTGTGAGTAATTTATTGAAAATCTAACATTCCAAATTGTGAAATTGTTTTTGTGAATTTTCCTAGATATATATTGACAACAGCAATGGATGATTTCTTGGCATCACCAACCGTAGGGGTTTTGAAGTCTTTTAAAAAGACAGAACTGCTAGAAATTTGCAGACAGTTGGAGCTGACAGAGGTAAAACCAGCCATGCGAAAAGCAAGACTGGCTAGAGAGATAGTTGAATATTACATTGATGAAAATGTGTTTGCACCAGGAGATCTGGAACAGTTTCCAGTGGAAAATCCAAATATAGAAATGGAACTTAAATTAAAAATGCTAGAGATTGAAAGGGAGGAAAGAGAAAAAGAAAGGGAGGAAAAAGAAAAACAAAGAGAATTTGAGAGGTAAGAAAAAGAAAAACAAAGGCAGTTTGAGTTAGAAAAATTAGCAAGAGAAGAAAAACAAAGAGAATTTGAGAGAGAGAAAGAGGAAAGAGCAGAAAGAGAGAGACAGAGACAGAGAGATTTTGAATTAGAGAAATTCGATAGAGAAGAAAGACTCCAAATGGAGCAACTAAAAATTAAAATTGAAACTAAAAATAAATTTTGTGCCAGTCAGGAGGTAAAACTGGTGCCTCAATTTTCAGAAATGGATGTTGACAACTATTTCCAGTGTTTTGAAAAGGTAGCAAAGAGTTGCCAGTGGCCAAAGGAACACTGGCCTCTGATGTTGCAAACTGTCCTCAAGGGTAAAGCTCAACAAGCCTATTCGGCTTTGTCTGCAGATGATTCCTCTGATTATGAGGTTGTCAAAAAGGTTATTTTGAGAGCTTATGAGTTGGTTCCAGAGGCTTACCGACAGAAATTCAGAGGTCTGAAGAAATCTGAAAATCAGACTTATGTTGAATTTGCTAATGAGAAGAAGGTATATTTTGAGCGCTGGTGTACTTCTATGGAGGTCAAGGATGATTTCAACTCACTAAAAGAGATGGTGTTAGTTGAAGAATTCAAGAACTGTGTTAAGGATGATGTTAAGACCTACCTTAATGAAAAGCAAGCACTGAACTTGCAATCAGCTGCCAAATTTGCAGATGAATATGTTCTCACTCATAAGTCCAAATTTCAGTCTAGCAGTAACAATAAATGGTCCCAATTTCAGAAAAAGGGTTACGGTGATACCCAAGATTCCTCACCCAAAGACAAAGACAAATCTGGTGATGGTGCTCAGAAATCCAGTAACAGGTCTGATCAAAGTGTGAAAGCTGACAGTGACAAAAGTGGTCTAGTTTGCAGTTATTGCAAGAAATCTGGTCATGTTACAACTAACTGTTGGTTCCTTAAAGCTAAGAAAGAAAAAGAAAAGGATACCAAACCAAATGCCTTTGTGAAAACAAGGTTAGAAACCCCTGTAGTAGATAACCAATCTGCTAAATTGCCTGCTTCTTGTGGGGCTAAAAAGCCTAATACAGCTGACTTTGTGAGGGAGGAATTTCTTCCATTTGTGTCAGAGGGATTTGTGGCTCTGAATGAGCATACTACTCCTGTCTCCATATATATCCTAAGGGATACCGGAGCTTCTCAGTCACTTTTGTTGATGGACTCCTTGGAGTTACGTGATGAGACCGCTTCAGGGGATTTCATACTTGTACAAGGTATTGAAGGAAGGACTGTATCTGTACCCCTGCGCTCTATATTCTTGAAGTCAGATTTAGTTACAGGACAGGTAAAGGTGGGACTTATGTCAAGTCTACCTATAAAGGGTGTTTCTCTGTTGCTAGGCAATGACCTGGCTGGGGGTAAAGTAGTTCCGCCTGTACATCTTACTTCACAGCCGAGTACTGAAGATGGGGATGAGGACCCATCTCTGTATCCTTCTTGCGCAGTGACTCGTGCTATGGCCAAGAAGGCTAAAGAAGAAGATGATGTGGTGCCGTCCAGTACATTGAATAGTCAGGACTCAGGTGGTTCGCCTCATGACTCTGATTGGCCTACTATGGTTTCTCCGTTTGAGGACTTATCAGATACTTTTATCAGTTCTCTATTCAGCCAGCCGGATGGGTCTGGTGATTCTGATGTGTCTGGAGACTTGTCTCTGTCCAGAAAGCGGTTGATTGAGGAGCAAACTAATGATCCTGAAATTGGTGTACTAAAGAGGAGAGCCCTTCCTGAAAAAGAAATAGATGCAGTTCCAGTTGGGTATTATCTCAAGGATGGTGTGTTGATGCGGAAGTGGCGCCCTCCTGATATCCCTGCCAATGCAGATTGGGCAGTGGTCAGGCAAATTGTTGTTCCGAAGGTCTATAGGAATGAGATCTTAACAATGGCTCATAGTTTACCTTTAGGAGGTCATCTTGGTGTTAACAAGACTGTTGATAAGATCATGAAACACTTCTTTTGGCCTGGGCTTCGGAAAGACGTTTCCAACTTTTGCAAAACCTGTCACACTTGTCAGGTAGTTGGAAAACACCAGTTAGACCCACCTGTAGCTCCATTGCAGCCTATCCCAGCATTTGGGGAGCCATTCTCTAGGGTCATTGTTGATTGCGTTGGTCCATTACCCAAGACTAGATCTGGAAATCAGTACTTGTTGACAATCATGTGTGCATCTACCAGATTCCCCGAAGCCATACCTCTACGTAACATCAAGGCAACTGCAATCTCGAAGGCTTTGATAAAGTTCTTCACGTTGTTTGGTCTTCCCTGGGAAATTCAGTCAGACCAAGGTAGCAATTTCACTTCAGGATTGTTTCAGCAGGTTGTGTATGAACTAGGTGCAAAACAGATTCTTTCTAGTGCCTATCATCCAGAAAGTCAGGGTGCCTTAGAGCGGTTTCATTCCACTCTCAAGACAATGATGAGGACTTATTGTTATGACCATGAGAAAGACTGGGATGAAGGGGTTCATTTGCTGTTGTTTGCAGCTAGAGAAGCAGTGCAGGAGTCTACTGGATTCAGTCCATTTGAGCTAGTGTTTGGTCATGAAGTGAGAGGACCTTTGCTATTATTGAGTGAACAATGGCAAGAGGAAGAGCCGCAAATCAGTCTGTTAGACTATGTTAGCAAGTTCAAGGAAAAATTGCGTGCAGCTTGTGACCTTGCCAAAGAGAACTTGAAATCAAGTCAGGGAAAAATGAAAACTTGGTATGATCATAAGGCTAGAAGCCGTGAGTTTAAACCAGGAGACAAGGTCCTTGTGTTGTTTCCCTTGCAGTCCAATCCATTGCAGGCTAGATTTCATGGTCCTTATGAAATTCTGACAAAACTCAATGATCTCAATTACATTGTGAAGACTCCAGATAGGAGAAAACCAAAACAATTGTGTCATATTAACATGCTAAAGCCTTATCATGACAGAAATGCTAGGGTTGCAGCTGTCACTTCAGATTCTCCAATGGTCGAAACTTGTGAAGATGAGGGGGAGTTTCAAGATGATGAACCAAGAATTAAAGCTGAAGTTCTTTCATGTAAATTGTCAAACACTGAAGTGTTGCAAAATCTTGATGTAAAACTCCAGCACTTAGAACCCTCACAGAGAGATCAGTTTGAAAGGTTGATCAAGAAATATGAGGATTTGTTTCCTGATGTTCCAAAGAGAGTTACTATAGCCTCTCATGATGTAGATGTTGGTGATGCCAAACCAATAAAACAGCATCCATACCGGATGAATCCTGAAAAGAGAAAGATTGCTGAGAAAGAGGTTGAGTACATGTTAAAACATGATATTATCAGACCCTCCAACTCCGGTTGGAGTTCACCCTGTGTGCTAGTTCCAAAACCTGATGGAAGTACTAGATTCTGTACAGATTATCGCAAAGTCAATGCTGTAACTAGAACTGATGTGTTTCCAATACCTAGGATTGATGATTGTATTGATAGTGTAGGGCAAGCAAAGTTTCTGACCAAGATTGATTTATTAAAGGGTTATTGGTGTGTGCCTTTAACTGAGAGGGCCAAGAGCATCTCTGCTTTTGCCACACCATCTGGATTGTACCAGTATGAAGTCCTACCCTTTGGCATGAAAAATGCCCCAGCCACGTTCCAAAGGATGATACAGTCTACAATCGCCGGATTGCCACACAGGGGTGCGTACATCGATGACCTGATCACATGGAGTGACTCCTGGGAAGAACATCTAAAAGATGTAGAGACGTTGTTCCAGCGCCTGACCCAGGCTAACCTGACGGTTAACCTGAGCAAGAGTGACTTTGGTTGTGCTACTGTCACCTATCTTGGCTACGTCATAGGCCAGGGTAAGGTGGCACCCATAAATGCTAAAGTCCAAGCCATCATGGACTTTCCAGTTCCTGACAACAAAAAAGCTTTGCGCCGCTTCCTTGGAATGATCGGGTACTACCGCAAGTTCTGCAAGAACTTTGCTGAGATTGCTCTCAGTCTAACTAACCAACTGAAGAAAGGCCTAAAGTTCACCTGGGATGATGCATGCCAGAGAGCCTTCGATCACCTGAAGTCTCTGCTGTGTCACTTCCCCGTGCTCAAATCTCCTGACTTCAACAAACCGTTCTCCATCGCGGTCGATGCTAGCCACCAAGCTTGTGGATCTGTGCTCCTACAGAGAAGTGACTCTGATGACATTGAGCATCCCGTGGCATACTTCTCCAGGAAGTTCAATCGCCACCAAAGGAACTATTCCACAATAGAGAAGGAACTGTTGGCTCTGGTCCTTTCTTTACAACACTTTGAGGTTTATGTTTGTACAGGACAAAAGCCAATGATTGTGTACACTGACCACAATCCGTTAACGTTTTTGAGTAAGATGAAAAACAAGAATCGGAGATTGTTGAATTTGACTTGGAAATTAAGCATGTGAAGGGTACAGACAATGTAATTGCTGATTGCTTATCCCGTGTTTGAATGTGTATATATATATCATGTGTTTGAATATTGTATGATATGTATATATAGACAAGTGTTCACTTAACCATTTTGTATTGAAAAGAAAAATTTTGCCTTTATGAGTCAAAATTTTTCCCTTTTGGAATGGAGGTGTAATGTGAATATAGGCCACTAGATGGCAGTATTTACCTTTTTTTTGTTAAGCTCAGACTGGAGTCATGTTTAGACATGTCCTGGACATGTCTGGGGCAAGTCTCAGAAAGTAAAAAAAAAGAGGTCTAAATGTGGGTGGGGTCTGCAAAAGAGTATATAAGGAAAAGAATTGAGACAGTAAAGGAGTAGGAGAAATTGCAAGAAGATGATCAGACCTGCCATTCTGTTCAAGACCTGTGACGTTTCTTTTGTGGATTTCTTTGCCTGTGTTTGAGCATTTTCTTCATCCAGGACATCACCAAGCCACCCCACCAAAAAGGGACTGTAATTATTTCTGTTTTTTCTTATTTATCAATCTTGGTCTTTAGTTGTAGGTTGTTATTAGTCTTTGTCTTTGTTAAAATTTAAATGTGTTTTAGTTGTTAAAACTGTGTTTGTCATCCCTTGCTGTTGCTGTTGTGTTATAAATGTAATAACAAATTGGGGCCATAACACCACTAAGATATTAGGGCTGCAGCATCCGCTTGGCACGTCTCAGGCCATTTAAAAGCAGAACGTGAAAGACGTCATCACTTGAGGCCTGGGGCAGAGGTCCAGTGCTGACGCTGTAGCCAGACCCCATTATTATAATGGAGACTGCGAGGACCATCTTTTCGCTGGCTGTTAAGGCAAACACGCTGAGACCTTCCGCCTCAGCTAGGACCCTCCTAGGCCTGGTTGCATGGTGTTTACATTTCAATATATCATGAAAAAAGCTCCTACGACTTTTTTTTCTTAATTTTGCGATTTCTTTAATTTTTAAGAGCGATTTTACAAAACTATTGAACCGCGCCATTTTCACTACAGCAGACGAAAATTCACCCTCGATCCACTTGGGGCGCCCCGAATCGCGACATCTGTGCGGCTGCCAGCGCCATGAATGTCAATTGTCCTGCGGTCCTGCGTTGCGATGGTTGAATGACCGAGATAATCCCGCTTCCTCTATGGGGCAGACAGACGAGCTTGATTATTCTCTATCTAACAGAACTTTAATTTAGAGGTGAACTTACATCAGAGTCCATTTGAAATACAAAACCCAAAACCAGTGAAGTTGGCACGTTGTGTAAATCGTAAATAAAAACAGAATACAATGATTTGCGAATCCTTTTCAACCTATATTCAATTGAATACACTGCTAAGACAAGTTACTTAATGTTCGAACAGGTAAACTTTGTAATTTTTTGCAAATATTAGCTCATTTGGAATTTGATGCCTGCAACATGTTTCAAAAAAGCTGGCACAAGTGGCAAAAAAGACTGAGAGAGTTGAGGAATGCTCATCAAACACTTATTTGTAACATCCCACAGTTGAACGGGCTAATTGGGAACAGGTGGGTGCCATGATTGGGTATAAAAGCAGCTTCCCTGAAACGCTCAGTTATTCACAAACAAGGATGGGGCGAGGGTCACCACTTAGTGAACAAATGCGTGAGGTGATTGTCGAACAGTTTAAAAACAACATTCCTCAACGAGCCATTGCAAGAAATTTAGGGATTTCATCATCTACGGTCCGTAATATCGTCAAGAGGTTCAGAGAATCTGGAGAAATCACTGCACATAAGCGACAAGGCAGAAAACCAACATTGAATGCCCATGACCTTCGATCCCTCAGGCCGTACCGCATCAAAAACCGACATCACCACATGGGCTCAGGAACACTTCAGAAAACCACTGTCAGTAACTACAGTTTGTCGCTACATCTGCAAGTGCAAGTTAAAACTCTACAATGCAAAGCGAAAGCCATTTATCAACAGCACCCAGAAACGCTGCCGGCTTCGCTGGGTCCAAGCCAATCTAAGATGGACTGATGCAAAGTGGAAAAGTGTTCTGTGGTCTGACGAGTCCACATTTCAAATTGTTTTTGGAAACTGTGGACGTTGTGTCCTCCGGACCAAGGAGGAAAAGAATCATCCGGACTGTTATAGGCACAAAGTTCAAAAGCCAGCATCTGTGATGGTATGGGGGTGCATTAGTGCCCAAGGCGTGGGCAACTTACACATATGTGCAGGTGCTATTAATGCTGAAAGGTACATACAGGTTTTGGAGCAACATATGTTGCCATCCAAGCAACGTATTTTTCTTGGACGCCCCTGCTTATTTCAGCAAGACAATGCCAAGCCACATTCTGCACGTGTTACAACAGCATGGCTCGATAGTAAAAAAGTGCTGGTACTAGACTGGCCTGCCTGAAGTCCAGACCTGTCTCCCATTCAAAATGTGTGGCGCATTCTGCGTAAAATACGACAACAGAGACCCCGGAATGTTGAACAACTTAAGCTGTACATCAAGCAAGAATGGGAAAGAGTTCCACCAGAAAAGCTTCAAAAATTGGTCTCCTTAGTTCCCAAACGTTTACTGAGAGTCGTTAAAAGGAAAGGCGATGTAACACAGTGGTAAAAAGGCCCCTGTGCCAACTTTTTTGCAATGTGTTGCTGCCTTTAAATTCTAAGTCAATGATTATTTGCAAAAAAAAATAATAAAGTTTCTCAGTTTGAACATTAAACATCATGTCTTTGCAGTGTATTAAATTGAATATAAGTTGAAAAGGATTTGCAAATCATTGTATTCTGTTTTTATCTACGATTTACATAACGTGCCAACTTCACTGGTTTTGGGTTTTGTACTTCCGGAAAGAAAAGTCCGCTAAATACCAGCGAGGCCGGACAGCTGCAGTCACCTTTGCAAATTAGCTTACCTTAAATCTATTCCCGTGTACACTGCGTAACTTGTCATCAAGCCATTTATTCAGCCAACAGACAAATCAAAACCTAGCCAATAATGATTTAGAAGAGATAATGAGAAGCAGACAAACTGAACCAGGCTACCGTGCTAGATTGAAATAATGTCAGTAATCTGAATAAATAGCAGTCTTCTAGATTCCACCTCTCGTCCGAAAACTTTGACGTATTATTAAAAGAGATTTCTTAAAAATAAAATCATGTTAAGATGGCCCTGGCTTTTAAGTGTCTAAAAATAAACAAAGTAGAAAACATTGTGTGAAGCGCATCAAACGTGAATGTAAGAAAGAAATAATTTTCGCATTACAAGCAATGACAAATGTAGGGCCAGCACGTTCAGGCAAATCTGTGCTGCAAATTTTAAACATTTTTTATTTAATCATTGAACAAGATTCACACATACGCCAAATGTAATAATCAAGCAAACACATTCAGGCAAATTGCGTGCTGAACTAAGCAAAGTTAAGATCTTCAAAAGCATCATCCTCTACTCAAATCTCTTTCACCCCCCTCCCATTTACTTTGCTCAATTTGCAATCAAACAGTTGATTCGCTCAATGAACAATTTTAAATTGGTTGGTGGTCTAATATATTTGGATATCCATGTATTCAGACATTTTGACATCGCATACATCATGCAAATGAACGTGGCAGCCGCAGTGACGTTATGATCTTGCAACTTTTCATGCCAGGCGTGGCGTTAATGGCGGCCTCCTGGAAACAGCAATTCCGGCTAATTAATGGTAATTTAAAAGAACAGGGGGTATGGACAAGTAATCGATCATGGATATTATGTTGGAGTTAATTACTATAAGATTAATTCAAAACTTGTAGTTCTGTAGTCCTCCTTTAAAAGGTCAAAAGAAACGTTGTGTGCTAAAATGTACAAAAGAAGTACAAAAGTGTAATTTCTTTTGAATCTTTAATAAATACCTAAATGAACAATGGTCTGTTTTATTGTTTTTTGTTAATAGAGCATGCAGTAAAGCAGCTGTTCTCAACCTTGGTTTCTTAAAAAAAAATGGAAATGGCCAATCTGTAAGGGTTTTTGCCTTGCAGCCTCTCCGCTGTGGCTTTTTCTCACCTTCACTTTAACGAGCTGCACCTGTTACTTTTTAAGGAGGAGGTGATTATCTGAAGTATATAGGGCTGGCAGTTGCCAGGTCATATCAGCACTGCATTGTGGTTTTATCATTGATGTGTGTGATTTTATCCCTGATGATATGGTGATGCTGCTCCTGGTTTTTATCTCCAAGTTTTTTTTTTGTTTTTTTTTTAAACTATTTATTAAATCTCCAGTTTATACAAGCCTGGCATTTGGGTCCTGCATTCATTTAGGTCCATGGTCCTAGCTCCCGCCGGACATCAGTTTATGTCCGTGGGGGGGGTGAAACCATGACACAATCTTCAAGCTCACAACACATTTTCAAATATTCACCAATGAAATGATTATAATGAAGTAATGGGTCCCCCAAAACATGTCCCTGTAAAGTGGGGTCTTTCTATAAAAAGGTGAAGAATCGCTGCAGTACAGCATACCTAATGAACCAGTTCAGCAGTTTAACCTTTTGTAATATGCCTCATTTTAATAATTTTACTCTATTTGGAGTTTTAAAATTCTGTTGGGGTTGCTCCAAACTTGTCTATTAGTGACCTCATGTTATTATTGTGTTCTGTCATGTTTAGTCTTGTTTTGTATTATTTGTTATTTACTGATTTCTTTATTTATTCATATCATGCTCATGTTTTCTTCCCATGTCATGTTTCCATAGTCTTGCGGTTTTATGTCTTGTTACCATTCACCGTCTTTGTTTTCTATGCCAGGATTATAGCATTGCCATGCTTTGCACCTTGTCTCCCTTGTCTTGTCTGTGAGTTGGTCTAGTCCTGTTTCCCCTGTCTGAGTCTGATTTAGGTTTATGGTGATTAAGTCTTCTTTCTAGTCTCGTTTGCTTCCTTCGCCACTTCTACTCTAGATTTACTAACAGTTTGGTATTTTGATCACTCTTTTACTTCCATCTTGTATATATTACTGATGTGCACGAGTTCTTTGTAAAGTCACGTACTAATTGACTAATATTCCCTTGGCATTTGCTCTGTTGTATACTCCGCCCTCTTTGCTATTCCTATTAGTCTTGCTGTGTTTCTGCCGCTCTGGCTTCTAATTGAAAACCTGTTCTGCCTCTCTTACTCTGTGCATGTTAGAACTCCCAAACCGGAGCCGTTTAATATTTACAGGAAGTCTCGTCATTCCCTGTCCTTTTTTTGGCTTTCGCTGATTTCATGTGGTTAGGGTTTCCCTCACCTGCTCTCCCTTTGTAATTAGTCTGATCCCCTGCACCTTTTCCCCAATGATAACATGTGACCTTAACCAGTGTATATTTAAGGAGTCTGATCACAGCCATGCCTTGTCAGAACGTTTTCCTTTGTCTGCTTGTGCCACGCTTTCCTCGCCTTGTTTTCATTGAGATTACCTTTCTGACTGGACTGTCCACGGTTTTTGATTTTTGCCTATTCCCTGTACTTTGTAGCACTTCCTGTTGCCAAACCTATTTTCGTACGACCCTGATTTTTGTGATTGGTGCCCAGGTTACGGTTTCTGGATTTCGCCCATTTGATTCTGATTTTTGGATTGTGGAATTTGTTCTGTTGACAGCTCTGTGGGGGTCTCCCCCTTCAGAATAAAGTCTCCATTTTTGCATTCTCTGGTTCTCGCTTGTGGTTCCTCTACGTAATCCTGACACATCACTGCCATTCAGGCATATGGCAGTGATATCACTGACTAGTAGACTACTTTTGCATGCTCCTTGTTGAACTATACCATAAATAGAGTAATAAAGTGATTATTTTTGAATGAGGCATATTAAAAACATACAGAGGAGGGTTGAAAAGTGTTGAAATGGCCCTTTAATAATAACATTGTTTCAATGTATAATGCAATTCTACATTCTCTCAATGTTGATCATAAATCATAGCTGAATCAAGGTTGATCCATGATCAGAATTGATTGGAAATTCAATGTTATTTCTATGTTGATCATAGCGAGGACTTTCAATGTTTTTTTCAATATCTGACATCAATGTTGATTGCAATCTTCAGCCTGACAATATCACAATGTTGATTCAATAATTTTTTTGCTATCTGGGTAGAGAATGGCTATGCTATTCTCTATCATCAGGTACGGTGTTTATGAGTAAAATATTTGGCGGGAATAACGAACAGTCAGCATTCGTGAATGGGGGTTACTCTGACTGGAAACATGCCAGTGACCATATTGGCAAACATGAAAGCTGTGACGTTCACAGAAGACCCTACATCACTCCAGCAGCTGGCTGTGGGACAATGGACTCAGACCTCAAGAGACAGTTCAATTAAGAAGTGTGAATACTAGACACTGGCTCCACAGAGGGTTGTCACTGTTGTGAAGTATTTGGCTGAACGGGGACTTGCTTTCAGGGGTAACAGCCACAGGTTTGGTGACACCAACAATGGCAATTGTTTAGGCTGCATGGAGCTGATCAGTCAGTTTGATCCTTTTTTAAAGGCTCATACTGTAAAATATGGAAATGCTGCCAGAGGAACGCCTTCCTACCTCTCCCTGAATGTTTGTGAGGAGTTCATACAGCTGATGGGACAGAAGGTGCTGGATGAAATCATCAGCAGAGTGAAACTATTTTGCTATCAGTGTGGACTCCACACCAGGTATCACACATGCGGACCAGCTGATCTTAATCCTGCGGTATGTACAAGCCCAATACTGAAATGGTTGGGACAAAGTGTAAATTTTGAATAAAATCAAAACGCAATGACTTCCAAATCACACTAGCCAGTATTTTAATCACAATGGAACAGAGATAACAGAGCAAATGTTGAAACTGAGAAATTTTACAATGTTATCCACAAAATGAGCTCATTACAAATTTTATGGCTGCTGCAGGTCTCAAAAAAGTTGGGACAGGGGTCTGTTTACTATGGTGTAGCATTCGCTCTTCTTTTTAACACAGAGTGGAGGTGTCTGGGCATTGAGGAGACAAGTATCTTGAGTTTAGCCATTGGAATTTGATCCCACTCTTGTTAAATACAGGCTTCCAGCTGCTGGAGAGTATTGGGCCTCCTTTGACGGACTTTTTATGAAATTATGCGCCAAATGTTCTCAATCGGTGAAAGATCAGGACTGCAGGCAGGCCAGTTCAGCACACGGACTCTTCTACTACGAAGCCATGCTGTTGTAAAAGCTGCAGTATGTGGTTTTGAATTGTTCTGCTGAAATACACAAGGCCTTGGAGAGCATATGTTGCTCTAAAACGTTTATGGACCTTTCAGCATTCATGTTGCTTTTTAATACATACAAGTGTCCCACACCATGTGCACTAATGCATCCCCACACTATCAGACATGCTGGCTTTTGAACTGAACGCTGATAACAGGAGAGGTGGTCTTTCTCCTCTTTAGCCCGGAGGACACAACGCCCATGATTTCCAACAAGAATGTGGACTTTGGACTTGTCTGACCAAAGGACACTTTGCTACAGTGCACTTCTGGATCATGCTCAACTATGGCTTCCTTTTTGCATGGTAGAGTTTTAGGTGGCATCTGTGGATGAAACGGCAGACTGCGTTTACAGACAGTGGTTTCTTGAAGTATTCCGGGGCCCATTTAGTAATGTCAATGACAGAATCATGCCGGTGAGTGATGCAGTGGCATGTGAGGGCCCAAAGATCACGGGCATCCAGTAAAGGTCTTCGGCCTTGTCCCTTATTCACAGAGATTTTTCCAGTTTCTCTGAATCTTTTGATGAGGTTATGCACTGTCGATGATAAGACCTTCGAATCCTTTGCAATTTTATGTTCAGGTACATCGTTTTTAAAGAATTTCACAATTTTTTTACTCAAGCCTTCGCAGGTTGGAGAGCCTCTGGCCATCTTTACTTCTGAGAGACTCAGCCTCTCTAAGACATCCAATTTCTTTCAGTGGATAATCTTATGTATTAATTGCTTTTTCAGCCCTTTTTTTGCTTGTGTCCTAACTTTTTTCAGACCTGTTGCAGTCAGAAAATTTGAAATAAGCTCATTTTGTGGATAAAAATGTAAAATGTGTCAGTTTCAACATTTGAAACATTATCTATGTTCTATTGTAAATAACATATTGGCTCATGTGATCTGACAGTCATTGCATTTTGATTTTGTTCACAATTTACACTTCGTCCAAACAATTTCGGAATTGGGGTTGTATCACCAGAGGGCTATATAGAGGAGCGCTTTTTGAAGTTACTCCCAATTGAAAGCTATACAGGAGAAGCACTGTTCAACTCAGTTATTAGTGTTTTAGAGGAGATGGGCATTGACATTAATAATTGTTGAGGACAGTGTTATGACAATGCCAGTAATCTGTCAGGAGTCCACAAACGCGTGCAGGCCCGCATCAAGCAGATCAGCGCATTGGCGGAGTGCGTACCCTGCGCAGCACATACCCTAAACCTGGTGGGAGTTAACAGTCTGAACTGCTGTGAGGAGACTGAACAGTTTTTCAGTTTTGAACAAGCTTTGTTCTACTTTTCGTCAAAGACCACACGCTGGCAGACAATCAGGGCAGGGTTTCAGCCCTATGATAATCAAAGAATAGAGACTTTGAAATTGCTTTCTGACACAAGATGGTCAGCGCAAGCTGTTGCAACCAAAGCCCTATGTCAGAACTACGCAGGGATCCAGCAGTCATTTATCAACATTGCTGATGATGAACACCAGAATTTGAGAGGAGGCTAGGGCACTGCACAAAAAGATGAAGAAACTAGAAATAGCAGTAATGTGCAACATGTGGAATGCCATCCTTCAACGTTTCCAGGGTGCGAGTGCTGCACTACGAGAAAGTGGAATTGGACCTGTGCAATGCTTTGGATCTGGTTGGGTCACATGCTGAATAAGGTTGTGTTATTTCACCCTTTACAAAGCATGACATTTGCTTATGTATGATTTATGAAGACATTATGCATGCTGTATAAAGCCTTTATGTTATGATTCTGCCCTTTCGTGTGTTGTCCCGTGCGTATTTATGCTTGTGAATTACTTTCGTCTCGTTTATTTTCCAGCTCTCAGCTCGACCGTCTGACAATCGCTCCCAATCTGTTTCCAGTGGTGTTGCGTGATTGCCTTCAGCGTGCCTGTTTCCCGTCGTCCAATCACCTTTCTACTTTCGGTTTGGCTTTGGTATTTCATTCATTGCTTCCAGCTGTGCTTAATTCCGGGTCTCGCAAAACTGAGTGAATGCGCTCTCTGATAGGATATTACTGACTGTACTAACCAGCACTTATTAAGGGTGATTGTAAATATTTCGTCACATATTATTAACCTTGATTAACTCATTTAGCGAACGTATGTGTTTCTGGCTCTTGTGATTTCAATCTGAGCTTTCTGATTAACTGCATTTATTACCCTGTGCTTTTCTTTCGCTTTTCTTGTGGTGCTTTTTCCTCGTCACGTTTAGATTGACTTATCTAAACTGTCTAGCTTGATTGCTCATCTCAGCGTCTTGTCTCGAGCTATTATTGTTAACCCGATCCTCGTGTGATTGTTTATTAAACCCATGTGTTTCTCTTTCAGTGTGATTGCTTTCCGAGTCCCCGCATCCTCTCGAGATTTTAAAAGCTCCAGTTTTCCACGCGATTGTCAGACGGTTCCTCGTATTTGTCTACATGGTGAAGTCCCAGCTCCTCGTGCGTACTGAGTGTCTCCCGTGTATGATTTCCGAGTCTTTCTGTTTGCTGCGCTTTAGTCTTGTCTGCCCCGTGTATAAGTCTCCCAGTGTGTCTGTCAATTTAGTTAGGTTCAGTTTTTGTTTTCTTAGTTTATCTTCTCTTGGAGAGTGTATTTCTGTTTCCCCCTGCCTTTGGCTGAGTACCTTAGTTCTCCCATTTTTCAGTGCTTGTGCACAGTGTTTTGTTTCTGGCGTGTCTGCCACTTCTCCCTTAGTGTTTTGTGTTTCAATAAACACTACTGGATCCTGCACCTGGTGTTCCTCTGACCTCTTCTTACAGAAGGAACCGTCTCCCTGAACACCAGCAGGATGGATTCCCGCGATGCAGAGCTCCAGCGCCAGCGGCAGCAGATCCAACATCTGACTGCTGCCCTGGCAGCGCAGCAGACTACAGCTACTGGGAGCATGGGGCCGCCATACCCCCCTGCTGGAGCTGCTGTATCGCCACCTCCGGGTTTTGGTCCTGAGCCTCAGCTACCACCTCCCGAGCGCTATGCTGGCAATCCTGGGTACTGCAGACCTTTCCTGACCACCTGTGAGATGCACTTTGCCCTGCAGACCAGGACCTACACTTCTGAACCTGCCAAGGTGGCATTTACCATCTCCCACCTCACGGGTCCAGCTCTCCAGTGGGGTACCGCCGCCTGGTCAGCCCGCCAAACCCTGTGTTTCCACCTTCTCGGCCCTGTCAGCCAAGATGGAGCGGCTGTTCGGCTGCACCAGGCGCGGTGCCGCTGCTGGTTGAGAGCTGACCCGGATCCGGCAGGGAAGCCGCTCGGTGGCGGAGTACGCCATCGAGTTCCAGACCTTAGCTGCCAGCTCCGAGTGGAATTCCCATGCGCTCCGGGACCTCTTTGTGGAAGGATTAGCTGATGGCATCAAGGACCACCTCCTGTTTCATGACCTCCCCAGGACTTCCGAGGCTGTGGCGGATCTTGCCATCCGGATTGACAACCACCTGGAGGAGACTGGCAGTCGCTTGGGGTGACGTCGACCAGCTCCCTCCAACAGCCACCAGGAGGAGACTGCCACTCGCTTGGGGCGACGTTGGCCAGTACCCTCCAACAGCCACCAGGAGGAGACTGCCACTCGCTAGGGGCGATGTCGGCCAGCTCCCTCAGAGGCTTCCGAGACTCCTGTCATCCGGTTCCAACCACCTGTTTCTTCATGTCAAGCATCCTCCCAAGCCCACCAACCTGAGCCTGAGCCCATGCAGTTGGGACACAGTCGCCTGACGAAGGAGGAGAGGAATCTCTCCTCTCACAGTGGTCCACTGTGGTCAGCAGGGGCATTTTGTCGCCAACTGCCCTGAGAAGAGCCAACGCCCTGTGGTGACCGGTAAAGCTGTAGTGGGCACTACTCGACCCGAGGCCTCCTCCAATCGTAGGACCTGCATCCCTGTGACCCTCTCCTGGGGCAACAAGAGCCGTCGCACTGTTGCCTTGATGGATTCTGGAGTTGAAGAGAACTTTGTGGACGCTGGAGCCTTAGCTTCCTGGAGTATTCCACTCTCCCCACTGGCGCAGCCTCTGACCGTCTCTGGCCTGGCTCAGATCCAACGCCAGGCGGCGCCAGTCCAGCTTCTGGTCTCTGGCAACCATCACAAGACCATTAGCTTCTTCATCATCCAGACTCCCAGATTCTCGGTGGTTCTGGGACACCCCTGGCTCCGTGAGCATGGCCCGGTCTTGGACTGGTCCACCCACGAGGTTCGTGAGTGGAAGTCCTCCTGTTCGGCCCGCTGCCTTCGCCACGCGGTTCCACCTGTGCCAGGGTCACAGGTGTCCCCTGAGCCAGCACCTGATCTCTCCCGAGTCCCTGCTGAATATCATGACCTGGGCGCGGTATTCAGAAAGTCAAGGGCGGTGTCTCTACCACCTCACCACCCCTATGATTGTGAGATCAATCTCTTACCGGGAGCAGTGCCGCCCCGGGGGCGGGTCTTCTTCCTGTTCCAGCCGGAGAGAGTCGCCATGGAGAAGTACCTCCAGGAGTCTCTCGCGGCTGGGGTAATTCGGCCCTCCACGTCGCCAGCAGGAGCCGGGTTCTTCTTCGTGGCGAAGAAGGATGGTTCGCTCCAGCCCTGTATCGACTATAGAGGGTTGAATAAGATAACGGTCCGGAACTGTTATCCCCTTCCCCTCATGTCGTCCGCCTTCGACATCATCCAGGGGGCCCAGGTGTTTACCAAGCTGGATCCGAGGAACGCCTACCACCTGGTGCGGATAAGCGAGGGGGATGAGTGGAAGACTGCGTTTAACACCCCTAGTGGCTACTGGGAATACCTGGTGGTTCCCTTTGGGCTTACCAACGCGCCCGCAGTCTTCCAGCGCCTGGTAAACGATGTCCTGGGTGACATGATTGGCCGGTCCGTTTATGTTTACCTGGATGACATCCTCATCTTTTCACGCACCCGGGAGGAGCACATTTGGCATGTGCGCCAAGTCCTGAAACGGTTGTTGGAGAACCGCCTTTTTGTGAAGGCTGAAAAGCGCGAGTTCCACACCTGCTCCACAACGTTTCTGGGCTACATCATCTCTCCTGGGTCCCTGGAAATGGATCCTGCCAAGGTGCAATCCGTCCTGGAATGGTCCCAGCCCAAGGACCGCAAAGCTCTTCAGGGATTCCTGGGGTTCGCCAACTTCTACCGCAGCTTCATCCGAGGGAACAGCACGGTGGCGGCTCCCCTGACCCTGCTGACTTCCATCAAGCAGCCGTTCCGCTGGAATCCCCTGGCAGACCAGGCGTTCCAACAGCTCAAGCGGCGGTTTACGACTGCACCTATCCTGATGACTCCGGACCCGGCATCCCAGTTCATCGTGGAGGTGGATGCCTCCAACGTGGGCGTGGGAGCGGTGCTGCCCAAAGATCCACCAAGGACGGGAAGGTACACCCCTGTGCCTTCTTTTCGCACCGCCTCACGCCTACTGAAGCTAACTATGACGTTGGTAACCGGGAGTTACTGGCAGTTAAGTTGGCTCTGGAGGAGTGGCGCCACTGGCTAGAGGGAGCCGCTACGCCATTTCTTGTGTGGACAGACTAAAAAAACCTTGAGTACCTGAAGATAGCCAAGAGGCTTAATCCCCGCCAGGCCCGGTGGGCCTTATTTTTCGAGCGATTTAACTTACAAGCCCGGGTCCCGTAAGGCTAAGGCTGATGCCCTCTTTCTACGGTTCGAGACCGGGGCCACTCCCGCGAACCCTCCCGAGAATATCCTTTCCCTGAGTCGGTTCCTCAATGCTGTCCAGCTCCCCATTGAGGAAAGGGTTCGGACAGCTCTGGGCGGGCAGGCCGCGCCCAGTGCCTGTCCTGATAATTGTCTGTTTGTTCCCCAGGGCCTGCGATCAGAGGTGCTGCAATGGGGACACGGATCCCAGTTTTCAGGCCATCCAGGGGTCAAGATGACCACGGCCTTTATCCGACGTCGCTTCTGGTGGCCGGACCTCCAGGACAACGTCAAGGGTTTTGTAAGTGCCTGCTCGGTCTGCGCTACTGCTAAGTCACCCCACACACCCCCTTCTGGTCTCCTTCAGCCACTCCCTATTCCTACTCACCCCTGCTCCCACATGGCCCCAGATTTTGTCCCTGGTCTCCTTCCCTCCCAAGGTAACCTCACTATTGTTGGTCGCTTTTCCAAAGCAGCCCACTTTGTTGCACTCCCCAAGCTCCCCTCCGCTCAATCCACAGCCAACCTCCTTATACAGCACGTTGTCCGTCCCCATGGCATCCCCACCGATATTGTTTCTGACCGTGGTCCCCAGTTCACCAGCCACTTTTGGAAAGCATTCATGTCCCTCCTAGGTCCCTCCTGTTCCCTCATTTCTGGGTTTCACCCTCAGTCTAACGGCCAGACCGAGCGGGCCAACCAGACCCTGGATACCATGCTGCGATGCGTGTGTGCTCGTAACCCAAGCTCTTGATCGGCCCATCTGCCTTGGGTAGAGTATGCCTTCAACTCCCACGCATCAGCAGCCTCTGGTCTCACTCCCTTCCAGTGCTGCCTGGGGTACCAGCCTCCCCTGTTCCCCTCGCAGGAGGCAGGGGTGGGGGTTTCGTCTGCCGAGGCCTTCATTAAGTGGTGCCATAACACCTGGCGCACCGCTCGTCGCGCCCTCGTCCGTGCGGGGGATCAGATGAAGGACTCGGCGGACAAGCGACGTAAGCCAGCCCCCACCTACCGCATTGGCCAGAAAGTCCCTTGGTCCCTTCCTAGTCGACGAGATTATCAGCCCCACCGCTGTCCGCCTGAAGCTCCCCCACACCATGCGCCGTATTCACCCAGTGTTCCATGTCTCCTGAGTCCGCCCCTCTGTCACCCACCCCCTCCACCCGGATCCCGAGCCCCCCCCTCTGCCACGCATCATCGACGGTGGAGAAGCCTACACCGTCCGGAAGCTGCTCAACTGTCGGCAGAGGGGTATGGGGCTCCAGTACCTCCTTGACTGGGAAGGGTACGGTCCCGAAGAACGTTCCTGGGTCCTCGCTAGATTTATTTTGGACAAAAAATTTATTTCCGAGTTCCATAAAACACATCCCAAGCCTTAGCCCCAGCTTATGCTGGAGATTTAAGTAATCTTGTTTCTGTTTAGAGTTACTTGTGCTTGCACTGTTTACTTCTTCTTGGTTGGGTGTTTCGTGTGTTAGTCTTTAGGGTTTTTGTCTTTATTTAGTTAGATGTTCCTTGTTAGGTTTTGGGGGTTTTTTTTGTTTAGTATGTTAGGTGTTCCTTGTGTTGTATTAGTTTTGTGGGGTTTTGTATTTAGTTTTTTGTGTTTCATGTATTTTGTATGGGTACTGTTATGATTCTGCCCTTTTGTGTGTTGTCCCGTGCGTATTTGTGGTTGTGATTTACTTTCGTCTCGTTTATTTTCCAGCTCTCAGCTCGACCGTCTGACAATCGCTCCCAATCTGTTTCCAGTGGTGTTGCGTGATTGCCTTCAGCGTGCCTGTTTCCCGTCGTCCAATCACCTTTATACTTTCGGTTTGGCTTTGGTATTTCATTCATTGCTTCCAGCTGTGCTGAATTCCGGGTCTTGCAAAACTGAGTGAATGCGCTCTCTGATAGGATATTACTAACCCGTACTAACCAGCACTTATTAAGGGTGATTGTAAATCTTTCGTCACATAGTATTAACCTTGATTAACTCATTTAGCGAACGTATGTGTTTCTGGCTCTTGTGATTTCAATCTGAGCTTTCTGATTAACTGCATTTAATACCCAGTGCTTTTCTTTCGCTTTTCTTGTGGTGCTTTTCCCTCGTCACATTTAGATTGACTTATCTAAACTGTCTAGCTTGTTTGCTCGTCTCAGCGACTTGTCTCGAGCTATTATTGTTAACCCGGTCCTCGTGTGATTGTTTATTAATCCCATGTGTTTCTCTTTCAGTGTGATTGCTTTCCGAGTCCCCGCCTCCTCTCGAGATTTTAAAAGCTCCAGTTTTCCACGCGATTGTCAGACGGTTCCTCGTATTTGTCTCCATGGTGAAGTCCCAGCTCCTCGTGCGTACTGAGTGTTTCCCGTGTATGACTTCCGAGTCTTTCTGTTTGCTGCGCTTTAGTCTTGTCTGCCCCGTGTATAAGTCTCCCAGTGTGTCCGTCAATTTAGCTAGGTTCAGTTTTTGTTTTCTTAGTTTATCCTCTCTTGGAGAGTGTATTTCTGTTTCCCCCTGCCTTTGGCAGAGTACATTAGTTCTCCCATTTTTCAGTGCTTGTGCAGGGTGTTTTGTTTCTGGCGTGTCTGCCACTTTTCCCTAAGTATTTTGTGTTTCAATAAACACTTCTGGATCCTGCACCTGGTGTTCCTCTGACCTCTTCTTACACTTTATGAGGAACACTTCATCTAAAGTGTAACCTCGTTTTGTTAGTGATATTGCGGGGCACATCTTGCGAATGAAGATGGTGCCTACATGGACTTGAAAATGCAAACGCAAAGTGGAGGATTACTTTAGCACTTTTGTAATGATACAAATAAGGCGTGTGCTCCTTGAAAACGAACAAGCATTTCCGAGAATGTATATGTATGCTTTATGCTTTGTATGCTTTCTACGATTAGCGTATTCATTTTCCTTTTGTTAGTGATATTCCTGGGCACTACTCGAAAATGCAAACGCAAATGAGGAATGTATTTAATTTTCCAATTGTTATAAAAAATGCATACATGGACTTGAAAATGAAAAAAACAAAGTGGAGGATTACATTTGCATTTTCAGTATGGTACAAATAATGTGCTTGTATCTTGAGAATGAAAACACATTTCTGACTTTGCATTTTCTTTCTAATTTTGTGAACTGTATGCTTCCATATTCATTAACTGGCGCACATACACAGCCATTGGTGTGGCCTCTAACACTGCAATACAGAGGAATTCATTTCAAATACAATAATCTACGAACCAAAAGGGTTGGTTGAGGATTCACATTGCTAATATTGATTGGTGGTAACATTGCAAAGCCCCACTACACCTTTACTTGTGGTTGGTTCCTCAAGGAGTGTCGGCAGATGATGGTTAATAAAATGCTATGTTTCCACAGTGAAGCTGAGAATCACAGGTCTATTCATTATTTCCGGGCTTCTGTTTTGCAAAAGTTTTCTGACTCAAAGCAAATTCATGGAATAGGGATCTCGAAGCCAGATTTTATGTTGCCTGGGACCCTACATCCACAAAGACAAGAGTCAATTTGCTTAATGTCAACAGGTTCTTGAAGCATCGAGTACAAGTATAGTCTCTATGCTCCCTGGACAAGGATTCCACCCACATAGCAGCATGCTTTTATCAATCATCCTGACCCTTACCATTTTAAGAACATTTTTTTCTACTGCTACAGAGCACAGAACCCTTTCTGCTGTAATCATTATTTTACACCCAGGTGGTATTCTATGTGCATCTTGAATGTATTTAATGTTTTTACTGCATGATATTTGTGCAAAATGAAGTGCAGCCCATAGAGCTAGCTTAAGCAGACAGTGTGTGGAATCACTGTTAAATCACTATGAGAACACAATCTAAACATCATTCATAGAATGAACCATAAATGAGCAATGTAAGATTTTAAGCTTGAGTTCCCGGGCCCACAGAAGGTAGGTGTTGGTTAAGGTGTTTGGGCTTTGCAGGGGATGGATTTCCAAGCTGGTCTCATTCTCTAGTCAGTTTTTAGATGTGCATCAAGACCTAGGTATACTGAGGTAGAAAAAAAACCATTGTACGAGTCACACCAGGACAATCAAAATGTCTCCAAACATGACTGTAGGCCTACTCAGAAATAGATTTGTCTCAAAACATCTGAAGTCATGTGCAGCATGATAACGACAGATATCTAAGAGAGACGGACAATGAAGAGGTAATTTAAGGGGGATCAAGAAGATAAATGTCTTGGGAGAATGTGAGGGTGTTTTAATGGGAAGGTGGGGACTGAGAAGGGAAGGTGTGAGCCATTTTATCAAGCCAAATCAGTTTAATGACCACAGCATCAAAGAAAGTGCCCCAGGTTCCTGGACACCTCCCCTTGTACACTGATGCACCGAGTAAAGGTGGCAATACTGCCTAAGTCCATCTTATAAGTGTCTGCTCACACTGAAACTTAACAGTGAGGGCTGTCTAAATTGCTAATCATACCTTTTGGAGCCACCTGCTCATTCTGTTTGCATCCTGCAGTAATCCAAGCTTAACTTGTCCAATTTTACCAGTGTGTTTACACTACAGGTTTTGTGTTTCACTTCAGCCCAAACTGGCTGATAAAACGAGAGAGACATAATGAGGAATACAGCTTTGATGCTGAGGTTTCTTTCTTATTAAACATGAATAAATATGGCATTGTTCCATTCAAGCGATTAGACCACTCTGTGTTTCTGATCTTTGTTCTGAGTGTTGCAAATCATGCAGTATCATAAGTAATTTTGACTGTATCTGCTTATGTGGAAAATGAGTATTCTATTAAAGTTCTTTGTAGTTTTTTTACCAATTCTCTAGGTTCACAATCCAATTTACTCAATACTGAAAATATTAAATTCCCTGTATTTTTGTAAAACATCAAAAATGCCTCTTTCCACTGACAAAAGGTCATCCTTATTGAGGAATGGGCCATATTACCTCACCAAGTTTGAAAGGAGGCTGCAATATATCTGTCTGCTATCATTAGGATAACAATGCTTAAATAGCAAAAGCAGTGGTGGTTGCAGTACGCTATTGCATGCTTAACATTCACTTCAACTTTGAGGTGCATGTTCAGCTATCGCAACTCCCAAAATTATTATTTCTCTTGTATTTATTATTAATTTCCAAAAAAAAAAACACCCTAAAATTTTACAGTTGTTTTGCAAACAACCTTATAAGGCTGCTTGAACAGTGCTTCTTTTTGATCTTCATATTATCAACAGTCTGGGAAACGGCAGGAAGGCTGTTAATTCAGATTCATCATCATTCAGATAATACGCCCACAGCCTACCCTGCCAATTCGCAATGTCTGGGCAGCACTCAGTGTGCTAAGAGAAAATAATTGGAATGTTTATTTAATTTAATTAACTTTCTCTTTTTCTCCTTGAGGTGGTTTGGAATAAATTGTAAATCCATCTATCCTTCATTGAAGATATCTCTAGACCCCAGAATTGACAGACTCCAGCTTGGGCATTTGCCCAGGATTTTTCTCAGTGGGGATTATCTTCTGAAATGATGTACAGAATGAATATGCAATAGAATTATGCAACTCTGTTTTGGAATAGAAGGGGGTCACATCATCTGCTTGAAGTGGCGCTGTTTCAGGTATCATTTTTCAGTGTTAATACGTTTTTGCATATGCATTTTATGCATGTAATCTGTGTTAAAATGAAGTCAGTGAATTCATTTCAGTCTTGATTGCCTCCAATGACGGCAAATAAACAGTGTTGAACAGGAGTGTTAGAGGCTTTCTGACCGCTAGCACTGGATTAGCATAGTAAAAATCAGATAATGTGTGAGATAAATATGCATAATAAAATGACCCATTTTGCGTCCTTTGTTTTTTTTATTAAATGATGCCTTTATGAGCAATATAAGGAGTGATCGACAACCTGAAAAAATACGTAGGTCCCCCTACTGCTGCCAAAATAGTTGTAACCAATCCCAGAGAGAAAAATTGCTCTGGCCAAAATCTGGCCCATATAATGCACTTCCACCGCCCAGTTCTGGCCCACATACTGCAAGAATGACGGCCCTTTTGTGGCCCAGATCTGCTTTGCTGGGCCTGCTGCGAACACAGTCAGCCCACATATGGCATTCCATCACATTAAAGTGTCATCATTACCAGACCTGGCCCACAGCCGGGCAACAGACCACTTGCCATGCCAGCAGTCTCTCAGAAGTGCCGGCTTGATGCTGAATCCGGGCCAGATCCATCTGCTATGTGGGATTGAGGCATAGGCTCTTCAAGACCACTTATAGGGATAGTTCACTTTTTTGAAGTGGGGCTGTGTGAGCTACAAATCGCCACTACTTATATTACATGCAGTAAAAAGTAGATGCAGTGGATGCATTACATGCAATAGACTTTGAATGTAATCTGTCGTCCTAAAAATTTGTTTTGCTTCCAGTGTGCAAGCAGCTTTACTGTGACCCAAACAGCTGATAGCTACAGCGCGCAGTTAACCACGATGAGCCGCGCGGGGGACTACGTCAGTTGGTTAGTTCAAGAGCAACTGTGTTTTTTTCCGAGCAGGTTAAGTGCTGTAATTTTTTTTTAATATAGCGCAGTGATTCCCAAAGTGTGGGCCGCGACCCCCTGGTGGGCCGTGGTGGTACTGCAGGTGGGCCGTGAGAGGTCATGAAAAATATTATTCATTTTTGCAAATATGATTTTTTATTATTTTTATTGTAAAATATTTATTGCACGATTTTAAAAAATATTTAGAAGTAATAACCTATTGAGTGTTATTGACCTCACAATATTTTAGGAACCTTATATAGTTTATGATTGGAACGTAGCTTTCTGGTCATCATGACCGGGGGTCATAATCGGAGGAGCACGTACTGTGTTCGATAATTAATTCTGGCCGTTTCTCAAGAACAAGTACACCAAGTTCGTACTTGTGAACTCCATGAGTCTGGACTTGCCGAGTTCAGATGAAAGAACGAACTCCCTGGGGATGGGAGGACGAGAGTACGGTCTTTCTGCAATTGGAGCAGGAACGTACTTGATGACGTTAACGTCGTCGTCTTCGCTGGTGTCGGCATTTCAACTACTGATTATTTTCACTGGTTTACTTAAAATAAAATGCAAACACAATGTGCACTTCCAAGGCTAGGAACACTCAGAAGAGGGGAAGAGGGGTCTGTGAACATGAGCTACTTTAGGTGCTTAGCTACGTTCCGCCAGCTGTTGCGGAGTTTCTCGACTCCGAAAACACTGGAGCATAAAACATCGTAAAGCAGGCAATATTCCAAATGTACTCGGATAATGATTCCTCGCCTTAAAATCACCAGAAGAGAATTCAGCCGAGAAATAGCAAACGAATATTGCAACAAAAGACTTAAGCCGCTTTCATACTGGATGCGAAACGAATTTATCGCACGACAGGTTACATTCAAAGTCAACGAAAAGACGCGAACACACGCGTTTTCGCATTGAATTTGAATGTAATCTGTCGGGCGAAGAATTCGTTTCGCGTCCGATTTGAAAGCGACTTTAGGATGTTAAATACATTGGCATGCTAGCTATTATAGATATCGATGTCTCTTTATCTTGCTAGCTAGCTAGCCAAATAGCTCGCTCGCGACTATTCCATTGTGAGCGAACTGTAGCCTTTTTAGCTCGCTAGCCAGTTGGCCATGTAACTACATTGGCGTGCTTGTTATGATACACAGTTCAATAATCGCTACCCAGATAGCAAGCACCTCCGCTCCAGATCTGCCCCGGCTATGTGCCGACACCAGCTGATTTGGCTCAGATCCGGAGCGGAGGAGCTTGATTTCTAGGAAGCCAACTAGCTCGCTAATTTTGTTGGCGTAATTATGTCGGAGAATATATCGATCATTGAAAGCGAACTGCAGCTTTTTCAGTGCGCAAGCCAATTGCCTATGTAGCCAAATACACTGACGCGCTCGCTATACTATTACTAGCTAGGTAGCCAGACAGCTCGCTTGCGAGTAACACTGCAGGCAAACGGTAGGGGACCAGAATTCCAGAATAGCGACACATTAACATTATGGAAAAAAATATCGCGCCCCGCTCGCGCTTGGATGCCGAAAAGAATTCTGGGTTATGCGTGCTGTCAAGTTCACACAAGTTTCCATCCGATGCATCCTCGGCAAAATGGGCGTGTCAAGAACACTTCCGTGACTGGTAACCGTTCTCGTCGAGATGCGAACTTTGAATTGAGAAAGTACTTGGTCTCAGACGGATGACGTTTCTTAAGTTCACTAGAACAGAAGTACAGAGAAGAACGCATATTTAGAAACGGCCTCTGTCTTGTGTGTACACGACAGATTAAAAGTTTGGGCTTCCTTTATCCCCCTGCTTTCATTTCAATCCTGAATCTTTATAATAATAATAATAATAAATAAATAAAAAACTACAACAACAATTATTGTTGTTGTTTTTTTTATTTATTTTATTTTCTTCACAACAACAACAATTATTGTTGCTGTTAAGTGTTCTGAGAATGCATAATTTCGTCTATGTACTGTTTATAGGACAAAGGTGGGCCGCGGACATTTTTTAGATTTTCAAGTGGGCCCTGATTTGGAAAAGTTTGGGAACCCCTGATATAGCGTACAATGAAATGGTGTATTATTTTCAGGTAGGACCTCTTTTAGGCCGCAAAAATGCGCTGTTTCCCTGTTCCCGTTCACAACAGTGTATCACCTAAATTTCCACTCAGCACTATGCGCTGATGCAGCTACCTGGAGGAGATCAGAGAGCTTTCTACTGCATGTAATGCAAGTAGCGGCAATTTATAGCTCATACAACCCCACTTCAAAAAAAGTGAACTATCCCTTTAAGGAGTTCTGTAGCATCACGACGATATTTCCGCCATATCCTTAAAGTCTTTACAGATGCGAGGTGGGACCTCTGTGGATCAGATTTATTTTTTCAGCACATCCATGATTGGATTGAGATCTGGGGACTTCGGAGACCATTTTGTCAACTTGAACTTTTAGTCATGTTCCTAAAACCATTTATGAACAATTTTTGCAGTGTGGCATGATGCATTAGCCTGCTGAAAGAGGCCACTGCCATCAGGACGAAAAACCATTACCAATGTTTTGTTTTTTTCCGCCAAGGATGTTTAAGCTGGACTTAAATTTTCATGGAAAAATACTGGCCAGGGGATCATACGACCTCTGCCCGCTTGCCTCCTCTCCATACAGTATCCTGGTGCCATCTTTTCCCCAAGTAAATGGCACATATGCACCCAGCCATCCACTGTACAATTTAAAGAAAACATATTTCATGAGACCAGACTGCCTTCTATCGCTCCATGGTTCTAATGCTGACATACCCAATGGAGGCACTTTCTGTTGGGAATCGCTGATTTATGTTTGTTTTTAGTATGTTTTAGTCATTTTAGTTGCTAATTATTCATATATTTATCGTATTTATTCTTTTAAAGTATGTATATTTCTGTAAGATTGCGCTGTCTTTGGTCTTGAATGTTTTCCTCTCGTTTCTGTCTCGTGGTGTCTTGTCAGTTTCATCACACTCTCTTCCCTGTATTTCGGTGAGATAATTCCACTTCCTTCTCTCTGGCTGTTCTCATTGACTATCTGCACCTGAGTATATTTTAGCGAGGCACGGGTGATTAGTTAGATCAGAGTTAGAACTCCACCTGTTTCCCCTCACTCTCCTATCACCGTCCTTGCTTTTCTAGTTCCGCCTCCCTCTACAGCTGTCCTGTGTTTAGCTGGGATTCCACTTGATTAGTTTGTGCTTAAAAGACCCACTTTTACCGCAGCTTCTTGTCAACTCGTTTCTTCCCATAGCTCGTCTTGGTTAAGTCTCCTTTCTGCGCTTTCTAGTTTCGATTGTTGATTGCTTGTTTTTTTTGTGAAATCTCCTGTAAGTTAGTGATTGTTTGTATTACATTGTTTGATTGCTGGTTGATTGATTAGTACTTAGTTCTCCCTTATTCCCATTTTGTACCCATCTGTTTAGATTCTCCTGTGTTTCTCCCTTATCCCATCCATCTCCCTTTTCCTTCCCCTTCCATTCCCTTAGCTCTACCCCCTTTGTTACTGTCTTTGTGCGGATTGATTCCCCTGGTTACCGAATTATTTCTGCTTGTCCCCTGACTCTGATTCTGACTATTCTGCATTACCCTACTTGCCTGGCTATCGATCTGTTTCTGTATTTGACCATGAGCTGTGTAAATCCTAATAAAACGCCCTGCCGATGCTGAACTGCATTTGGAGTCGAAGACCGTTCCTTTCACTTTCAGCAGTGAATAGAGGTCTGTTGTGTTCTGGGACAGCATTTATGGTTTTAACAGTTTCATGTTCCTAGTTTCATAGTTCATAGTTCAAGTCATAGTTCTTTTCACAGTTTTAAGTTTCTTGTATCATGTTTTTGAATTTCATGTTTCACATTTATTGTCTGTGTTTTTACTTTTCCATGTTTTTGTTTTTGCCAGGTCTGCCAAGCCACTCCACCGCTTGTCTGCGTTCCGCCCCGTGCCTTCGTTGTTGCACATTTCTGAGCTATGGTTGGCTTTGGTATTTCCCCCTTCCTTCTGTGCTGTGCTGATTCGGGGCTGTCTTGGCTTAATTGGCAATTAACTGTTTTGAAGTTACTAACATTTACTAACACTCACTGGGTGGTGTAAATAGGCACATTACTAATCTTACTAATTTAGACAGGGAGTTTGTTGTCATGATTCCTGCTTTGCTATTTCAAGTCTGCGGTGCTTTTCTGTTCTTAACATTCATGCTTGCTTCCAAACTGCATACTTAATTGGTACTTAAGCTGAGCACGCTCATGCTCTTAATGAGCAAGTCTTATCATCCAATCTAAGTCCATGTCATGATCTTGCCATGCCTCTTGTTTCTCCTCCAGGTGTTTCCCTTCATGTCTTGATTTCTCACCCTTTATCTGGATGCGGTGGAAGTTGGCTGGCAGACAGTCTCACAGTTCTATTTCTATCAAGTTCATGCCCATAGTTGTTAGTAGCCAGCGTGTTTCACAGTCTTTTTATTTTGCATTCCTAGCCTTTTTTTTTGTCATTCTGAAAATCTTGAAGCCTTATTCTTTTCTGTTTATGAATTTTCTGCCTGGAGTTTCCAGTGGCCTTTGTTTTCATCGTTTTTGATCCTTTTGTTTATAGCTCTGTGTAGCTCTCTTTAGTTTGTTTTTTTTGGCAACCCTTTGGGTGAAGTTTTTTTTTTTTTTTTTTGTTGGCCCTCGTGCCTGATTTTCTTTATTTTTCCAATAAAGCCTTTTCCCTCCATCCTCGCATTTGGGGGTCTATTCTCCCATTACCGCGTAAGTCTTTTTTTACGCGCTTCGAGTTAAGCGCTTTTGAGTTACGCGTATTCTCCCCTACTCGCTTCGATCACGCCCACAGCGCTTAACTTCAGAATGTAGGCGACCTTATGAAAGAGGTGTGACTGATCCAAAAGAGAGGCAGACTCTGTACAAAGCTCATTGATTATGGCTATCAGGAAAACATGGAAAAAGCATTTTCTGATAACCATGAAAACGCATTTGTGGTCCATGGAAAACGCAAACCAGACTTTAAATTTGAATATCATCGGCCTGCTGATAAAACCTCGTATCTCTAAACTGATAAGAAACGAAAACTCGTATGTCCACTATTCTTACATGCAAAATTAAACATTTTTATTTTAAACTATATTTATCCATTTGTATTATAATAATTATTATTTTATTTTTTAATTTTCCTGTGAAGTTTGTCATTGTGAAGATACGAGGTTTTTTATGCCGCTGTGATAGGAGGCCGTACCAATTACAAGACGTAATTCAGACATCTCTTTATCCCCCGCCGCGCGATTAGCGCGAAGCGGGGGATATAGCATTGGGCTCCGTCCGTACGGTCACATAAAATTGCGGCGGCGGGGGATATGTTAGTGAAAAACATTTGTTATTTCTTACTCTAGCCACCATGGCATTAAAGCTATGCATACAAACAAATTGCCGCGATAATGAAATAAAGAATTTAGCGCTTCTCAATCAGCGCAATCAGATCATTGATCTCCTCCACCAGCCTGTTTGTTCCGTGGAAGACAGGGAAGAAGACAAAGGGAACATTCTAGTCACACAAAGACAATCAAAGAAAGTTTATATGATCTCATTTAGAAATTGCGCACTTGAAAACTACTCCGATGTCAGGTTTGCAACTAAAGGACATGGAAACGCTTTAACAAGGATTCTTACCCCGCACGCGGTCATCTCCCAGCGTCTTCCCCGCCCCGACACCGCCTCAGTAATGACGGAATTCCATATCCATAGCCTATCATCCTATTTGATTTGAGCAACACATTCACTTGAACTTGACACTAATACTTTATTATAATCAATTATCCCATTTACTGATAACGATTCTTTCCATGTCGGCTATTCTTTAAAGGCTAAAATTGATTAACAAATGGATAGTGCTTTGGTATTTGCCAGGGTAGGGCTCAATCAAGAGTAGCCTATTTAATAATATCTTTATTCACACATTAAATTACACAGTATTACCAATGGTAAAAAAATACTAGGACTCGAGTTAGTTAATTCAGATATCCTCAATTAGAAAATCAATCCCCTCACTCGTGAGAATATCACAAATTTTTAGATTATCACGAACATATAGGCCAGTCGCATTTGTTAATAGAACATGGAAGACGATGGCGACGTCGAGCCAAAGCCGAAAACCAAATTTCACAGATGTTGGTGTTGTATGGCAAGCAAGCAATGAAGGCTGATCCGAGGAATTAAGCTGCGAATCGTTCTGAATGTGGCTTCGGTGGTGAGATGTAAGCGCAGTATCCCCGATTTAAAGCATAAATGGAGAGATCTGCAGGGCGCTGTAAAAGCCAGGTTCTCTGGAGAACTGTACACGCAACAGTGGGCAACCATCATCCCCTGTGCATTTCACTGCACAGGAGGAGGGGATGTCATCTACTCTTTCTGCAGTGGAAGTGCATGGAGAAGAACTTGAAGCGCCAATGACCTGCGTCAGACACCTTGACACAGACGCCTGTGATGTGAATGACATGACCAGCCACTCTCTCAAACGACCCAGATGCCTGGAGCGACAGCTCAGGCATCTGACGTTGATGACCACGGGTATGTTTTGCGGATAATTGCTGCGGCTGGATAGCTGTTCATCCAGAAGTCGGCAAAGATAGATGATTGCCTCATGCACGGTCCAGGCGAAAGCGCTGGATGCACTCAATGTTTGTTTTTCCCAGGATGTCCAAACGAAGCCGACATATGCGTGTTCGTCTTCGAGCTCGGCGCTCTCCTCTTACTCTTTCCCAATCACGCAAGAGTGCAAGCAAATGCAGGACTGGCATTTTGGCTTTAGATTTGGAGGGCATGGTCGAATGATGGTCTTATGTATACTCATATTAATTAATAGTTTTGCGTTTGTAATTTAACTGATTGGAGAAGAGGCTGATGCGTAATATCATGTGATGATTTCGTTTGATAAATTATCATGGCTTTGTGAAATGTAGTTTAGAAAAAAGGAAGAACAATTGAATATTAAATGTCTCAACCTTTACCATGTTAAATAGAATAAAAGTAATGTCAAAATTCAGCCTATAACCGACATCAAACGCAATATTCAATTTCGCCTAATGTTGGCGCTTGACCTTAATACAGCCCTCAAAAGCGCTTAACAGAAAAAGCGTGTAAGCCAGGGGGAGAATACGCGTAAGTGTTATTTGCATGAGAAACGCCCGGAAACGCCCCGATTTTGGCCTTGCTCCGCCCCAAGCGCGTAAGTGCCTTCAAGGCGCGTAATGCACAGACTTAAGTCGAGGGGAGAATACGCGTAGGCTGAAAAGCGCGTAGCTACGCGCTTTTTTCGACTTAAGCGCACGGGAGAATAGACCCCTTGGTGTCTAACTGGTCCCGTATCAAGGTCAGCATGGAAATGGTGACCAGTTTACCGCTGCTCAGCCCCATACGCTGCAAGCTGCAGAGTGCACTGGTGCTAGTGCCATGCTGGCGCTAAGGCCAGTGCCTAGTTGGTTCAATCAACGCACCTACTCAGAACCAGTTTGTTTTTCAGAGCCACGCAATTACGTCACTGTATAATGTCAGTACGTCACTGGATACTTGTCTGCCCACTGTTCCCGAAAGTCTTATGGTGAGCGAAGTGGTAATTTTAATAACAAGTCTAGAGCTATCGCTTGGCTACAGTTCTGAAAAAAGGCTTAATACCTGTGGCTCAGTTCATCGGTTCGTTGCATTAACATGCGTTGTGGGGTTTCTTTTTTTTTTTTCTTTCCCCTCCTCGGTTTGAAGCCAGAGCTTAAAATTGGGTGTACATGCACTGAACATCTCTTTAAAAATGATTAGTTCTGACTCGATCGCAATGAACTATGCTGATTAACTGCTAGTAGTGTGGGGTGTTTTCGGATTGAATGTATGGTTAATAACCAATAACTATTTCAATCTTACAGTTTTACAATCACGTTGACGCTAACCTCAGAAGTTTTTGCTCAATTTTCAAAACGTTCGATACAACACTCATAACGGTCAGCACTTGTAACACAGCCCAACCATTTGTTCAAAACCTTGCATTGTGTATTCTCATCATTGAAGAATACTTGCACTTCTGAATCTTTGGTTCAAATGACTCACCTTTTCATGAAATACCGTAGGAACACTACTTTTAGATCACCCACACAAGATACCAATATCTTCACTGCAAAGTTTTTTTTTTTCCCCAATCGCTTTCATTACTGCAAAAAACACTTAATACATGTTTCAAAAAGGTTCTAAACAATAGAGACAGTGGAATCATAAAGTGTGAACTTTGTTTGAAATACAATAGTAAATTAAAGCTGCAAGCAGCGTTGAAAGGGCCCTCGCCCCCCTCGTGCACGTTGGGGAGGCAGCAAGATCCTGATGGGTGCAGGTGTCCATTCACAGCCATTGGACACTGTTGGACCGCGTACAATGTGTTTTCCTGAGGGGAGTGCAAAAATTTTCTGGAGGGCGCGATGATATCATTTTGATATGCGTGTGCGCAAAATCTACAACATAATAATTGTAATACCGAGCTCCATGAGTGTGTTGATTTTTGTAAATTTTCCAGCATGTTTAGATCTTCAAAAGAGCAATTCTTCTATAAATCTGATTGGGGGCACTATAGAGCCATTTTGCCTCATTTAGTGCCAATTGATGGATGATATTAAAGAAAATAAGACATTTATAATTTGTGCTAGGTTTTGCACGTTTTGACGCATTCTAAGGCCTTAAAACGTGTGTTCAAAAAAATTTGGAAAAAAGCAAGAAATAGCTCATAGCTCACTTTCTGTTCAGCCAAAAAATTTCCAAAAATTAAGCATTACCCGGAATGCCGAATGCAATGATCACACCAAATTTCATGAACATTCAAGCATTTTTTTCTTAACATGACCATATCTAGAGGGCGCTCTGGAGCCACCTAGCACCTCCTGATCCAATATTAGCATATGTTTATACTTCAGAGGACAATTTTATCAAGCAAAGGAAGTTTCAGGCAAATCCCACAAAGTATGTGGGAGTAAAAGCAACTTCCTGTTTCATGGCGGGACATCAAAATTCGCCGCGACGCCACGGATACATCGTTCAATGATATCCCAATAGCTTCGCAATTTAACATCAGCAATGTCTTTAGATATAATTTGCCAAATATTAAGTTGATCGGATAAAATCTCTCGGAGGAGTTCGTTAAAGTACGACACCTGTGAATGGCGAAAAATCTGAAAAAGTTGCAATTTCAATTAAAAATGGCGGACTTCCTGTTGGGTCTAGGTCATGGCACCAAGAGACTTTTTTTTAGGTCTCAGGATGTTACACATGTCCACCGAAGTTCATACATGCAGGTCAACCACGGTGCAAGGGCTACTTTTTTTTAATTTTCCAGGGGGCGCTATAATGCCATTTTTGCCACGCCTATATGTAAATTTTTTATCAGTGTAATTGGAATGAGGGTCTTTAGAATTGTCCAAAATTTTGTGAGTTTTTGAGCATGCTGAGACCCTCAAAAAGGCAATTATTTTAAAAATTTGATTGGGGGCGCTATAGAGCCATTATGCCTCATTTACTCCCAGTTATTGTCTCAAATTGAATACAATCGAAGAAATTTCATTTTTGCAAAGTTTTGCTAGTTTTCAAGTATTCTAAGGCCTTCAAATGTGTGTTCGTAAAATTTGGAATAACGCAGGAAATGGCTCATAGCGCACTTCCTGTTTGGCCGAAAAATTTGAAAAAAATAAGTATCGCCCAAAAAAACCATCGCAATGATCAGACTAAATTTCATGAACATTCAAGCACTTTTATATTAACATGGCCGTGTCAAGAGGGCACTGTGGAGCCACCTGACCACACCCAATCCAATATCAACATATATTTATATTTGGAAGTAGACTTCTATTAAGCCTGTCAAGTTTCACGCAAATCTCACAATGCATGTGCTCATAAAAGCAACTTCCATTTTCATGGCGGAACATCAAAATTTGCCGCAACGCCACGGACTCAATTTTCGATGAATCCAAAAAAGCTTCGCAATTTAACATGGAGAAGCTCTTTAGATGGCCTGTGCCAAATTTTAAGTTGATCAGATAAAATCTCTAGGAGGAGTTCGTTAAAGTACGACGCCTGTGAATGGCAAAAAAAAAAAAAAAAAGTTGCAAATTCAATTATAAATGGCGGACTTCCTGTTCAGTGTAAGTCATGGCACCAAGAGACTTTTTTTTAGATCTCGGGATATTCCACATGTCGACCGAATTTGATACATGTAGGTTTACCGGGCTGCGAGGGCTGCTTATTTGAAATTTTCCAGGGGGCGCTATAATGCCATTTTTGCCACGCCTATTTGTAAATTTTTTATTAGTGAAATTGGAATGATGGTCATTTAAATTGTACAAAATTTTGTGAGTTTTTGAGAATGCTGAAACCCTCAAAAGGGTAATTCTTTTAAAAATCGTATTGGGGGCACTATAGAACCATGATGCCTCATTTACTGCCAATTTTTGTCTCAAATTGAAGACAATGTGACAAATACAATTTTCGCAAAGTTCTGCAAGTTTTCGAGTATGCTAAGGCCTTCAAATGTGTGTTCATAAAATTTGGAATAACGCAGGAAATGGCTCAGAGCTCACTTCCTGTTTGGCCGAAAAATTTCAAAAAAATCAGCACAGCCCAGAAAAACAAAAGTAATGATCAGACCAAATTTCATGAACATTCAAGCACTTTTATATCAACATGGCCGTGTCAAGAGGGCGCTGTGGAGCCACCTGACCACACCCACTCCAATATCAACATATAGGTATATTTAGAATTAGACTATTATTAAGCCTGTAAAGTTTCACGTAAATCTCCTAAAGCATATGCTCATGAAAGCAACTTCCATTTTCATGGCGGAACATCGAAATTCGCCGCAACGCCACGGATACAAAGTTCGATGAATACAAAAAAGCTTCGCAATTTAACATCGACGAGGTCTTTTGATGTCATATGCTAAATTTTAAGTTGATCAGATAAAATCTCTAGGAGGAGTTCGTTAAAGTACGATGCCTGTGAATTGCAAAAAATTTAAAAAAATTGCAAATTCAATTAAAAATGGCAGACTTCCTGTTGAGTCTAGGTCATAGCACCAAGAGACTTTTTTTTAGGTCTTGGCATAGTACATATGTCCACCAAATTTGGAACATGTAGATTAAACACGCTGCGAGGGCTGCTTCATTGAAATTTTCTAGGTGGCGCTGTAATGCAATTTTGCCATATTCATCCGTAAACCCCACTTTCTAGTAAAATGTATGACCAGCTTAATATGATTGCAAAGTTTCGTGAGTTTTCGAGCATGCTGATGCCCTCAAAAATGCAATTATGTATTAGGGGGCGCTATAGAGCCACCATAACACACCTAGTGCCAAATGAGATATTGAATCAAAGAACTTCATATTTTCAATCTATGAGCCAAGTTAGGTGTGTTTTCGAGAATGAAAAGGCCCTCAAAAAAGTGTTCGTAAAATCTGAAAAAACGCAGGAAATGGCTCATAGCTCACTTCCTGTGAGGCAAAAAAATTTCAAAAAAATTGACAAAAAAATTTATGATGACTTCTATGACCCTATTGAATTTCGTGAGAATCCGAGCAAGTGCGTTCCAAAATGGCCGCGTGTTTGGTGGCGCTATAGAGCCACTGGGGCATGTCCAAGCACAAAAATAATAATACTTTGCAATTTTCACCACGACTGACGTGTCGGCAAATTTTTGTGAGTTTTCGTGCATGGCAAAGCCCTCAAAAATGCGTTCTCGTAGCAGAAGAAGAAGAAGAAGAAGAAGAAGAAGAAGAAGAAGAATAATAAAAATCCCATCAAAAACAATAGGTTCCTCGCACCTTCGGTGCCAGGACCCGTTCCGGGCCCTGGCACCGGTCGGTGCTCGGGCCCTAAATATTTATTTGAAGAATGGCAAAGTAGCCATAAAGTAAATTAAAGCTGCAAGCAGCGTTGAAAGGGCCCTCGCCCCCCCTGTGCACATTGGGGTGGCAGCAAGATCTTGATGGCTGCAGGTGTCCATTCAGAGCCATTGGACACAGCTGGACCGCGTACAATGTGGTTTCCTGATGGGAGTGCAAAAATTTTCTGGAGGGCGCTATGATACCATTTTGACTTGCCTGTGCACAAAATCTACAACACAGTAATCGTAATACAGGGCTCCATGAGTGTTTCGATTTTTGTAAATTTTCCAGCATGTTTAGACTTTCAAAAGAGCAATTCTTTTATAAATATTATTGGGGGCGCTATAGAGCCATTATGCCCCATTTAGTGCCAATTGATGGATGTATTGAAGAGAATAAGACAGTTCTAATTTTTGGATGGTTTTGCAAGTTTTGGAGCATTCTAAGGCCTTAAAACGTGTGTTCGTAAAATTTGGAAAAACGCAGGAAATAGCTCATAGCTCTCTTCCTGTTTGGCAAAAAAATTTCAAAAAATTAACAATTGCGGAGAATGACTAATGCAATGATCATACCAAATTTCATGAACTTTCAAGCACTTTTATCTGAACATGGCCATATCTAGAGGGCGCTGTGGAGCCACCTGGTACCTCTCGATATAAAATAAGCATATATCTATACTTGGGCGGACAATTTTATCAAGCTTGGAAAGTTTCAGGCAAATCCCACAAAGTATGTGGAATTGAAAGCAACTTCCTGTTTCATGGCAGGACATCAAAATTCGCCGTGACGCCACAGATGCATCGTTCGATGAAATCAAAAAAGCTTCGCAATTTAACGTCAGCAAGGTTTGTAGATATTATATGCCAAATTTTAAGTTGATCGGATAAAATCTCTAGGAGGAGTTCGTTAAAGTACGACACCTGTGAATGGCAAAAAAAATTTAAAAAAGTTGCAATATCAATTAAAAATGGCAGCCTTCCCGTTGGGTCAAGGTCATGGCACCAAGAGACTTTTTTGTAGGTCTCGGCATATTCCACATGTCTACCGAATTTCATACATGTGGGTTTATCGGGCTGCGAGGGCTGCTTATTTGAAATTTTCCAGGGGGCGCTATAATGCCATTTTTGCCACGCCTATTTGTAAATTTTTTATCAGTGTAATAGGAATGATGGTCTTTAAAATTGTACAAAATTTTGTGAGTTTTTGAGCATGCTAAAACCCTCAAAAGGGTAATTCTTTTAAAAATCGTATTGGGGGCACTATAGAACCATGATGCCTCATTTACTGCCAATTTTTGTCTCAAATTGAAGACAATGTGACAAATACAATTTTCGCAAAGTTCTGCAAGTTTTCGAGTATGCTAAGGCCTTCAAATGTGTGTTCATAAAATTTGGAATAACGCAGGAAATGGCTCAGAGCTCACTTCCTGTTTGGCCGAAAAATTTCAAAAAAATCAGCACAGCCCAGAAAAACAAAAGTAATGATCAGACCAAATTTCATGAACATTCAAGCACTTTTATATCAACATGGCCGTGTCAAGAGGGCGCTGTGGAGCCACCTGACCACACCCACTCCAATATCAACATATAGGTATATTTAGAATTAGACTATTATTAAGCCTGTAAAGTTTCACGTAAATCTCCTAAAGCATATGCTCATGAAAGCAACTTCCATTTTCATGGCGGAACATCGAAATTCGCCGCAACGCCACGGATACAAAGTTCGATGAATCCAAAAAAGCTTCGCAATTTAACATCGACGAGGTCTTTTGATGTCATATGACAAATTTTAAGTTGATCAGATAAAATCTCTAGAAGGAGTTCGTTAAAGTACGATGCCTGTGAATTGCAAAAAATTAAAAAAAATTGCAAATTCAATTAAAAATGGCAGACTTCCTGTTAAGTCTAGGTCATAGCACCAAGAGACTTTTTTTTAGGTCTTGGCATAGTACATATGTCCACCAAATTTGGAACATGTAGATTAAACACGCTGCGAGGGCTGCTTCATTGAAATTTTCTAGGTGGCGCTGTAATGCAATTTTGCCATATTCATCCGTAAACCCCACTTTCTAGTAAAAAGTATGACCAGCTTAATATGATTGCAAAGTTTCGTGAGTTTTCGAGCATGCTGATGCCCTCAAAAATGCAATTATGTATTAGGGGGCGCTATAGAGCCACCATAACACACCTAGTGCCAAATGAGATATTGAATCAAAGAACTTCATATTTTCAATCTATGAGCCAAGTTAGGTGTGTTTTCGAGAATGATAAGGCCCTCAAAAATGTGTTCGTAAAATCTGAAAAAACGCAGGAAATGGCTCATAGCTCACTTCCTGTGAGGCAAAAAAATTTCAAAAAAATTGACAAAAAAATTTATGATGACTTCTATGACCCTATTGAATTTCGTGAGAATCCGAGCAAGTGCGTTCCAAAATGGCCGCGTGTTTGGTGGCGCTATAGAGCCACTGGGGCATGTCCAAGCACAAAAATAATAATCCTTTGCAATTTTCACCACGACTGACGTGTCGGCAAATTTTTGTGAGTTTTCGTGCATGGCAAAGCCCTCAAAAATGCGTTCTCGTAGCAGAAGAAGAAGAAGAAGAAGAAGAAGAATAATAAAAATCCCATCAAAAACAATAGGTTCCTCGCACCTTCGGTGCCAGGACCCGTTCCGGGCCCTGGCACCGGTCGGTGCTCGGGCCCTAAATATTTATTTGAAGAATGGCAAAGTAGCCATAAAGTAAATTAAAGCTGCAAGCAGCGTTGAAAGGGCCCTCGCCCCCCCTGTGCACATTGGGGTGGCAGCAAGATCTTGATGGCTGCAGGTGTCCATTCAGAGCCATTGGACACAGCTGGACCGCGTACAATGTGGTTTCCTGATGGGAGTGCAAAAATTTTCTGGAGGGCGCTATGATACCATTTTGACTTGCCTGTGCACAAAATCTACAACACAGTAATCGTAATACAGGGCTCCATGAGTGTTTCGATTTTTGTAAATTTTCCAGCATGTTTAGACTTTCAAAAGAGCAATTCTTTTATAAATATTATTGGGGGCGCTATAGAGCCATTATGCCCCATTTAGTGCCAATTGATGGATGTATTGAAGAGAATAAGACAGTTCTAATTTTTGGATGGTTTTGCAAGTTTTGGAGCATTCTAAGGCCTTAAAACGTGTGTTCGTAAAATTTGGAAAAACGCAGGAAATAGCTCATAGCTCTCTTCCTGTTTGGCAAAAAAATTTCAAAAAATTAACAATTGCGGAGAATGACTAATGCAATGATCATACCAAATTTCATGAACTTTCAAGCACTTTTATCTGAACATGGCCATATCTAGAGGGCGCTGTGGAGCCACCTGGTACCTCTCGATATAAAATAAGCATATATCTATACTTGGGCGGACAATTTTATCAAGCTTGGAAAGTTTCAGGCAAATCCCACAAAGTATGTGGAATTGAAAGCAACTTCCTGTTTCATGGCAGGACATCAAAATTCGCCGTGACGCCACAGATGCATCGTTCGATGAAATCAAAAAAGCTTCGCAATTTAACGTCAGCAAGGTTTGTAGATATTATATGCCAAATTTTAAGTTGATCGGATAAAATCTCTAGGAGGAGTTCGTTAAAGTATGACACCTGTGAATGGCAAAAAAAATTTAAAAAAGTTGCAATATCAATTAAAAATGGCAGCCTTCCCGTTGGGTCAAGGTCATGGCACCAAGAGACTTTTTTGTAGGTCTCGGCATATTCCACATGTCTACCGAATTTCATACATGTGGGTTTATCGGGCTGCGAGGGCTGCTTATTTGAAATTTTCCAGGGGGCGCTATAATGCCATTTTTGCCACGCCTATTTGTAAATTTTTTATCAGTGTAATAGGAATGATGGTCCTTAAAATTGTACAAAATTTTGTGAGTTTTTGAGCATGCTAAAACCCTCAAAAGGGTAATTCTTTTAAAAATTGTATTGGGGGCGCTATAGAGCCATGATGCCTCATTTACTGCCAATTTTTGTTTCAAATTTAAGACAATGTGACAAATAAAATTTTAGCTAGGTTTTGCAAGTTTTCCAGTATGCTAAGGCCTTCAAATGTGTGTTCATAAAATTTGGAATAACGCAGGAAATGACTCATAGCTCACTTCCTGTTTGGCCAAAAAATTTCAAAAAAATCAGCACTGCCCAGAAATCCAAATGCAATGATCTGACCTAATTTCATGAACATTCAAGCACTTTTATATCAACATGGCCGTGTCAAGAGGGCGCTGTAGAGCCACCTGACCACACCCACTCCAATATCAACATATAGGTATATTTGGAATTAGACTATCATTAAGCCTGTAAAGTTTCATGTAAATCTCCCAAAGCATATGCTCATAAAATAGACTTCCATTTTCATGGCGGAATATCGAAATTCGCCGCGACGCCACGGATACAAAGTTCGATGAATCCAAAAAAGCTTCGCAATTTAACATCGACGACGTCTTTCAATGTCATATGCCAAATTTTAAGTTGATCAGATAAAATCTCTAGGAGGAGTTCGTTAAAGTACGACCCCTGTGAATGGCCAACAATCGAAAAAAGTTGCAATTTCAATTAAAAATGGTGGACTTCCTGTTGAGTGTAGGTCATGGTACCAAGAAAATTTTTTGTAGGTCTTGGCATATTCCACATGTCTACCGAATTTCATACATGTAGGTTTACCAGGCTGCGAGGGCTGCTTATTTAAAATTTTCCAGGGGGCGCTCTAGTGACATTTTTGCCATGTATATATATAAGTTTTTTGTCAGAGTAAAACGAATGATGGTCTTAATACATTTACAAAATTTTGTGAGTTTTAGAACATGCTGAGACCCTCAAAATGGCAATTCTTTTAAAAATCTGATTGGGGGCGCTTTAGAGCCATTGTGCCAAATTTAGTGTAAATTGATATATAGAATTGAAGATAATAAGACAATTATAATTTGTGCAACTTTTTGCAAGATTTCGAGTATTCTAAAGCATCCAAACATGTGTTTATAAAATTTGGAAAATCGCAGGAAATGGCGCATAGCTCACTTCCTGTTTGGCCAAAAAATTTCAAAAAAATTAAAATAACTCGACATGAACAATGCAATGATCACTCCAAATTTCATGAACATTCAAGCACTTTTATCTCAACATGGCCGTTTCAAGAGGGCGCTGTGGAGCCACCTGACCACACCCAATCTAATATCAACATATAGGTCTACTTGGAAGTGGACTCCTATAAAGCCTGTAAAGTTTCGCGCAAATTTCACAAAGCATGTGCGCGAAAAACCAACTTCCTGTTTCATGGCGGAACATCGAAATTCGCCGCGACGCCACGGATACAAAGTTCAATGAATCCAAAAAAGCTTCGCAATTTAACATCGACAAGGTCTTAAGATGTTAAATTTAAAATTTTAAGTTGATCGGATAAAATCTCTAGGAGGAGTTCGTTAAAGTACGAAGCCTGTGAATGGCAAAAAATTTTAAAAATTTGCAAATTCAATTAAAAATGGCGGACTTCCTGTTGAGTCTAGGTCATGGCACCTGGAGACTTTTTTGTAGGTCTTGGCATCGTACACATGTCCACCGAATTTTGTACATATAGGTCAAACACGCTGCGAGGGCTGCTTCATTGAAATTTTCTAGGTGGCGCTGTAATGCAATTTTGCCACATCCATCTGTAAACCCTAAATCCTAGTTAAAAGTAAGACCAGCTTAATATGTTTGCAAAGTTTTGTGAGTTTTCAAGCATGCTGAGGCTCTCAAAAATGCAATTATGTATTAGGGGGCGCTATAGAGCTACCATATCACACCCAGTGCCAAATGAGATATCGAATCAAAGAACGTAATATTTCTAGTCTATGAGCCAAGTCTGGTGAGTTTTCGAGTATGATAAAACCCTCAAAAATGTGTTCGTAAAATCTAAAAAAACGCAGGAAATGGCTCATAGCTCACTTCCTGTGAGGCAAAAAAATTTCAAAAAAATTTACAAAAAAATTTATGATGACTACTATGACTCTATAAAATTTCGTGAGAATCCGAGCAAGTGCATTCCAAAATGGCCGCGTGTTTGGTGGCGCTATAGAGCCACTGGGGCATGTCCAAGCACAAAAATAATAATACTTTGCAATTTTCACCACGACTGACGTGTGGGCAAATTTTTGTGAGTTTTCGTGCATGGCAAAGCCCTCAAAAATGCGTTCTCGCAGCAGAATAAAAAGAAGAAGAAGAAGAAGAAGAATAAAAATCCCATCAAAAACAATAGGTTCCTCGCACCTTCGGTGCCAGGACCCGTTCCGGGCCCTGGCACCGGTCGGTGCTCGGGCCCTAATGAGAACATTTTGATCAACTGCCATAAAAGTGAACAGTTGTAAACAGAAATACTGTAACATTCTTACTCATCATTTGCATCAGCTCTCTTCTGGAGTTGGCCAGAGATTCTCATCGACATCGGTGGATATTTTCCCTTGCCAGGCATCGGGGGAAAATCTCCTGGCATGACGAATCCAGGCCTGACATTGGTCTGCCGTTGGAGGAGGGTGGCACGTTCATGAGGGCGACAATCATACACTTTCCACCTCCATGCTGAGAAGAATTCATCTAATGGGTTGAGAAAAGGAGAGTATGGGGGCAAATATACTATGAACTGTGGATGGGCCTCAAACCATGTGTGCACCACTTCAGCATGGTGGAACCTAACATTGTCCCAGACTGCAACATACGTGACTCCTTCAGTTTGACAGAGCTGCTCTAGTTCGTTTAAAAAATCCTGGAGGGCTGCATTGTAGGATCCCAGCACAGGTCTGCGTGCCACCACACCATCCTCAGATATGGCGGCACACATAGTGATGTTCCCTTCACGTTGTCCAGGTACCTGGATTGTTGCTCGCAGGCCAATCAAATTTCACCCTCTCCGCCTTGTTTTGGCCTCTCTTGTAAAAAGAGATTGAAAGGAAATTCCTCTAGAATGTAACATTAGATCCAACCCATGTGAATCGTTCATACTGCCTCAAGAATCTTTAAACTGAGCATACCTGAACATACTCTGCCCGCAGTTGCTTCACCCTCTCTGTATTTCTTTCAAATGGCACCCGGTAGATCTGCTTTAAAGACACCTGGTTCCTTTTCAGTATGCAGGCAATAGTCGGCAGACTAATGGCTTCCACATTATTGAATAGATCAACATTGTCGATGATGTGCTGCTGGATTTCACTCAGACGTATCTCATTCCTGGCCCAAACTAAATTGACCACAGCCAGCTCTTGTTAGTCAGTCAATTCTGCCCCTGCTTCCCCCGTTTGGCCTGGTCTCAATTCTGCAGGGAAAGCAAAGAACACATTGAGGCACAACACCTACTGTGTGGTATCTATTTGTATGCACTATACAGTGGTACACTGGAGAGACACTAAGACAGTGGTAAGACACAGGCTGTATTACAGTACTGTATATCATTACCCACAACAGAAATTTGATAATTTATGGTAGTTTACGCAAATACATAGTCCATGCTGAAGACTTAACGGTTCTCGTTGCGGAATGTTCTGATGATCGAGGCCACCGTGGATCTTCTTAGCTGGATCATGGCAGCGGCCTCATACATCGTCATGCCCCGATTGATGACATGATCCACAACCATTGCTCTGATTTCATTTGACACCCTTTGCTGAGACTGTCACTGTCTTGGTCCCTGGCCTTGTCCTCTACCACTGCCCCCCTCTCTGTTCGGGCCTATGCCCCCCTCTCTGACGAGGCCCACGGCCACTTCTATGGAGGGATCCTTGTCCTCTACCAAATCTTTCCCCCTCAACGTCCTCTCACTGCTTGACCTCTCAGCTGATCTGCCTGCTCCATGCTGTCACTGTGTTGAAGCTGTGATGGGTGCAAACCCTTACCTATATACTCTTATCACAAGGTGAAATCAATAAATCAGTAATTGGAGTCAATTGTCACTAATTGGAGTCAAATTGGAGTCAGTTGTCATTACTACCCACAGGTAATTTGGGCAAAAACTTCAAGTACTTTAACGATTCAGTTACTTATCATTTTGAGAAGTTGAAGTCATTGATAATTAGATGCCTTTAATGACATGAAAAGACAGTCAAATCAAATATAATTTGTGAATTCTATTTTAAAATAGTAATTCTTTGATGTTAACTTGTGTCATTTTGGACAAGTGATTTAAGTTCAATGAACAAATGACTTAAATGTAATGTGCATTGTATCCAAGCAATTGAAAGAAGTGTTTTGAGTTTTGAAAAATGGTCTATTTTGATGATCTGTGTTGAGATTTGTATCTAGAGTTTTGAAAGTTGAGCAACAACTTCTGAGGTTATCGTCAAAGCGATTGTAAAAAACTGTAAAAGATTCCTGTAATGTGAATATAGGCCACTGGATGGCAGTATTTACCTTTTTTTTTATTCAGCTCAGACTGAAGCTATGTTTAGACATGTCCTGGACATGTCTGGGGCAAGTCCCCGAAAAGAAAAAAAAAAGAGGTCTAAATGTGGGTGGGGTCTGCAAAAGAGTATATAAGGAAAAGAATTGAGACAGTAAAGTAGGAGGAGAAATTGCAAGAAGAAGGATACATGTGACCAGACCTGTCATTTCTGTTCAAGACCTGTGAAGTTTCTTTTGTGGATTTTTGCCTTTGTTACAGCATTTTCTTCATCCAGGACATCACCAAGCCACCCCACCAAAAAGGGACTGTAATTATTTCTGTTTTTCTTATTTATCAATCTTGGTCATTTAGTTGTAGGTTATTGTTAGTTATTGTCTTTGTTAATTAAATGTGTTTAAGTTTTTAAAAACTGTGTGTCATCCCTTGCTGTTGCTGTTGTTGTAAATGTAATAACAAATTGGGGCGATAACATTCCGCACTATCAGTAGTTGACTATTCACCTTGTTAAGGCAAAATGAATCATTCATTTGGATGTGCAAGTTTGTGCATATCAAATCTCTGTTTTTAATTCAATTTAAACAATTTAATCGATCATGAAGTACAGGTTAAATCGCCTGGTACGCCAAAAAGGTAGCGTGAAAGTTGCAGAGCAGTTTACCTCTCGAAAAAGTAGCAAATAGTCCAACTTATGAGTAACTTATTTTTCTGAGCTGAATAATGCTCATTGATTAGTCACCCTAAGATTGCATCACAAAAGAAGCCATATCTTCAATTGCCAATTGATTATTCTCATTAATGGAAATAGTTTCAACGAAAGAAAATGACTGAGAACAAGTTAGGACTAATAATTGTAGTAAAGTGATGTTATGTGCCTGCTCAGTTTTCAGTTCTGGCTAGGCTACTAATTTGAATTGCACAAAATTGCAAATCTGTTATGGCCCCAATTTGTTATTACATTTACAACATAACAGCAACAGCAACAGCAAGGGATGACAGACACAGTTTTTAAAACTCGAACACAATTAATTAACAAAGACTAAACTACTATTTACAACTTAGACCAAGATTGAATATATATATATAAAAAAATATTTACAGTCCTTTGTTTTGGTGGGGTGGCTTGGTGATATCCTGGGTGAGGAAAAATGCTCAAATACAGGCCAAAAATCCACAAAAGAAACTTCACAGGTCCTGAACGAGAAATGACAGGTCTGGTCACATGTATCCTTCTTCTTGCAATTTCTCCTACTACTTTACTGTCTCAATTCTTTTCCTTATATACTCTTTTGCAGACCCCACCCACATTTAGACCTCTTTTTTTTACTTTTCGGGGACTTGCCCCAGACATGTCCAGGACATGTCTAAACATTACACCTCCATTCCAAAAGGGAAAAATTTTGACTCATAAAGGCAAAATTTTTCTTTTCAATACAAAATGGTTAAGTGAACACTTGTCCATTCATACATATCATACAATATTCAAACACATGATATATATATACATATTCAAACACGGGATAAGCAATCAGCAATTACATTGTCTGAACCCTTCACATGCTTAATTTCCAAGTCAAACTCCTGTAAAATCAAACTCCAATTCAACAATCTCCGATTCTTGTTTTTCATCCTACTCAAAAACATTAACGGATTGTGGTCAGTGTACACAATCATTGGCTTTTGTCCTGTACAAACATAAACCTCAAAGTGTTGTAAAGAAAGGACCAGAGCCAACAGTTCCTTCTCTATTGTGGAATAGTTCCTTTGGTGGCGATTGAACTTCCTGGAGAAGTATGCCACGGGATGCTCAATGTCATCAGAGTCACTTCTCTGTAGGAGCACAGATCCACAAGCTTGGTGGCTAGCATCGACCGCGATGGAGAACGGTTTGTTGAAGTCAGGAGATTTGAGCACGGGGAAGTGACACAGCAGAGACTTCAGGCAATCGAAGGCTCTCTGGCATGCATCATCCCAAGTGAACTTTACGCCTTTCTTCAGTTGGTTAGTTAGACTGAGAGCAATCTCAGCAAAGTTCTTGCAGAACTTGCGGTAATACCCGATCATTCCAAGGAAGCGGCGCAAAGCTTTTTTGTTGTCAGGAACTGGAAAGTCCATGATGGCTTGGACTTTAGAATTTATGGGTGCCACCTTACCCTGGCCTATGACGTAGCCAAGATAGGTGACAGTAGCACAACCAAAGTCACTCTTGCTCAGGTTAACAGTCAGGTTAGCCTGAGTCAGGCGCTGGAACAACGTCTCTACATCTTTTAGATGTTCTTCCCAGGAGTCACTCCATGTGATCAGGTCATCGATGTACGCACCCGTGTGTGGCAATCCGGCGATTGTAGACTGTATCATCCTTTGGAACGTGGCTGGGGCATTTTTCATGCCAAAGGGTAGGACTTCATACTGGTACAATCCAGATGGTGTGGCAAAAGCAGAGATGCTCTTGGCCCTCTCAGTTAAAGGCACACACCAATAACCCTTCAATAAATCAATCTTGGTCAGAAACTTTGCTTGCCCTACACTATCAATACAATCATCAATCCTAGGTATTGGAAACACATCAGTTCTAGTTACAGCATTGACTTTGCGATAATCTGTACAGAATCTAGTACTTCCATCAGGTTTTGGAACTAGCACACAGGGTGAACTCCAATCGGAGTTGGAGGGTCTGATAATATTATGTTTTAACATGTACTCAACCTCTTTCTAAGCAATCTTTTGCTTTTCAGGATTCATCCGGTATGGATGCTGTTTTATTGGTTTGGCATCACCAACATCTACATCATGAGAGGCTATAGTAACTCTCTTTGGAACATCAGGAAACAAATCCTCATATTTCTTGATCAACCTTTCAAACTGATCTCTCTGTGAGGGTTTTAAGTGCTGGAGTTTTACATCAAGATTTTGCAACACTTCAGTGTTTGACAATTTACATGAAAGAACTTCAGCTTTAATTCTTGGTTCATCATCTTGAAACTCCCCCTCATCTTCACACGTTTCGGCCATAGGAGAATCTGAAGTGACAGCTGCAACCCCAGCATTTCTGTCATGATAAGGCTTCAGCATGTTAATATGACACAATTGTTTTGGTTTTCTCCTATCTGGAGTCTTCACAATGTAATTGAGATCATTGAGTTTTGTCAGAATTTCATAAGAACCATGAAATCTAGCCTGCAATGGATTGGACTGCAAGGGAAACAACACAAGGACCTTGTCTCCTGGTTTAAACTCACGGCTTCTAGCCATCATACCAAGTTTTCATTTTTCCCTGACTTGATTTCAAGTTCTCTTTGGCTAGGTCACAAGCTGCACGCAATCTTTCCTTGAACTTGCTAACATAGTCTAATAGACTGATGTGCGGCTCTTCCTCTTGCCATTGTTCACTCAATAATAGCAAAGGTCCTCTCACTTCATGGCCAAACACTAGCTCAAATGGACTGAATCCAGTAGACTCCTGCACTGCTTCTCTAGCTGCAAACAACAGCAAATGAACACCTTCATCCCAGTCTTTCTCATGGTCATAACAATAAGTTCTCATCATTGTCTTGAGAGTGGAATGAAACCGCTCTAAGACACCCTGACTTTCTGGATGATAGGCACTAGAAAGAATCTGCTTTGCACCTAGTTCATACACAACCTGCTGAAACAATCCTGAAGTGAAATTGCTACCTTGGTCTGACTGAATTTCCCTGGGAAGGCCAAACAACGTGAAGAACTTTATCAAAGCCTTTGAGATTGCAGTTGCCTTGATGTTACGTAGAGGTATGGCTTCGGGGAATCTGGTAGATGCACACATGATTGTCAACAAGTACTGATTTCCAGATCTAGTCTTGGGTAATGGACTAACACAATCAACAATGACCCTAGAGAATGGCTCCCCAAATGCTGGGATAGGCTGCAATGGAGCTAGAGGTGGGTCTAACTGGTGTTTTCCAACTACCTGACAAGTGTGACAGGTTTTGCAAAAGTTGGAAACGTCTTTCCGAAGCCCAGGCCAAAAGAAGTGTTTCATGATCTTATCAACAGTCTTGTTAACACCAAGATGACCTCCTAAAGGTAAACTATGAGCCATTGTTAAGATCTCATTCCTGTAGACCTTAGGAACAACAATTTGCCTGACCACTGCCCAATCTGCATTGGCAGGGATATCAGGAGGGCGCCACTTCCGCATCAACACACCATCCTTGAGATAATACCCAACTGGAACTGCGTCTATTTCTTTATCAGGAAGGGCTCTCCTCTTTAGTACACAAATTTCAGGATCATTAGTTTGCTCCTCAATCAACCGCTTTCTGGACAGAGACAAGTCTCCAGACACATCCGAATCACAAAACTCATCTGGCTGGCTAAATAATGAACTGATAAAAGTGTCTGATAAGTTCTCAAACGGAAGAACCATAGTAGGCCAATCAAAGTCATGAGGCGAACCACCTGAGTCCTGAATATTCAATGTGCTGGGCGGCACCACAACATCTTCTTTAGGCTTCTTGGCCATAGCACGAGTCACTGTGCAAGAAGGATACAGAGATGGGTCCTCATCCCCATCTTCAGTGCTCGGCTGTGAAGTAAGATGTACAGCGGGAACTACTTTGCCCCCAGCCAGGTCATTGCCTAGCAACAGAGAAACACCCTTTATAGGTAGACTTGACATAAGTCCCACCTTTACCTGTCCTGTAACTAAATCTGACTTCAAGAATTTAGAGCGCAGGGGTACAGATACAGTCCTCCCTTCAATACCTTGTACAAGTATGAAATCCCCTGAAGCGGTCTCATCACGTAACTCCAAGGAGTCCATCAACAAAAGTGACTGAGAAGCTCCGGTATCCCTTAGGATATATATGGGGACAGGAGTAGTATGCTCATTCAGAGCCACAAATCCCTCTTCCATTTCTTCAAATGGAAGAAATTCCTCCCTCACGAAGTCAGCTGTATCAGGCTTTTTAGCCCCACAAGAAGCAGGCAATTTAGCAGATTGGTTATCTACTACAGAGGTTTCTAACCTTGTTTTCACAAAGGCATTTGGTTTGGTATCCTTTTCTTTTTCTTTCTTAGCTTTAAGGAACCAACAGTTAGTTGTAACATGACCAGATTTCTTGCAATAACTGCAAACTAGACCACTTTTGTCACTGTCAGCTTTCACACTTTGATCAGACCTGTTTCTGGATTTCTGAGCACCATCACCTTATTTGTCGTTGTCTTTGGGTGAGGAAACTTGGGTATCACCGTAACCCTTTTTCTGAAATTGGGACCATCTATTGTTACTACTCGACTGAAATTTGGACTTATGTGTGAGAACATATTCATCTGCAAATTTGGCAGCTGATTGCAAATTCAGTGCTTGCTTCTCATTAAGGTAGGTCTTAATATCATCCTTAAAACAGTTCTTGAATTCTTCAACTAACACCATCTCTTTTAGTGAGTTGAAATCATCCTTGACCTCCATAGAAGTACACCAGCGCTCAAAGCAAACCTTCTTCTCATTAGCAAATTCCACATAAGTCTGATTTTCAGATTTCTTCAGACCTCTGAATTTCTGTCGGTAAGCCTCTGGAACCAACTCATAAGCTCTCAAAATAACCTTTTTGACAACCTCATAATCAGAGGAATCATCTGCAGACAAAGCCGAATAGGCTTGTTGAGCTTTACCCTTGAGGACAGTTTGCAACATCAGAGGCCAGTGTTCCTTTGGCCACTGGCAACTCTTTGCTACCTTTTCAAAACACTGGAAATAGTTGTCAAAATCCTTTTCCGAAAATGGAGGCACCAATTTTACCTCCTGGCTAGCCCGAAATTTATTTTCAGTTTCTCCATTTGGAGTCTTTCTTCTCTATCGAATTTCTCTAATTCAAAATCTCTCTGTCTCTTTCTCTTTCTCTCTCTTTCTGCTCTTTCCTCTTTCTCTCTCTCAAATTCCCTTTGTTTCTTTTTTTCCTCCCTTTCTTTTTGTCCTTCCTCCCTTTCTTTCTCTTTTTCCACCCTTTCTTTTTTCTCTTCTCTTGCTAATTTTTCCAACTCAAACTGCCTTTGTTTTTCTTTTTCTTCCATTTCAATCTCTTGCATTTTTAATTTAAGTTCCATTTCTATATTTGGATTTTCCACTGGAAACTGTTCCAGATCTCCTGGTGCAAACACATTTTCATCAATGTAATATTCAACTATCTCTCTAGCCAGTCTTGCTTTTCGCATGGCTGGTTTTACCTCAGTCAGCTCCAAATGTCTGCATATTTCCAACAGTTCTGTCTTTTTAAAAGACTTCAAAACCCCTACGGTTGGTGATGCCAAGAAATCATCCATTGCTGTTGTCAATATATATGTATTCAATTAAAAAAATCAATTTTACAATTTGAAATGTTAGATTTTCAATAAACTACTCACACAATGGTCTATCCCGGACCTTGAGCCCCCAATTTGTTATGGCCCCAATTTGTTATTACATTTACAACATAACAGCAACAGCAACAGCAAGGGATGACAGACACAGTTTTTAAAACTCAAACACATTTAATTAACAAAGACTAAACTACTATTTACAACTTAGACCAAGATTGAATATATATATAAAAAAAATATTTACAGTCCCTTGTTTTGGTGGGGTGGCTTGGTGATGTCCTGGGTGAGGAAAAATGCTCAAATACAGGCCAAAAATCCACAAAAGAAACTTCACAGGTCCTGAACAGAAATGACAGGTCTGGTCACATGTATCCTTCTTCTTGCAATTTCTCCTACTACTTTACTGTCTCAATTCTTTTCCTTATATACTCTTTTGCAGACCCCACCCACATTTAGACCTCTTTTTTTTACTTTTCGGGGACTTGCCCCAGACATGTCCAGGACATGTCTAAACATAGCTCCAGTCTGAGCTGAATAAAAAAAAGGTAAATACTGCCATCCAGTGGCCTATATTCACATTACACATCCAAATGAAAGATTGTCATTTTGCCTTAACCCTTGTGTTGTCCTCGGGTCAAAATGACCCGCTACTGTGTTTAACAGCAGTGAAAAATCCCCTAAATGGAATTTTTTCATCTTGAACTTTGACGACTTTTCCTAGATTGACCCCAGTATTAGAAAAAATGAAATGTTGCCTTTATTCACATTTCCATGTAAGCTGTACAAAAAAAGTCACTCATATTGTCTTCAGGTCAAAATGACTCGGCAGTAAAATTAAGTTGAAATCACAGTCAGAGTCACGTACACACCCCAGAAATGTGAGAATGCTTTAGTTTTGTCTAATTTCAAACATCAATGTCTTCTCCCACAGAGTACATTGCCTGTGACCAGATCTTACCCAAGGGGGTGGGGCTATAAATCAGAGTGTCTACACATTTGACACAGTACCGCATAAGAGCCAAATTTTTAAAATGAGCTCCATTGGAGTTACAGGAGGTATTCTGAAGTGGATTCAAAACTGGTTACAGGACAGAACACAAAGAGTAGTGGTCAGTGATATCTCATCTGAGCTGGGTATGGTGGGGAGTGGCGTGCCCCTGGGATCGGTGTTGGGACCCCTGCTGTTCATCATTTACATTAATGACCTTGATAGGAAAATTGAGAGCAGATTAGTTAAATTGGCAGATGATGCTAAATTGGGAGGTTTGGCAAATAGCTTAGTGTCCACTAAAGTGATTCAGGAAGATTTGGATAGAATCCACAATTGGGCAGAAATGTGGCAAATGAAATTTCATGTTGCGAAATGTGAAGTTGTAATAAAAACATTAGACGGGATTACTTCATGGAAGGTTTTAGACTGGAATGTGCTCTACATGAAAAAGATCTGGGAGTGATTGTTGACCAAACCCTCACAGGCTCTAGCCATTGTGCTGTAGCAGTTGAAAAAGCCAATTGGATGTTGGGATACATCGCCAAAAGTATTGAGTTCAAATCCAAGGAGGTGATGCTTCTTTTGTACAACACATTTGTCAGACCACATCGAGAGTAGTGTGTACAGTTCTGGGGACCATACATAAGAAAGACATAAATGCTCTTGAGAAAGTTCAGAGAAGAGCTACTGAGCTAATTCCAGGTATAAAAGATAAAAGCTATGAGAAAAGGCTGAAGATCCTTAATCTCTTTAGTCTTAGGAAAAGGCGACTTAAGGGGTGATCTGATTGAGGTCTTTAAACATGTAAAAGAGATTAACAAAGTGAATTTTGTAGGATTCCTTTAACCAAGTGTTGTTAGTAGAGCCTGGGGTCACAAACAGAAGCTGACCAAAGGTAAATTTAGCATTGATATTCGGAAATATTTCTTCACCAAAAGAGTAATTTTGATGTGGAACAGCTTGCTTGACCATATTGATGAGGCAGAGACCTTGGGAGTTTTCAAGAGCAGGCTTGACTTAAAGCTAGATACCATTGAGTCACTGAGTCACTCTGAAGTGATATATTCACAATAGTATAAAGAAACTGGCAAGCCTAGTTGGGCTGAACGGCCTGTTCTCACGATTTATGTTATGTTACATGCAGGAACCAACAGACTCACATGATTGAAATATAACTATATAGACACATTGTCTGTGAGCAGTTTCAAACCCTCCACTGGGTAAAAGAAGTGGACGTCAGGATGACGCTGTTCTCAACGGGAGAGCGATGAAGCTTAATTGAATGAGTTTTCAGTTGAGCGCCACGCCTACTGTGCAGGCTCGATCGCTGACGTAAACCAACGTCCTGAGAAGCGGTAACTCATCTGGTAGATGTACCCAACGCATAATTCCCAATGAGCAAGCGATGGTGTCTGATTCCGTTCAATGTTATTATGTTTTGCGAATTATTACTTCATAGGTACTTCACTTCGTTAGCAATGTGGCTCAATCGTCTACTGTCTACGATTCGTCTATGGGCATCTGGTCTAAACAGTACGGTTATTTACCTCCTGCGGAACAGAAACTCATTGGCATTTCACGTCAATTTTAGCCTAGCCTGGTGAAATCGGCTAAAAAAAAAAAATCATAACGCTACATACGAAGTAAAGACGTCTGCTACAGAATGTAGTTTCTCTGTAGAAAATATTGTCGCTGACATAAAGATTCATAATGTTTTTAGTGTGAAGTTATTTGATGTCAAAAGTCAGACAAAATGAATGGGGGGGGAATGGAGAAGCTACCACTAGGTGATCATCTGCCATCTTCCAGAGTGTTCAATTGAACTTCAACTTACAGGTGTATTCCTACCCCTTGGCGGGAACAGACAGGCTCTCGTGATCAAATGGAAAAAATATTGCCACCATGTCTGTATGGCCTCTCAGAGGCAAAAGGGTGCTGCAGATGACAGTACCCCAAATTCTCTCTGTGCTGAAGCCATGAGTGCAAATTACACTGCCGAGCAGGCTTGAAATCTAATTTTTTCTGATGTCCAGCAACACAACTGATTCAGAGGAGGAAGTGGAGGAGGTATCAGAAGAGGAACATGGGGAAGATTACAACCCAGAGCACAATTCATCATTTTCAGAAGAAGAAGAAATCCCTCAAGCTGACAGAGAGACTTTCCTGTCAAAAAACATGATCCAGTCAACATCTGTGATATTTTGCACTGTGGTTGTTGAAACGCTAGAATATTTTCAAGACTTACTGTGAACTTGACATGAATTTCACAGTGTATGCATAGTAAAAAAAGTAATAAAGAAACTGGTCATCAAGAAACATTCAACAAAATTCAGATTAAGCTTTGGTGTGAAATATGAAGAAAATCCAGTGAACCTTTCTTGAGATCTCGTTGACAAGGGTAAAATAAAAATAAAAACCGTTCAAGTCACCTTGGGAAATATTCCATGTGTTGCTGTGACGAGGTCACCAAAATCGACTGGGCCCTGCACCTTCCCTAGATGGAGCTTGGTGTCAATAATGACGAAAGTCCTGTGAACTGATCAAGAGATATCTCGCTGACAAGGTTAACATGTTGGTAAACACAGGGCTGCCAACTCTCATGCATTCTCCGTGAGTCTCACGCCTCTTAGAGGCATTCACGTTCCCATGCCGCCGTCAGCAATTATTCAATTGAGGCGTATTTAAAAGATTCTCACGTGGAATCGAGTCCTTGAGCATGGAAGGTAACCAGTTTCATGTGCATTACGGTGGATTTCGCCACCAGAGACGTGGGAAAATAATTATGACACTGGAATTCTCGGATGTCGGAATTCTTTACGCAGGGGTTGGAAGCAATGGAATTGCATAAAGACGTTTCAAATGGTCTTATTTCGTTTAAACAACTTAAACGATCATGAAACACACACATTGCTTCCAACCAGAGTGAAGAAAAGCGCACAATGTTTGGAGTCACAATTGCTTCCATGTTACTCGTGAAATGCACCGTAACACAAGTGAAACTGAAACTTCCACTCATAAGGACTTTAATTACACATAAGAATCTCATTAATATTCGTTGGTTGAATAATTGCTGACTACGGTGAATACGCCTTCAAAATGCTTGAAACTTAGACTGCATACGTGAGATTGCATAGAAAGTTGGCAGCCCAGGAAACGTACTGATGTATTTGATGTCTCGTTGTGACCTTGAAAATAATGTCAAGGTCACCAAAATCAACTGGGCCCTGTGCCATTACAATTTGAAGCTCGGAGTCAAATATGAAGAAAATCCGATAAGCCTTCTTGCTGACAAGGGTAAAATGTCAAAAAAGTTTGAGTCACCTTAAGGCCTTGAAATGAAGGTCAAGGCCACCAAACAAGGCTGGCACTTTTCTCTACCTGTAATCAACCTAGATGAAGAGAATCCAGTCAACGGTTCTTTAAACCCTAGTCAGACTAGAGGCAGAATGAGCCAGAATGCCGTCGGAATGAAAATTCTTTGTATATTCCTGGATATTCAAAGCGTGTTTTAAAAATTCTGACTGGATTTTGAGTGCATTCCAAATATTCAGGCCCGTTTTTGTGGCCGGCTTAAATGTTTTGCTCATGCTCAAAACTTTCCAGGTGCATTCGAAGTGGAGAAATATCAAACAGCATTCAACGTGTATCCTAACTGCGCTCTGACTGCATCATCAATATTCTTATGGCATTCCAAACATTCTGATTGCATTTGAGGGAGAATGAAAATGACAAGCCACTTCAAATCCTGCCAGAATTTTCCTATAATGAGCCAGAATGCACCTCTAATGCATTTTCAATTGCAGCAAGAATATTAAAACAATTCAGCTGGAATGTGCTTCGAATGCTGTTGGAATCTTTCGATTGCTGCTGGAATCAGTGGCGGCTGGTAAACTGGCATAAAAATATTGATCGGTTATGACCTGTTTTCAATCATTCATCTAAATTAGTATTTCAGAAACTCAAAAAACTCTCAACATTCTCAGGTATGGCCAGTTTTCATTAATAATGCATACCTTTTATCACTCGCGCATTTGGCGTCAGTTTTAGTGGCATATTTACGTTGCCCTGCTGTAGTCAGCAATTACTCAGTCAACGCATATGGGACACTCGTGTTACATTGTAAGTACATTCTGAGTATTCGAGCTGCAAACTGTTCGAATTCTTAGATGTTCAAGCCATATTCAGCGGCTATTCCGGGAGCCTTCTGACTGCATTTGAGGCACCTTCCAACCAGACTTAAGGTGGAGTTCAGGCAGCAATTGAACTGCATTCGTACTGCATTCTAAGTGTATTCCAAATATTCTGACTGCATTGTAAATGTTCATACTGTGTTCCAACGACATTCAAGCTGCATTCAAGAGCTAATACACCCAGAATGTGCAAAAATCTTTTGAGATGGGTTCGAACTGCATTCTCAGCATTCGAATGGAATTCCTTCAAAGCTGTAAGAATTTTGGTCAATTTGAAATTGCCGCTGGAATGTTGCGCAAATTCTTAATTTCAGCTGGTTCTGTTTGATCCTTGCTCAATTTGAATAAGCGTGACGGGGGCTTGAGATATTCCAATTTGTACGGATGGACGGAGCCTAATACTATATCCCCGGGTTTGCGCTATATGCACAAGAAATTATTGTGATTGAGTCAGAACTAATTATTGTTGTAAAGAGATTTTTAGTGCCCACCTAATTTTAAGTTCTGCCACAATTTAATTTTACTAGCCAATACCTATGGCTATCGCGGGCATTGTTTTTTGACATGATAACAGCTGATTGAGTTTGCCGGTTTTACTGGCAAAAATGGCTTCAAAATGCAATTTTCACTTCATAACTAAGTTCGAAACTTGGTGCATCATCTAAGTCACACAGTAAAATCTGTGTATGCGGAAAACAGACTCATTCACAGTGGTTTCTGAGGAGATGTGTTAAATTATGAAAATCGCCAACTCAATATTACAAAGAAATTGACCTCAGTTAAACAAGGACAATGCAATGTTGTTAGTTACGTTTTGGTAAAGAAGGCTTCAGATAACTGTAGTTGTCCCTCTCATTAAGGTCTCGGTAAGCTACCTATCGATATCCAAAACTGCAATTTTTACGATGGCTTCGGGAACATATGTAGGCCCAGAGCCAGAAAATGAAACTGTGCTGTGTTTGCGCTGATCTTGTTGGTTGCAACAACTCCATCCTCAGCCCCTGACATAATTGGTGCTTGGGTCTAGACCAGCAAGGAGGTGGTGCTTGCTCTGGCACCAGTTTTGAGAGCCAGGAGCAGGTGCTTAGGCTATGGAAAAGCAAAGAACTGGTGCTACGTCAGGCTCTGGCTCCGAACTAGCTCTGCAACCAGCTTGGTGGAAAAGGGGTATCAGATCTTTATGCTTGCCATTTCTCCCTGCTTCTAACACAACATTAAGAACTGACTGTTTGGGCCATCCCTGATGGCTCATCGGTCTAAGTGCACATACCATAAAGGCTGTGTCCTTCCTGTGGCGACCCGGGTTTGACTCCAGCTCGGGTCATTTGCCGCTTGTCTTCCCCATTCTTCTCCCCAACCTTTCTGTCTGTCTCCAAGGTCTAACTGTCCAATAAAGGAAAAAAATCCCCCCAAAAAATAACATGACATAACATGAATGCCAAGAACAGGCCTTTCAGCCTAACTAAGCTTGCCAGTTTCTTTATACTACTGTATGTGATGTGAATAGAGGCCACTAGATGGCAGAATTTACCTTTCTTTTATTAAGCTCAGACTGGAGCTAGGTTTAGACATGTCCTGGACATGTCTGGGGCAAGTCCCCGAAAAAAAAAAAAAAAAGAGGTCTAAATGTGGGTGGGGTCTGCAAAAGAGTATATAAAGAAAAGAATTGAGACAGTAAAGTAGTAGGAGAAATTGCAAGGAGAAGGATACATGTGACCAGACCTGTCATTTCTGTTCAAGACCTGTGAAGTTTCTTTTGTGGATTTTTGCCTGTGTTAGAGCATTTTTTTTTCCTTACCCAGGACATCACCAAGCCACCCCAACAAAAGGGACTGTAAATATTTCAGTTTTTTTGTATTTATTCAATCTTGGTCTTTAGTTGTAGGTTAGTGTTAGTTTTTGTCTGTTAATTAAATTTGTTTAATTTTTAAATTGTGTCTGTCATCCCTTGCTGTTGCTGTTGTGTAGTAAATTGTAATAACAAATTGGGGCCATAACATGTGAATATATCCCTTCAAATACTAAATGACTCAATGGTATCTAGCTTTAGGTCAAGCCTGCTCTTGAAAACCCCCAAAGTCTCTGCCTCAACAATATAGTCAGGTAAGCTATTCCACATTGAAATTACTCTTTGGGTGAAGAAATATTTCCGAATATCAGTGCTAAATTTACCTTTTGTCAACTTCCATTTGTGACCCCGAGTTCTACTCACAACAGTTGGTCGAAGGAATCCTACAAGATTCACTTTGTTAATCCCTTTAACAAATTTAAAGACCTCAATCAAATCACCCCGGAGTCTCCTTTTCCTAAGACTAAAGAGATTAAGGATCTTCAGCCTTTTCTCATAGCTTTCATCTTTTATACCTGGAATAAGCTTGGTGGATCTTCTCTGAACTTTCTCTAGAGCCTCTATATCCCTCTCAAAGTATGATCCCCAGAACTGTACACAATACTCCAGGTGTGGTCTCACGAACGTGTTGTACAAAAGAAGCATCACCTCCTTAGGTTTGTACTCAATACTTTTGGCAATGTATCCTAGCATTCAATTAGCTTTTTTAACTGCTACGGCACAATGGCTAGAACCTGTGAGGGTTTGGTTGACAGTCACTTCCAGATCTTTCTCTTGTGCAGCACATTCCAGTTTTAAACCTCCCATGAAGTAATCCCCTCTAATGTTTTTATCACCTACATGTACATTTACATTTTGCTACATTAAATTTCATTTGGCACATTTCTGCCCAATTCTGGATTCTATCCAAATCGTCCTGAATCACTTTAGTGGACCCTAGACTATTTGCCAAACCCCCCAATTTAGTATCATCTGCAAATTTAACCAATCTGCTCTCAATATTCCTATCAAGGTCATTAATGTAAATGAGGAACAGCAGGGGTCCCAAAACCGATCCCAGGGGGACGCCACTCCCCACCATACCCAGCTCAGATGAGATATCACTGACCACTACTCTTTGTGTTCTGTCCTGTAACCAGTTTTGAATCCACTTCAGAATACCTCCTGTAACTCCAATGGAGCTCATTTTAAAAATTAGTCTCTTATGCGGTACTGTATGGAATGCTTTCTGAAAGTCCAAGTATATGATGTCATAAGCCCTGCTCTGGTCGTAAGTCCTGGTGACCTCTTCAAAACATTCCAGAGGGTTTGTTAGGCATGACCTTCCCTTCCGAAAACCATGTTGGCTATCCCTCAAGATACTGTTACCTTCAAGAAATAAGTCCAGCTCATCTTTTATGATAGATTCCAATATTTTGCACGAAATGCAAATTAAACTCACTGGCCTGTACGGTCCCCTTTCTTATATATTGGTATTATATTGCCCTGTTTACAATCATTTGGTATTTCTCCAGTTTCTAAAGACCGTCAGAAGATGGCGGATAGCGACTTAAAGATGAACTCACCAGCTTCCCCGAGCACTCTAGGATATAAGCCATCAGGACCCACCGCCTTATCTGCTTTTAGTTTATGCAACTTGTCTAATACTTCTTTATCCCGAACCTCAATATCCGCTAAATAATCTTCAGCATTTGACGTGCCCTCTGGCCAAATAAAGACCCCCTCTGAGGTAAAATTCTCAACAAAGTAACTGTTTAAGGCATCCGCAATATGCTTGTTATCATAAAGCAGCGATCCATTTTTATTCTTTATGCACTTAACCTGCTCTTTAACTTTCCTTTTTCTGCTACAGTACTGAAAGAAGCGCTTAGGGCTAGTTTTTGCCCCCACTCCAATTTGTCTTTCATAGTCTTCTCGCATTCCTCAGCTCTTTTTTGACCACAGCCCACATTTTACAGTATTCAGTCCCAGTATTCTCATTGTTATCCTTTATGTACATCTTATAAAGATTCCTCTTTTCCCTCAACATCCTACGAATACTTTTGGTCATCTACTGAGGATTCTGCTTTTTCAGCTTACTTTTGGACACCTTCGGAATGAATCTGCACTGTGATTCAAGTAAAACCCCCTTAAATCTTTCCCACATCTCATGTAGTCCAGGAGTGTCTCCCATTTTATTTCAGCTAGATATGAGCGCATCCTGTCGAAGTTTGCTCGCCTAAAATTGAAAATGTTTGTTTTAGAATACACCTTTTTAACTTCCCATGAAACATCAGAATCAACAGCAGAGTGATCCCAAGTGGATCCAGTACCTCAACATTGATAATTCTATCGGGGTCATTACAGAGCGCTAAGTCTAAAATTGCCTTCTCTCTGGTAGGTTTATTAACGTACTGCACCAAGAAATTATCATTTATAACATCTAGAAATTCTTCCTCCCCCCTACCCTGTCCTTTCACCCTTTCCCAATTGATACCAAGATAATTTAAGTCTCCCATGATAATAGTCCCACCATCACTACAAGCTTGCGTAATCCTCCTAAAAAGCATTTCATTGATTGTACTGTCCAAAGCTGGTGGTCGATAGCATACTCCTATGTTTAAACCTGCCTCGTGTTTGCCAATGAGCCTGACCCAGATATCTTCACAGGACAAGGAATGTTCAATTTTGGGAACGTCCTGTACATTAATGTTTTCGTCACAGAGTGCTACGCCCCCTCCTCTCCTATTACATTTATCCTTCCTAAAGACCTTATAACCTTCTATATTATATTCATCTCCATCCTCCTCACATAGCCATGTCTCTGTAATCCCAACTATGTCATAGCCCTCACTGATCACTACAGCCTGAAGTTCCGGAAATTTATTTTTTATGCTTCTTGCATTTAAATAAAAACATTTCAGGTTAATACTAATGCTCTTCCCCCTTGATTTCCCATGTGGCCGCTGCCTCGAGCCCCCCACTACGCTTTGTTGCTGTTAAAGTAAAACATTGTTAGTGCATGTTACGCCATCAGCTTCCATTGGGGCAGTCTGCATTTCCCTATGTGTAACACTCACTAACCTCCCTGCCCCCCAAGTCCCTAGTTTAAAATAATCCTGTGCTACCCTCAACATACGCTGGCCCAGTGCAAAGGTAACCCTCCGGTTCAGGTGCAGCCCGTCAGGCTTGAACAGGTCACCCCTGTCCCAGAAAAAGTTCCAGTGCCACATAAACCTATATCCCTCTTTCCTACACCAGATTCGTAGCCACGTGTTAAACCCCCAGATAAAATTCTGCTTACCTCTGCTTGCACGTGGTACCGGTAGAATCCCGGAGAACACTACTGTTGAGGATCTGCTCCTAAGCTTCTCAGCTAATTCCACAAATTTGCTTTGCAGAACCTCAAACCTACCCTTAACTATGTCATTTGTCCCAACATGGACTATGACAACTGGATCCCTCCCCGCTCTGGCCAAGAGCTTGTCCGCACGCTCCAGGAGGTCTCCTACCTGGGCACCAGGCAGGCAACACACCGTAAGAGACTCCTTGTCGCGCGAACAGACTAAGCTATCTATTCCTCTAAGTATTGAGTCCCCCACTATCAATAACTCTCTTTTCTGAGGGGTAGAGGCCAACAGGGTGCCCTGCTGCTCAAGAGTCCCCTCACTCTCAGGGTCAGGGGCCAAGTCGAGTTCCTGCAAGGGCTGGAATCGGTTGAACACCTCAACCACTGGAGAAGCTGTTGCTGTACGGCGTGCATGCCCTTTCCTGCGCTGCCGACCTACAGTCACCCAACTTTCTCTCCTTGCCTGTTCTGGGATCCCAGTACCACCCTGCTTTGGCGTACACACTATTTCTCTAAATGACATACTACTTAGTTCGCAATCAGTAGAGTTCCTAGAGGAACTATGTCGCGCCGCCAACTGGCCCCGAAGATCAAGGATCTAGCTCTCCAGATGCTAAATTAGCTGGCACCGATGGCAGACAAACCCACCCTGGAAATCCCTTTCCAAAAGTGCGATCATCCTGCAATCGTCACATAGTTTTGGCCACATTTTGAACCCCCTACCTAATGACTTTGCTCACCCTAGATAAAAGAAAATTACTAATGCCGAGATAGAAGCCGAGGAACCAGAATTTATTAATTTATATATTAACCTTGGAAGCCCTTAGCAGCAGTCACAATAGAAACCCAGAGGAAACAATGTAAATTGATTATAAGCCTCTTTTAACAGGGGCTTAGTTTCAGTTAACAGAAATGAAATACCAAACTGAGCCAAACTCTATATGTAATAAGCACTCCTAATAGCCGGTTTGAGTTTATATAGTCCCAATACTATTGATATACTAAACTAAAAATATCACAGGGCTTAGCTGAGAGCCCAGATAAAACAGACTGGCTTCAGCGCCCAGGAAAAACCTGGAGGAGGCGGAGCACTCCGAGAAAAACTTACCTTTTAAATTCCAACCTAACCTAATGAACCAGTGAAGTGACTGCTGCACCACTAACTAAATACCAAATCTCAGATGCCCAGCCAAGAATGCAAACAGTACTTATCTAGCTAGCTAGCCGGAAATACAACCAAGGGTAAGCGAGAAAAGAGTAAAGCCGCGATTCCCTGTGATTAAAACGGACCGAATAAACAAGTCCTTTACTATGTGAGCGAAATAAACACGGTACCTCCCCCTAAAAGCTGTCCTAAGCACTCGAACAAGCAGTTAAACTTTAATCAGCTGATCAAGGCACAGCAACCGGAGGAAAATACAAAGATAGGGTATTTACGATGTGTTCAATCAGAAGAGCCCTTCGGTAATAATAAAATGCGAGAAAGACAAAAACCCCGGTTTGCGTTAATATTCAGCTTGGCAATGCGTTTAAGCGGCAATGCAGTCAGGATAGAGAACGAAGGGGACTAAAAACCCCGGTGAACGTCAATATTTATTATCTAGAAGACTGTATGAAAGGCAAGCAACCAAGTATGAACCAAGCTGGGCTATAGTTAGATATTTAGGTAATTTGATTATATTCTTGGCGTTGAGAGCTTGCAAGGGTTCGTTTGCTAAAACAGCTACAGAAAAAAAAAACAGGCGAGTACCACAGTCCCTGAAAACTTTTTTACTTTGTATGCCGCACAATTCACTTACAAAAAGTTCGACAATAATTTAGCATTTAATCTATTCTCTTAATTTAGCGTTTAAATTTATTTTACTTTACCTTACTTTGTTTTGCTCCCAGGAGACTGAAACCCCCCAAAAAACCCCCGTCGCTTTTATTTGACCAGATTAGCGACTTAATTTGGCTGTTTGCTCACCGAGTTGTTACAGGGGGGAAAAAAGGGGAAAGATACGGGGGGAATCCCAACTGCAACAAAGGTTATACCTCGGGAGCAAATCGTCCAATCTCTGTTATTGTTTGAGTCTTAACACACATGTTATTTTAAGAAAACCCCGTAAACACAAAGGTAAATTCTCAGCAACAATCCCACGCGACTTCCTCTCTCAACTCTAGCAGAGTGATCACCAACAAACAGCGCTACAGCACAGCCAAGAGGTCAGCCGAAATTAAGAAATAATCCTCATTAAAAAAAGAAATAACTGTTTACTTGCTGTCCAATACATCCCACCCCTTGTCAGGTACCATTGTATGGAGATAAATCACTTCACCTGTCTCTAGCTTTTATGTCGTGGTTGATTGCCATTCATACAGCAGTTAGTTCCGACTGAGAAATTTCATTGCATGAGAGGCATTCCATGAGCTGGCATTAATTGGGGGCGTCGCCCGGATTTTATTTAAGCCCTAGGTTCGCCTCAATGCTCTTGCTAGAGCGTTATGTTTGCACTTTAGCTGGTAAGGTCTCTAGTAAGACAGTTCTTGAGGTATTAGCTGCAAAAGAGAGAAATTCTAGATACCAAGGGAATCTTTCTGTTTTTTCCTCTTTCTGGTGCAAATTCTTTTTATCTCGGTTTCCAAGATTTTTTTCCCTTTCTATTTGTTCTGTCGAGCTCGCTTTGCTTCCTTGCACTCGGACGAGATCTAGGTCCGTAGGAAGCACAAGTCTCTCTCTCTCTCTTATTTTATTTGTTTGCCTCTCAATCTGCGAGACTTCCTTTTATTCCAGCCATTGCGTTTGGCGTCTCAACACACCAGCCATCACAAAGAGAGCTGATAATAGAGTACAACATGTTATGGCCCCAAACTGCTACGACATATAAGACAGCAAGGGATGACAGACAAAATTCTAAAACTAAAACAGATTTAATTCAACAAAGACTAACACTAACGACTAAGATTGATAATATACAAGAAAAAAAATATTTACAGTCCCTTGAAATGGGGTTGCTTGGTGATATTCCGGGTGAGGAAAATGCTTCAACAGACAAAAATCCACAAAAAGCTTTACAGGTATTGAAAAGAGTGACAGGTCTGGTCAAATGTATCCTTCTCCTTGCAACTTCTTATACCACTTTACTCTCTCAATTTCTCTTCTTATATACAAGACTCCCACATTTTGACTTTTTTTTCCCTCTGGGACCCTCTCAGACATGCCCAGGACATGCCCAAACCTAGCAAAAAGAGGTCAATACTGCCATCTAGTGGCTTATTTCCACATTACAAACATCACTGGGATATTCAGTGCTAAACAAATTTATTAGCCCACCACCCAATGAAAGGTTTGTGCCACAGCTGCCTGAAATAAACTGTATTGATGATTACCAAAATCATCCAATGTGTTTCTGTAATGGTTTATCTACCAGAATGCGCAAGCTCATTATTTGAAATTATATTTTTAATGCTAAAATATAATTCCTGTTATCCATGAATTTTCTAATTTCCTGTTTTACAAAAAAACAGAAAAATATACTCAGCCAAAATAAAAACTTCTGTCCTCATTAAAGATAGTGTATCATAAAAATAATGTCCATAATGTAACCAGCTCCACCGGAAATGCTACGGAAATGTCCATGAGTAAAAATGGTAAGTTACAACTTGAATAAGAGCAGTGCGCAGGCGATTACATATGGTTTGGGCAGTCACACGACCTCTAAACAATTCATTCCTAAGCTGCAGTGACAAATTGATTATGCAAATGACATAAGACAATTTGTCGATCTTCTGCTTTTGACGTCACACGTGGGCTACCAGAACGAGGTCGGTCAGCCGTGGTGCCAGTTTGTTGGAGACGTATCCAAAGATCATGGATAGTCCTTCGACTGCATCTCATAACCCTTGCAACGTCAGTAACGGACGTTTATGTATTCAGCATGCCAATGGCACGTCCTTGCTGAATGTTTGACAGCCGTGGCATTGAAAATCAACAAATAATTAACTGTAAAAACTTGTTTTTCCGAGATGTCACTCTAATGTGCTAACGTGAGCTCAGTTGCACATCTCTCATATGGTCACGTGACTAGGAAAATGAGAAAACATGGTTTTAGCTTAAAGTACACACGTATGTGCTATGAACCTGTGCACGTCGAAGTTGATGTGTCATGATGTCTTTGACAACGCATTTACCCCTAGTGATACTAAAAACTCTTTTATTAAAAGTTTCAATAAAACTATTTACAAATTTATGAGCGTGAAGTTTCTTTTTTGACTCAGTAAAGTTGAGCACATTTATTATTTTTTGATAGATGCCAAATAACAGTTATTCACTTGCATTGCTGAACAGAAATATTAGTTTTAGCGGTTGAATGCAAGCTGTTAACAAGGCCAAAGGAGGCCATAAAAATTGCGTCTTTTTGGTTTTTAAGTGTGAATAAGGACTATTTAGTTGTTTCAATTTTGCCTAAGAAAAACAATATAGTTTTTAGTTTAAAACAAGTTTTCTCATTTTTTTTACAGATGGTCTAATAAATTTAAGCAAAATATAACAGCAAATTCACTCTGCTCACAGGTGTTTTAATAACCCTTAATTACACTAAATGCGGACCACAAACTGAACGCTGCATCAAGAGCAAGTCAAGTCTCGATCCATTTGTGCAACAATTTACGCTGGCGAAGCCACATACTTAACAGGCCAGCAGACAGTGCCATTTATACGCGAGGTTATCGGAAGAAATACAAGAGACATACACAAGAATATCGCAAGGCACCGTTAATTTACAAGTCACATATAGCGTGCATCGGAAAAGTACACATTAAAAAATGCTGGGTGAATTTCATGACTCAATCGTTGGGTCGTTGACAACAGACCCAGATTGGGTGACTAATTTAGTCTTGGGTGAAATATCTTTGGGTCTTTTATTGTTTTTGCACAAATATTAACCACAACCTGGGTCGCCGCAATGGGCTACACAGCACAATACCCAGGTCCTGGTCATTAAGTACTAATTGCTGGGTCAATTGAAGGACCCATTTGCTGGGTCCGTTAATATTGGGTGATTAATTTAGTCTTGGATGAAATATCTCTGGGTCTTTTTTGTTGCGGCGCGAACATTGACCTCAAACTGGGTAACCACAACGTTGGGTCCCATTCCCGCTGCACCATACCCATTTAATGGGTCAATTTTCCCGCTGCTGTGGATTGCCGGCAGGGGCAAGGGACGATCTTCGGATCTTGGAAGTAAGTGGCTTTATTTCATATTAATGTTATTCAGCCTTGCCAATATTCACGACATAGCACGGCTCATACATGTCAACTCTACCGCCTTTGTGGCTTTTTTTTTTTATTCAGAATGAATGAAAAATGTAGTCTACCGCCAAAAGCGGTAGAGTTGGAATGTATAGACGACATCTTGTGTGTTAGGCTATTGCTTACGTTAGCTGTTGTCTGTTAGGCTACCAAGCAAAGCCTTCTGGCTACAGAGCCAGTGCTACTGATACTGTAGGCTTGTCGGGTAACTTAAATTGAAAACTGAGTTTAAATTAGGCTGGAGGCTGGCTGGGTCTTTGGTACGGAGCCCCCCGGCCAGCCTCCAACGAGTCGATATAATTAACGTTACTTGCCAGGTGTTCCGTCGATTTCTCCTACCTATAGACCGTTTCAACGGTCAAAATAATAAAAGGGAAAAATGGGAGCTGCCGGATAGCTCACTCGGTTAAGGCACTGCGCTGCAGAGCAGAGGTGTCTATCACGTCGCGGGTTCGAGTCCCGGCGTACCCACCGGCAGGGGTCGGCAGCTTTTTCAGAGTAGCGCACAATTGGCGATCGCGCTACAGGGTTTCAAATTGGGAAGGGACTGCCGGATTTGGGTTAAGAAATCAGCTTTTTTCGTTGCTCCAGCGCCTCCTGTTGGCCAGACGGGCGCTTGTCAGGAACACTCTGGGTTTGTTCACGTCCGGGTATCCTCCGCCCTCGTTCGGAACTTACGAGGATTTGACCAATGAGTGTATAAGAATCAGTGGCTGACGGACACGTGCTTCGGAGGAGAGCCGTGAGCTGTCTTCACTATCCTGAGTTGGCAGCAAGGGGTCGCATACGAGCAAGCTTTGTACATAGTTCACTAATTGGGCTTTCCAGATTCGGGTGGGATTGGAGATGCCAAATTTATAAAAAAAAAAAAAAAGGGAAAAATGGAGAAATCGACAGAACACCTGGCAAGTAAACCTAGCGACTCACTTGCCTGTTCGGGCAAGTTTCTTAAAATAGTAAAAGTATATGTCCACCGCTGGCCGTGTTGCTGGTGTGAAGCTGTGGGGTACGAGGCTGTCGGTGTGGAGCTGTGGGGGTGCAGAGCGATGTGGGGCATAGGCTGGGTAACCACAGCACGATACAATAGCTTTCTATGATGCTGAACTGATGCCACAACTGCATTTATAAAATAGGCAGAGGAAAAACTTAACAAGACATACTGAGCAAGAGACGGCAACAGAGAGGGAGAAGCCATCACTAATTGTAAAGCAAAGTAACTAGCAGTTTGGTAAAATAATTAGCTGATTGCTAACCGCTAAGATAATTTAAGTACCATTTCTGAGTGGAGTGTAAAAAAATGTGTATGGTACTCTTGCCAAAGAGAGCTATTTTCTCTGCTGCCGAGCCTCGCTTGCCCCCCCCCAAAAAAACTGCAACTGTCGGTTTATTTCCTGAAACGAGTGAGGAACATTGGATGTGTATATGTTAAACGACTACAGCTCCCATGATCCCACGCTACTCCATGACGTCATCCAGCTTTGTTTTTTGACTGTTTTGGTCTGAGACCCCTAGCGGCAGAAAATTACACATTCAACTGAATTTTCTTCTGATTTTTTTTTTTATCTTGTATGTGTGCATTTGTGATAACGTCATAACGTCAAGCCTATATTAAAATTTGATTTCAATAAGTTATTCATAGTTGTCAAAACTAAAAAAGGAGTGTCACATTGGCCTTTTCTTATAGCCTATAAATATATTCATCCAGACTAAGACTAAGCATAAAAATGGATGGTCATCTTTGTTGACATTTGATAGCTGCTTAAATGAAACAATTTGTATTTGGGCGTAACTAAAAACTGACTTTGGCCAAGTAGATCTCTGGCCAACTTGCCTGACTGAGCTAGTGGGGGCGGGGGGGGGGAACCTTAACGTTGAACCCCGTTGTTGTCGCAGCCTGGCCTAGATGTTTCATCTGAACATTTATGGAGATATGTCAATGTTATGTTGATAACTGATTGCTGTCTCTTTGGTGTTATTTCAGACTCCATGGCTGAGTATGTAAAAGAGCAACTCAGGTCACGGAATCTTGAAGAACAAAATTTGAAGGTATAGTACATCTGTCTTTTGCCTCACTGTGTTGGGGCTTCCTGTCATTAAGTGTGTGTGTGCGCGTGTGTGTGTGCGTACAGAAAGGACACTGGCTGCTTCTCCATGTGTGTCAATGAGAAGAGTCTGGTGCTTTGGCTGCCATGAAAAGTGCCATAGAAATGCAGTGAATCATCATAAATATTGAACTGTTTGTAAAATGTGAGGGACACTTGAAGGCAATATTCTACTTTCCCCATGTAGTCCATGTCAAAATGACAACGATGCTGTACCACTGTGAGGAGTATTAAACTTCGCCCATTTGACTTAACATTTATTTCAGTAAAATTATGAAAGTTCCATCCTCCCGAATGGAATCTGTTTTGTTCACAGATCGGAACCAACATGCCGCAGTATCTCCATGAAGCCGATGCTGCTCGTGAGGCTGTGTGCCAGAGAGGATGGCAGTGTGAGGGCCTAACGCTCCATCAGCCCCAACCAACAGCACCCTCTGTCCACCTCCCACTTTCTCCACATGGGGTGGATAACACAACACACACATCACTCACACTCAATATGTGTATATATATATATATATATAACATACATACACACACATACACACTCACACACTCATACTCCTTCATTCTCTCACACACGTCTACACACCACCAATGTGTGTGCACATGCATGCACATTACAGACACTCACTGCACCTTCCCACCTGGGCAGCTCCCTCCACCTGGGTTAACCCTACTACACCCTCCCAGACACTAAGGGCCGTAACTACGAAAGGTGTCTATCTATTATCCGTGTGTAGCGTTTAGACGTGTATAAATGTGACTTAGATGCTTCTAGCTAAACGTGTGTTTTAATCACACCCTATGAAACACTATAAACAGCTGATTAGTTATCTGTGTCTACCAATGCCCGTCTAACCTTGATGTCCTCAGTTCAATCTCTTAAATGGGATTTGATTGGCTGCTGGATTGCGAACAGGGATATGTGTTCCAGTGTTCTGTCAAATTTTGCGACCCATCAAATCATGCTGCCTTGCGGTTCTGCGCTTGCGCAAACCTAAAATCTCGGGCTGTTCCTTCGCTCATATCTTAAGTATCTTTAAAAATAAAAAAATAGATTTTTTTTTAATGCGCCTTTTGACCTAGAATCCATATATATTTGCCTGCACATGATGGGTTGTCCTGAAAATGCAGTAATGAGATGATCATGGCATATGTGAGCATATATCTTGAAACAAACTTATCCAACTCATTATAACATCTGCTTATGTTATAATAAGCTAACAAATAAAGTTACTACTCTAAACCGAGTCATACTGCAATATTAAGGCGAAAACAAACACTTACGATCGCTTTGCATTGCGGTAGCATTCTTTGACAAGGGAGCACTAATTGTCAGAACACTGGCTATGGCACCTGTAATTCTAGGGAAACCAGCTATTTGTCAAAGAATCTCCATGACATATCGCTTTACATTTAAAGCGTCTGGGAATGGCAGAAACTGTGGCTAGTTGGCACAGATTGCAGCAGCAACCCTATACACATATGCTTATTGAGAGATCCCCTATGTGTCTCCTACAACAATCTGAAATGTTCCACAAGCGAAAAATCGCAATGCACAAGCCAACTGTAATGCAGCTGGAAGAGGATTGCATCGTGTTGGATGTACCAGTTCCGGTTTCAGCAACTGAAGTAGTTCGTTGAAAGTGTTTTTGGAGAATCGGAATCGTTTTAAGAACGGTATCTTCGTACTCTTCCAATGGATTTCTCCTGTCCCTGAATATGCTTGGTGCACGCAATCTATTAGCATTCTGACATTCATCTGCCTCCTCTTGAGCAAATTCAAGTATTTGCAGCGCGTTCATTATGCTCGCTCTGCGATCGACAAGCAGGAAATGTCAGTGAAACGCATGCAAAACTACCCCCCTCCCATGTTTAAGGGTTTCCGTGTTCATTTTAGACAGTCTTTGATCGTGGTTTATTTTGTTGTCCGTGTGTAAACCTAAAACCGCTTCATAATGTGTGACTAAAGTGAAGCGCAAATTTTAGTCTGCGCTTAACCGATTTATATGTGTACAGGAGATAAGCAACTTTCGTAGTTACGGCCCAATATTACCATTTCTCTCAAACATTGTTCACAAATCTGTCTAAATGTGTGATAGTGAGCACTTTTGCTTTGCTGAGACAATTCATCCCACCTCACAGGTGTGCCACATCAAGATGCTCATCAGACACCATGATTAGTGCACAGGTGCACCTTAGACGGTCCACAATAAAAGGCCACCCTGAAATGTGCAGTTTTTGCTTTATTGGGGGTCTGGGGACTTAGAACCAGTCAGTATCTGGTGTGACCACCATTTGCCTCATGCAGTGCAACACATCTTCTCCGCATAGAGTTTATCAGATTGTCAATTGTGGCCTGTGGAATGTTGGTCCACTCCTCTTCAATGGCTGTGCAAAGTTGCTGGATATTAGTGGGCACTGGTACGCGCTGTCGTATACGCCAGTCAAGCACATCCCAAACATGCTCAATGGGTGACATGTCCGGTGAGTATGCTGGCCATACAAGAACTGGGACATTTTCAGCCTCCAAGAATTGTGTACAGATCCTTGCAACATGGGGCCGTGCATTATCTTGCTGAAACATGAGGTGATGTTCATGGATGTATGGCACAACAATGGGCCTCAGGATCTCATCACGGTATCTCTGTGCATTCAAAATGCCATCAATAAAATGCACCTGTGTTCTTCGTCCATAACAGATGCCTGCCCATACCATAACCCCATCACCACCATGGGTCACTCGATCCACAACATTGACATCAGCAAAGCGCTCACCCACACGACGCCACACACGCTGTCTGCCATCTGCCCTGCCCAATGAACAATGCCAGACGCCATCGAATGTGAGCATTTGCCCACTCAAGTCTGTTACGGCGACGATCTGGAGGTTAAGACCCCGATGAGGACGACGAGCATGCAGTTGAGCTTCCCTGAGACGGTTTATGACAGTTTGTGCAGAAATTCTTTGGTTATGCAAACCAATTGTTTCAGCAGCTGTCTGAGTAGCTGGTCTTAGACGATCTTGGAGGTGAACCTGCTGGATGTGGAGGTCCTGGGCTGGTGTGGTTACACGTGGTCTGCGGTTGTGAGGCCGGTTGGATGTACTGCCAAATTCTCTGAAACGCCTTTGGAGACGGCTTATGGTGGAGAAATGAACATTCAATGCCCGAGCAACAGATCTGGTTGACATTCCTGCTGTCAGCATGCCAATGGCACGTTCCCTCAATGCTTGCGTCATCTGTGGCATTTTGCTGTGAGACAAAACTGCACATTTTAGAGTGGCCTTTTATTGTGGGCAGTCTAAGGTACACCTGTGCACTAATCATGGTGTCTGATGAGCATCTTGATGTGGCACACCTGTGAGGTGGGATGGATTGTCTCAGCAAAGCAAAAGTGCTCACTATCAAACATTTAGACAGATTTGTGAACAATGTTTGAGAGAAATGGTAATATTGTGTATCTGGAATGAATTTTAGATCTTTGAGTCCATCCCATGACAAATGGGAGCAAAAACAAAAGTGTTGCGTTTATATTTTTGTTGAGTGTACAATGTAAATAAGCAGTTTCTGTGTTGTGTGTTATTTATTTAGAACTGAATAAGAAAAGCCCAGAAAAAGCATCAAATTAACCAATGAGTAAGAAATGCCCAGCACTGGATAAAGAATTTCAGAATTAACTAAATAACATTAACCCAGCAAAAGGTGAAGAGTGACCCACACTATTGGCTCAAAGTCACCCATTTTTGGGTAAAATAGGTTGACCCAGTATGTTGGGTCAAAATTGTGACCCAAGTGCCCTGGGTCCTTTTGACCCAGTTCCTAGTAGGTGATATAGTGACTACCCGTTGGGTCACTGTAATTACCCAATTTGGGTGATTATTGACCCAGCAGTTTTTAGAGTGTAAAAGGCCTAGAGCCGGTGACAAGTATACATGTGTATCACGATAACCCTTGCAGGAAACTGGTGTCGGTAAACAGCATTGATAGTGAATGAGATTTCGATTGCCTAACATCCAGTTTTGAGGTTTGCTGTCTCGCGTGCGTTTAAAATATGGCTCCTGGACAGTGTCATTTATGTTTTTAATTTTCTTATGTATTGGTTATACACTCAAAATATTGTTAAAATTTAGGAAAAACTAATTTGTTACGCCTTTGTAACAATTTAATTTGTTGATGCAACAGAATCCGATTTGTTATTCTAACAAAAGTCTTAAAATAGATTTTGTCCAGTCATCTTAACAAAATAATTAGTTACTCCTCCGCACGGCCCCAGCAAATTTTCTGCTGTCACTTTTCATCGGCGAGAATCAATCACGTGCACCAATTTCAGTGTCGTCTGACTGCAAAGGATCTTGAAATGAGCAGGTATGCAACGGGAAGATGAGTGTTAACCTATGCCTATCTTTTCTCTCTATACTATATGTCGTCATTCTGTAAGTTTTAATATTTAGCAACATAGAATAACGTTGTCAGTGTATCTTTGTTTTTGTGTCGCAATCTAGATATTTATGCATGCCGATGATATTCCTATCCGACCATGTTTTATCTTCCGCAAAACCAGGTCAGTAAACACCAGGAGACTGCTTCTGTTCCTTTAACAGCTGATTGATTTGTCAACAACTTATTGGCATTAGTTAAAAACTCGCCTGACTGTTCACTTCTTGAACTACCACTTCACTGTGAAGTAATAAAAGTGCACCCTTAAATTATTTCATCTACATGTACATCGGCCGCATAATTGGTTTGTGCAGATTTATTTTCACAAAAATCCAAAACGAATAAAAACAAAATAATTAATGGTCCAATCATGTAAGCAAAACAAAATAATTAATGGTCCAATCATGTAAGCAAAACACATTTGTTATTTAATTGTTAGTCTAACATAATATTTTGTTAATACAGCAACAATTTTTCTTTGTTAATAAAACAAATTAATTCGTTACTTCCTGAACAAATTCATCTTGCTGGATTGATTTTTAACAAATTAAATCATCTCTCATAGAACAAATTTATTTGTTAAACACTTTATTAAAAGTAATATTCATAGTTTGAGTGTAACGGTCATCGGATTATTATTAAACTGGTCAAAAAAACATTTATTAGTCTGTGATTATTGTATTTATCCGATTGAGAGGTTTACCGGCTCTGTTAAGGTCAGAGTTTTGGACCAATCCATTGGGGCATGGGGTATGTTTAAGGACAGCTATATTATCACAAATACAGAAAGGAAAAACCAAATTCTTCTCTTTAACAATGCAACCCTGGGTGACATAATTTAATAATCCTATACTTGATTTCTGAGTAGATGTCCCTTTGCACTCAAATGTTACATGCCACCTGTGAATGAAGCCACCGCTTTGTATTATCTAAGGCCGGGAGTTCCAGATGTCAGAATGGAAAAGGAGTCTTTTTTTAAATCCGCAGCTTGAGGCCCGTTCATCAGTCCCTTAAATTCATACGTAATGAGCAAAATTATCATTCAGTCAGCAAGATGTCAGTCGAGAAGATGCGTCATATTTCCCCTTATTTAGGAGCGAATATAATGTCCCTGTATGAAAATCAAGAGACTGTCTGATCGCAGAAGAAGTGATATCCATTCAAATTAAATCTATCAAACTGTACATACTGGGGCGAAATCTATACGGTAAACAAATATCAAACTAATAATTGCTGTGCACTTAACCAATTCCAATTGAAGGAAAAAAGACATGCCAGCAAACACGAGACATCTGCCCCACGTGCAGACCATGTCTTCATTGCGATATAGTCATCTGCATGTCAGGCAGACATCTCATGTTTTCTGGGATGGAATGTGAGCTCTCTTGTTTTCAGGATACTGCAACAAGGTGTTGTTTTAAATATAATTTGACAAGTGAATTGATAGATTTCTTGTTTTATTCATGACACAATGAGACGTGCACAGAAAACATTCTACGTTGCATTTACAGTTATCTCCTTCTACCATATGACCTGATGAAACAATTAACAGTCTGAAATAAATGCAAAATTACAATCTACACGTATGCAGCATGTTTCAGACCAGCGGTACATGTATACTGAGATTTTAAAAGTGATTCTTCAACCGCTGCTGGATATCGTATACTCTTCTTCAGGCCACCATCGATTTTCACCGATTAGTGATTAGTGATTACCAACAAAAATGCAGCAACCCCACAGCTTATTATATCTATTAATTCCGCTTGCAAAAAGTAATTCTCAGTAACAACTGTGCATAGGCCTAATTCTGACTACATTACGTCGCGCATTTGGCAGACTCAGGGCATACTTGTGTAGGTTCGGCGGCCCGCCTACTGCGAAGCTTGTCTCAGCAGAGCACGAGGTTGATAATCTCCTCTTTGTCGTGTGCTATTATTGCAAGAATCCAGGAGAGATACATGAGACGTCTCATGGGAATTAGGCAGTATCTGCCGGCCTGTACAGTAACTGATTAAATAAACAAAGAAATCATAATCTGTTGTCCCTTATTGCCATCAACTAATAAATTGAATTTAAAGAAATAATGTATAGAAGCAAGGTGGAACTGCAGGCAGGGGAGTCTAGCACCTGTACCCTCTGCCTTGCCTTCGTCATGCATGCAGAATGCGATTTTGCATTGACTTGTTGAAATATGCATGGATGTCCCTGGAGAACATGTTATCTTCAAGGCATCATTTTGCTCTAGAACATCAAAGTAATTTTCAGTATTAACCATACCTTCACAAATGGGCAAGTTACCTGTGCCAAAGGTACTGACAAAACCCTTTGCTTTGACACAGCACTGCTTTTGCTGCCCAGCCCAGAACTCAGCCACATTACCCCAAACCCCACTACTACAACCCACACCAACCTCTGACACCACCCCACTCACCGTGGAGGTAGAGGCCGTGAGACGTGTGCTCCGTGCTGTCAACCCAACGAAGGCCACAGGACCGGATGGAGTACCAGGGAAAGTACTCAAGGCATGTGCTGACTAACTAGCACCAGTCTTCACTGACAGTTTCAACCTGTCACTGGAACAAGCTAACATCCCAGCCTGCCTAAAATTGGCAACCATTATCCCAGTCCCCAAAAAGACACCCACAAGCAACCTCAACGACTTCTGCCCAGTAGCACTCACTCCAGTCGTCACAAAGTGCTTTGAAAAACTGGTATTGAGACACATCAAAACCTATCTCCCCCCCACCCTTGACCCACATCAGTTTGCATACCGGCTAAACAGATCCATGGAAGATGCAATAATCATCACCCTCCATGCTGCATTGAGCCACCTCGAGAAAAGGGGGAGCTATGTCAGAATGCTTTTCATTGACTACAGCTAAGCCTTTAACACAATAATACTGGACATTCTTATCCCCAAGTTGGCCAACCTGGGACTTCCATCCATGGATTAAGGACTTTCTGATCAACCGACCCCAGCACGTGAAGCTGGGTCCCCACCTCTCATCCGCCTGCACGCTCAGCACCGGCTCGCCCCAAGGTTGTGTGCTGAGCCCACTACTCTACTCGCTCTACACGTATGACTGCAGAGCCACCCACCCTGAGAACATCATTGTGAAATTTGCAGATGACACAATGGTGGTGGGGATGACCACAGAGGGGAACGAGGCGGCCAACAGAGATGAGGTCCTTAGACTCAGTGAGTGGTGCGCCTTCAATACCCTGGCGCTGAACATCTCCAAAACTAAGGAACTCATCCTGGACTTCCGACGGAACAAAGCCGCCCCTGCCCCCCTGTACATCAACGGCGAAAGCGTGGCGCGAGTGGAGTCCTTCAAATTTCTTGGGGTCCACATCTCTGCTGACCTCTCTTGGACAAACAACACCACAGCTCTGGTTAAAAAGGCGCAGCAAAGACTACACTTCCTGAGAGTGCTTAGGAAGGAGCAACTTGACACCAACCTGCTGGTGACCTTCTACCGGTCGGTCATTGAGAGCCTGTTGACCTATGCTGTGTCAATGTGGCACTCAAGCTGCACAGAAGCGGACAGGAAAAGACTGCTGAGGGTGATCAACACAGCACAAAAAATCATCGGCTGCCCCCTACCTCCCTTGTCCACCATCTACAACCTTTGCCTAAGTTGGGCAAAGAACATCATAAAAGACGATATACATCCCGGCTTCCACCTCTTCAACCTACTGCCCTCTGGCAGGCGCTACAGGGCCATACCAGCCAAAACAAACAGACTCAGAGACAGTTTCTTCCCAAGAGCTGTCAGCATACTCAACTCAAGTTTGCACTGAGGAAATGATAAGTAATATGTTCTCAGACATCTGCCTCAGTCTGAGTACTGTATATTGTCTTTTTTTTTTTTTTGCACTGTTATACAGCATATTTGCACTTTTGTACTGTTATATCTATCTGTAAACTGTCATTTGCACTATCATATCAAGTCAGTCCATCTATTTTTGGTCTGAGTACTGTAAACTGCCATATTTGCACGGTTATATTATAGCATTTTTGCATTATAGCTACCTGTAAATTGTCTTTTGAAATGTCATATCAAGTTAGTCTATCTGTTTGCAGTTGCCTACTACTGAAGATAGGTGTAAATGCCATTAATACCTCAATCACCTGCTGCTAGTCACTTTGAGCACTTTATTCTCAACCTGTGTATCTGTTTACACTCAACCTGCCTTGGTACCTTTAGCTTTTCACAAGTCTATGTAGGGCTTATGCATAGCTGTTAGAAGGTTGTTTATTTATGTATGCACTTTATGGTGAAGCTTTAAATCTCATTGTACTTTGTATAATGACAATAAAGGCTTTCTATTCTGTTTTATTCTATTTTGGATTTGTCAATAACAGTCTGGAAGGTCCTTTTATTCTTTCGTCCAGAACACATGCTGTCCACTTCTTCAAGAACAGACCAGAGATATTGATTAGTCTGAACACAAATCACATTTTCAATCACAGATGCCTCTGAACCCAGGAAGTCAACAGCCATGCTGGACTTATATTTCTTCCAGAATGAAGCACAGAATGAAACTTCATATTGTGATACTTCAGAAAGAAAAATAAAGTCCAAGATCCCTGAAGTGGACTTCTCCATTGGTATGCGTGCATGGAATGAGTGCAGCAGTCAAAATATGTAATAAACCATACGCAGGGTTGTGGATGTCATGCTGTTGATCCTCTTATTACTAAAATTAATCAATAAGATAAATAGGCTAAATTAATAAATGAATGAATAAATGAGTAAGACACCTGTGTTGAGAAATTAATTAAACTTATGTTTTGAGACAACCTGCTTGTCAGGCCAGACGGCTGACGATGACAATCAATTTGATAAATCGCAATGCGTGGCTTGGCAGATATGCAGTGTGGCATGTCAAATGCTTATCCAGTCAGATATAGCCTACGCTGAACAACAAGAGAAACGCGAGTTAATTAAAGGCAGACTGGACAATAAGTTTGCGTGTAATTATTTTAGAAAATCGAATTTATTACTAGCACGTGCATATTTACACTCATTTCATCAAACGAGAGCGGATCTCCTCTGAGAAAGTGACGAGTGGCTGCTCGTTTTGTGTGGCACCCAGTAAAATGTCATGGAGTAATAGTCCACTTATAAAAGTACGATGAAGAGTGATCTCTGCAGGCAGTATTTTAATAGATACGCTCATGCAGCTCCGATCGAGGCGGTGGGGACTCATTTGTCTCCCCACCGCCTCGTATTCCCACGATGGAGGGGGAGCCCTGCTCCTCGAACGTTGACAGCTGGAGGTTCGAGTCTGGTCGGCCGCCACTGGTGAGTGCCATGCTGCGCAACCATTGATCTATATAGAATTAGGTGGCGATCTTAAAATCGGACCACTTTTTAACCTACATGTAAAGGATTTGTATTGTCAATTATATAGGCTATATAACATGATATATCATGGATCTATAAATTCAATTTATTAAGGCCGATGTTATTCGCACTTATATGCTGAATGCTGAATTTTTTCTTGTTCAAACTTACTGTATAAGTGTGTTTAACGCGGATTTCGATAAATTTTTCTGCTTGGACGCACTTAAATACGTGCGAATTGTCACTTCGATTTATTAATGAAATAAATCGAACTTCTGCTGCCCTCCAGTTTTCCACCTCAACGGCAGCTTTCTGGGCTCCCTTTATGCCACTCTTAAGGCTTCCAAATAAAATTATTATTCCCCGCCAACACAAAGTTGGAGGGTGATATAGGTTTGACCTCCGTCGGTCCGTGCGTGTATGCGTGCGTCCGACCGTCCGAGAGAAAGGGGACAACTTTTCTCAGAAACTATTACAGATAGGACAACCAAATTTGGTGTGTAGCTTCAAACCATAAAGGCCTTGATGAAGTTCGAAAATAAGAAGTACACGATTGGCGGGGGATGTGGTAGGCAATGTCGACTTGTTTTGTTTTTCTCCACCTCGGACTTAATAATTTATATTTCCTCCTCTTATGGCTCCAATTTGTTATGACCTATCGGACAGCAAGGGATGACAGACAAAGATGTTAAAACTTAAACAGATTTAATTAAACAAACCACTGACCAAGATTGAAATATTGACAAACAAAGAGATATTTGCAGTCCCTTGAGATGGGGTTGCTCTGTTGTGATGTCCTGGGACAGGAAAATACTCCAACACAGGCAAAAATCCACAAAATGAGCTTCACAGGTCTTGTAAAGTGTGACAGGTCTGGTCAAATGTATCCTTCCACAATTTCTCCTTGCAATTTCTCCTACTACTTTACTCTCTCAATTCTCCTTATGTACTCTTTTCCAGCCCCCTTCCACCTTCCACACTTTTTTCAATCCTCTGGGACTTTCCCCTCTGAGGCATGCCCAGGACATGCCCAAAACCTAGCTCCAGACTGGGCTTAACAAAAAAAAATGTCAGTACTGCCATCTAGTGGCTTTTTTCCCCCACATTACACTCCTCAGTGGAGTTCTTTCTTCTTTGCCGTCTTTCGAGAGTCCATGTCGTAAAGTGGGCAGGACTATGCCTCCCAGAGCACAAATTTCTTAGGGCGTGACATGTGAATTACGATGGTTTCAGCCGCCAGATTTATCAAAGCCACGCCAGTTCTACACTGAAATCAGCGACGTACACACTTAGTAAATCAGACGTGACACCTGGCGAACACTGACATTTACACCAGAATCTACGCCAGATCCTAGGCAAGTTTGATAAATGAGGGCCAACGAGTGCCTCTAGTTTTTTCATTTTATTTAATTATTAGAGGGGTCTTTATATTTCTTTTCAAGACAGCACTTGTTTTAATCTGACTAGTAGTTTTATTTTAATGGCCGTTGGTGTTCACTTTGTAAGAAACTATATTTGTATCAGATCTGAACCGAATTAGCTGGATTCCTCTGGCATAAAGGTATATTTCAGGACAATTTGTCATGCATCCCTGAGCAATAAATAAATTAATAATAGCTTTGCATTTCTTTGACAGTAGACTCATTTACGACATAGTGGGAGGAAAGTGAATTTTTTTTTCATTGTTGCCTATTTGTATTGTTGAAAACCCTATTGCACACTTGTTGTTATCGATGTAAATCTTTTGCACAGTGCTAATTGTCTTATGCAATAATAATAATAATAATAATGATAACAGCAACAACAATAAAAACCAGATAATTCCTATGGAAATTTTAATGTGGGGTTGCCAACTTGTACGACAGTGATTGTGACCATGGCTGATAACTCATAACCCTCTGCTAAGTCGAAGGAGCTCTCACCCAAGGTTCTATAGCAAATGATTTGAAGTTATGGAGGACCAGATGATGATGATTTTATCAAGACAAACAGGATATTTTCAGAATTTACTGTATATGGACAAATAATTTTATGAGCTTCCCAGCAAATGCTTCCAAACATGAGCTCAACTACACACAGGGGCGCTCCTGTCATTAGGTGGGTCAGGCGGATGCTAGGGGCGCTCGCGAGCAGAAAGAGCGCCAGGGAGGGGAGAAGTTTTTTTTTTTCTTTTAATAAATACACTGCCCGGCCAAAAAAAAAGTCAAGGTTTGGAAATGACTGAACAAATTCTATAATTGGATCAGTATTGCGGTTATTAATATGTTTCTGCTGGCAACAATCATTTTTACCCTGACTGATGAAGCGACTTGCTACTCATTTCTTTAAAAAATCATGTCGGAAGACACATGCCTTGATGGTGAAAACGATGCTACAGTATTTCAGAACGGGCATGTTTTTGGCCTGTATTTAGCAAAGAAAACCATGAATGACAAAAACAAGTATGAAATAATTTTCACTGACAAATTTGCTGCCACAAAGTCCTGACATAAACACATTGAAAGTTATTGGGATGTGCTCAAGAAAGACCACCGAGTGGTTCAACCATTACGTCAAGAAGACAAGATCTCGGCCAAAAATTATGGCATTTCTGATCGAAAATAAATGTTCTGGCATTGCATATAGTTGTCAAAACAATGACAAGACGAATATGCTCTGTAATCAAAGCTAAAGGGGTTCCAACGAAATATTTGAGTGTGCGACTTTTTTTTTGGCCGGGCAGTGTACTTTTTATTTTACAATATAAAACAACAACAACAAAGACACAGCAATCTAACAACAGTGCATACAGTCGTAAAGTCTTTAAGCAATGGCTAAATAAAGCATTTATATTCGGGCTTAAGTGTCAGTCTGCCTGCAACCTGCCTGCAATTTCGCCACGGTCCCCAATAGATTGCACACAGGACACGACCTGGACACGACTTCTGCCCGCCCGCAATATTTTTTTCCGTACCGTTAATGCGTCATTATAGATATCAATGTTTCTTTGTCTTGCTGGTTAGGTAGCCAAATAGCTTGCTCGCGAGTATTCCATTATAACGAACTGTAGCCTTTTTAGCTCACTAGCCAGTTGGTCATGCAGCTAATTACAATGGCATGCTAGCTATGACACACAGTTCAATACCACTTTGGCTTGCTACCGAGGAACTAGCTGGCTAATGAGTATGACAGTGTACACATTGAAAGCAAACTGCAGTCTTTGTAACTCGCTAGGCAGTTGACTATGTAGCTAAATACATTGGCGCGCTAGCTATACCATTGCTTGCTAGGTAGCCAACTAGCGAGCAACACTGTGCACAAACGGTAGCCTTATTTTGTCGGTGGAATCATGACGCAAATTGACGTGCATATAGGGAGGAAAGTCACATGGGGGGGGAACAGAATTCCAGAATAGCGACGCATTAACGGTACGGAAAAAAATATCCCTCCCCGCCCCCCTGCTCTCTCCTGCAGTCCTACTGCGCTTGCGTCTGAGGTAAGTTGGGTTGGTAATTCTCTCTCTGTGAACTCAACGAGTTACAGACAGGTAACTTGTAACACAACACACCCACAGTGCCGCTGCCGCGGCTTATGCATCGCGACGCCACCACTAGTTCACCACACAGAGAGACCACACCAAGCACAGCTAACAAGGCAATAATAACATAAGGCAGGCCAGACAGAGCGGCGTCAATTATCATCATGGCTTAATGGCAGTCCAGCATGTTCCAGAATGCAGATCAAAAACACAACACACTAGCTAAGCAAATCATTTGTGTCAAGCCATTTGCTAATGTTTTATTTGAAGTTACAGATTTATTTACAGATTTAAGGGTGATTCATTAAGACCCCGTTCCCGCGGCTGGTGTGACTTTATGATGAATATTTTGTGGTCAGTCTAATAAGTTGTAGGGGGGGGGGGAGGCACTACCAGAAATCCTGCCTAGGATGCCAAGTTGCTTAGGATCGCCACTGACTACACACATTCCCTTATTAAATGCATTATCACATGGAATAGACCCCTTCGGTTTAAAGGCCTGAAAAAGCGAAAGGAGCGCACATGAGCACTAGATGTTGTGTATGGCAGAAGAAAAACTGACACTGAACAAACCTGGAGTCAGCAAGAAGAGAGCAATCTCTCAACTGAAGGTTTGTGAATTGAGGTAGATTTGCAAAGATTTGGATGCACCACACTCAAAACTTAAAAAAAGGCGGGAATAATTTGAAAAACATCTGCTGCCAAAAGAAACATTTGCATACGACGGGGTTACTATCCCCATTTACTGCCCGCTCTTTCAAACCTACCATGATAATTTGGTCACTTAAAACATCGGAAAACTACCCAAACATCAAGGTAAGCCAAAAAAGTACTGATTTCATTCGATATTGATGGCAGTTGAATACGGAATTCTTTCCTCATCAAGGTCTACAAAATTGGGCCCTCCGGACAAAAAATGTACACACTTCACCCAAGAATGTTCTTAAGGAACAAAAATTTTTTCTGCTTATCATCCAAGTCCATGCTGTTTGCTGCCTTTTACCATGGGGAAAGTGAAAGAGCTTAATATTCCCCGCCTTTTTCAAAGGGATTCTTGCATCCGACAACACAGCAACGTAGTCTGCAAAGAGCGTGAGAACCAAATCTTGCTTAAGCCGATCTGGTCTATTGGGTCGCAAAGGTACATGATGTGAATAAAAGCAGGATTATCTGGACCAGGCAAACCACTTAAATTGCTCCACTGTCCAGTTCTGGCGCTCACATGCCTATTCCAGGTGCTTTCAGCTTAGACCAGAATTAGATTGATGGCAGCTACTAAGCGCTATAAGCAGCAGGGTGCAATGCAGCAGAGTCGGTCCACCCTATACGCACACTACGCAGGTTGCGTAGGGCCTCGCCGATCTGAGGGGCCCCTCCCCGCCCCCTCCCTTCAGTTTAAAATGACATTCTTACTGCGTTCACATCAACGCAGGCTGCACAACACTGCCTGGCTTGAATGAGACAGCTGCTGCAGCTCTGTGTGATTGGCTGTCTGTGTCACGCTCCAAGGTGTCTGTATCTGCTCTGGCTCTGCCCCTCTTTACACGCGTTGGACATGTAAATAATAATGACCAAATTTAAATACAAAATGAAACGCGTGTACCCCAGCGGATACGAGAAAAAGAAAAAAAGAAAACGCCAGACTGAACTGAGACAACAGCAGTCAGGTAATTAAACAAGTGAACTGTGACATTTTACTTGTCAGCGTTTCCCGCTGGCAGAAAATCGCTAATCTATCTATCTCGTTCCACTGGTAAATTGTTGACTGTTCAGTACAGCAGTTGGTCTACACAGTGACAGCTCTTGAGGTCTGGAATCGCTGCGCCGTGATCACACCAGCTCGCAATCCGAATTCTGCACATGGTTCTGGAATACGCATACGCGTCTCCGTGTGTCTATACCACCAGATCGATAGTTTTTTTTAGGGTGTAGGGGGGAGTGCCGGTGCGTTGTGTGAATAGCATAGCGCAGATGAGGTGGTCGGGGGGGGGCCGAACCGCTGGACGCTGTGGGGGCGCGTGGACAGCTGCTCAAGTCTCGAGGTGTCTGTGTGTGTTTTTCCTCTGACTTTTTTTTCTATCTATCTATCTATCAATCTATCATTTGAACAGATATCACAGGAAATCTTGATAACAGTTTGAACCTCTAATGTGTTCTCAAAGTAAGATTGAGTTATCTAATTTTCAGGTGCTATGCTCAAGTTTTTGACTTAAGGAGCCACAACACTGCCTGTATCAGATGCAAGCAGCTCAGAGTCAGATTTGAGTGATGGAGAGACAGCTAGCACAGCCACTACCAGTAAAACCAGAGTTCCACAGCCCACATCTGATACAACCAACTCATACCAGACTAATGACACAACTGCAGCCATTACAAACAGCTCAGAGGCAGATGTGAGTGATGTAGAGACTGCCACTAGTACCAGCACAATCAGAGGTGCACAGCCTGCGTCAGATCCAAGCAGACCAGTAATTGCGCCACCAACTGACCCAGCAGATTGGCCTCCAGTCTTAACAGACTTTATGAAGACTGAGTTATTGCGCAGAGGTCCATTCAATCCAGGACCAGATTTTTCTTGCTCCAGAGACCAAAAGAAGCCAAATACAGCTTTCCATACAGGCTTGTTTAAGAGACAGCTGGTGAATGGGGAACAGGTGACCAGGAGCTGGCTATCATACTCAGTCAAAAACAATGCTGTATATTGTTTTTGCTGCAAGCTCTTTTCTATAAAAGACTTCAACATAATAAAGCAAGGTGTGAATGACTGGTCAAACATCAATTCTGTTCTGCAAAGCCATGAGGGCAGTTCTGAACACACAAGCAACAAGTGGAGAGAGCTTGATCTACGCCTGTGTCAGGGACAGACACGACCATATTCAACTGACACTTTTGGAGGCGGAAAGAAAGAGATGGCCAGACGTCCTTGCACGTATCATAAGTATCACTCAGTCTCTGGCTGAAAGAAACCTAGCATTTAGGGGTTCATCAGAAAGACTCTTCCAACCAAATAATGGAAACTTCCTGAAAGAAGTTGAATTGCTAGCAAAGTGGGACCCCGTTATGCAAAACCATCTCAGCAGAATTAAAGATGGAGAGACACATATTCATTACCTTGGGAAGGTGACACAGGATGAGCTGATTCAGATAGTGAGTGACAACATTCTGAAAACAATAGTGTCTCAAATAAGAAAGGTAAAGTACTTTTCCATTATTTTGGACTGTACACCGGACATGAGTCATCAGGAGCAGATGTCCATTATTCTGAGATGTGTGGCTTTAGAGGGAGAGCCAGAGATTAAGGAGCACTTTCTCGGCTTTGTGACTGTAGTGGAAACAACAGGCCTGAATCTTTCAAAAGTCATCTTAGATAGACTAGATGAATGGAAGATTCCTTTTGAAGATTGAAGAGGGCAGTCTTATGATAACGGAGCCAACATGAAGGGCACTCACTAAGGTGTACAAGCCAGACTGCTCCAAATCAATCCCAGAGCAGTGTTTGTCCCATGTGGGGCACATACACTAAACCATGTAATTGCAGATGCTGCCAAATCCTCAAAAAAAGCAGTCGGGTTTTTTGGGTACATGCAAAAGATCTTCAACTTCTTTGCAGCTGGCGCACAAAGATGGAATGTTTTGAAGAAGCATGTGCAAATAACTGTGAAGTCTTGGAGTGACACAAGGTGGGAGAGTAGGATCAAGGCAGTGGAGGCAGTCAGGCTTCACGCACCTGAGGTTCGGGAGGCATTACTGGAAGCCAGGGAGACCATCAATTATCCTGTGGCCAAGGAGGAGGCACAAGCACTTGCAGAGGAAGTTGGGTCCTACCGCTTTTTGATCTGCTGTCAGGTATGGTTTGATATACTGACAAAGACACATAGGGTAAACAAGCAGCTCCAAAAAGCCTCAATGCAGCTGGATGTAGCAGTGAGTTCAATTGCAAAAGCGACGGCTTCCCTCACTGCATACCGGCAAACTGGATTCAGTGATGCCCAGACAGCAGCCAAAAGTATTTGTGAAAAAATGAATGTGGAGGTTGTTCTGAAAGAGAAGAGACTGAGAACCACAAAGGTTCATTTCAGCTATGAGGCCCCTGATGAACCAATAGCTGATGCACTGAAAAGCCTTGAAGTTAACTTCTTCAGCGAGGTGGTCAACACTGCTGTGACATCCATGAACGACAGATTTGAAACACTAAACAAGGTGAAAGACAAATATGGAGTGCTGCTGAACTTCAGCTCTGCCTCTGAGATGTCCAGTGAAGTTTTAAAGGCTCACTGGATGAAAGTCGAAAAGACTCTAAGCTTCACAGATGACCGTGATGTCACTGTGTCTGACATCAGGGGAAGGGATCTGGCACAAGAGATTGAGGATTTACATGATCTGCCATCAAAAAAAATTGCTGCCTTTCAGCTACTTTCCTTTCTCAGTGAGAAAAACTGGATGAAATCTATCCTAACCTTTGGATAGCCCGAAGAGTTGATGTTACCCTACCAGTAACCGTAGCATCAGCAGAGAGAAGCTTTTCCAAATTAAAGCTAATCAAAACCTACCTGAGGTCTACCATGTCACAGGAACGTTTGAGTGGTCTGGCCATCATGAGCATAAATTATGAAGCGGGAAAAAGCCTGTCCTGCGATGACATGATTGATGATTTTGCCTCCAGAAAGAGCAGAAGAGCAAGATTTTGAGGCAAGTTTTAAGTTTGCATTGCATAAGCATGCATTTGTGTAAACTGAACTGCTTAACTAACTGTGACATAATTTCTTCCAGGGCCAGGCAGTCCAGATAGATTGGTGTCCTTGCTGCTGATGCAGGAAATCCCTGAGCTCTTTGTAGAGAACCAAAGTTCAGCTATTCACACAGTTGTGTGAGTTGTGTGCACTTTACTATTTTACTACTATTTTGAGACAAGTAATAGCCTATAGGCCTTTGTTTAAATTGGATAGCAGAATAAGCTAATTACACAGCTGCCTTTTTTGTTACTAGTCTAGTACTTGGTTATGAGAGACAAATCTGCCTGCAGCCATAGACTAAAGACTTATGTTTACGTTGTATAGCATTGTACAGTATTTTCTACATTTCATTCTATTTTCTATTTATTATATTCAATAAATAATGTTTTTTCAGACCTCATTCTGTTCTGTATGTGTAATGAAGATGGAGCAAACTTTTTTTAAGGTGAGTGAATTGATGGACTGGCAAGATGTATGATGTTAGGTTTACAAGTCAGTGATGCAGTATTAGTCTGTAGGATTAGCATTTTGCTTAAGAGAGGAGTTGAGGACTCTTACTTAACACTACACCCCTGTGATTGTCATACACTACTGGACATGTTTATGTTTATTACGTATCCTCATTAGTCTTCACTATGTAACTATTCTTCCTGAGGTCCGTCACAGCAGTTTAATCATAATCAGGGTGGCCATGGGTCCTTAAAAAGTCTGAAATGGTATTAAATTTCGTTTTTGTCAAATAAGGCCCTGAAAAGTCTTAAAATGTCTTAAATTTTCAACCCAAAGGTCTTAAATGTGAGGTGACTCCATTCCATTTCTTCCTTGTTGTTGAATTTAGGAGCGGAAAAAAGTTCGGTGGCCACCATGACTGTAAATATTATTTACGTCGTTGGTGGCTACTTACTGTATCGCTCGCATAGATTTTGGGCTTTACAAGCACCCGTCATTATTTGATGCGCGCGCTGGCAATCAGCATTCCAATCCGTTATGTTGAATAGTAGATGCATTGCAGACAAAGTTTTTCGTTTAGCAGCATCTTAAAAGACGGGTAAATGTAAATTTCAAGGGAGATGGTTGGAGGACCCGAAATATGCCTGGTGGCTGAGAGCGGTCCCAACTGATGTCAGTGAAGCAAGTTGTTCGTGTTGTTGTAAGCTATTTAAATTGGGTACAATGGGAGTTAAGGCGGTAGATTCCCACATGCAAAGCGCCAAGCATGTTGCCTTAGCTAAGGCCCGGCAGCAGCAGCCTAGCATAATGTTTTTTTCCTCGGCGAATATCTCTTCTACTTCGACTGAATCTACTCAATCTGCTACCGCTACTCAATCCTCTCACCGGGCATCGACTGGCATTCAATCGCTGTGTGGGTCGACTCCCACTCTGAAGGCTGAGGTGATATGGGTCCTGAGGACCGTAGCTAATCACAAGTCTTACCGCTCGAACGAAGGAATCGAGTCCTTCTTTAAAGCTAACGTTATGTTTCCAGACTCGGCATTGGTACAGTCATTTTCCTGTGGGAAAGACAAAACACGTTATGTCGCCCAATTCGGCATCGCCCCATTCATCAAACAAGCGCTGATCGCTGAAATAAATGCCACGAAGGCGTTTATCCTGATGTTTGATGAAAGTCTCAACGCCACAACAAAAAACAAACAACTGGATGTACACGTAAGATTCTGGAAGGACGGCCGTGTACAGTCCCGTTTTTTCGGGGCACAGTTCTTGGGCCACTCAACTGCGCAGGACCTGGTTCACCACATCAAAGTGAGTATGCTTTGTTTTCTGTTTATTAGCAATAGGTATAGCTTTTCCAAGCATAGGTTAATCGTGGCTGCATTTGAAAATAAAAATGTAAATGCAATGCTTTAATGGACATTATGAAAATATAAATAAAGTTATGACAATTGTAACTGAGTGCAATGTGAGGGGAAACGCATTTATCTACTACCCGTATTGGCCAGAATATAGCAGCTAAGTCGACCCCCCAACTCGGGCTCGCTACCGATGATCGTTGCGCTCTGTGACCTGAGTGTTATTGGGAGATTCGGCAGCGTTCACAGCCGTAATTTTGAAATTTGCGTCAAGTCCATCAAAGCTGCTAATTTGACCCGGCTTCGAACCACTTTGTTCAAGACAATCTCTTGACTTCTCCATTTTGTATTATTGTGGCATTGTTGTGTGGTATGGTGGGCGATAGCTTGTGTGTTCCAAAGCAAAGCACTTGTTAACATTTTCGGCGGTACTGTATTTTGTGTGGCTTTGTCAGACATTTTGTAATGTCGGTTGAGGCTTGATATCGTCATTTTGTCGATTTGTTTTGTACTTTTACCTTGCATGTCGTTTATTAAAGCTTGTCGTTTTCCACTGCTGGTTTGTGACAAGTCAACATTAGGACTGAAGCAAACCTTTGCTAGTGCTACCATAATCAAAAATAAAACTCAGATTAACTGGAAGTAACACAGATTGTATTTCAAACTGCTAAATTGAATTATTAAGCAACGCTAAATAAACGTATTGTTCCTTGGAACAAGTGCTTGATCACTTAAAACCATCGCCGCCTCTTCTCAAAGAAGCGGTAGAAAGACCCTATGCCTACGTCATGCTTTGTCGCCACCTGCTGACGCATGGTGGGAATTGGAACACAACGTTCAAGTAGCCAGTTAGTCCTGGCTCCTTTGGTGATCTAGAGACCATTACCTAGAATATCAGACGAACCTACCAGCCACCACCCCATGAATTTTATTACTTTCCTTAGCTTGCCAAAATTGATTAATCATATCAAGCCTTCAAATGTCACTTCCCATGTTAAAAGAAAAAAAATTAAGTGTGTGTGTGTGTGTGTGTGCGTGTGTGTGTGTTTATCAGGTGATGTGATAGTCCAGCAGTTTGAAGCATTCTTGTCATTCGAGGCTAAATCGGAGTCCTTCTCTTCATTCCAACCGATGCAAACCAGGCTTGACGTTTTCCTGCATGGCCACATGTCCAAGCCCTATCCTGAGCTCTGGGATTTCTGCGAGAAGCTTCTGCTGCTGTCCCATGGCCAAGCAACCGTGGAGCGTGGATTCTCTGTCAACAAGGAGGTAGAGGCTGACAATATGCAAGAAGATGCCATAGTGGCTCAGAGACTCATATGTGATTACATCTCTGTCTGTGGGGGGGTTCTTAATGTGCCCCTGACAAAAGAGGTCCTAGGAGCTGCTGCTTCAGCTAGATCGCACTACCGCCTCTACCTGGAAGCAGAAAGGAGAAAGCAGAAGACCCAAGCTCAGAAACAAAAGAGAAAGGCAGTTGAGGACCACGTTGAAGAATTGAGGAAAAAGACTGTGGTCCTGACTGAAGTGGTTACCAGCCTAGAAAATGAAGCGGACAAATGTGCTGAGGCAGCGGAAGGGAAATCGGCAACCCTGATGGCCCAACTAATCACAAAATCCAATGTCCTTAGGAAGCGATACAAAGAAAAAATTGCTGAACTGAAAGGAGTTGAGAGTGAGCTGGAGGCAGAATCAGCAAAACTCAGGAAAATGTCTTAATGTATATACGTTAGTGAATTGTCTAGTGTAACTGTATAGTTGCCCTGTCATTGTTAGTGAATTGTCTAGTGTAACTGTATAGTTGCCCTGTCATTGCTCAGAGTGTAGTAGGGACGTTTGGGGTAGGGGTGGTGGGATGAGGTGAGGAGTGGGTTTGTATTATTTGGAAATTGAAAAGAAAAAAAGTTTTTTTTTTTTTGTTTTTTTTTTTTTAAATTTGATTGCATATACATTAAATAATGTAAAATAACCCATTGATTTTTGTGCTTTATTTTCACGTGTATGATCTTGCGAGTTGGTCTTAATTTTTTTTTTAAATGGCATTGAAAAGTCTTAAAAAGGTCTTAAATTTAACTTGGTCAAACCTGTAGACACCCTGATAATGTTAATATTCCTCTAATTATACCTTTAAAAACTTTTTCGCCAGTGGCATTGGCAGCACTATGGGCCCCCTCCTCATAACCTTGCTTAGGGCCCCTGTGGCACCAGAACCGGCACTGCAATGCACTGTATGCTGTGACACGTTACTCATGTTTGTATCATTAAAATTCTCAGCAACTTCTGCCACTGTATTCTTTCTGTCAGTCCAGACAGGACAGTCTTTGTTGCCCTTGTATATCAATGAGGCTTGGGCGACTTACACCCTGTTCATGGTTTATGGTTTGTCCGTCCTTGGATCAGTGTTGGTAAGTTCTCACCACTGCTTATAGGGAGCCCCCAGGTACTGACCACTATTGACTGGGAACGTCCCAAAAGAGCTGCTGTTTTGAAGATGTTCTGACGCTGTCATCCAGCTATCCCAGTTTGGCCCTTGTCAAACTTGCTCGTGTTCTTATGCTTGCAGATTTTTCCTGCTTCAAACACCTGAACTTCAAGAACAAAATGTGCAGTTGCTGCCCAATATATCCCATCTGCTGACAGGTGCTATTGATATATAATGAGATAATCAGTGTTATTCACTTCACCTGTGAATGGATGGAATGCAATTGAGCATCTGTGGGATGTGCTGGACAAACAAGTCCAATCCATGAAGGCCCCACCTCGTGACTAACAAGACTTAAAGGATCTGCTGCTAGCATCTTAGTGCCACATACCACAGCACAACTACAGAGGTCTAGTGGAGTCCACGGCTCGATGGGTCAGGACTGTTTTGGTGGTGGAAGGGGGACCTACACAATGTTGGGAAGGTGATTATTATACTGTATTATAGCTGATCAGTGTACATACATTTGACATATTGAGCGTCGTCTGGCACAGTTCAGAACACTATTCCTCATCTTGAATTTTATGAATTTCACTATGACAGGCCTTGTCTCGTCTGACTACCTTTTAGCAATCCAATGAGCACGCTCAATATTGAAAACATCATCAAAATCAACATTTTCTTCATAGAGTTCGGCTTTCATTACATTTTGTTCAATTTCCTCTCATTCTTTCCCTGGCTCTCTTTTTTTGCCCATCTTTTCAGGAATATCCAAGAAAATAAGATTGTGACGCAGCGATTGACCCCCTTGAGAATCCAAATAGGCTTTAAGTCTGTCATTTTCAGGTTGTAACAAGGTCACCTCATTTTGAAGAGCAGTTACTGATTCACAAGGGTGATTTTTTCTGAGTTTCTTTACTTTGCTTTTCAAGTAATCAACCTCATCACCAAGGTCAGAAATACCTTTCTTAAAGAGTTGTTCCAGAATTTTGTTCCACATCGCCCAAAATAAGCAAAAGAAATCTCACCATTGGGACAAGCGTGTGCCTGAGCATAATGATGTAAAGTTTGAAAATACACACTTAATACATTGTTGTGAAGAAGTTCTTGCCACACATCAAAATCAACCATTTCAGTGCTTTAAAAAAGGTTTTGTGACTGTGTTTTATATTGATTTTATCTGTTAAATGCAAAACCTTGAGAAAACCTGTCGAGCTGAGAAAAACATTGAAATCCCTGATTCGTTACCACTCCTTGCTCTCCTGTCAAACCCAGTTGGCCACTGGGTGTGTTATGTATTATGTCAATCTACTGTGGTACAGTACAGTCACCGTAAAAACGACGACGACGACGTTATTTCACGCCCGGTTATCTCGAACATTTTGCCCTTTTAACCCATTTCTAACCACGATCTAACCAATGAGCCGTATCACAGGACAATTTATACCACATGCGTATGTGAATAACCACACGTAGCTCCGCGGAACTGAATGTAGTACAGCGTGTAAGTTATAGAATAGAGGGCATTTTGAAATATTTTTATTTTCTCTTGCAGTGGAAGTGAGAGCATATGCTAACTCTGGAAAGCGTGTGGCTGACCCTCTGTTTAAAAGTCCTAGCATGAACAAGAAAAAAAAATATTATGATAAATATTTCTTACAGCAAAATGTAAGAAATTGTATTCTGGAAGGATTTTTTTTTTTTTGTTGGTATTTTAAATATGTCTTTTTATTGCAGAAACTGTGATTCTGAGTTTATGGGTAGACCTTCAATGTAGTGTGCCGCAAATGATTTATTGGTTTTGAAAAGCCAACTACAATATAAATAAACAAATAGTCCATATACAACTTAAAAGCCTGTGAGCTTATGCTCATGTTATTCTCGTGAGCTAAACTTGGGAAATGCGTCATATTGTGATATGTTCCATTGTTGTGATGTCAGTTTATGGTTGGGCATTTTATTGAAAGTTTCTGCCACATGCTGAGCAGGTCATGAATTATTTCATAGGCTATAATGAGCTTAAAATGGAATATTAGGGTGACAATGAGTGATAAATAGAGATGACACAAACTGAGCTGTTTTGAGCAGATATTTTTTTAAATTTAATTTTCATATAGAATAAGCTTACTAAAACAACCTGTGTAAGGTTCCGCAAATAGTTTATTTTGCTTGTTTTTTTGTGAATTTAAGAGTCGTTATGGTCAAACTATATGGTATTCATATGGTACACAATTCTTTTCTAGTTGCAAGCTTTGCGAACATTATATTTTAACATCTGAATGGTTAACTGAATGGCTATGACAAGTCATTAAAACAAATACAGACGATGCAAAACGTTTTGAAAAATTGGTTAAAATTGCCAACTTGCATTTAAAAACGAAACAGTGTATAAATTGAACGATAATCAAATTCTTTCTCTAAATGAATTTTACTAAGACGGGGTGCGAGTAAACTTCGATATACAGTGCGTTGACCGATTACACAATTTGCAGAAATCAAACCTTTTTTTTGCGGGAAAAAGACTTCGCTGTCAGCCTTGAGTTTGACACGGAACACGGTTTGGAACGTTGAATTATTCTGGATTTAACTCTCAACTATCGTTTTGAGATATTTAGCTTCACAGAGAAATAAATGCCCGATAACTGTTGCTTGCCGTTGGCGCACTGTGCTGTGTGTGGCCGTTAAACACATGTATTCCCGGGATTCATCACGTTATTAGTGTCATTATGATCGGAAATTATCGTATATTTGACCTTATAAATCCCAATTTCATACCCTTGATACTTTTTCATCAACACCGATTAGAGTGACTGCTTGTCATTTGACTAGTTCCGCAAATGCCACTTTGTAGGTTTTCAAACTTGTAATTAATTAAACACGTTTACCCAGCAAACAGGGGACGTCCCCTGGACGTTCACGGGACTTTCACGACGTTCCCAATTGGTCCCCAGCGCAACGTTCGCTGGGCGACGGTGCGGGGACCTTATTGACGTCCGTAGAATGTCCTATTTTGGTCATGGACCGACGCTCTGAATGAGACGTAAATCGAACGTTCGGAAAAAGTCCCCATTTGGTCTCCTGTATAACGTCCTCGTTAGGTCTTTCACAAACGTCTTCAGAACGTCCTATTTTGGTCACTGTGAAACGTTATACTGGGGACATTTAAGGGACTTTTCTAGGACCTCCATTTAACCTCTGCCAGGATGTTTTCACTGGCGTTCGTTCGTCAGTCAACGGCATATCTCAAAACGTATCTGATGTCAATGGAATACCTTGCTTTATTAAAGTAAGAGGTTATTCTACTTGTAGCGGGGCGAACTGGGCAAAGCAATCCGCTATCTGCCCCGCAGCGGAGCAGACAAGGGAAGAAATTTTGCTATTCACACCGCAGTGAAGCAGATTGGAGAAGCACTTCTGTAATTTTCTCCGCAGCTGGTGCAGCTAAAGAGATTTCATTTTATAATCCGCCCTGCTCTCGTGACTTTCGCGCCAAAACGCTGCGAGGGGAATATACCTCTTCCTTCATTTTAAATAAGGTGCTGAAGAAGACGTGATTTCATCTCGGCGAAGATCCGACATTCTTGATTTCAGAATTCGTAAGAATTTCTTGTCTGGTTGAGCCCCAGCAAACGTCTCTGAAAATCATCAGCTTGAGAGTTCCTACGATTTTTTATGCCGCTAAACTTGGTTCAGCATCAAGGAGGAGAGATTGATAACGCTCTCCATTTTCAACATGAGGAGGAGGACCATTGGGAAGTGTTACCTGTTTTAAGTCGGAGCGCGAGCATCACAGACCGCGGTAGCCGGTAATGATGGCGAGCTTGCCAGTTTGCAAGTTAATTCAGGTGAGCTAAACTTAAAATCATGTTTGAGAATTTGAAGTTATAGCAATTTTCCTGTTTATGAAAAGTCTTTTCAGTCTCGAACATTTTTGTAATTGACGCTTAAGTCTATTCCATCCTGTTGTGCCCTGCCAGTGTCGGAGGCTTCTGTAGCTTTACTAGCTTTAGACTAACTCATGGCAGTTAGCCAACTAACATTAGCTCAACATCCCTCTTGCGGTCAGTCCTCCTTTTAATTTGTAATGTTAGCTTGGAAGCTGGCATTAAAGAGTTAGTATAGCTGGTTAACTGAAACTAGTATTAGTTGCTTTATGAATTCTGCCCCACTGAAATATTTTCAGCCGTATCAAAAGCGCTAAAACTAACGCTAGCACAGTGAAAGTAGCTGGGATGGAATGGATAGCTAGCTATTTTTCCCGCTGAGCAGACGCTACTGCCTGCATGAAGCTAACATAGTTTGTTGGCTAAAGTGTAAGATTAAGTTACCAGTCTCTGGCTGATTTAGCTGCTGAAATTTTAGCTTTAAAAATCTGTGGTGTGAAAGGGAGATGTCTTCTTTTATATTTTTATATTGGTCCTTGTCTTGATCATTGAATAGTGACATAAGTTAAATGTAAACTTAATATAAAATTCTTATAATTTAGCAGAGGTTTGTAATTGTTACTAGATTTTTAATTGCAGATGGGAAAAAATGAATAACACATTTCAGGTGAATAATAGAAGATGTTTAATATGATGCAGAATAAGTGGATTTCTATTACTTTACAACTGGTCAATCCAATCCCATTTCACAAAACAGGGTAATTTGCTGTGTTGTTTATTTTGATGATATTCTTCTTTTTGCTTTTTATTGAATCGGCTCAGATGCCACACACAAGGTGCCCGTATTCCTGTTGCGCCAACTATATGACATGTATTCTTGAAGTTGTTGCTGGATCTTGAAGAAGTTGACAGCTTGTGAGTATTGATTGCATCTTTGCACAAATATGGCAATTACTTTATTGTGTCGCTTGCGAAGCATAGCGGCACATAGGGATCACTTTGTCCGCCGTCTGTCTGTCCATCTGTCCGGTAGTCACACTTTCAGTTGGTAGTCACACTCCAAACTAAAGCTTCGCAGGCAACACGTGTTCACTTGAACACTCTAGTTTAATTTATACAGTACATTTATGGTATGATTTTTATGGTATGATTTACTCATTTCAAACTCTGAAGATATAGCCTTGCTCTGCCCAGCAGACAGTGCAGGGTCTCAGGGATGGGAGATATCCACCAGCAGTGAGCATTTGATACATTATTCCTGTCATGTTTTTGTGTTAGAAATAATGTAACATCTAAGAACACATTGTTATGAGTAACGCTGGCTTTTTACTGGCAAGCTGGAGAGTTGCAGGTTCTAGAGCTAGGCACCTCTACGGATCTAGCCACCGTGACAGGTATCAACACAACATCAGATTTGGACACTTATATGGGCTTCCAGTGACTACAGATTTTTTTTGTGGAAAGTGTGTATTTCGAATCTTATTAAAATGAGGCAAATACCTCGGGATGCATTTTGTAAGCGTAAAACTCCCCAGCAACAAAGCAGGAACTGATGACTGCTGTTGGGAAGGCCTGGCAGAGCATCAAGGGAGAATACCAGTATATGGTGATGTCTATGAGGTCCAGACTTCAGTCTTTATATTGGCGCTGAGTCTTGAAAATGGCAGTTTGACTTCCGGCTTAGCGACTAATGGAGTAAGACGTGCTGGCGGGAGCTCCTGCGAAACTTTCTTAAATAAACATCAGGGCTTTTTTCGTGAACTTTCTACTATTACATTTTAACTCCACAAGCTTGTTGTATCTGCATTATATGCCAGTATGCCTCCAAAACCAAAAAGTGCGAGCACTGCGATGGCCACACTAGCGAGGCCTGCTCTCCCGGATGCATCCCCGCCTGGAAGTGGTGCAGCCACCCCGCCGCGGGGCGCAGTTGCTAAGGCACCCGCCTCAGAGAAACTTGACACTGTCTTGCCCATGTCCACCGCGGACTTCAAGGCTGAGCTGCTTGCTGCTCTTCAAGAGGAGGTGGTAGGCATCTTTAAGACGGAATTGGAGACAGCAATGACAAACAACTTGACGCAGATAAAGTCCGAGCTAAAAGCTAACATGGCGGCTATCTGGTCGGAAGTTGATGTGCTTAAGGTGACTGTGAACGACATGGAGGGCCCGCTGTCGACATGTACTGACCATGTGGTTTCAAAAAAAGAGGACAGACTTTCGGCCCAACTTGAAACTCTTGACAGTAGATGTGAGAATCTGGAGGTGTGGTCTCACCGTAATAACATCAGGATTATAGGACTACCTGAGGAGCTGGGCACAGTTGACGCGACTATGGTTTCCACCCTGCTAAAAGACGCTCTCGGCTTGGGAAAAGAGCCAGTTGTGGACCGCGCGCATCGATCCCCACAGCCTAAGCCTAAAACCGGCGAATGTCCCCGTCCTATAAAAGCACGTTTACACTATTACACAGACTGTGTTGACATCCTGCAACGTGCTCGAACCCAGCGAGGGATCAAGGTGAATGATTCAACTATCTCTATTTTCCCGGATCTCACTGCACAGACAGCCAAAGCTCGCGCAGCCTTCAACAACATCCGACGCCAGCTCAGGGATATTCCCGACATACGGTTTGGGCTGCTATACCCGGCCCGCCTCCGGATCACCAGAGGGGACGTCACGAAGGAATTTACTTCACCTGACGAAGCTGCAGCCTTTGTGAAAACATTCAAGTAAACTTGGGTAGTTACTGCAAACTTGTTGAAACAGATGGGAGTGTGGGTGCCATTGCTATCTACGAAATTGTTTTGAATACTACACCATTATTACAGATATGTTCTGTTAACTTTGATATAATTGGCACCATAACTCCTGCTGTTCTAATAAGGAGTCAATGTGCCTATGTGTGGAGTTTTGTGTTGTTAATATATCGGCCCTGTCTATAGTTATATATTTTTTTTAATCTCCTTAAGATTTGCAGGAGCTCCAGTCAAGTTGGAGCGAGGTAAAGATGACTGTTTGGTCCAGAGCCTTGAGTGTACTCTTTTGTTTTATGACTCCTTGTGGAGTTAGCACTGGTATCCTATCGTTAGGGGATGGGATAGTGGTAGGTGCTCTGGGGGGGGGGGGGATTTGACAATCCCGGTTTTATGAACAAGTTGTTTGAAAAACTACCTTCTCTTAGTGACTGTTTTGATCTTTGGAGGGGACATGAACTGTGATATTGATCCTCAGCTAGACCGCTCTAAACCCGGCTGAACCCAATCACTAATGGCTAAGGCCCTTCGCAATTTCATGTCTAGTAATGGTTATGTTGACCCCTGGAGATTCCATAATCCGAGCAGTAGACAATACTCTTTTTATTCACATGTACACCAGACTTTTTTGCGTATAGATTATTTTTTTGTAGATGCTAAACTTATGCCAAAAGTGACACAGGCTTCGTCCAATTATTGCTTTGTACCACCCAATTATTGTTTCAGATCACTCACCAGTGTCCATAGATTTTCAGATTTCTCCCGGACCTAGCTATCCCACCTACTGGCGATTTTAACACTTCACTTTTATCAGATGACAAATTCATAAATTTATTACAAGTGCAATAGATGATTTTATTGCTCTTAACCAATCTGATTTGGAACCTATCTCTAAGGCACTACTGTGGGAATCCTTAAAAGCATATTTGCGAGGTCAGATAATTTCATGCTCCGTCCTTATAAGGAAATTAAGGATGTCCACTATTCAGAGGCTCTCATCTGATTTAGAGTCAGTGGACCAGCAGCTTGCGACCGCCCCATCTGATGATCTTTCAAAGTGTCGCGTAGCCCTACAAACAGAGGTGGATCTTAACGCAACTAATGAGGCAGAGCGCCTGTTGCTCCACTCCCGTTCTAAATACTACGAACACGGTGACAAGTCTGGTCGGTTACTAGCTCACCAGTTGCGTCGTCAAGCAGCCTCACGTCTAATACCTCGCATTAAGGATGGGTCGAGAGTATTGCAGGAAGACCCGGACGTTATTAACTCCGTCTTTTCGTCTTTTTATGAGTCTTTGTACAAGTCTGAATTCTCATCAGATCTGGCAGATATGCAGACATTCTTAGACGAACTTCAGTTTCTTTCCCTAAATCCTGAATTAGTTAATCAATTAGACTCTGCTCTGACCACTCAAGAATTACACTCATCTTTACAAAATATGCAAAATAATAAAGCTCCAGGACCCGACGGGTTTCCAGTTGAATTTTTTAAAGCATTTCAGGTCAAATTGATTCCGTTACTTCATTCTGTTTATGTTGAATCTTTGTCACTCGGTTCTCTTCCCCCTACACTGAGGAAAGCCTCTATTAGGGTTATTTTAAAGAAGGACAATGATGCTGATTTCTGTACCTCTTATAGACCAATCTCTTTAATGAATGTTGATAAAAAGATACTTGCAAAGGCCTTGGCTCGCCGACTGGAAAAGATTCTTCCAATAATAATTTCTAAGGAACAGACTGGCTTAATTTAGGGGCGTCAGCTCTATTATAATGTTTGTACCTTGTTAAATGTAATCTATTCAAAAGAAACAACAGCCATGCCGAAAGTGGTGATATCGATTGACGCCGAAAAAGCGTTTGATCGAGTTGAATGGAATTATTTATTTGCAGTCTTAGCTAAATTCGGATTTTGTGAAAGTTTTATATCATGGTTACGTCTTCTTTATACACTCCCCTGTGCCAATATCACTACTAACAACACCCAATCCGACTCCTTTTCTCTAAATAGAGGTTGTAGACAGGGCTGCCCCCTGTCTCCCCTCCTGTTCGCACTCGCAATAGAGCCTTTGTGTATGTACTTGAGGACCTCCTCCACCTTTGATGGTATCACCAGGACTCATAGGGAGTAGAAACTGTCGCTATACGCCGATGATTTGTTGCTATATGTTGAAGATCCAGTAAGAGCCTGCCCCGCCATCGTTTCATTCTTTCGTAGATTCGGTCGCTTCTCGGGATACAAAGTAAATTTCGCCAAGAGTGAATGTTATCCTGTTAATAAATTAGCAATGCAGCTTTCCCAGTCTGACATTCCTTTCAAATTGAGTCCCTCTGGGTTTGGGTATCTTGGGGTTAACATAACCAGATCTTTTAAGTCTCTCTATTCTGAAAACTTCTCCCCCCTTTTAGCCGAGATTAAGGCAGACTTTCAAAGGTGGAGTTCTCTCCCCCTCTCTTTGATTGGAAGAATAAATACTGTCAAGATGAATGTCTTGCAAAAGTTTCTTTTTCTGTTTCAATACCTGCCTATATTTTTACCCAAAAAAATTTTTAAAACTGTAGACTCAATCATTTGTCATTTTTTGTGGAACGGCAAAACACCCAGAGTCAGACAAAAAGTACTTCAGAATTGTAAGTTCCATGGCGGCCTCTCTCTGCCGAATTTTCAATTCTACTACTGGGCTGCGAACATAACTAAAATTATACTCTGGTTCAGATCAACTGATATACCTTGGTGTCAATTGGAAGCACAATCATGCCCCGCAACCTCTCTTTCTGCCCTACTAACTGGCCCGGCTACTGCAAACCCCTCTGGCCTTACCTCCAACCCTGTAGTTACTGCTACGCTTAGGATATGGTTTCAATTCAGGAAACAGTTTGAATTTACAGCTCCCACAGTTTTAACCCCACTGTTAAAAAATCCTGTATTTAAGCCCACATTTATCGATTCCACTTTTTTCTTATGGCAGGATAAGGGCTTAAAATGTTTTAGGGATTTCTATAAAGATGGGGTCTTTTGTTCTTTCGCAGATCTGGTCACTGATTTCAATCTTCCACCCTCTTATCGTTTTAGATATTTCCAGGTGAGGAACTGTGCAAAATCTTTATTCGCCAACTTCCCCCAACTTCCATCTAAACAGCCATGGGGTGATTTATTACAATTGAATATTTTACAGAGGTCTTTAATCTCAAGAATTTACAGTTCTATTCAATCATATGACGACCATTTGACCACCAGCACAAAAGGGACTTGGGAACGTGAAATAAGATTGAGTTTTGATGAACATTGGTGGGAATCTGCACTGCAGGTTATTCACAAAATCTCTATTTGTACCCGTCTAACCTTGATGCAGTTCAAAGTTGTATTTAGATGCCATTATTCGAAGACAAGGTTGGCAGAGATTTTTCCAAATATGGTAGATGTCTGTGACAGATGTGGAGGTTCACCCTGCAATCTTACGCATATGTTTTTCTCCTGTCCAGCTCTGGCGAACTTTTGGCAAATTTACTTTAACACCATATCTAAGGTATTATCAAAAACTTTTCTCGCATCTCCACACATTGGTATTTTTGGTCTCCCGGAAGAGTATACCCAATACTCTACTAAAGAACTGGAAGTAATAGCCTTCACCTCCTTGATTGCCAAGCGCCACCTCCTTCTTAACTGGAAATCCCCATCAGCTCCTTCCAGTACACAATGGATTAAAGAGGCTGTGTCCTTTTTAAAAGTAGAGAAAATCAGATATTCAAGAAGGGGAAACCTGAATAAATTCTACAACAAATGGCAACCGTTCATGGATTTTTTTGCGACGATGTAACCCCCCCCCCTCCTTCTTCTGTCCCCCCTTTCCACAGACTATGTCTAATACTATTTGTTTATTATTATTGGATATTATTATTTTTATTTTATTTATTTATTTATTTATTATTGTAGGCCTATTATCTGTTCTTTGTAATTGTTTATTTTCATGTATGTAAATCTAAATCTAAGGGTGTATGCTAACATGTTGTATGTCGACTTTGTTATTCTTGTATACACATCAATAAAAAGATGAAACAGAAAATGGCAGTTTAATTATTGATTGTGTCATTTTGTCCAATTACTTTTGAGCCTCTAAAACTGCAGGGGCTGTGCACTTCAAGCACATGAAGTGGAATGAAAATTGCCTCTGTTCAAATATTTATGATCCTAACTGTATATTGGAATTGTTGTTTTAAGATGCTGTGGACAAAAGCAGCCAGCCCACAGCATCTGAAGTGGAGCCTTTGTTTAGAACATTGGTCCGTAATACTAGAGACCTAGGAGCAGAAGGGCCGGAAGATTAATGGCTGAGATCTTTTGGTACTCCTGAGGAGACTGATTTATTATGGACTTATTCTGTGCTATTGTGGTTCTATCTGTGTATTCTGTTTTATACAAAAAATGCAAATTTGGCTCTTTATTTAGTATTCATTATAAATTTTACCCAACTTGAAATCCACATGCTCAGTATAGTTCTCAATGTGCAATATATTTCCTTTACTTTTGCTTCAAACTGGGCTGTGAACAAATTTGAGTGATCAAAATGTGACTCATAGTTCAATAATTTTTTATTCAGGCAACAAAGCAGTACATGGAACTGCTCTGTTTCACCGAAAATGATGTAGAGGCAGCACCGTCAAAATGGCTGGAGTGGGGAGATGGGGTAAGATATTTTAAAAAATTGAGTAATTTACATTTTTTATGATATAACTACATATGAGTTATCTCATTGTATGTTTCAGACTCTGCATTGCTACTGGTCCAAAAGTAATGCAGGCACCTCGACCAAGAAGTGTGCATTACCAGGCAAGGACCTATGGATACAATATCCCCAGAGGATATTTTCTCACACAGGTAAATGATTCTAGTGATATTCAATCATCTATATATGTGTAACCGCTACTCTCTTACTCCCTTTTTGTCCACACATAGTATAATTATGCACTATAATGGTATTAAATTGGTTTCAGTGTCTGATTTATTTATTTTTTTACAGACAACTATATGTGTAATTTAAAAAGCTATCATGCTTGTTGCTTTATTTGTTTTTACCTCTTCAACCCTGATTCGAGGTAATGCTGGTGTGATGCATGGGATTTACAGCTGAATGCCTCTCCTTATATGTGATTAATCACGACTAAACCCAGTTTTAGACCACGTGATTAACAATTTATTTAATTACCATGACTAATACATAACCATAAAATGAATAAGAAATAATTAATTGGGGAAATAACCAAGAGATCACCGCTAGGGAACATTAAAAACATATACCATACTGGTCAAAAGTTTTAGGACACTCCAATTTTTCCAGTTTTTTTGTGAAAATTATGCAGTTCCAGTCCAGTGAATAGCTTGAAAAAGTTAAAAGGTAAGTGGTGAACTGTCAGAAGTTTTAAAGAAAAGATAAGGTTACCCAGGTTTTTTGTACACCATCGAGTTGGTGAGAGGATGGTTCCTCTGTGAGTGACATCAACTGTCAAACATGGAGGAAGAGGCGTGATGGTCTAGGGCTGTTTTGCTGGATCCAGGGTCAGTGACTTAGAGTGAAAGGCACCCTGAACCAAAACGACAACCACAGCATTTTGCAGCGCCATTGCAGTAGCCTCTGGTATGCGCCTAGTTGGTGAGGAAAACATAAGTCCAAGCACTGCCAGAACTACCTTAGGAAAAAAGAACAAGATGGTAAGCTTGAAAACATGGAGTGGCCAGCCCATTCTCCAGACTTAAACCCCATTGAGATGGTTTGGGATGAACTGGACAGAAGAGTGAAAGCAAAGCAACCTACAAGTGCCACACATTTATGGGAACTTCTGTAACAGAGTTGGAAAGAACTCTCTGGAGAATATTTGATTTCCAATGTAGAAAGAATGCCACGAGCGTGTTCAGCCGTTATATCTGCTACTTTGAGTCAAAATTTTAAACTCATTTTAGTTCATAAATTGATTCCATGATTTCTAACTTATATTGTTAATTTGTTCTATTGTGTCTATGCTTTCATTCCAGAGTACAATGAGACATTAAACTGCATAATTTTCTAGAAAAATACTGTAAAAATTGGTAGTGACCGGTAGTGTAGTATGCCTCCTGGCAAGATACAAAATTAGGCCTTTGCCATGTTTTAATGCCATTTCTGATGGAAAAATCAAGATTTTTGTCAACAGGACAAAATGCAATAAGGTCTTTCTTTCTTTTCACAAAATATGGTATTTCAAAAGGTGGCAAGAAAAAAAGCCACCCTAAGTCAGTTGATAAACATCACCATTCGATGGCTAATGAGGTGAGAACTTGATGAAAAATAGTAGGCACACACCCTTAGAGTGTTGTGAGCGTGCATATGCATCTGTGCTTTTGCTGCATGGCAGCACTGTCGTCGTTCCATCACTTGGAAGATTGACCAGAAGTTTGGGGGTATCTGTCTAGTGCCTGACTATCCACTGTTTGCCAGCCAAGGTAAAAAGTAAGGAATCAAGTTAATTCAAGTTGTCTGATTGGGTACCGTGCATGTTTATAGCCGATCAGTGACTCAAAATGCTCACCGAGTTGATGTCAAAGGGGTCGTGTGTCCGAATCCACTGTCACAAGTCGCCAAACCACTGCGAAAATATGGGGCCATTATTGTAGCAAAAGTATTTGTAAATTTAACTCAACCGATTATACACATACAGTTACAACTCTCTGTACACATTTACAAATATTTTAGCTGCAGTAATGGCCCCATGCAAAGTTGGCTTGTTAAACCCCCACTTGTGCCCATTTTCACCAAAGACTCCACTGTTGCACTGTTTAAAAGCAAGGTTTTCTCCATACTGGAGGCAATAGATCTAACCCTGAATTATGTGGTCTGTGTCCAATTTGATCATTGGAAACATCAATCTGAATTTGCTGTCCTCGCTGCTGAGGATGCTGACAGTGATGTAGGGTGAAAATAGGCTGAAATGGGGTTGTTACATCCCACCTCTGCTGCTTTCAGGTGACTTCCGATTGTGGATTTGGACTCTGGGTTCTCTTTAATATTGCCTTGGCGAGCTGTTTCAGTTATTGGTCATACGCTAGTGCTACCCAGATGGACTCATTTGGACTGACCTTGATTATTTGATTTACATCATAGCTTATAAACTGGACAATCAGACTTGGCACCGATACCCCCAAAACTTTTTGAACAATCTTCCCAGTGATGGAATTATGACACAACCCAGCGACAGCAGGGACGTGCATGCACAATCACAACTTTTTGAGGGTGTGTTCCCACTCCTTTCCATCAAATTCTCACCTCCTCAGCCACCTAATGATAATGTTTAATGACTGACCTAGAGTGGCTTTTCACTTGCCACTTGAAAGACCAGATTGTGTGAAGAGATCAAAAATGCTGTCTTTTGATTTTATCCTGGCGACAATCTTGATTTTAGATTTTTTGGCTTGCAATGGCATAAACACCTATCAAAGACCTAATTTTGCATTAGGCCCTCCTGTCTGGAGGCATCAGGCACTTCTCAAACACTTACACCTCATGAAAATTCATAATTAGTATCTTGGCCTGAAATTAAGGTAGTGTGTTTTCAATGCTGGCCAGTATATCATCTTTTTGATCTTTTTTGTATGGACTTAAGTTATCATAATCTAGAGCCAAAAAGGTGAAATAACAAATATTTTTAAGATTGTATAAATTTTAATTTATGATGCTATTGATAGCGGCTTGACCACTAGCGTCCATCTGCATCCGTGAGGCAAGTGGGTGACCAGCTTTTGACCGCAACGAAAAATTTGGCATTGAGACGATACTGCCATTAGATATGGATTAAAGTGGAATATTTCCTTAGATAAAAACACGTTGTGGATTTTTGAGATGAATGTACCCATCTTTTTTCAATGTTTTTATTTTATTTTATTTTGGAATTTGGACTGCCGGCTACTATGCTCTTGTAGGAAAATGTTTGGATCACAAGAGCCTCAAAGAATCCTCTACAGCCACCACTGACATCCAATTCTAAAAAGTATAATACCAATCATGTTAGCATAATCCAAACTTTGTCAGCTGCTGTGCAGAAATAGCAGGTTTAAGCAGAAATACTTGGTCTGCTTGACTTATTGATCCTTTACCTGACTGTTGTGCGGTTTAGAATCCATGGCCTCTATCATGGTTCCAAAATGTCTGCAGCTGAATTGTTTTGTGTATCCATGGCGCTGTCTGTGGTGAAGTAGCAGACAGATTTGTAATTATCACTTTTTTCTCTCAATCCTGTCCTTCCATCGCCTTGGATCTATGTTCTCTAAATTATAGGCCTGAGTCATTCATGAGTTAGTTCATTAGTTGCGAGTGAATGAACTGAATCACATTCCCCCTGTTAAAAATAAACAAATCACCTATTGTGCATGTACCATAAAAAGGGTGCACCCTAGTATAAAAAATGTTTTAACCTTACTTCTTTCCTTAATTCAGTAATTCATACCATTTAGATGTATTCAGATACAAAGATGCTTTTTTTCCATTGGTGTTGTTGCCAACAAGTGCGTCCGCCGGTGAGCAGGTCATGTGCAGCACGGTGAGGATGACGAAGAGGAGGAGGAAGAACAAGGAGAGGAGGAAGAGGACCTTTGTGTGTGTGTATGCAAGCGTGTGTGTCTGTGTGTGTGTGTGTGTGTATATATAAATTGGTTAGTGCATTCAAGTGTTTCATTTACGTGTGTGCCTGATGTTCAATATAACCTGTGTAACATAAAATAAAAAGTGCATAGAAATAATATCTGGAGTCTATTTCTTTTAGATTTAGGGGGGAAAAATCACATTATAATTACGATTCGTACCAGCAATAATAGTAGTGTTGTGGATTTTCTCGAACATATTGAGATTCCCCCATCCTCAAGCAATTGGAGAGAGACAGATTCTTGACAAAGGAAAAATTAGGCTTTATTGTGTCATGTTGAAAAATATAAAGAGGAACTCCCCGATGAACTGCAAGACGAACTCCCCTGTGGAACTGCTCACGAATTGACGGTCCCCCCATCAACTGACTTTCTCCTTCTGTGCATACTGTTTTATATTGCAAATCTGGTCCCTCCCCTTTTCATTCTCGCTCTACAATTGGTCAAGTAACTTGAGATTGCAATTAGGTAATCTTTCATGAATTTGATATGTCACAAATTCAAATATGGCCTTTTATTGTGGACAGTGTAAGGTACACCTGTGCACTAATCATGGTGTCTGATGAGCATCTTGATGTGGCACACCTGTGAGGTGGGATGGATTATCTCAGCAAAGCAAAAGTGCTCACTATCACACATTTAGACAGATTTGTGAACTATGTTTGGGAGGAATTAGTAATATTGTGTATCTGGAATGAATTTTAAATCTTAGAGTCCATCTCATGACAAATGGGAGCAAAAACAAAAGTGTTGCGTTTCTATTTTTGTTGAGTGTATATATATCAGTGGCGGCTGGTGAACTGGCGATAGTCATGACCTGTTTTCAATCATTCATTTAAAGGAATCCACTAGACCCATTTTTTTTTCTACCCTAAACAATTGCTAAACATCTGAATAACAACATAAATCAAGCTGGATGTAGTGATTTTAGTACATCGCGAAAAAAATGCAATTATCAGAAAGGCACGCGCGAAAGAAATATGCCTTCGTGGAAATGTTGCGACGTCACACGAGGTCAACAGTCGACTAGCAACCTGGCAGTCTCCAATGCGGCATCGCAATCCGATCGTGAATCGATCAATATTTCTTGCGATTCATCGGACTTTTCGGATGAAATTTGTTCGAGTGAGGATGAGAGAGATGTTGTGCAGGAGGGTGCTGTGCAGCGAGAGAAGTTTGGAGTCGAGCCTTACCAATTCGAACCAACGTACGACTCGGATGAAGAAAACCCGTTGGCCAACATGATGGTTGAGGTCGAGATGGATGAAGATGAAGTTGCTCGCCGCCTACAAGATTTGGACTATTGGTAGTCGACATTTTGAATGTTGATTAAATGCATTATTTTTGACGATATGCCGTATATTTGACAATGTGCCGCGTCAAGTAGCCAAGTAGTAAGAACGTTGAGTTAGACTAGGAGGCAGGCATCCCTCACCTCTCAACACACAGTACACACCAACACATAGTGGTGCAACAGATTTATCATTGATCCGTGATCCGTACGGATCAATTTCTACGGTTCGGCACATACGTAATCCACGGATTGATTTATGAAAAAAAAGTGCAACGTCTGGGGCGCATATTTTATCCTCGCGCAGTGTGGTCGTGGCGAGCGGAGGAACGGAGGAGCTTGAGAACTCCCCACGTCATTTAAATCACAAGTATGGGAGCATTTTGGCTTCCCTGTCAAATATGAAGATGGAAAGAGGTTAGTGGATAATCCGTATCCGTGTGTAGGCACTGTGGCACACGAAACAAATGGCGCGGGGGGTTTCTCAAGTTCCTCCGTTCTTCCGCTCACCATGACCACACTGCGTGAAAATTACGTCCCATTGCGCACCCATTTCAGTTTTGGCTCCAGTTATTGCATTATAATCATATTATTATAACCGGGTCGAAACCGACCCTAACACCAAAAATGTAATAATTTCCATTAAAGCATTTTAAAATTTAGGGGAAAATTTTTTTTATTTTATTTATTGTCGTATTGGGTTGCAGCATGTGCCATGCCAGGCTTCAGTAAAGGATCCGGCAGTAAGGGACTTGCAGCATCTTCTGTGCCAAATTCATTGTAAGATTCCATAATCTGAAATCAGTATAATGTGTGCAAATACTAATGTTCATTCAAGATGCACAAGGGGAGCTTCTGAGCACATTGCAGAAAAAAAAGTAACTGATGTGATCAGTCAATTAATTTGACATTTTATTGCTTTGAAACTCACCCTGGAAAGCTCACGTTTCTTGGCGGCAGTTCGGGGTCTTTTGGTTTGGCTTGGTGAAGGACCAGTTGTACTTGCGGCGGTAGGATTAGTAAGGAAGTTTTTACAAGTGTTTTCCGACGTAGCTAGTGTCCCACTAGTGCTTTCGGGGTATGTCGTTGGCACAGCGAACAGCTTCAACTCCAACCTCGACACACGACCAATCTGCAACGATAGCTAATTTTCGTAGCAGTCTGGGGTGAAATATTCACTGCACAGACGAGTTGATTTCGACGGTTCTCTCCATTCATCTCGTGTCATCTTAACAATACGCTTCCAGCCATTCCTCGTCGCGGTATCTTTCGGAAATTCGTGCAGTGTTCTCACACCAGGCTCCGACGATTTACTACAGCCGTACAACACACACGCGTATACCATAATTATACCCAATCACTCGTGAATGAAATAATGTGGCTCAATTTGGTAGCTCTATTATCCACGGCACTTCACAGCACTGCGGAAGTGCGGCCTCGCGTCAGTGTAAACACCTCGTGTGACGTCACACGCCTTAGGCTCTCTGGGCCCGCAGCATTTTTTGGTTCTGTGGGGGGTTCGATGGGGACTATGTCAAAACTACTGGACAGACCGGGATTAAAGGTTGCTAGTATGTTTTAGGTAATTACAGAAAGTACGTTTGGGCTAGTATACTGGACAGGACCATTTAGTCTAGTGGAACACTTTAAATTACCATTACAAAAGCTCGGAAGACTCTCAACATTAGCAGATGTGGTCAGTTTTCATTCATTATGCGCAATAGGGTTGTGCCTCTCGTGAACCGCAATTTTTAAGGTGTAGTACCCACAGAGATATAAGTAAACTAGAGTGGACGGCGTGTGGGCTAGACCAAAGTGGAAACGGCAGAATAGCTACACCATCTTGTGTATGTATAAATGTCCAATGAGTTATATATAAACAGTAGGTGGGTGTCGACAACTTAGAGACTTGTTTTTCGAGTTCTTTTTATCTTTTCCTGCTTAAAATAGACACAAATAAGGAATTATAATCAAACAACAAAATTTACTGAACTTTTTTTTTTGTTAATCCGATGTAAAGGACTACAGAATCGCCTCCTATTAACCCAGTGGTTCCCAAAGTGGGGGGCGCGCCCCCTAGGGGGGGCGCAGAGCAATTGCAGGGGGGGCGCTGGGTGCGGGAGTTCCGGACACCAACTGAAAATCATTTGCATACAGTCCATTCGCTGCCCAGAATTCTGCGATTACATCGTAAATGCCCGCCTTACTCTCAACATAACTGTTCGCCAAATCATTCATCTTGCCTGCCATTTTCATAAATAATTTGTTATGAATGTTGTTGTTCAAATATTTGACGCCGGTAATGTAGTCTCTCCATACCCAACTCGCCGCTTTTTATCCTGCACTGATCTGGCATGTTGATAATAAAATGGTAAGTGACATCGAACAAAATCCGATGAATACAAAGCAGAAATAACCGGATTGCGTCATCTTATTCTCGATAATATGAATGCTCTGTATGCCGACAGATTATTTTTATCTAGCCCACCAACTGAACGTTACAAACATATCGGCAGGTTCGGCAAGTGGTGTTCGTGAATTTTTTGTCGTACTTCGCTGTCGGCTGTTATTATAGGTTGATTGTGGTGCTTTCTTTCTGCATCATAGAAACATAATTTTAAGTAGACGGCTATACTCAGGCAGACGAGTGTGATACAGCCTAATGATTTTATACTTTAAAAGAGATTTTGCATTATTCAATTTTCGTGTCCTTAATTGGAAAATAACGGTGGCCGTTTCCAAACGTGCCAATCATTTTTAATGTTTCCAGCTAGGCTGGACAAAAATCATCTGTGCAGAGCATTCCTATATTCTAGAATAAGCTGACGCGATCTCGGTTAGCGTATTTTAACTTAAAAGTGCGAGGCCAGTGAAGAGAGGAAAATGTAACTGTCTCGAGACACTCCTTCAGCGGTCCGCACAAGGTCGCTGATTGGCTGTATGCAAGTAAGTTTCTGTTGGTGTCCGGAAAATGCATAAATAGCAATGTTGTTGTATATTAAAAAAATAAACCTGTTACACTGAACATAATTACACATATAACATAATTATAAGGTGCTTGAAAACATTTACACTTAAAATAATTACACCGTGGTTGTTTGTTATTTTGCTATTTCCAATTCTAAAAGTAGCCTAGTTTTAGTTTATGACGATCTACAGTTTATGACCGTTTACTTGCATTTTTTCCAAAAAGGTTGAGGTTTATAAAAATTACAATGAGTGAAATAAACTGCAATGGTCTCTGAAAACAAAATGTGCGTATGTATTACCTATTTTTTGGGGGGGGGAGCGCAAAAGTTTTTTTATGTACCAAAGGGGGGCCCAGCAGAAAAAGTTTGGGAACCACTGTATTAACCAATTCGGAAACTCTCTGAAAAATAAGCCTGTTCCCATTTACTATGCTTGATTGGCAATCAAATGGTGGATTCGTTTACTCTAAATTGAATGAGTAGAGCTGTTTAGACAGCATGTTTGATTGATGCATTTCGAAATTTTAATGCCCATAGAACAGCAGATTTGCATGAACACAATTGTCATGCGATTTTGTGCGACTGATCATTTATATCTTACATTCACGTTTCGTGCTTTTGAGGAAGAGGAAGATTTTTTCTAATTATTCAAACTGGCATTCTTTCAATCTAACACCGTAGCCCAGTTAGGTTCGTCTGCTTTTCACCATCACATCTTAATCCTTATAGTCTACTGAAATTGCTTGATTGTTATTTAGGCCATGTACACAGGAGCAGATTTAAAGGAACAGTCCACCGTAATTTCATAATGAAGTATGTTTTTCTATTAAATGAGACAAGATGATACGTACCTCTCCGAGCTTTGAGGGACCACCCAGTCAGCCAGACGGGCTGCCACTCCTGTTAGCATTTGTAGCTAGACTCATTGTGGTCAACGGTATTTTTCGGGGCTGTAGTTAGATGCGACCAAAGTCTTCCACGTTTTTTCTGTTTACAAAGGTTTATATGACCAGTGACATGAGTTCGGGTTCGGGTACGCAAATCCAAAAGTGGCTTTTTCTTAATATTAATAGTTTTTGAAAATGCTAAAGTCTTTGAAAGGGAACTGCAGTCTTTTCAGCCCGCTAGCCAGTTGACTATAACTAATTACATTGACACTGTTAGATAGCCAATGTAAGCAAACTGTAGGGGGACCAGAATTCCAGAATAGCGACTCATTAAGGCCTGGAATATACTTGCTGCGTGACCGAACGGACGCGTACACAATGTGCTTCATGAGTGCACACATTTGCTGCAGCACAACGTGTTCATAACACATAGTATCGGAGGTCTCCACTAGACGCAGACGCAGCATATCGAACCCCGAAATCGCAAAAACGGCGGGCAGTATTGCCCGGATATCGCATAGACTGTTGCAATGGATTCCTTCGCACAAGTGTCTCTAGTGGTCATGTCAATGCTGCATCTCGCGCACGCAGGACGTTGCCTCGCGGCGAGATGAGCGACCTCTACGCTCACGAACGTAGAGTACGCGTGGCATCGATGATGCGTAAGCGCACGCGTCGTGAGCAGCAAGTATATTCCAGGCCTAACAGTATGGGATAAAATATTGCACCCCGCTCGCGCTTGGGTGGTGAAAAGAATTCTGGGTTATGCGTGGTGTGAAGTTCACACAAGTTACTATCCGATGCATCCTTGGAAAAATGGGCGTCAAGAACACTTCCGGGACTGGTAATCGTTCTGGTTGGGATGCGAACTTTGAATTGTGAAAGTACTAGGTCTCAGACAGATGACATTTCTCAAGTTCACAGGAACTGAAGCACAGAGAAGAACGCATATTGAGAAACGACCTATGGCTGAATCCAAATATCCACACTTCTCCGTCCTAGCAGACTCGCGGAATTTAAGGGCGTGTTCACGGGAAGTCTGGGAGTGCTGAGGGCTGTCCAAATCCACAATTGATCCAGTCCACAAGGGGCCTCAAGCGGACTTTCTGCGGACTTCCAGAGAGTCGATTTCACTAGTGTAATTAATAATAATACATTGCAATACGGATGTGACATTTTAATTTTTCCAAATTGATGACAGAAGAAAAGCACATTCACACATGCACAAAACCACATAAACTAATTAGAAATTTATAATATAAAAACGTTACTTCAATAACGTAGGCCAGATATAAACTTCAACATCATCATTCAGAAATACAGGCTACAGAGGTAATGAATATGCATTTGAATGGAAACGAGTGAAACCGACTCAAAGCCCGTCTATCAGCTCATTTTACTGTGCTTCAGACTCCCTCTCTTGCAGAGTTAACGGGATGATGGTGAAGACGTCACATTACATGCGCCTGAAGTCTGTGAGGGCTTAGTCTTCAAGTCCAGAGGGTGGAGATTTGGATTCAGCCTTTAAAAGAATCCTCGTTCAACATCGGCACATACCAACTCAGCATTTTATCTCTCGTAGTATTTTTAGGAGATGTATAATGATAGAATAAAAATAAGGAGATTTTAAGCGTCTAGAAAATAAGCAAGGTGGAAAACATACTGAAACACGGATGAAACATGAATGTGAGACATAAATGATCAGTCGCACGAAATGGCGTGGCAATGACATCTCTTGTTCATGAAAATCTGCTGTTCTATGGCCATTTAAATTTTGAAATGTATCAAACATGCTGTCTTAATAAACAGCTCTACTCATGAAACTTGGTGAGTAAACGAATCCACCATTTTATTGCCAATCAAGCAAAGTAAATGGGAACACGTTTACTTTTCTTAGAGTTGCCTTCTGTAGTCCTTTACTTGTCTCCGTGCAGCATGTCGCCAAAAAATACTTATGCCAGTCTTATGATATAGAATTATTATTGCAACAACCCCAGTGAGTGACTAGCAACTCCAGGCTAGCTACCTGGGCTCATTCGGTAGCCAACTCAGGTTATAATCACACGAGTCAACACAAATGACAAACTTGTACACATATTACCTTAATGTCAAACAACAAGACTGACAAAATAAGCGGTAGCAGAAGTAGCACAAAAGAGATATGGTCGACGTTTTTATTACCTGAGAGAAGCACAGGTGCGTAGACATAACCTCAGGCTGAGTGAAGACGGCAGTTTAAGAGAATGGACGGCTCCCTAGTAATTTGAGAGTGCCCATTGGTTTCACAGCGGAATAGACTGGCAAAGGAATCAACCAATCACACACAGTGATAGATAGATGAAGCATACGTAAGGCTCACTCTGACAGCCGGAAGTAGACAGCCATTTAATCAGTTGGATATCGCGTGTTTGCTGTCAAATGAAGCTTAGCGAAAATTCAGGCAGGAAGACTCTCTTTCTTTCGCGCTCGTCAACCCCGTCTATTCTGTTAATGCATGTTCACTCCTGATTCTCCGCGGACAATATCTGGGGCTGTCAATGAGCAGTCAGCTGGCATTGCAGGTGATTGCTTTTATCCAACCAGGGCACACCTCAGTCGCGTCGCTAGCCAATCATTCTGCTGCCGTATTTTTAAATATGTTATTTTCTCCGCCCTAGTTCGCCCATGCTGCCGCTCGCTGACCCTCCTCCGCCCCAACGCCACCCTACTCATCAGAACTCCCGTTCGGCCACTCCAGCTTCACCAGTCTTCAGCCACCACCACCACCAGTGTCTGGACTCTTCAGGGGATTTCCTGCGGCTGCTCCGGGCAGTGCTCCTGATCTTCGAGTCTTCCCAAAGAGTCCAAGCGCCAAAGACCTGATTCGATTTTAAGCATGTTGCCCCTTCATGCTCAAAGGATAATAAATATTTTCTTGATTTCACTTGAGTCCAACTAGTAGTAAATCAGTTTTATCACCTTGCATTTTCATTGGGTGGGCACTGCCCACCCCCTGCCCCCTCTTGGTAATGCCCCTGGTACTAGGCCTACTTGAATTGGAAAGAGTAGAAAGAATCATCCGATGTTGCTAATAGCAGTTCAATATCGATGAATGTACGAACCATCTTGAACTGAGGCCAGCGCACGTGGATTTTCCAGCTGACACAATGTCAACACACTGAACAATTAGCCATAAATTTGACCAATTTTTGTGATACCCCCATTGAGTAATGCAGGCTAAAATTGGTGGAAAATACATGTGTATGTTTCTAAATGGCCAGGGGCATGCAATAATCCCTATAAACATAGAATATCATAAGTTCGGCCAGACAAATGGCGCTGTTTGCGAAACTGGAAATTATTTGCGGAACCAGTGAAAGGACTTGCCACTGAAAAATGGCTGTGCAGCGCTTTATTCCTAATGACTGAAGAAAACTAGTTGATCCAAAAAGTGCATGAGCAATTTCCGCAAATTACTGAACAGATAACTTTCCGCCAGCGAATTCTGTAGCTACTGTATACCAGATGCTTCAAATAAATTCCGTTTGCGGAACAGGTCAACGTACTGTAGGAATGGATAGGCTATACTAAATTACAGGTTTGCAACAGGAAAAACTAGAGCACTCAGCAACCAAGCACATGTATCCCCCGAAGGCCCCCCAGTGGGGCCCAGATGGTCCCAGAGTACCCAAAATCAATAGGTGTTGTGAACTTACCATAATACATGTCCCTGCAAAATTTGAAAAGAATCGGTCCACTAAAATGGGCTGTAGAGCGTTCACAAGAAAATCTCTGCGGACACGTGACGAGGCCAAATCCATAGTATCCTCCGACCATCGTTAGGGGGATACAATAATATATTTCGGCACTTGAGTGTAAAATAGGCCTAATAGTACATAAAAGCATGCATTATCCTCGAACATACAATATTGCAGAAATTATACCTGACAAACAAAATCCTCACCAAAAATAGCATCATATTTAATAGGAAGTGGCAATATCTACGGTGCCGTACACCGCGCTTCGGGGCTATATTTTATGTTGAGCGTGCGCATTGATGTTTCTTCACACATGTTGGCAGCTCCCAAGCACAGCACGCTTATCTGCGATCTACAGCTGAGTGTTTGTTCTTAATACAATCTCTCAGACCGCTTTCGCACAAGGTGCGATTGGGTAATATGATTTTATTATTGAGAAGGGGGTTTTGAATATCAATATTGCGAATCCATGCTGCCCGTGCCCAAGCAACCCGGTGTGTCATCACCCAGTAAAATGGATTATCACGTAACGCAGCACAAGAAATCAAACTCAAAATTTTCTTGATTGAATTTCAGTGGCTAAATCATCAAAATTGCTCCCCACAACTGTTAAACGCGAGTCCGTCATCTTGGGTTTGCCCGGAGACGCTGCCTCCGCACATGCGCACTCCGACTTACCGTAAGTATAGCCCCGAATAACTGTTTACGGCGCCGCAGATATAGCCACTGCCTATTTAATAATCCAATTGCATATTATACTGCACAAAAGTTTGAAATAGTAGCACAAGTTGAGCAAACTGTATAGTCTAAATTAAAAAGGTTTGAAGAAATGATTTTAGGCAACATCACCTCCGCCAAAGCAAATCAATATTTTACGTAGGTTAACATTACTCTTCCATTCATATATAGAAATAAATCGCCATCAAGCTGTGCCATTATCTACATGTACGGACTACTGTCAACACGACCGCCCTCGTGGTTCAGTTATGATTAAAGAAACACCCGGCTAATGGGCTATCGCCCAGCTACCGCCAGCGCGGTAGGCGGCAGGAGGTCTTCTTTTGTCTTTGTTCGCGTCAAGACGCCGGTCCTCCTGCACAGCTAACGACGAGATTCCCCGGTCCTACCGACAGCCTGACGCCCCCTTACTGTCGGATTAACGACATCTTCTTTGGTTTTAACAACGACTGTACTGTATCTGCTTGTTAGGACTTCAACCAATTATTTATACAGATGACTTGGCTGACTGAATTGCAATACGTCCCACTTGTCTTGGATAATAACTAGAAAGGACAATTCAATCTCCTTTCCAGCTGAAAAGTTAATTGAATGCAAAATGTGGGCCTGGGGGCTTTTCATACAATAGTTTTTTTTTGTACTTTTTCAGTTTTTTTTTTTATTTCTCATCAACTCACTTTCAGGAATTTCTGTATGAGTGTCTTGTTACATCTCATGCTGATATATTGCCCTGTTTTCGAAGATATCAACAGGAATCCTCACTCCCTCATACTACATTAACTGACTGCGCAGCCTCTGCTGCGTCTGGAAGCCTGTATCTCCTTTCAGATCAGCATTGACCTGTTCTTTCTGTGTGTGCTTTGTGAGATTGAAGGTGAGGTCTGGTTAAATGGATAGGAGAGCCTGTCCCAGTGTTTGTGATTAGTCCCTGATTAGTTTCCACAGTCAGTGTTGAACTGTGTGTAACCTTGAAGAATAATTTCACCTCCCACCCCGAACTGGTGAACTCCTGAAACTGAATTAGGAAGGCAAGATGTGTGTATGTTTGTGTGTGTGTGTGTGAGTGCATGCGTGCGTATGTTCCTGTACATGCTACACAGTGAGGACTAGCAAACTTTTTTCTTACAGCGTGGGGACATTATTGGGAAGTGAGGACATTTTAACCTGTCTTCACTACTACAAAGGCTATTGTGACTTATCAGTTAAGGTTAGCGGTAAGGATAGAATTATAGGTAAAACTTAGGGTTTGGGTTTGGGTAAGGTATATATTGCTTATTGTTAAAATTAAAGTAAGGTTGTAGAGACACACAAAGAATGAATGGAAATCAATGTGATGTCCTCACAGGGATGGAGGGACAATGATGTTTGTGTTCATGTGTGTACGTGTATTTTTGAGAGATAGAGAGCATGGGAGAGAGGGAGACAAAAAATATTGAGAAATTGGAAATTTATAATTTTTTAAATTAACATATTGTGTTGTGTTCATCTCAAGGGGGCAGAATCAGCAATGAAATGGAGGTTAATAAAAAAAGTGCAGGATCCTTTCATGCATTGCATTGCATTGTACATAAATGCAATTGATTTTTGTTTCTTCACAGGTTGCAGATATCAAAACATATAGGTCACATTTTACTTCATTACATGTATTGCAGGTACAGGGAAATGTGGAGTATGAACTACCAAGAGCAAACTGAGACTGATATGCATTGGAATGATACGTTCATTCATACAATATATTTTCATATTCGTTTGAAGTAGGCATTAGTCCAATCTCTGTTTGTATTATCTAATGACATGAAATGGTGGGTGAGACTTGCACCAGAGGTTGTGTCAGCCTCATATAAATATACTGTAATTTCAACATGCAATCAAGGATGGTCATTCCATGAATCAAACTGTGATTACAGATACCTTTAATAATTTATAGTTCCATATGTTTTATCACTTGCTGGAATTAGCAATGTTTTTGGTGCTGAAAGTGGAAACAAAGGTATATTTCGCTTACACTACACAAATACTTGTTTTTTTGCGAACTGCCGAACCTGTATGAATAAAACTGTAGTAAAGATCAAATTTGACTTTGATTTCATAACTAATAGTCTGAGTTAATTAAAGCCCACAGAAATTCCATCTGTCTCCCTGCCCCCTCCACTGAAAGATGCACATAATGATGTTCAGGGTTTCTAAACGGCATATTATCAAGAGCTGCTTCAATGATCAGCTAAGGCCATTTGACGTGCCTAATATTCCGACTCTGTGACTTTAAAGATTTCATCACTGAGCCCATAATCTTACTGATAATTCAAAAGGCTTTCACTCAAAAGCCACATAGACCAGGTTAGCTCTGTATTGCTGCCAATTCATTTTGAGCAGAAGCCTCAGAGCTGAGGGCGATCACCTCAATTTTTTTGTGATGGTGACTCACTGAAATTGAATTGGAAGAATTTTTTGTCATGTTTAAAGGTGACACAATAATTGTGACTCACCTGAGTCTAAATTCAGATATGAAAAAATTATGTATTGTGATTGGTGTTGAGGTGCATTCCAGAACCACATGCGAGTTCTAGAAAGTGCAGCAAAATTGGTTTTATTGAACTTAGGGGTGGAAACCCCAGCAGGGCTGAAGGCAACGGTACAAAGTCCGGAATCCAAAAACACAATCCAGAGGGCAAGAAACGGTTCGTTACCAGGGCAGCAATCACAAGTCTCAAGGTCAGGCAAAGCAGGTTCGGTACACAGGCAAGGTATTACCACAGGCAGAGGCAGAATCAAAATCTGAGACGTTCCAGTCAGAAGTATAACGCTATGAATACAGGGCATGAACAGAGTAGCACGAGCAGACAAGAGCAAACATTCTGAGGAAGGCTAGCTGTGATCAGACTGCTTAAACACATGCGGGGAGTCACATGCTATAACAGGGAACAGGTGAGCTAGATCATTCTAATTAACAAGGGAATGAACAAGCGGAAGTTTAAGCCCTCTCGGGCTTCAGACCTCACCTGCACATTTTTTTTCTTCTTCTTTTTAACTCACTCCTCTTGAGTGATCTCTTTTGTAATGTGTCTCTCACATGTGCAAAAAGTAAATAAATAAATAAATGAAGGTCCTAACCACATGAAATTGGCGAATGCCAAAATGCGGACAGGGATTACACAGCCTATGACAAACGAATGGCTTCGGTTAGGGAGTTCTAAAGTGCACAGAGAGAGAGAGGCAGAACATTGTTCAACAAGGTGCGGAGAATCCACCGAATTGCAGCAAAGTAAAGTGAGTGAAGGCAAGGGGCGGAGATAAGAGCAGAGCGAGTGGTGAGGGCTCGTTAGTCAATTAGTAATGTGCAACTATACAATCCCTTAGTGCTCGTTAGTAAGTTAGTACTATTAACAATGTTAGTTATTGTTAATAATTTATCCAAAATAATAAACTGTTAGTATTTATTAGTGTAATGTGAATATAGGCCACTGGATGGCAGTATTTACCTTTTTTTATTCAGCTCAGACTGGAGCTATGTTTAGACATGTCCTGGACATGTCTGGGGCAAGTCCCCGAAAATTAAAAAAAAGAGGTCTAAATGTGGGTGGGGTCTGCAAAAGAGTATATAAGGAAAAGAATTGAGACAGTAAAGTAGTAGGAGAAATTGCAAGGAGAAGGATACATGTGACCAGACCTGTCATTTCTGTTCAAGACCTGTGAAGTTTCTTTTGTGGATTTTTGCCTGTGTTTGAGCCTTTTTCCTCACCCAGCACATCACCAGGAAACCCACCAAAGGGACTGTAAATATTTCTGTTTTTTTAATTCAATCTTGGTCAGTAGATTAGTTAGTAGTTAGTTTGTCCTTGTTAAAAATTAAATGTGTTTAAGTTTTTAAATTGTGTCTGTTGCTGTTATGTTGTAAATGTAATACCAAATTGGGGCCATAACAAATTGGGGGCTTAAGTCCGGCACAGACCATTGTGTGAGTAATTTATTAAAAATCTAACATTTCAGATTGTAAAATTGTTTTTGTGAATTTTCCTATATAAATATATTGACAACAGCAATGGATGATTTCTTGGCATCACCAACCGTTGAGGTTTTGAAGTCTTTTAAAAAGACAGAACCGCTATAAATTTGCAGACATTTAGAGCTGACAGAGGTAAAACCAGCCATGCGAAAAGCAAGACTGGCTAGAGAGATAGTTGAATATTACATTGATGAAAATGTGTTTGCACCAGGAGATCTGGAACAGTTTCCAGTGGAAAATCCAAATATAGAAATGGAACTTAAATTAAAAATGCTAGAGATTGAAAGGGAAGAAAAAGAAAAACAAAGGCAGTTTGAGTTGGAAAAATTAGCTAGAGAAGAGAAGAAAGAAAGGGAAGAAAGAGAGAAAGAAAGGGAAGAAAAAGAAAAACAAAGAGAATTTGAGTTAGAACATGTATTTGACACAAACGTGTCTTTGTCCCCCGCCACAAAATGTGAAATTGTGTCAAAATGAACAATTTCTCGGTGTGACCTTGGAATGGCGCGAAGGTCACCGAAATGGACTGGCGCCGGGGTATCACCCTAATACATGTTGACATAAGATTTGAAGTAAATCTGTCGATTCGTTCTTGAGATATGTCGCTGACAAGGCTATCAGTGTGAAAATCCACAATCTCTCGGTGTGACCTTGAGAATGGTACGAAGGTCACCGAAATGGACTGGCGCTGGGCTATCACCCCAATATATGTAAACATGGAATTTGAAGTAAATCCGTCGATTCGTTCTTGAGATATCTCGCTCACAAGGCTATCTGTGTGAAAATGCACAATCTCTCGGTGTGACCTTGAGAATGGTGCGAAGGTCACCAAAATCGACTGGCGCCGGGGCCTCACCATCATACATGTTGACATGAAATTTGAAGAAAATCCGACAATTCGTTCTTGAGATATCGCGCTGACAAGGCCAAAAGTGTGAAAATCGGCAATCTCTCGGTGTGACCTTGAAAATTGAGCGAAGGTCACCAAAATTGACTGGCGCCGGGGCATCACCATCATACATGTTGACATCAAATTTGAAGAAAATCCGACAATTCGTTCTTGAGATATCGCGCTGACAAGGATTCGGGACGTACGGACGGACGTACGGACGGTCGTGAATACTATGTCCCCCGCTAATGAATGTTGCCACCAAATATGAAATCAATCCGAGGCTTCCTTCTTGAGATATCGCGCAGACAAGCATTTCAGTGTCAGAATTTATCATACCTCGGTGTGACCTTGAAAATGTCGCGAAGGTCACCAAATTCGACTGGCGCCAGACATTACCCTAATACATGTTGACACCAAATTTGAAAAGAATCCGATGCTTACTTCTTGAGATATCGCGCAGACAAGCATTTCAGTGTCAGAATCTATCATACCTCGGTGTGACCTTGAAAATGTCGCGAAGGTCACCAAATTCAACTGGCGCCGGGACATTACCCTAATACATGTTGACACCAAATTTGAAAAAAATCCGATGCTTACTTCTTGAGATATCGCGCAGACAAGGTTTCGGGACGTACGGACGTACATACGGTCGTGAATACTATGTCCCCCGCTTCGCGCGTTCCGCGCGGCGGGGGACAACAAAAACTTGCAAGACAGAGAGATTTTGAATTAGAGAAATTCGATAGAGAAGAAAGACTCCAAATGGAGCAACTAAAAATAAAAATTCAAACTGAAAATAAATTTCGGGCTAGCCAGGAGGTAAAACTGGTGCCTCCATTTTCGGAAAAGGATGTTGACAACTATTTCCAGTGTTTTGAAAAGGTAGCAAAGAGTTGCCAGTGGCCAAAGGAACACTGGCCTCTGATGTTGCAAACTGTCCTCAAGGATAAAGCTCAACAAGCCTATCCGGCTTTGTCTGCAGATGATTCCTCTGATTATGAGGTTGTCAAAAAGGTTATTTTGAGAGCTTATGAGTTGGTTCCAGAGGCTTACCGACAGAAATTCAGAGGTCTGAAGAAATCTGAAAATCAGACTTATGTTGAATTTGCTAATGAAAAGCAGGTTTGCTTTGAGCGCTGGTGTACTTCTATGGAGGTCAAGGATGATTTCAACTCACTAAAAGAGATGGTGTTAGTTGAAGAATTCAAGAACTGTGTTAAAGATGATGTTAAGACCTACCTTAATGAGAAGCAAGCACTGAATTTGCAATCAGCTGCCTAATTTGCAGATGAATATGTTCTCACACATAAGTCCAAATTTCAGTCTAGCAGTAATAATAGATGGTCCCAATTTCAGAAAAAGGGTTATGGTGATACCCAAGATTCCTCACCCAAAGACAAATCTGGTGATGGTGCTCAGAAATCCAGTAACAGGTCTGATCAAAGTGTGAAAGCTGACAGTGACAAAAGTGGTCTAGTTTGCTGTTATTGCAAGAAATCTGGTCATGTTACAACTAACTGTTGGTTCCTTAAAGCTAAGAAAGAAAAAGAAAAGGATACCAAACCAAATGCCTTTGTGAAAACAAGGTTAGAAACCCCTGTAGTAGATGACCGATCTGCTAAATTGCCTGCTTCTTGTGGGGCTAAAAAGCCTGATACAGCTGACTTTGTGAGGGAGGAATTTCTTCCATTTGTGTCAGAGGGATTTGTGGCTCTGAATGAGCATACTACTCCTGTCCCCATATATATCCTAAAGGATACCGGAGCTTCTCAGTCACTTTTGTTGATGGACTCCTTGGAGTTACGTGATGAGACCGCTTCAGGGGATTTCATACTTGTACAAGGTATTGAAGGAAGGACTGTATCTGTACCCCTGCGCTCTATATTCTTGAAGTCAGATTTAGTTACAGGACAGGTAAAGGTGGGACTTATGTCAAGTCTACCTATAAAGGGTGTTTCTCTGTTGCTAGGCAATGACCTGGCTGGGGGCAAAGTAGTTCCCCCTGTACATCATACTTCACAGCCGAGCACTGAAGATGGGGATGAGGACCCATCTCTGTATCCTTCTTGCGCAGTGACTCGTGCTATGGCCAAGAAGGCTAAAGAAGAAGATGATGTGGTGCCGTCCAGTACATTGAATAGTCAGGACTCAGGTGGTTCGCCTCATGACTCTGATTGGCCTACTATGGTTTCTCCGTTTGAGGACTTATCAGATACTTTTATCAGTTCGCTATTCAGCCAGCCGGATGGGTCTGGTGATTCTGATGTGTCTGGAGACTTGTCTCTGTCCAGAAAGCGGTTGATTGAGGAGCAAACTAATGATCCTGAAATTTGTGTACTAAAGAGGAGAGCCCTTCCTGATAAAGAAATAGATGCAGTTCCAGTTGGGTATTATCTCAAGGATGGTGTGTTAATGCGGAAGTGGCGCCCTCCTGATATCCCTGCCAATGCAGATTGGGCAGTGGTCAGGCAAATTGTTGTTCCGAAGGTCTATAGGAATGAGATCTTAACAATGGCTCATAGTTTACCTTTAGGAGGTCATCTTGGTGTTAACAAGACTGTTGATAAGATCATGAAACACTTCTTTTGGCCTGGGCTTCGGAAAGAAGTTTCCAACTTTTGCAAAACCTGTCACACTTGTCAGGTAGTTGGAAAACACCAGTTAGACCCACCTGTAGCTCCATTGCAGCCTATCCCAGCATTTGGGGAGCCATTCTCTAGGGTCATTGTTGATTGCGTTGGTCCATTACCCAAGACTAGATCTGGAAATCAGTACTTGTTGACAATCATGTGTGCATCTACCAGATTACCCGAAGCCATACCTCTACGTAACATCAAGGTAACTGCAATCTCGAAGGCTTTGATAAAGTTCTTCACGTCGTTTGGCCTTCCCAGGGAAATTCAGTCAGACTAGGGGAGCAATTTCACTTCAGGATTGTTTCAGCAGGTTGTGTATGAACTAGGTGCAAAGCAGATTCTTTCTAGTGCCTATCATCCAGAAAGTCAGGGTGCCTTAGAGCGGTTTCATTCCACTCTCAAGACAATGATGAGGACTTATTGTTATGACCATGAGAAAGACTGGGATGAAGGGGTTCATTTGCTGTTGTTTGCAGCTAGAGAAGCAGTGCAGGAGTCTACTGGATTCAGTCCATTTGAGCTAGTGTTTGGTCATGAAGTGAGAAGACCTTTGCTATTATTGAGTGAACAATGGCAAGAGAAAGAGCCGCATATCAGTCTGTTAGACTATGTTAGCAAGTTCAAGGAAAGATTGCGTACAGCTTGTGACCTTGCCAAAGAGAACTTGAAATCAAGTCAGGGAAAAATGAAAACTTGGTATGATCATAAGGCTAGAAGCCGTGAGTTTAAACCAGGAGAAAAGGTCCTTGTGTTGTTTCCCTTGCAGTCCAATCCATTGCAGGCTAGATTTCATGGTCCTTATGAAATTCTGACAAAACTCAATGATCTCAATTACATTGTGAAGACTCCAGATAGGAGAAAACCAAAACAATTGTGTCATATTAACATGCTAAAGCCTTATCATGACAGAAATGCTAGGGTTGCAGCTGTCACTTCAGATTCTCCAATGGCCGAAACGTGTGAAGATGAGGGGGAGTTTCAAGATGATGAACCAAGAATTAAAGCTGAAGTTCTTTCATGTAAATTGTCAAACACTGAAGTGTTGCAAAATCTTGATGTAAAACTCCAGCACTTAGAACCCTCACAGAGAGATCAGTTTGAAAGGTTGATCAAGAAATATGAGGATTTGTTTCCTAATGTTCCAAAGAGAGTTACTATAGCCTCTCATGATGTAGATGTTGGTGATGCCAAACCAATAAAACAGCATCCATACCGGATGAATTCTGAAAAGAGAAAGATTGCTGAGAAAGAGGTTGAGTACATGTTAAAACATGATATTATCAGACCCTCCAACTCAGATTGGAGTTCACCCTGTGTGCTAGTTCCAAAACCTGATGGAAGTACTAGATTCTGTACAGATTATAGCAAAGTCAGTGCTGTAACTAGAACTGATGTGTTTCCAATACCTAGGATTGATGATTGTATTGATAGTGTAGGGCAAGCAAAGTTTCTGACCAAGATTGATTTATTGAAGGGTTATTGGTGTGTGCCTTTAACTGAGAGGGCCAAGAGCATCTCTGCTTTTGCCACACCATCTGGATTGTACCAGTATGAAGTCCTACCCTTTGGCATGAAAAATGCCCCAGCCACGTTCCAAAGGATGGTACAGTCTACAATCGCCGGATTGCCACACACGGGTGCGTACATCGATGACCTGATCACATGGAGTGACTCCTGGGAAGAACATCTAAAAGATGTAGAGACGTTGTTCCAGCGCCTGACCCAGGCTAACCTGACTGTTAACCTGAGCAAGAGTGACTTTGGTTGTGCTACTGTCACCTATCTTGGCTACGTCATAGGCCAGGGTAAGGTGGCACCCATAAATGCTAAAGTCCAAGCCATCATGGACTTTCCAGTTCCTGACAACAAAAAAGCTTTGCGCCGCTTCCTTGGAATGATCGGGTACTACCGCAAGTTCTGCAAGAACTTTGCTGAGATTGCTCTCAGTCTAACTAACCAACTGAAGAAAGGGGTAAAGTTCACCTGGGATGATGCATGCCAGAGAGCCTTCGATCGCCTGAAGTCTCTGCTGTGTCACTTCCCCGTGCTCAAATCTCCTGACAACAAACTGTTCTCCATCGCGGTCGATGCTAGCGACCAAGCTTGTGGATCTGTGCTCCTCCAGAGAAGTGACTCTGATGACATTGAGCATCCCGTGGCAAACTTCTCCAGGAAGTTCAATCGCCACCAAAGGAACTATTCCACAATAGAGAAGGAACTGTTGGCTCTGGTCCTTTCTTTACAACACTTTGAGGTTTATTTTTGTACAGGACAAAAGCCAATGATTGTGTACACTGACCACAATCCGTTAATGTGTTTGAGTAAGATGAAAAACAAGAATCGGAGATTGTTGAATTGGAGTTTGATTTTACAGGAGTTTGACTTGGAAATTAAGCAAGTGAAGGGTACAGACAATGTAATTGCTGATTGCTTATCCCGTGTTTGAATGTGTATATATATATCATGTGTTTGAATATTGTATGATATGTATATATAGACAAGTGTTCACTTAACCATTTTGTATTGAAAAGAAAAATTTTGCCTTTATGAGTCAAAATTTTTCCCTTTTGGAATGGAGGTATAATGTGAATATAGGCCACTAGATGGCAGTATTTACCTTTTTTTGTTAAGCTCAGACTGGAGTCATGTTTAGACATGTCCTGGACATGTCTGAGGCAAGTCTCAGAAAATTAAAAAAAAGAGGTCTAAATGTGGGTGGGGTCTGCAAAAGAGTATATAAGGAAAAGAATTGAGACAGTAAAGTAGTAGGAGAAATTGCAAGAAGATGACCAGACCTGCCATTCGGTTCAAGACCTGTGACGTTTCTTTTGTGGATTTCTTTGCCTGTGTTTGAGCATTTTCATTATCCAGGACATCACCAAGCCACCCCACAAAAAGGGACTGTAAATATTTCTTTTTTTTTCCTATTCAATCTTGGTCAGTTTAGTTAGTTGTTGTGTTTAATTAAATGTGTTTAAGTTTTTAAAACTGTGTCTGTCATCCCTTGCTGTTGCTGTTGTGTGTAAATGTAATAACAAATTGGGGCCATAACACAAGGAAGCGGCGCAAAGCTTTTTTGTTGTCAGGAACTGGAAAGTCCATGATGGCTTGGACTTTAGCATTTATGGGTGCCACCTTACCCTGGCCTATGACGTAGCCAAGATAGGTGACAGTAGCACAACCAAAGTCACTCTTGTTCAGGTTAACAGTCAGGTTAGCCTGGGTCAGGCGCTGGAACAACGTCTCTACATCTTTCAGATGTTCTTCCCAGGAGTCACTCCATGTGATCAGGTCATCGATGTACGCACCCGTGTGTGGCAATCCGGCGATTGTAGACTGTATCATCCTTTGGAACGTGGCTGGGGCATTTTTCATGCCAAAGAGTAGGACTTCATACTGGTACAACCCAGATGGTGTGGCAAAAGCAGAGATGCTCTTGGCCCTCTCAGTTAAAGGCACACACCAATAACCCTTCAATAAATCAATCTTGGTCAGAAACTTTGCTTGCCCTACTCTATCAATACAATCATCAATCCTAGGTATTGGAAACACATCAGTTCTAGTTACAGCATTGACTTTGCGATAATCTGTACAGAATCTAGTACTTCCATCAGGTTTTGGAACTAGCACACAGGGTGAACTCCAATCGGAGTTGGAGGGTCTGATAATATCATGTTTTAACATGTCCTCAACCTCTTTCTCAGCAATCTTTCTCTTTTCAGGATTCATCCGGTATGGATGCTGTTTTATTGGTTTGGCATCACCAACATCTAGATCATGAGAGGCTATTGTAACTCTCTTTGGAACATCAGGAAACAAATCCTCATATTTCTTGATCAACCTTTCAAACTGATCTCTCTGTGAGGGTTCTAAGTGCTGGAGTTTTACATCAAGATTTTGCAACACTTCATTGTTTGACAATTTACATGAAAGAACTTCAGCTTTAATTCTTGGTTCATCATCTTGAAACTCCCCCTCATCTTCACACGTTTCGACCATTGGATAATCTGAAGTGACAGCTGCAACCCTAGCATTTCTGTCATGATAAGGCTTTAGCATGTTAATATGACACAATTGTTTTGGTTTTCTCCTATCTGGAGTCTTCACAATGTAATTGAGATCATTGAGTTTTGTCAGAATATCATAAGGACCATGAAATCTAGCCTGCAATGGATTGGACTGCAAGGGAAACAACACAAGGACCTTGTCTCCTGGTTTAAACTCACGGCTTATAGCCTTATGATCATACCACGTTTTCATTTTTCCCTGACTTGATTTCAAGTTCTCTTTGGCTAGGTCTCAAGCTGCATGCAATCTGTCCTTGAACTTGATAACATAGTCTAACAGACTAATGTGGGGCTCTTCCTCTTGCCATTGTTCACTCAATAATAGCAAAGGTCCTCTCACTTCATGACCAAACACTAGCTCAAATGGACTGAATCCAGTAGACTCCTGCACTGCTTCTCTAGCTGCAAACAACAGCAAATGAACACCTTCATCCCAGTCTTTCTCATGGTCATAACAATAAGTCCTCATCATTGTCTTGAGAGTGGAATGAAACCGCTCTAAGGCACCCTGACTTTCTGGATGATAGGCACTAGAAAGAATCTGCTTTGCACCTAGTTCATACCCAACCTGCTGAAACAATCCTGAAGTTAAATTGCTACCTTGGTCTGACTGAATTTCCCTGGGAAGGCCAAACAACGTGAAGAACTTTATCAAAGCCTTCGAGATTGCAGTTGCCTTGATGTTACGTAGAGGTATGGCTTCAGGGAATCTGGTAGATGCACACATGATTGTCAACAAGTACTGATTTCCAGATCTAGTCTTGGGTAATGGACCAACACAATCAACAATGACCTGAGAGAATGGCTCCCCAAATGCTGGGATAGGCTGCAATGGAGCTACAGGTGGGTCTAACTGGTGTTTTCCAACTACTTGACAAGTGTGACAGGTTTTGCAAAAGTTGGAAACGTCTTTCTGAAGCCCAGGCCAAAAGAAGTGTTTCATGATTTTATCAACAGTCTTGTTAACACCAAGATGACCTCCTAAAGGTAAACTATGAGCCATTGTTAAGATCTCATTCCTGTAGACCTTCGGAACAACAATTTGCCTGACTACTGCCCAATCTGCATTGGCAGGGATATCAGGAGGGCGCCACTTTCGCATTAACACACTATCCTTGAGATAATACCCAACTGGAACTGCGTCTATTTCTTTATCAGGAAGGGCTCTCCTCTTTAGTACACAAATTTCAGGATCATTAGTTTGCTCCTCAATCAACCGCTTTCTGGACAGAGACAAGTCTCCAGACACATCAGAATCACCAGACCCATCCGGCTGGGTGAATAGAGAACTGATAAAAGTATCTGATAAGTCCTCAAACAGAGAAACCATAGTAGGCCAATCAGAGTCATAAGGCAAACCACCTGAGTCCCGACTATTCAATGTGCTGGGCGGCACCACAACATCTTCTTTAGGCTTCTTGGCCATAGCACGAGTCACTGCGCAAGAAGGATACAGAGATGGGTCCTCATCCCCATCTTCAGTGCTCGGCTGTGAAGTAAGATGTACAGGGGGAACTACTTTGCCCCCAGCCAGGTCATTGCCAAGCAACAGAGAAACACCCTTTATAGGTAGACTTGACATAAGTCCCACCTTTACCTGTCCTGTAACTCAATCTGACTTCAAGAATATACAGCGCAGGGGTATAGATACAGTCCTCCCTTCAATACCGTGTACAAGTATGAAATCCCCTGAAGCGGTCTCATCACGTAACTTTCTTGCAATAACTGCAAACTAGACCACTTTGGTCACTGTCAGCTTTCACACTTTGATCAGACCTGTTACTGGATTTCTGAGCACCATCACCAGATTTGTCTTTGTCTTTGGGTGAAGAATCTTGGGTATCACCGTAACCCTTTTTCTGAAATTGGGACCATCTATTGTTACTGCTAGACTGAAATTTGGACTTATGTGTGAGAACATATTCATCTGCAAATTTGGCAGCTGATTGCAAACTCAGTGCTTGCTTCTCATTAAGGTAGGTCTTAATATCATCTTTAACACAGTTCTTGAATTCTTCAACTAACACCATCTCTTTTAGTGAGTTGAAATCATCTTTGACCTCCATAGAAGTACACCAGCGCTCAAAGCAAACCTGCTTCTCATTAGCAAATTCCACATAAGTCTGATTTTCAGATTTCTTCAGACCTCTGAATTTCTGTCGGTAAGCCTCTGGAACCAACTCATAAGCTCTCAAAATAACCTTTTTGACAACCTCATAATCAGAGGAATCATCTGCAGACAAAGCCGAATAGGCTTGTTGAGCTTTACCCTTGAGGACAGTTTGCAACATCAGAGGCCAGTGTTCCTTTAGCCACTGGCAACTCTTTGCTACCTTTTCAAAACACTGGAAATAGTTGTCAACATCCTTTTCCGAAAATGGAGGCACCAGTTTTACCTCCTGACTGGCACAAAATGTATTTTAGTTTCAATTTTAATTTTTAGTTGCTCCATTTGGAGTCTTTCTTCTCTATCGAATTTCTCTAATTCAAAATCTCTCTGTCTCTGTCTCTCTCTTTCTGCTCTTTTCTCTTTCTCTTTCTCATCTTGTCTTTCTTTTTCTTTTTCTTCCCTCTCAAATTCTCTTTGTTTCTCTTTTTCCTCCCTTTCTTTTTCTCTTTCCTCCCTTTCAATCTCTAGCATTTTTAATTTAAGTTCCATTTCTATATTTGGATTTTCCATTGGAAACTGTTCCAGATCTCCTGGTGCAAACACATTTTCATCAACGTAATATTCAACTATCTCTCTAGCCAGTCTTGCTTTTCGCATGGCTGGTTTTACCTCTGTCAGCTCCAACTGTCTGCAAATTTCTAGCAGTTCTGTCTTTTTAAAAGACTTCAAAACCTCTGCGGTTGCTGATGCCAAGAAATCATCCATTGCTGTTGATCTGTCAATATATTTATATAGGAAAATTCAAAAAACAATTTTACAATTTGAAATGTTAGATTTTCAATAAATGACTCACACAATGGACTGTGCCGGACTTGAGCCCCCAATTTGTTATGGCTCCAATTTGTTATTAGATTTACAACGCAACAGTAACAGCAAGGAATGACAGACACAGTTTTAAAAACCTCAACACATTTAATTAACAAACAAAGACTAAACTACTATTTACAACTACAGACCAAGATTGAATTAAAAAAAACAGAAATATTTACAGTCCCTTTGGTGGGTTTCCTGGTGATGTGCTGGGTGAGAAAAATCCACAAAAGAAACTTAACAGGTCTTGAACAGAAATGACAGGTCTGGTCACACGTATCCTTCTTCTTGCAATTTCTCCTACTACTTGACTGTCTCAATTCTTCTCCTTATATACTCTTTTGCAGACCCCACCCACATTTAGACCTCTTTTTTTTACTTTTCGGGGACTTGCCCCAGACATGTCCAGGACATGTCTAAACATAGCTCCAGTCTGAGCTGAATAAAAAAAAAAGGTAAATATTGCCATCCAGTGGCCTATATTCACATTACACCTGGCTGGGGGCAAAGTAGTTCCCCCTGTACATCTTACTTCACAGCCGAGCACTAAAGATGGGGATTAGGACCCATCTCTGTATCCTTCTTGTGCAGTGACTCGTGCTATGGCCAAAAAGGCTAAAGAAGATGATGTTGTGGTGCCGTCCAGCACATTGAATAGTCAGGACTCAGGTGGTTCGCCTCATGACTCTGATTGGCCTGCTATGGTTTTTCCGTTTGAGAACTTATCAGACACTTTTATCAGTTCATTGTTCAGCCAGCCAGATGGGTTTGGTGATTCTGATGTGTCTGGAGACTTGTCTCTGTCCAGAAAGCGGTTGATTGAGGAGCAAACTATTGATCCTGAAATTTATGCACTAAGGAGGAGAGCCCTTCCTGATAAAGAAATAGACGCAGTTCCAGTTGGGTATTATCTCAAGGATGGTGTGTTGATGTGGAAGTGGCGCCCTCCTGATATCCCTGCCAATGCAGATTGGGCAGTGGTCAGGCAAATTGTTGTTTCGAAAGTCTATAGGAATGAGATCTTAACAATCGCTCATAGTTTACCTTTAGGAGGTCATCTTGGTGTTAACAAGACTGTTGATAAGATCATGAAACACTTCTTTTGGCCTGGGCTTCGGAAAGATGTTTCCAACTTTTGCAAAACCTGTCACACTTGTCAGGTAGTTGGAAAACACCAGTTAGACCCACCTGTAGCTCCATTGCAGCCTATCCCAGCATTTGGGGAGCCGTTCTCCAAGGTCATTGTTGATTGTGTTGGTCCATCACCCAAGACTAGATCTGGAAATCAGTACTTGTTGACAATCATGTGTGCATCTACCAGATTCCCTGAAGCCATACCTCTACGTAACATCAAAGCAACTGCAATCTCAAAGGCTTTGATAAAGTTCTTCATGTTGTTTGGCCTTCCCAGGGAAATTCAGTCAGACCAAGGTAGCAATTTCATTTCTGGTTTGTTTCAGCAGGTTGTGTATGAACTAGGTGCAAAGCCGATTCTTTCTAGTGCCTATCATCCAGAAGGTCAGGGTGTCTTAGAGCGGTTTCATTCCACTCTCAAGACAATGATGAGGACCTATTGTTATGACCATGAGAAAGACTGGGATGAAGGTGTTCATTTGCTGTTGTTTGCAGCTAGAGAAGCAGTGCAAGAGTCGACTGGATTCAGTCCATTTGAGCTAGTGTTTGGTCATGAAGTGAGAGGACCTTTGCTATTATTGAGTGAACAATGGCAAGAGGAAGAGCCGCACATCAGTCTGTTAGACTATGTTAGCAAGTTCAAGGAAGGATTGCGTGCAGCTTGTGACCTAGCCAAAGAGAACTTGAAATCAAGTCAGGGAAAAAGGAAAACTTGGTATGATCATAAGGCTAGAAGCCTTGAGTTTAAACCAGGAGATAAGGTTCTTGTGTTGTTTCCCTTGCAGTCCAATCCATTGCAGGCTAGATTTCATGGTCCTTATGAAATTCTGACAAAACTCAATGATCTCAATTACATTGTGAAGACTCCAGATAGGAGAAAACTAAAACAGTTGTGTCACATTAACATGCTGAAGCCTTATCATGACAGAAATGCTAGGGTTGCAGCTGTCACTTCAGATTTTCCTATGGTCAAAACGTGTGAAGATGAGGGGAAGTTTCCAGATGATATACCTAGAATTAAAGCTGAAGTTCTTTCATGTAAATTGTCAAATTCTGAAGTGTTGCAAAATCTTGATGTTCAACTCCAGCACTTAGAACCCTCACAGAGAGATCAGTTTGAGAGGTTGATCAAGAAATATGAGGATCTGTTTTCTGATGTTCCAAAAAGAGTTTCTATAGCCTCTCATGATGTAGATGTTGGTGATGCCAAACCAATTAAGTAGCATCCGTACCGGATGAATCCTGAAAAGAGAAAGATTGCTGAGAAAGAGGTTAAGTACATGTTAGAACATGATATTATCAGACCCTCCAACTCAGATTGGAGTTCACCCTGTGTGCTAGGTCCAAAACCTGATGGAAGTACTAGATTCTGTACAGATTATCGCAAAGTCAATGCTGTAACTAGAACTGATGTGTTTCCAATACCTAGGATTGATGATTGTATCGATAGAGTAGGGCAAGCAAAGTTTCTGACCAAGATTGATTTATTGAAGGGTTATTGGTGTGTGCCTTTAACTGAGAGGGCCAAGAGGATCTCTGCTTTTGCCACACCATCTGGGTTGTACCAGTATGAAGTCCTACCCTTTGGAATGAAAAATGCCACAGCCACGTTCCAAAGGATGATACAGTCTACAATCGCCGGATTGCCACACACGGGTGCATACATCGATGACCTGATCACATGGAGTGACTCCTGGGAAGAACATCTAAAAGATGTAGAGACGTTGTTCCAGCGCCTGACCCAGGCTAACCTGACTGTTAACCTGAACAAGAGTGACTTTGGTTGTGCTACTGTCACCTATCTTGGCTACGTCATAGGCCAGGGTAAGGTGGCACCCATAAATGCTAAAGTCCAAGCCATCATGGACTTTCCAGTTCCTGACAACAAAAACGCTTTGCGCCGCTTCCTTGGAATGATCGGGTACTACCGCAAGTTCTGCAAGAACTTTGCTGAGATTGCTCTCAGTCTCACTAACCAACTGAAGAAAGGCGTAAAGTTCACCTGGGATGATGCATGCCAGAGAGCCTTCGATCGCCTGAAGTCTCTGCTGTGTCACTTCCCCGTGCTCAAATCTCCTGACTTCAACAAATCGTTCTCCATCGCGGTCGATGCTAGCAACCAAGCTTGTGGATCTGTGCTCCTCCAGAGAAGTGACTCTGATGACATTGAGCATTCCGTGGCATACTTCTCCAGGAAGTTCAATCGCCACCAAATGAACTATTCCACAATAGAGAAGGAACTGTTGGCTCTCGTCCTTTCTTTACAACACTTTGAGGTTTATGTTTGTAAAGGGGAAAAGCCAATGATTGAGTACACTGACCACAATCAGTTAATGTTTTTGAGTAAGATGAAAAACAAGAATCGGAGATTGTTGAATTGGAGTTTGATTTTACAGGAGTTTGACTTGGAAATTAAGCATGTGAAGGGTACAGACAATGTAATTGCTGATTGCTTATCCCGTGCTTGAATATGTGTGTATATATGATGTGTTTATTTGAATATTGTATGATATGTATATATAGACAAGTGTTCACTTAACCATTTTGTATTGAAAAGAAAAATTTTGCCTTTATGAGTCAAAATTTTTCCCTTTTGGAATGGAGGTGTAATGTGAATATAGGCCACTGGATGGCAGTATTTACAATCCCTTAGTGCTCGTTAGTAAGTTAGTACTATAAACAATGTTAGTTATTGTTCATAATTTATTCAAAATAATAAACTGTTAGTATTTATTAGTGTAATGTGAATATAGGCCACTGGATGGCAGTATTTCTCTTTTTTTATTCAGCTCAGACTGGAGCTATGTTTCGAAATGTCCTGGACATGTCTGGGGCAAGTCCCCGAAAATTTAAAAAAAGAGGTCTAAATGTGGGTGGGGTCTGCAAAAGAGTATATAAGGAAAAGAATTGAGACAGTAAAGTATACTCAGCAACAAAAGTTTCTGTGACACCAATATTGTTAATTATTTTTCATAACGCAATTATGAAATTGTCATACATGGTGATATCAGACTGAAACAGTACACGTAAACACAACATTGAAATGGAAATCATGAAAATGCGAGAAAATTACTTTGCACGTGAAAATGTGCGTAAATCATGCTTGTGGATGGCAATAAAAGAGGAGAATTTTTGGAATGTTCACATTGTGCCTGATGAACGACGGAAGCATCACTTATCGAAAACACAGCCATTTCGGATCAGGAACTCTACCCTCTAAATGCCAAGACTGTCTGAAAATGATCGGTGGAGGGCCATTGGGATGATTGAATCCCGAACCTCGCAGAGGGAAGTTGCTCATCGCCTGAATGTCCACCGAAACACCATTTGGAACTTATGTCAGAGACCGTCCTCGCAGCGGCCGTCCACGAGTAACCACTCCCAGACAGGACAACTGGATTCGAACAACCCATCTCCGAAATCGATTCCAACCTGCAACCATAACTGCAAGAACGATACCTGGTTTGAGGCGACTGTCTGCACAGACAATCCGTCGCCGTCTCCGTCATTTTGGCATTGTCCCACGTCGCCCAGCAAGACGTCCAATACTCACAGTACAACACCGACGACTGCGTCTACAGTGGGCACAACAGCATCGACGGTGGATCCAACGTCAGTGGGATCTTGTACTCTTCACTGATGAATCAAGATTCATGCTTAACCGATGTGATGGTCGTTTACGTGTATATCGTCGACGTGGAGAACGTTATGCCAACAACTGTGTTCAGGAATTTGATCGTTTTGGAGGTGGTAGTGTCATGATTTGGGGAGGGATCACGGCTAGAAACAGAACAGATTTGCTTGTTATTGATGGAAATCTGACAGGTCAAAGATATCGCGATGAAGTGCTACGGCCATTGGTGGTACCGTTTTTGATGCAACATGGTCCCGGAATAACGCTGCAACATGATAACGCCAGACCACACGTTGCAAGGATTGTACAGCAGTATCTGATGCAACAACATGTCAATGTCCTGCCATGGCCAGCCAGATCCCCAGACATGTCCCCAATCGAGCATCTTTGGGACGAGATGGATCGACGTTTGCGGCGGTTGGATAACCCGCCAGCTACACTCCAGGAATTGCGACAACGTCTACGTCAGATTTGGAATGACATCCCACAGCAATTTCTGGCACATCTGATTAGGTCCATGCGCCGGAGATGCGTTGCTTGCATCATGGCACGAGGAAGTCACACCCGGTATTGAAGTGTGAAGGTCACAATTGGTTAGACGTCAGACAAGTGCTTCATGACGCATGAAAATGACATTTTTCGTTTTGAGTGACGTTGGCACTGAAAAGTCAGTGTTTCTCCTGTTAAATAAACATATTGATTGCATTGAGATCTTTGCGTGTCATTTATAACATACACATAAATGGTGTCACAGAAACTTTTGTTGCTGAGTATAGTAGGAGAAATTGCAAGGAGAAGGATACATGTGACCAGACCTGTCATTTCTGTTCAAGACCTGTGAAGTTTCTTATGTGGATTTTTGCCTGTGTTTGAGCCTTTTTCCTCACCCAGCACATCACCAGGAAACCCACCAAAGGGACTGTAAATATTTCTGTTTTTTTTATTCAATCTTGGTCAGTAGATTAGTTAGTAGTTAGTTTGTCTTTGTTATAAATTAAATGTGTTTAAGTTTTTAAATTGTGTCTGTAGCTGTTATGTTGTAAATGTAATACCAAATTGGGGCCATAACATTAGTAAAGACAAAACAGCAAGGCGAAGGAAGCAAAAGAGATTGGAAGGAATAATTTGAAACCCAGAAACTAGGAAATCACCTGAAAATGTGGCACACAACACTGGGGAACAACACAGTCTCAAAACACATGACTAGACAGGGGAGACAATGTGCAATGCATGGCATGGAGAAATGCATAAACCAGAAAGACAATCTACACCGGGGGTGGGCAATTCCGGTCCTGGAGGGCCGGTGTCTATGCAGGTTTTTATTTCTATCACTTACCCTCACTAACATAGTTAATTGGTTGCATACACAAATATAGATTTGTGCAAAGGTTCGATCAAAGAAAAATGCTTTATGCAGGGACACAAAAACAGTCTTTGGTGGTCACTATTGATAATTTAAAGAAATGCATCATAATTGTCCATTTCATGAATAGTTCGGCTAATTTAGATAATGAACTAATTAACGGCCAAAAGTTAGTGGGGAAATCAGGGACAGATAAGGCTCCCGTTGTCCACCCCTCATCTAAACATGTGTAATGGCAGGATAAGGACATGGCATGGCAAGACAGGAAATAAAAGAAAACATGACATGAATGAATCAAAACATAGCCTGGTAAAAGCAAAATCATAACAATCGGACTTTAGGCTGATAGAGGGCACCGAATGAGGATGTTGGCAGAATTCCCAGCGCAATAGAAGCTAAGCATCAGATCAGAAAAAACAGGGCATTTATTACGAAGGTCAATCGTCAAAATCCAGACCACAATAGAGAGAGCAATGCATGCAAGGTGATTCGATGTCAAGGAACAGTTCAGGGTTTGGTATCTGTGGTTGCTGCAGTAGTGATGAAGCTGGGGCATGTCAAGGGGGTGAGCCAAGGTCCAGGAAAGCTATCTGAGAGGAATAGAGGCAGGAGAGGATGGTAACAGTGAGGACTGGGCAAGAAATGCACAGGAGAAAAGGAAAATAAATTTGAGTGATCCATGAAAGCATGAGGTGGCACAAAGACAATCTAGCAAAGAAAAGGACAACTGAAAAATTTAAATTTACAGCAACAACAAAGGGACCTAGAAAAAGGCAAAGGAAAGGTCGTGTGGAATGCACAAAGGAATTGAAATGGTAATGAGACAATTGACGAATCAATCAGACAATTAAGAAAATCACATGAAACATGCAGAAAGAATGAAAAAGGCGTGTGAACTAATTAACACAGGCTGGATTTACAATATAGGTCTTGTTGCCCAGATCGGATATGGATCGGATTTTGAGGCCCATATCCGATTTGTTCAACTGTGTGTTTACATCTTGCTTTGAGCCTCAATGATATCTGTTTCGTTTCGATTCCGTTTGTTTACACCACTCACTACCTGGCCATCTAAATCCGCACAGTGGAGAAGGCTACGGAAAATAAATGCAAATGTCCGTGCAGCGCAACAAAAGCATGCAGGTCTAACAGTCATAGAAAAGATCAGAACATGAAGCAAGCTCGCAACATTTCCCTGGGTAATCTACATCTGATTCTCCCGTTAACGCCTTTTAAGCCGCTTTCACACTGGATGTGAAACAAATTAATTTAGTTAATGATTTACATGATGAGAAATATTGAAATATAATCCTCAACACATTCAAAGTAAATGCAAAGATGTGAATATACGAGTTTTGCGTGTATTCGTCTTTGCATTGACTTTGAATGTAATCTGTCATGCAAAAAATTCGTTAGGCGTCTGGTGTGAAAGCAGCTTTACACCTATCACCTGTATCATCGCAAATGCGCGGGCAGACTCCGCCTTTTAGTCAGGGCTTTTTTTTTTTTTTAACATGCATGTTGATATGCATTTACACAACGGGAACATTGGCAAATATCCGATACACATCAGATACATATCCGAACAAAAACCACATTTGAATGAGGCCTGGATCCGATCTGACAAATCCGATCGAGAGCGGAATCAATGTGTTTTTTTCTGTTTACACAGCCATGTGACAGATCGAATATCGGCCGCATTTGAGCAAAAGATCCGATTTGTGTCACATTCGTGTCACATTTAACCCGCAGTGTAAATCCAGGCACAGAAATGGGATGTGACAAATGCAAAAGAAAAAAGCTCAACCAGTAATAACTTTCCAAGGGAAAGAGCATGTCCTCATGGAAATTCTAGATTTGCAGAAGTTTTGCACAAGCACACTTCATACTGCATGAATTGTTGCCTTGCTTGCCTAGCGAATGGTTGCACGTAGTTCTAGTAATTTTTTTCCAGAGTAAATGTTAGTCTAGCCAATTGTTCAGGTGGTTGTGCAGCGATGACGACAATTTAGCCAATATGAGAACAAAGTAGTGAACAAAAACTTATTCGTAGGCTAGCCTACCTATATCTCAATTTTTTTTGCTATGGCTCTTAAATGATCCGCTGTGGCAGTGACATAGCTCTAGCTGGCAGCCATAACACCTCACGCCTTCATGGCAACATTCCATGCTGAAAACATGAAATACAAATCTCATGAGAGTTTCGCCTGTCTTGGGTTTCCAGCTATAAATAACCAGGGAATATTATGATATTTTGGTAGCAAGTCTCATGCAATTGATGTTGGCTATCAATTTCGGTGTAATGTGTTTGTGTGCGTGTGTGAGTGTGTGCACGTGTGTGTGCATGTATGTGCGCATGTGAATGCTACTTGAGTAGGTCCACATACGGACATGGTTCTATTGGTTAAAGTGCAGAGAAACATTGTGGGCAGCATTCAATAGTCCTGACACTTTTCCAGGAAATTTAAAACATGACATATACTCTGTCAAAAGTATTACTGCAGCCTTTTAAAGCTCAAACAAATGTTTAAACTTAAAAGTGTGTCTGAACTTGTATAGACAGTGTAATGTGAATATAGGCCACTAGATGGCAGTATTTACCTTTTTTTTGTTAAGATCAGACTGGAGTCATGTTTAGACATGTCCTGGACATGTCTGGGGCAAGTCTCAGAAAATTAAAAAAAAAGAGGTCAAAATGTGGGTGGGGTCTGCAAAAGAGTATATAAGGAAAAGAATTGAGACAGTAAAGTAGTAGGAGAAATTGCAAGAAGATGACCAGACCTGCCATTCTGTTCAAGACCTGTGACGTTTCTTTTGTGGATTTCTTTGCCTGTGTTTGAGCATTTTCTTCATCCAGAACATCACCAAGCCACCCCACTAAAAAGGGACTGTAATTATTTCTGTTTTTTCTTATTTATCAATCTTGGTCTTTAGTTGTAGGTTGTTATTAGTCTTTGTCTTTGTTAAAAATTAAATGTGTTTTAGTTGTTAAAACTGTGTTTGTCATCCCTTGCTGTTGCTGTTGTGTTATAAATGTAATAACAAATTGGGGCCATAACAAATTGGGGGCTCAAGGTCCGGGATAGACCATTGTGTGAGTAATTTATTGAAAATCTAACATTCCAAATTGTGAAATTGTTTTTGTGAATTTTCCTAGATATATATTGACAACAGCAATGGATGATTTCTTGGCATCACCAACCGTAGGGGTTTTGAAGTCTTTTAAAAAGACAGAACTGCTAGAAATTTGCAGACAGTTGGAGCTGACAGAGGTAAAACCAGCCATGCGAAAAGCAAGACTGGCTAGAGAGATAGTTGAATATTACATTGATGAAAATGTGTTTGCACCAGGAGATCTGGAACAGTTTCCAGTGGAAAATCCAAATATAGAAATGGAACTTAAATTAAAAATGCTAGAGATTGAAAGGGAGGAAAAAGAGAAACAAAGAGAATTTGAGAGAGAGAAAGAGGAAAGAGCAGAAAGAGAGAGACAGAGACAGAGAGATTTTGAATTAGAGAAATTCGATAGAGAAGAAAGACTCCAAATGGAGCAACTAAAAATTAAAATTGAAACTAAAAATAAATTTTGTGCCAGTCAGGAGGTAAAACTGGTGCCTCCATTTTCAGAAAAGGATGTTGACAACTATTTCCAGTGTTTTGAAAAGGTAGCAAAGAGTTGCCAGTGGCCAAAGGAACACTGGCCTCTGATGTTGCAAACTGTCCTCAAGGGTAAAGCTCAACAAGCCTATTCGGCTTTGTCTGCAGATGATTCCTCTGATTATGAGGTTGTCAAAAAGGTTATTTTGAGAGCTTATGAGTTGGTTCCAGAGGCTTACCGACAGAAATTCAGAGGTCTGAAGAAATCTGAAAATCAGACTTATGTTGAATTTGCTAATGAGAAGCAGGTTTGCTTTGAGCGCTGGTGTACTTCTATGGAGGTCAAGGATGATTTCAACTCACTAAAAGAGATGGTGTTAGTTGAAGAATTCAAGAACTGTGTTAAGGATGATATTAAGACCTACCTTAATGAGAAGCAAGCACTGAATTTGCAATCAGCTGCCAAATTTGCAGATGAATATGTTCTCACACATAAGTCCAAGTTTCAGTCTAGCAGTAACAATAAATGGTCCCAATTTCAGAAAAAGGGTTACGGTGATACCCAAGATTCCTCACCCAAAGACAAAGACAAATCTGGTGATGGTGCTCAGAAATCCAGTAACAGGTCTGATCAAAGTGTGAAAGCTGACAGTGACAAAAGTGGTCTAGTTTGCAGTTATTGCAAGAAATCTGGTCATGTTACAACTAACTGTTGGTTCCTTAAAGCTAAGAAAGAAAAAGAAAAGGATACCAAACCAAATGCCTTTGTGAAAACAAGGTTAGAAACCCCTGTAGTAGATAACCAATCTGCTAAATTGCCTGCTTCTTGTGGGGCTAAAAAGCCTAATACAGCTGACTTTGTGAGGGAGGAATTTCTTCCATTTGTGTCAGAGGGATTTGTGGCTCTGAATGAGCATACTACTCCTGTCCCCATATATATCCTAAGGGATACCGGAGCTTCTCAGTCACTTTTGTTGATGGACTCCTTGGAGTTACGTGATGAGAGCGCTTCAGGGGATTTCATACTTGTACAAGGTATTGAAGGGAGGACTGTATCTGTACCCCTGCGCTCTATATTCTTGAAGTCAGATTTAGTTACAGGACAGGTAAAGGTGGGACTTATGTCAAGTCTACCTATAAAGGGTGTTTCTCTGTTGCTAGGCAATGACCTGGCTGGGGGCAAAGTAGTTCCCCCTGTACATCTTACTTCACAGCCGAGCACTGAAGATGGGGATGAGGACCCATCTCTGTATCCTTCTTGCGCAGTGACTCGTGCTATGGCTAAGAAGGCTAAAGAAGAAGATGATGTGGTGCCGTCCAGCACATTGAATAGTCAGGACACAGGTGGTTTGCCTCATGACTCTGATTGGCCTATTATGGTTTCTCCGTTTGAGGACTTATCAGATACTTTTATCAGTTCTCTATTCAGCCAGCCGGATGGGTCTGGTGATTCTGATGTGTCTGGAGACTTGTCTCTGTCCAGAAAGCGGTTGATTGAGGAGCAAACTAATGATCCTGAAATTTGTGTACTAAAGAGGAGAGCCCTTCCTGATAAAGAAATAGATGCAGTTCCAGTTGGGTATTATCTCAAGGATGGTGTGTTGATGCGGAAGTGGCGCCCTCCTGATATCCCTGCCAATGCAGATTGGGCAGTGGTCAGGCAAATTGTTGTTCCGAAGGTCTATAGGAATGAGATCTTAACAATGGCTCATAGTTTACCTTTAGGAGGTCATCTTGGTGTTAACAAGACTGTTGATAAGATCGTGAAACACTTCTTTTGGCCTGGGCTTCGGAAAGACGTTTCCAACTTTTGCAAAACCTGTCACACTTGTCAGGTAGTTGGAAAACACCAGTTAGACCCACCTGTAGCTCCATTGCAGCCTATCCCAGCATTTGGGGAGCCATTCTCTAGGGTCATTGTTGATTGCGTTGGTCCATTACCCAAGACTAGATCTGGAAATCAGTACTTGTTGACAATCATGTGTGCATCTACCAGATTCCCCGAAGCCATACCTCTACGTAACATCAAGGCAACTGCAATCTCGAAGGCTTTGATAAAGTTCTTCACATTGTTTGGTCTTCCCAGGGAAATTCAGTCAGACCAAGGTAGCAATTTCACTTCAGGATTGTTTCAGCAGGTTGTGTATGAACTAGGTGCAAAACAGATTCTTTCTAGTGCCTATCATCCAGAAAGTCAGGGTGCCTTAGAGCGGTTTCATTCCACTCTCAAGACAATGATGAGGACTTATTGTTATGACCATGAGAAAGACTGGGATGAAGGGGTTCATTTGCTGTTGTTTGCAGCTAGAGAAGCAGTGCAGGAGTCTACTGGATTCAGTCCATTTGAGCTAGTGTTTGGTCATGAAGTGAGAGGACTTTTGCTATTATTGAGTGAACAATGGCAAGAGGAAGAGCCGCAAATCAGTCTGTTAGACTATGTTAGCAAGTTCAAGGAAAGATTGCGTGCAGCTTGTGACCTTGCCAAAGAGAACTTGAAATCAAGTCAGGGAAAAATGAAAACTTGGTATGATCATAAGGCTAGAAGCCGAGAGTTTAAAACCGGGAGACAAGGTCCTTGTGTTGTTTCCCTTGCAGTCCAATCCATTGCAGGCTAGATTTCATGGTCCTTATGAAATTCTGACAAAACTCAATGATCTCAATTACATTGTGAAGACTCCAGATAGGAGAAAACCAATACAATTGTGTCATATTAACATGCTAAAGCCTTATCATGACAGAAATGCTAGGGTTGCAGCTGTCACTTCAGATTCTCCAATGGTCGAAACTTGTGAAGATGAGGGGGAGTTTCAAGATGATGAACCAAGAATTAAAGCTGAAGTTCTTTCATGTAAATTGTCAAACACTGAAGTGTTGCAAAATCTTGATGTAAAACTCCAGCACTTAGAACCCTCACAGAGAGATCAGTTTGAAAGGTTGATCAAGAAATATGAGGATTTGTTTCCTGATGTTCCAAAGAGAGTTACTATAGCCTCTCATGATGTAGATGTTGGTGATGCCAAACCAATAAAACAGCATCCATACCGGATGAATCCTGAAAAGAGAAAGATTGCTGAGAAAGAGGTTGAGTACATGTTAAAACATGATATTATCAGACCCTCCAACTCCGATTGGAGTTCACCCTGTGTGCTAGTTCCAAAACCTGATGGAAGTACTAGATTCTGTACAGATTATCGCAAAGTCAATGCTGTAACTAGAACGGATGTGTTTCCAATACCTAGGATTGATGATTGTATTGATAGTGTAGGGCAAGCAAAGTTTCTGACCAAGATTGATTTATTGAAGGGTTATTGGTGTGTGCCTTTAACTGAGAGGGCCAAGAGCATCTCTGCTTTTGCCACACCATCTGGATTGTACCAGTATGAAGTCCTACCCTTTGGCATGAAAAATGCCCTAGCCACGTTCCAAAGGATGATACAGTCTACAATCGCCGGATTGCCACACACGGGTGCATACATCGATGACCTGATCACATGGAGTGACTCCTGGGAAGAACATCTAAAAGATGTAGAGACGTTGTTCCAGCGCCTGACCCAGGCTAACCTGACTGTTAACCTGAACAAGAGTGACTTTGGTTGTGCTACTGTCACCTATCTTGGCTACGTCATAGGCCAGGGTAAGGTGGCACCCATAAATGCTAAAGTCCAAGCCATCATGGACTTTCCAGTTCCTGACAACAAAAACGCTTTGCGCCGCTTCCTTGGAATGATCGGGTACTACCGCAAGTTCTGCAAGAACTTTGCTGAGATTGCTCTCAGTCTAACTAACCAACTGAAGAAAGGCATAAAGTTCACCTGGGATGATGCATGCCAGAGAGCCTTCAATCGCCTGAAGTCTCTGCTGTGTCACTTCCCCGTGCTCAAATCTCCTGACAACAAACCGTTCTCCATCGCGGTTGATGCTAGCGACTAAGCTTGTGGATCTGTGCTCCTACAGAGAAGTGACTCTGATGACATTGAGCATCCCGTGGCATACTTCTCCAGGAAGTTCAATCGCCACCAAAGGAACTATTCCACAATAGAGAAGGAACTGTTGGCTCTGGTCCTTTCTTTACAACACTTTGAGGTTTATGTTTGTACAGGACAAAAGCCAATGATTGTGTACACTGACCACAATCCGTTAATGTTTTTGAGTAAGATGAAAAACAAGAATCGGAGATTGTTGAATTGGAGTTTGATTTTACAGGAGTTTGACTTGGAAATTAAGCATGTGAAGGGTACAGACAATGTAATTGCTGATTGCTTATCCCGTGTTTGAATGTGTATGATATGTATATATAGACAAGTGTTCACTTTACCATTTTGTATTGAAAAGAAAAATTTTGCCTTTATGAGTCAAAATTTTTCCCTTTTGGAATGGAGGTGTAATGTGAATATAGGCCACTAGATGGCAGTATTTACCTTTTTTTTGTTAAGATCAGACTGGAGTCATGTTTAGACATGTCCTGGACATGTCTGGGGCAAGTCTCAGAAAATTAAAAAAAAAGAGGTCTAAATGTGGGTGGGGTCTGCAAAAGAGTATATAAGGAAAAGAATTGAGACAGTAAAGTAGTAGGAGAAATTGCAAGAAGATGACCAGACCTGCCATTCTGTTCAAGACCTGTGACATTTCTTTTGTGGATTTCTTTGCCTGTGTTTGAGCATTTTCTTCATCCAGAACATCACCAAGCCACCCCACTAAAAAGGGACTGTAATTATTTCTGTTTTTTCTTATTTATCAATCTTGGTCTTTAGTTGTAGGTTGTTATTAGTCTTTGTCTTTGTTAAAAATTAAATGTGTTTTAGTTGTTAAAACTGTGTTTGTCATCCCTTGCTGTTGCTGTTGTGTTATAAATGTAATAACAAATTGGGGCCATAACAACAGTCAATTGCTAGATTTTTTAAATGGGAAATATGAATCCCTTTGTTTTCACTGCCCTTAAACATGTCTGCATATTCCTTTTTTTTGGATTGCTGTTGTCTGGACTTCAGCCTCACGCGAAGTACTGGGATGCACTGTTGTAAAAAATGTCACATGCCACTTCCTGTTTATGCCATTTTGTGATTATGATGATTTGAATATAACAACTGCTGATATCAAAATGGGAAAATGTATGCTTGTGGTTGTTCAATGGACCAAAAAAAAAAGTTTGCAGAGTGCAGTATATTGCTTCCATTTAGCCTGCGTATGTGTGTTTGTGTGTGTGTGTATGCGTCCCTCTGTGCATGTGTTGTTATATTTGTGTGTGTGTGTGTGTGAGTGTGCTTGTGAATGTGCATGTCTGTGTGTGTGTGTGTGTGTGTGGGCCCCTGTGCATGAGTTGTTATGTATGTATTTGTTTGTGTGTGTGTTTGTGTGCGAATGCTTCTGTGCGGGTTTGATTTCTCTCTCCCATAAAACTCGAGAAGGGGAAAAAGCCCAAATTGGACAGACAGAGGACAGAAGGTTTATAGCACACCTGTACGTTTGAGCAGTGAGTGACGACCCTTACGGCTTCTGCTTGCAGCAGCAGCAGAGGTAGGAATTAATCCTTGAGCTTTATCTGTCATTGCCAGAATTCCAACCCCAAATACCAAAGGACATTTCGCAAATCGGTGAGGAATCATGGGGTTTTATGCTCCTGCCCTGGGATAAACCCAGGTCAGTGAGCATCACTGGTCTGAATAGAAACTTCTCGCACTGACGATGAAAAATCCCAAATGCTTACTGGGATTGAATAGCATACCTTGCTTATCTTCCAGACATAGCAATTAAAGCTGCAATGGTGTCTTGCTTATGACCTTGGGGCGAGCTGTTTATATAGAAAGAAAGGTATCGCTTTGGAATAAGAACAAAATACATTCGTATCACCAGTTTTACACCCCAGCATATAATAGGCAGGTCTGTCTGTCTATCAAACCTTCTGTGTGTTAATGTCTTTGTCCAGAGCTAACTTGAAAACTGATATTTTTTTCATACAACTTGGCACACAAATCAAGCTTATGCTGCAGCAGTGCATTTTGCCATTTTGGAATTTTTGACATTTTTAGTTTTCTCATTTTTCTGGAAGCATGCTCGACTTAAGTAAATTTGACTGTTTAGGAAATACCGGGGGCATGTCATCACCTGACGGCTCTAGGTAATATTGAGGTTAATCCTGAAAGCAATCTGGTACTTCAAATGTTGCACATAAGGTGAATAACACACAACCATGTATGACAGAGACCATTTTTCATCATTTATAATGCAATTGTTACAGTGACACCCTAGCATAGGTGAAAGCAAAGGAGAGGTTTGTTTAAGCAAATACAGTACTGTGAAAAAAGTATTTTCTCTCTTCAAGATTTCTTCTATCTTTGCTTATTTATTTACATATTTCAAATATATATATATATATATGCATAAAGGCCCAAGACAATATAAGTAAACAAAAAACTGCAGCTTTTAAATGATCATTGCATTTATTGAAGGTAAAGAGTTATTCAAAACCTGTATCACCATATCACCCGCAAACCTACAATCAGGTTGTGGTCACAATGTGGGGTGGCATGGCTCAGGAGGTAGAGCGGGTGGCCTAGTAATCAGAGGGTTCCTGGTTTCATCCCTGGCACCTCCAGAGAACGCGTTGAAGTATCCTTGAGCAAGATACTGAACCCCGCACTGCTCCTGATGTGCAGGTTAGCATCTTGCATGGCAGACTCTTTTTGATAGAGCATAGACTCAGATGTATTCCAGCAAATAGACATGCATTACATAGGTTATGTGTTTTCAGTTTGTGCTATAAAATGTATTTCCATCCTCCAACAGAAAAAAGTCTGATCAAAACTTGAACAATATAAGACTATCACTGACGTTCATCAACTTTACCACAAACAACCACAATGGCTGCATCCACAAGTAAGACTTGTGGATGCAGCCATTGTGGTTGTTTGTGGTAAATCATGTGACTAATCAGAGAGGCACCTATTTAGGAATTTATTATCTGGAAATGTCCAGTAAAATGTGCATTTTGTGTTTTCAGGGTATCTATGAGCCTAGAGAAAATAAACCCCTCTTAACTTACGTCCAAAATATTGGACAACATGCAACAAAGGGTAAAAGGTTATTTCCTGGCATTTCAATTAGATTCAACCCAGGACTTTTACTAAGCCGCTCTAAAAACCTTAAGCTGTTGAGAGGTGAATTTGCTTGTCGTACTTGAGCGCGAGGTCACAAACTGATAGCAGGATGGACATTCTCCCTCGAGATTTTTAAACAGATGGCAAAATTAATTCATTAATTATGGTAGGTTGCCAAGTCCTAAAGCACCAAAACAGCCCCAGACCATCACACTACCACCAATGGTGTGATGTTCCTTTTGTAGGATGCACTGACAACTTAATGCCAGATGTAACAGGATGTAACAAGTTCTACTTTTGACTCATCAGTCCATAGGATATTTCCCAGAAAAAAGAAAATTGTGAATACTGACCTTAACTGAGGCAAGTGAGATATGCAGTTCTTCAGATGTTAATTTGTTACATCCTGGATGAGTAATTGATGCTTTCTCAAAGGAATTGTGGTTGGTCGGCACCTCCTGAGGAGGCTTCCTACGGTTACATTTTTGCTCCATTTGTAAAGAATGGCTTTTACTGTAGTTCCCTGCATTCCCAGAGTCTTAGAAATAGCTTCTTCGCCCTCACCAAGCAGATAGATGTCAAAAACTTTGTTTCTCATCTGTGCATGAGGGTTTTTTTTAAAGATACTGGCATCATCTATTGCTTTTCCCTAATTCACTTTGCCAGACAGGTTCTATTCAAATGATATTTAAATTGAACAGGGTTGGCAGTAATCCTGCCTGGGCGGGATCTTGTGAAATTGAATCGAGTTGTCAATGAAATTTTTAAATTGGAAGCTTTAGTTACTAAGAGGGCAATTACTTTTCCATATGGGGTCAGGTAGGGTTGGATAGCTTTTTTTCCTTAATAAATGAAATAAGCATCAAAATACTGCATTTTGTGCATACTTGGGTTTTCTTAGTCTGATATTACCACAGATTTATTAATAGTAATGTTTAAGCAATATTACTATTACTTATCTTAGCGTCTGGGATTGCACCAGCCACAACAGCAATGCTGGTGCTGTTTTTTGTACAGCAGTTCAGTATATACGTTCATAAAGCGCATACTCAGACTACATCCATCTTCAAACTTAGCCTTTTTTTACATCACAACAACTCATCTGTAATGTTTCGCGATCACATCTCAAAAAGCTGCGATGCTAATGTGTTCACAAGTATTGTCCATTAACAGAAAAACAGACAGACATATAAACACCTGAAAAAATACTGAGGAGGCCTTTCATGGCAGTTGTATAGTTATTTCAGAGTTGTCTTGTTGAAGTTTGCCCTGATGACACACAAAGACTAACTGAAAACAATATCCGCATTGCTATTCCTGGCAAAAATTCTGAGTCATTTAAGTGTGACAAGTATGCTAAACTAGAGGAAATCAGGGAAGGGAAATCAGGGAAAATACTTTTTCATTGCACTATACATGCCAGTGTCGCTGTGCAAGTGAATAAATAATTTCTCCGCTTCATCATTAGTATTGCTTGTTATTCCAATCCTTTCTGCCATTTATGCAACTTTAGCGCTATTTTACATTAAATTCTACTACCCAAAGTTCAAAAAGGTTGTATACAATGTTATATTAAAATTTAAACTTAGAGCAGTGGTTTGTAAATAGTCTTTGACTTGTATAACACTGAAAACAATAAACAGCACATTCACCACTCTATTAATTTCTCAAAATAAACACATATATCAATTCAGATTCTTACCACATATTTAAAAAAAGCTCAGACAATAAACTATTCACCACTTTGTAATGTTGCCACTCCTTTGTATTGTTGCACTGTGAGCAAGGTTCAAAGATGGCCATTGTCATTATCTTGTGACCTGTTATAGCCTGGGACAAAATTCTGACAGTGTCAGAAATTTAAGGATAACCATCACTCAGTGTGACTGCTGCAGTAACCCTTGTCAGCAAGGCAACAAATTAAAATAATGTATGGGCTCATGCCGAAAACACATACTAATCCCACGTGACGCATATAATCAAAACGGAAAATTGTGGGAAATGAATGCAGAGAAAAAATGCAAAAGATTTATTACGCCTATGGATTGTTTTTTCATGGTATTTATTTCAAATGTTTACAACTGTGAAATAGGGAAACATTGACCATCATAATGGCAATTAAGTAACATTTTTCTGCAGGTCAGTTCTGATTAATGCAGTGCCCCCAGTTTCTGCCTTCAATAGAAACACATGACAAAAAAAATAATGAATAAGAAGTCTATATTTCAGATACATTGCCAGTCCAAAAAAAAAAGTGTTGCATTTTGTATTTAAGTAAAAAAATTCTATGACTGGATCATTTTTGCAGCATTTAATGTTTCTTCCCAACATAATTACTTTAACCCTTAATGATGAAGTGTGTAGCTTCTCGTTTCTTAAAAAACATGTTGGCAGGCAAATGCTTTGGTGGCAGAAAAGATGTTACAGCATTTTAGAAAGGGCAAATTATTGGCCTGCATCGAGGAAAGAAAATATTGAATGAGAAAAACAACCATGAAGAATAATTTTTTACACACAAATTGGCCACCATAAAGTCATGACCTTAGCCACATTGGAAGTTATAGAGATGTGTTGGAGAAAACTACAGAGTAGTTCAGTTATCTTGTTGTCAAGACGAGGGGCTCTAAATTCGTAGACCAGGCGCAGGCGGGGCACAGTCACAGCGAATGGGGGGTGCGCCGCTCCAGTGGGGTGTGTCCAGGCGTATGTTGCAATTTCCTGCCCGGTGTAGCCTGGTGCAAGTATTCCTCTGTCCCGCCTCCGTCCTTCCTCGCGGTGCAAGTAGCAAAGATGGCGTGTTTGGGTATAACTCAGCCGAGTCAAATCTTCACCAATCAAATGAGCTCCTCTCCTCACCTTTAATGTGTTTGAATTGTAATGTGAAAAAAAAGCCACTAGATGGCAGTATTGACCTTTTTTTTTGTTAAGCCCAGACTGGAGCTATGTTTGGGCATGTCCTGGGCATGTCTGAGACGGAAAGTCCCAGAGAAATAAAAAAAAGTCTAAAAGGTGGGAGGGGGCTGCAAGAGAGTATATAAGGAGAGAAATTGAGAGAGTTAAGTAGTAGGAGAAATTGCAAGGAGAAGGATACATTTGACCAGACCTGTCACTCTTTTCAAGACCTGTGAAGCTTTTTGCGGATTTTTGCCTGTGTTGGAGCATTTACCTTACCCGGAACATCACCAACTCAAGGGACTGTAAATATTTTTTTCTTCTATATTATCAATCTTGGTAAGTAGTATTGTAGGTTTGTGTTGATCTTTGTTTCATTAAATCTGTTTGAGTTCTAAAATTGTGTCTGTCATTCCTTGCTGTCATAAATGTCATAATAAATTGGGGGCTCGTTGGGATAGACCACTGTGTGAGTCATTTATTGAAAATCAAAAATTTCAAATTTTAAAATAGTTTTTTTGAATTTTCCTATGTATATATATTGACAGATCAACAGCAATGGATGATTTCTTGGTATCACCAACCGGAGAGGTTTTGAAGTCTTTTAAAAAGACAGAACTGCTAGAAATAAACAGACATTTAGAGCTGACAGAAGTAAAACCAGCCATGCGAAAAGCAAGACTGGCTAGAGAGATTGTTGAATATTACATTGATGAAAATGTGTTTGCACCAGGAGATCTGGAACAGTTTCCAGTGGAAAATCCAAATATAGAAATGGAACTTAAATTTAAAATGCTCAAAATAGAAACGGAAGAAAAAGAAAAACAAAGCGAATTTGAGAGGGCAGAAAAAGAAAAACAAAGGCAGTTTGAGTTAGAAAAATTAGCAAGAGAAGAAAAACAAAGAGAATTTGAGTTAGAAAAATGAGCAAGACAGAGAGATTTCGATCTACAGAAATTCGATAGAGAAGAAAGGCTCCAAATGGAGCAACTAAAAATAAAAATAGACGCTGAAAATAAATTACGTGCCAGCCAGGAGGTAAAACTGGCGCCTCCATTCTTGGAGAAGGACGTTGAGAACTATTTCCAGTGCTTTGAAAAGGTAGCTAAAAGTTGCCAGTGGCCAAAGGAACACAGGGCTCTGATGTTGCAAACTGTCCTCAAAGTTAAAGCTCAACAAGCCTATTCGGCTTTGTCTGCAGATGATTCCTCTGATTATGAGGTTGTCAAAAAGGTTATTTTGAGAGTTTATGAGTTGGTCCCAGAGGCTTACCGACAGAAATTCAGAGGTTTGAAGAAATCTGACAATCAGACTTGTGGAATTTGCTAATGAGAAGAAGGTATATTTTGAGCGCTGGTGTACTTCTATGAAAGTCAACGATAATTTCAACTCACAAAAAGAGGATGGTGTTAGTTGAATAATTCAAGAACTGTGTTAAGGATGATATTAAGACCTACCTTAATGAGAAGCAAGCACTGAATTTGCAATCAGCTGCCAAATTTGCAGATGACTAGATTCTCACACATAAGTCCAAATTTCAGTCTAGCAGTAACAATAGATGGTTACAATTTCAGAAAAAAGGTAATGGTGATACCCAAGATTCCTCACCCAAAGACAAAGACAAATCTGGTGATGGTTCTCAGAAATCCAGTCACAGGTCTGATGAAAGTTTAAAAGCTGACAGTGACAAAAGTGGTCGAGTTTGCAATTATTGCAAGCAATCTGGTCATGTTACAACTAACTGTTGGTTCCTTAAAGCTAAGAAAGAAAATGAAAAGGATACCAAACCAAATACCTTTGTGAAAACAAGGTTAGAAACCCCTGTAGTAGATGACCGATCTGCTAAATTGCCTGCTCCTTGTGGGGCTAAAAAGCCTGATACTGCTAACTTTGTGAGGGAGGAATTACTTTCATTTGTGTCTGAGAGATTTGTGGCTCTGAATGAGCATTCTCCTCCTGTAACCATATATATCATATGGGATACCGGAGCATCTTAGTCACTTTTGTTGATGGACTCCTCTGAGTTATGTGATGAGGCCGCTTCTGGGGATTTCATACTTGTACAAGGTATTGAAGGGAGGACTGTATCTGTACCCTTGCGCTCTATATTCTTGAAGTCAGATTTAGTTACAGGACAGGTAAAGGTGGGACTTATGTCAAGTTTACCTATTAAGGGTGTTTCTCTGTTGCTAGGCAATGACCTGGCTGGGGGGAATGTAGTTCCCCATATTCATCTTACTTCACAGCAGAGCACTGAAGATGGCGATGAAGACCCATCTCTGTATCCTTCCTGTGCAGTGACCCGTGCTATGGCCAAGAAGGCTCAAAAAGAAGATGACGTGGTGCCGTCCAGCATATTGAATAGTCATGACTCAGGTGGTTCACCTCATGACTCTGTTCGGCCTACTATGGTTTCTCCGTTTGAGGACTTATCAGATACTTGTTTCAGTTCTCTGTTCAGCCAACCCGATGGGTCTGGTGATTATGATATGTTTGGAGACTTGTCTCTGTCCAGAAAGCGGGAGCAAAGTAATGATCCTGAAATTTGTGTACTAAAGAGGACAGCCCTTCCTGATAAAGAAATAAATGCAGTTCCAGTTAGGTATTATCTCAAGGATGGTGTGTTGATGCGGAAGTGGCGCCCTCCTGATATCCCTGCCAATGCAGATGGGCCAGTGGTTAGGCAAATTGTTGTTCCAAAGGTCTACAGGAATGAGATCTTAACAATGGCTCAAAGTTTGCCTTTAGGAGGTCATCTTGGTGTTAACAAGACTGCTGATAAGATCATGAAACACTTCTTCTGGTCTGGGCTTCGGAAAGATGTTTCCAACTTTTGCAAAACCTGTCACACTTGTCAGGTAGTTGGAAAATGAAAGGAACGGGCTTAGACTCCAAATGCAGTTCAGCATTCGCAGGGCGTTTATTAGGGTTGACAAAGCTCATGGTCAGGGACAGAAATGAATCAATAGCCAGGCACACAGAGTAATGCAGAATAGGCAGAATCGAAGTCAGGGAACAAGCAAAATAATTCAGTAGCCAGGGAATAAGTCCGCACAAAGACAGTAACAAAGGGGCTGAGCTAAGGGAATGGAAGGGGAAGGAAAAGGGGAGTTGGATGGGATAAAGGAGAACACAGGAGAGACTAAACAGATGGGTAAAAAATGGGAATAAGGGGGAACGAAGTACTAACCAATCAATCTGCAATCACACAACGTAATACAAACAATCAAATACGAGACTTATGGGAGATTCACAAGAAACAAGCTATCAACAATCGAAACCAGAAATGCGCAGAAACAAGACTTAACCAAGACGAGCTATGGGACGAAACGAGTCGACAAGAAGCTGAGGAAAAAGTGGGCCTTTTATCCCAGCTAAATACAGGACAGCTGTAGCGAGAGGTGGAACTTGAAAAGCAAGGACGGTGATGGGAGAGAGAGGGGAAACAGGTGGAGTTCTAACTGTAATCTGACTAATCACTCGTGCCTCGCTAAACTATTCTCAGGTGCGGATAGTCAATGAGAACAGCGGGAGAGAGGGAAGTGGAAACACCTAACTGAAATTACAGGGAAGAGAGTGTGATGAAAAAGGCAAGACGCCTTGAGACAGAAACGAGAGGAAAACACTGAAGACCAAAGACAGCGCAATCTTTCAGAAACATACATACTCTAAAACAAATAAAAATGATAAATAAATAGCAAACTAAAATTACTAAAACATACTAAAAACAAACATATAAATCATCGATTTCTAACAGAAAAAAACACCAGTTAGACCCACCTGTAGCTCCATTGCAGCCTATCCCAGCATTTGGGGAGCCCTTCTCCAAGGTCATTGTTGATAGTGTTGGTCCATTACCCAAGACTAGATCTGGAAATCAGTACTTGTGGACAATCATGTGTGCATCTACGAGATTCCCTGAAGCCATATCTCTACGCAACATCAAGGCAACTGCAATCTCCAAGGCTTTGATAAAGTTCTTCACGTTGTATGGCCTTCCCAGGGAAGTTCAGTCAGACTAAGGTAGCAATTTCAAACTTCCGGATTGTTTCAGCAGGTAGTGTATGAACTTGGTGCGAGGCAGATTCTTTCCAGTGCCTATCATCCAGAGAGTCAGGGTGCCTTAGAGCGGTTTCATTCCACTCTCAAGACAATGATGAGGACTTATTGTTATGACCATGAGAAAGACTGGGATGAAGGTGTTCATTTGCTGTTGTTTGCAGCTAGAGAAGTAGTGCAGGAGTCTATTGGATTCAGTCCATTTGAGCTAGTGTTTAGCCATGAAGTTAGAGGACCTTTGCTATTGTTGAGTGAACAATGGCAAGAGAAAGAGCCACATATCAGTCTGTTAGACTATGTTAGCAAGTTCAAGGAAAGATTGCGTGCAGCATGTGACCTAGCCAAAGAGAACTTGAAATCAAGTCAGGGAAAAATGAAAACTTGGTATGATCATAAGGCTAGAAGCCGTGAGTTTAAACCAGGAGACTAGGTTCTTGTGTTGTTTCCCTTTTAGTCCAATCCATTGCAGGCTAGATTTCATGGTCCTTATGAAATTCTAACAACACTCAGTGATCTCAATTGCATTGTAAAGACTCCAGATAGGAGAAAGCCAAAATAGTTGTGTCACATTAACATGCTGAAGCCAAATCATGATAGAAATGCTAGGGTTGCAGCTGTCACTTCAGATCCTCTTATGGTCGAGACTTGTGAAGATGAGGGGGAGTTTCAAGATGATGAACCTAGAATTAAAGCTGAAGTCCTGTCATGTAAATTGTCAAATTCTGAAGTCTTGCAAAATCTTGATGTAAAACTCCGACACAGAAAGGTCAGTTTGAGAGGTTGATCAAGAAATATAAAGATCTATTTCCTGATGTTCCAAAGAGAGTTTCTATTGTATAGCTTCTCATGATGTAGATGTTGGTGATGCCAAACCAATAAAACAGCATCCGTACCGGATGAATCCTGAAAAGAGAAGGATTGCTGAGAAAGAGGTTGAGTACATGTTAGAACATGACATTATCAGACCCTCCAACTCAGATTGGAGTTCACCCAGTGTGCTAGTTCCAAAACCTGATGGAAGTACTAGATTCTGTACAGATTATCGCAAAGTCAATGCTGTTACTAGAACTGATGTGTTTCCAATACCTAGGATTGATGATTGTATCGATAGAGTAGGGCAAGCAAAGTTTCTGACCAAGATTGATTTATTGAAGGGTTATTGATGTGTGCCTTTAACTGATAGGGCCAAGAGCATCTCTGCTTTTGCCACACCATCTGAATTCTACCAGTATCAAGTCCTACGCTTTGGCATGAAAAATGCCCCAGCCACGTTCCAAAGGATGATACAGTCTACAATCGCCGAATTGCCACAGACGAGTGCGTACATCGACGACCTGATCACATGGAGTGGCTGCTGGGAAGAACATCTAAAAGATGTAGAGACGTTGTTCCAGCACCTGACCCAGTCTAACCTGACTGTTAACCTGAACAAGAGTGACTTCGGTTGTGCTACTGTCACTTGGCTATGTCATAGGCCAGGGTAAGGTGGCACCCATAAATGCTAAAGTCCAAGCCATCATGGACTTTCCATTTCCTGACAACAAAAAGATTTGTGCCGCTTCCTTGGAATGATCGGGTACTACCGCAAGTTCTGCAAGAACTTTGGTGAGATTGCTCTCAGTCTCACCAACCAACTTTAGAAAGCCGTAAAGTTCACTTGGGATGAAGCACGCCAAAGAGCCTTCGATCGCCTGAAGTCTCTGCTGTGTCACTTCCCCGTGCTCAAATCTCCTGACTTCAACAAACCGTTCTCCATCGCGGTCGATGCTAGCGACCAAGCTTGTGGATCTGTGCTCCTACAGAGAAGTGACTCTGATGACATTGAGCATCCCGTGGCATACTTCTCCAGGAAGTTCAATCGCCACCAAAGGAACTATTCCACAATAGAGAAGGAGCTGTTGGCTCTGGTTCTATCTTTACAACACTTTGAAGTTTATGTTCGTACAGGGCAAAAGCCAATGATTGTGTACACTGACCACAATACGTTAATGCTTTTGAGTAAGATGAAAAACAAGAATTGATTGTTGAATTGGAGTTTGATTTTACAGGAGTTTGACTTGGAAATTAAGCATGTAAAGGGTACTGACAATGTAATTGCTGATTGCTTATCCCGTGTTTGAGTATGCATATACATCATAAGCATATATATGTTTTATATATATACAAAACCCAAAACCAGTGAAGTTGGCATGTGTGTAAATCATAAATAAAAACAGAATACACTGATTTGCAAATCCTTTTCAACTTATATTCAATTGAATACACTGCAAAGACAAGTTACTTAATGTTCGAACAGGTAAACTTTCTCATTTCTTGCAAATATTAGCTCATTTGGAATTTGATGCCTGCAACATGTTTCAAAAAAGCTGGCACAAGTGGCAAAAAGACTGAAAAAGTTGAGGAATGCTCATCAAACACTTATTTGGAACATCCCACAGGTGAACGGGCTAATTGGGAACAGGTGGGTGCCATTCTTGGGTATAAAACCAGCTTCCCTGAAATGCTCAGTCATTCACAAACAAGGATGGGGTGAGGGTCACCACTTGGTGAACAAATGCGTGAGCTGATTGTCGAACAGTTGAAAAACAACATTCCTCAACAAGCTATTTCAAGAAATTTAGGGATTTCATCATCTACGGTCCGTCATATCGTCAAAAGGTTCAGAGAATCTGGAGAAATCACTGCACGTAAGCAACAAGGCCGAAAACCAACATTGAATGCCCGTGACCTTTGATCCCTCAGGCGGTACTGCATCAAAAACCGACATCAGTGTGTAAAGGACATCACCACATGGGCTCAGGAACACTTCAGAAAACCACCGTCAGTAACTACAGTTCATCGCTACATCTGCAAGTGCAAGTTAAAACTCCACAATGCAAAGCGAAAGCCATTTATCAACCACACCCAGAAACGCCGCCGGCTTCGCTGGGCCCAAGCTCATCTAAGACGGACTGATGCAAAGTGGAAAAGTGTTCTGTGGTCTGACGAGTCCACATTCCAAATTGTTTTTGGAAACTGTGGATGTTGTGTCCTCCGGACCAAAGAGGAAAAGAACCATCCGGCGCAAAGTTCAAAAGCCAGCATCTGTGATGGTATGGGGGTGTATTAGTACCCAAGGCATGGGCAACTTACACATATGTGAAGGCACCATTAATGCTGAAAGGTACATACAGGTTTTGGAGCAACATATGTTGCCATCCAAGCAACGTCTTTTTCATGGAGGCACCCGCTTATTTCAGCAAGATAATGCCAAGCCACATTCTGCACGTGTTACAACAGCATGGCTCCGTAGTAAAAGAGTGCGGGTACTAGACTGGCCTGCCTGTAGTCCAGACTTGTCTCCCATTGAAAATGTGTGGCGCATTATGAAACGTAAAATACAACAACGGAGACCCCGGACTGTTGAACAACTTAAGCTGTACATCAAGCAAGAATGGGGAAGAGTTCCACCTGAAAAGCTTCAAAAATTGGTCTCCTCAGTTCCCAAACGTTTACTGAGTGTCGTTTAAAGGAAAGGCAATGTAACACAGTGGTAAAAAGGCCCCTGTGCCAACTTTTTTGCAATGTGTTGCTGCCTTTAAATTCTAAGTTAATGATTATTTGCGGGGAAAAAAAAAAAGTTTCTCAGTTTGAACATTAAACATCTTATCTTTGCAGTGTATTCAATTGAATTTAAGTTGAAAAGGATTTGCAAATCATTGTATTCTGTTTTTATCTAGGATTTACATAACGTGCCAACTTCACTGGTTTTGGGTTTTGTATATACTTTATTGTATAAAGTCCCAGAGAATTTTAGTTTAGAATTTAAGTCTAAAAGGTGGGAGGGGGCTGCAAGAGAGTATATAAGGAGAGTAATTGAGAGAGTAAAGTAGTAGGAGAAATTGCAAGGATAAGGATACATTTAACCAGACCTGTGAAGCTTTTTGTGGATTTTTGCCTGTGTTGGAGCATTTTCCTCACCCGGAACATCACCAAGCAACCCCATCTCAAGGGACTGTAAATATTTTTTTCTTGTATATTATCAATCTTGGTCAGTAGTATAAATTGTAGGTTTGTGTTGGTCTTTGTTTAATTAAATCTGTTTGAGTTTTAAAATTTTGTCTGTCATCCCTCGCTGTCATAAATGTCATATCAGAATATAGAAGCCTCTGTCCTATATCTGCATGATGCGTTAATGTCTCATTTTACTTTGCAGCTTCAGGCATGTTTTCTGCACTGCTTACGTCTATATTAAGCATTAGCTACGAATATGAGTTAGCTGGCTTGCTAGGGCATTCTGGAATTATTACCATTAGCGAACTTGAATGGAATTTCAAACTGAAACTACGCCAGATCATTCAAACTTATGAAGCTGGAATGAAATACGACGGTCTCTCAGTTATTTCTTCCGCCTGCTTCATTGGGAAGAGAAACAATGGATAGCGTGTTCCTATGATTACTCCCTGTTGCTGCTTAAAAATTGTGGGATTAACCTGCATGGACAACAATGCAAGATATGTTACACATTTATGTTCACGATGTGATCTTAACTCAGTACGAGATCATAGCAATTAGGCTGTATTCCTTTCCCCCACTAAAATCGATAAAACTTAAGTGACAAGAATAGTAGCCTAGTTTTAAACCACTTGCACACTGGACGCAAAACAAATTTTTTGCATAACAGATTGCGTTGAACGCATGTGTCTACGTGTCCGAAAATTGTACGGGTTTTTAATATATCTTTGTATTCAACAGTTCTCCTTGTCAGGCAGTCGATTTTTGTTTTTAATTTCTTCAAATCTACTGACTCTTTTAGATATTGAACGTGAATGTTTTGATAAGAGGGCTCAGTTCTTCAAGATGAGTACCGAGAATTTCAAACAATGTTTCAGTTTAAGCTCTGCTCCAAAGTGAGTCGACATAGGCGCGGGACAATGTACAATGCCTGTTGGACATTATATGCAAAATACTCCGTGTTTGACAGCCAAAAAAAATAAAGGGACGATTAGAACAGATTGATTACGAAATAAAGGATAAAAAGAAGCATTTTAACTACAAACAGAACATCCAATGAACACTGGGATTTATTTGCGGGCGATCTTTTTTGGATGTTCTGTTTGTTTATGATATATTTTTTTTCTTTATTTCGATATAAATCTGTTGTCATATCAATACTTTTACTTTTTGCCAGCTGCCGGACATGGAATATTTTGCATTTCGCGTCGGACAGATAATTTATTCACACTGTCAATGGTCATGGAATTGATTTGCTCACTGACTCCAAGCACTATTTTATCTCTGATGTGGAAATAAACAGTGAATCTGTTCGATCCATCTGTCTAATTTTCAAAAGAGAGACCGAATAAAGACTGTCGTCTATCTTCAACGGAAGAAAGCAGACTAATAAAAAGACCAAGAAAAGTCGATAGCCATCAATTTGCATTTTGTGATGGTAGAACAGAAACATGGCCAAGTTTGCACATCTAATAATTGCTGGAATACTCGAAAAATTAGACCTTTTATGAATTACGGACACGGAGATATATTAAAACCCAGTCCGACTATCACATCTTTGCCTTGACTTTGTACTCAGTCGTGCAAAAAATTTGTTTCGCGTCCAGTGTGCAAGGGGCTTTACTGAGCATAGAATGCAAGCCTTATATTTACGCACTGCCTGATGCTGAGGCAGTTTGTGGTTGGCTAAGAAAGATGTGAAGTTGTTAATTTGCATCAGTTTCAGCTGCATTGATTAAGTCAGGTCGAGTTTCCATTATGAGTGCCAACCGCCTTTGATCTGACATCAGGACAATCGCTTCCGATACTATAATTTATGTGCTGATTCAGATAGTTACATTCAACAGTGGTTGCTGTAATTATTTATTGGATTGAAATGTGCCTGGACATTCTGGAAACTTGCCTGTGAGATTTCGGTGACGTGTGCGCACTGTGCGCCGGTCAGCCAAATTACCACTGCGCAGAAAGTAAACCGGGTTGGAGCCGGTGAGCTTTCAGCGCAACTGCAGCGAAGACTTTTTCTACAAAATTATCTCGGCGTCTTGATGAATATGTGACACCTCCCCCTACTACGCCGGCACGGCCATCTCTGCGCGCTTTCGTCTACCAAAGGCTGCGCACGGTGTTGCAACTCACTAAATTACCACTGCGCAGGCTGCGCCGGACGAAATTACCACTGCATCAAGCTACGCCACGCTGCGCCACCGTGTGCTGCGCCAAGAAATTAGAGTCCACAATCTCAAGCCAAAAATGAATGCAACTCTGCTTGAAAATAGTTGTTCTGATGTTGCAAAGCAAAGACACAATGAATAATGCATTGTGATCAGATCTGTCAGATTTGTCCTCCAACCAGGTCACAAAGTTCGTAACAGTCAGGGGTCTTTGTTGTTGCACCTTGCTTTTCAAATAGCACCACACATTTTTTACTCAGGACAGATTGGGATTGCAGGTAGACTAGTCCAGTACCTCTTCTTTGGAACCAATGTGTTAGGGTTTGGCCTTGCAGTCCCTCCCCCTGCTGCATTCTTTCACCTCCACCTTGACGGGCTTCAGGTGTGGCTCGTTAAGATGGAGGTGAAAGCAGGGTAGCTCTGCAAGGTGCTCTCCACCTTGGAGATGCAAGGCCAATGTTAATCCAGGTTCTGTCCCTTTCTTTATCCGACAACTTCTTTGCCAAGGACCGTTGTTTCTTTAGAAGTAATTTCGGATCCTGCTCGTCTTCAGGTGAATGTTTCGTTCCGCTCTCTGCCATTTCGCTTTCTAAAAAATACGCGCTGCCACTGCTCACTGGCTGTACGAATGCATTCTCGGGAAGGAGGAGGAGGCGATTCTGCTCACTGGCTGCATGAATGCATTCTCGGGAAGGAGGAGGCGGAAATTTACATGAACGTACATGAACGCGCAGCCGGACCAGGCATCTAAACAAGGGGCTGGAAATCAACACAGAGAGTGGGTGCATAACGTCCTGCTATTCTCCGGATGAAATTACACCTCTTGTTCTTCACATAGCGATTTTTAATTCCTACAATCTAGAAATGATGCATTTCTGCTTATTGCCTCTTTAATATTCTAAACCCCCTTCTCAATAATAAAATCCCCTGAAATATATACTGGCTCCTCCTTTTAAAAACGTTCCTCTATTAAAACCACCTAGGTGCATACTACAATGCGCTGTATCGGAATTTTGACATATGCAGGTGTACCTGGGCCCGGTTAGATATTACTAATGTGAAAGCTGACAGGTGGGGGGATAGGGGAGGGGGGGACAATTGTACTGTGGCACCGTACGGAACAATCGAGTGTGAAAGAACCCTTGGACCCCCATGCCATGGTGATTGCCCTTACAAAAAAGAAGTATATTTCAGGTTCATATTTTCAAGTAAACGTAAGTAAACTTCAAGTATATTTTTCAATTATGCTTTTTTAGTGTACTAGTGTCAATGCACTAGTAGTATACTTGTAAGTGTACTAATTAAATACTACTTGGGACTAAATTGACCTACTTTAAGTGTACTTATACTATACTTATAAGTATACTTCAAGTTCAACCAAAGTAAACATAAAGTACACATTTTCAGTATTTTTCTTCTAAGTTTTATTTTATGCTGTAAGTACACTACAAGTGATCTTTTTAGCAAACTGAGTTTACTAGTCGTATACTTCTAGCATATTTCTCTGTTTGTGGAAGTATACATTAAAGTATATTGCAAGTAAACTTACAGATATACTGCTAGTTTATTAGTCATATACTTCCAGTAAACTTTTAGGTTCATGAAAGTATACTGTGAGGAAACATAAAGCCTGTCATTGGATGTTTAATGACCACAGTGAGTCAAGACTTCAGTTTCACATCTTATCTGAAAGACAACATCCTCATCACTGCACTGGAGTATTGAGTATTTTTCCACCAGAGGGAAGACCCCAACTTACTAGCCCAGCAAAACCTTCTCCAGGTGGTCTCCCGTCCAAGCACTAACCAAGCCTGCACCTGCTTAGCTTCAGCCATGGATTCAGCCCCTAATTCAGCAGGGGCTGTGTAACCACGCCAGAGTCAATGTCCTCAGTAGACTGGGGTTGCGTTCCAATCCGAAATGAGATACTCCCTTCACTTCTTCCCTCCGCTCGAGTGAGCCCTCTGAATGACGTTGCAGGTGAGTAAGCCCTTCCTGAGCGAGGGAGGGAAATAGAGGGTACGTGGGGAGAGAGTTGTAGGAAATTGGATTGTAATGACCTTAGCCGCGTTTCTTCCGCACTACGTTATTTGTTGACAAGCCAACGGGTAGCTTGTGTTACCATGTAGCAGATGAAGTTAGTTGCCTGAAAGTTTTACCATTTACAGTTCACACGGACTCTGTATCACTTGTTTACGAAAAGAAGACATCATGCTCGTTTGATTGCTGCGTTACTTGCGAATGACTTGCTGCTTTCACACCGGATCCGAAACGAATTTAACGCATGATAGATTACATTCAAAGGCGAAACCCGTGTATTTGCATCATTACATTGACTTTTAATGTAATATGTCTTGCAAAAAATTTGTTTCGCCTACAGTGTGAAAGCGGCTTTAAGATCCGCAACAGTCCTCACTCATGCTATAGGCTAGCTATAGCAAAAATGAACGTTAAGTTACATGCTTAAAAATAATGCGAAGCCGATGCCCCTCACCTCCAAACTGCGCTATTTGCATATAACTCTGTCATAAATTACACACTTTTTGAACACAATTCTTTGATTTGTATGGTAATTTCGCTGCCATAATTCCTCCTTTTGCTAGCAGAACAAAATGGCGGACGTGAAATCTTTACCGAGGGAGAATGAGCTAAGCATTCTGGGCAATATCAAAGCTTGGAGGGATGTTCGTTGTTGGCTTCATTTGAGGGAGGATAATCGAGGGCTTGAGCAAATGAAAATGCGCCCTTCCCTCCATGAAACTGGATTGGAATGACTCTACAAGTGGCAGCCATCTTACATCTGGGATTTTTTGGACATTCCCCACTTGCGGTGAACACGACGAAGCAAGCATTTTTTTGGATTGGAACGCAGCCTTGTTCATCATATAGTCAATGAACTGGAAGGGTGCAAGAATGTCCCCTTGAAGTGTTGACTTAGAATGTCTCAGAAATGTTGCTATCCATCCAACGCTGATGGCATTCACTATGGTTTCTGGGATACCATCGTGTCTGAGAATGGAGAATATGACCCTCCTATTAATGAAGTCGAACGCCTACTTGAAGTCAATGAATGTGACAGTGAGTGGAAGCTGGTGGGAGTCAAATGCTTCCATTATCCTATGTAGAATGCGTTTGCTGGGTGCAGCTTCTGCTAGGGCAAAAACCGGCTTGGTTTTTCCTTAAGATTGGATCCACATGGTGTCGTATTCTATTTAGGACGATCTTGTTGTAGACTTTTGCAGCACAAAACATCAGAGTGATTCCCCTGTAGTTTGTCATAAGGGTGAGGTCTCCTTTCTTTGGTAGAGGAACGATGGCATTTGCTGTCCATTGTTTTGGTGGAGTGAGTGCAGTGTAGACCTCTATGGAGAACTTGCGTTTACTCTTTGTCATTTCATTGCTGCCACCACGGATGGCCTCCTGGGCGATTGCCCAGTCAAGGCCTGGGGCTTATTTGCTCTTTGGGCCATTGATGGCCTCGATGGTTTCCTTCAATGTGCTGGGGTCGAGACATATGGGCAAGTCCTGGTTTGCTGGTTCAGGGAGAGCAGATGTTGATAGTGTGCTGTCATTGTTTAGTAAGTCAGCAAAGTATTCTCTCCATTTTGCAAAAAGCTCTTTTTTACGTGATGGAGCTGAACCATATCATTTCTTTACCTTAGGGATCGGTCAGTTATCTTTACCGGAGATCGAGTTGACAATCTTTCATTTGGTGCAGAAGTCACCCTACTTATCTGCCAATTGGAGGTCTTCCATGTGGAGTTGTATGAAAGCCAGTTCATGCTGACTGCATGACTCATTTATTTCTGAGTTGAGTTTCCTCCAGGACTCCTTGGCCTGGCGGGTCTTGGTGAGCAGGTACTTCTTCTTAACTAGGTCTCTCTTCTCACGCAGCTTCCAGGTCTTACCTGATACCCAGCTCGTCATGCCTCAGTGATTGCATTTTAACACGACCTTTTCTGCTGCTTCTCCCACAGCCTTCTCCCTGCGGACATATCTTTCCGTGATCAGGGTTGAGGCATCCACACAGCTAAGTTGCGCAAAACAATTTGCCGGCTCAATATGGAAGTCATCTTTGGTGTGAGGCGTATTCAACTTCAGCCAATTTAACAAAAATACGAAAAAAGAGTCTAAGGCACTCTGGTCGTGAAAAAAGTAAAAAGCCTTTATTAAATGGCTAATGCATGGGCAAGATTAAAAAGTGCACCTACGCATTACGGCCATACAAGGCCTTCATCAGAGTGACTAAAGGCGCTTTTTAATCTTGCCGATGTGCGGTGTGTTTATGCGCGGAATAGTGCAAGGATTCTGTCAGAAAACGACTTTGAAAATGAATGTTGAATATTTAGCAGATAATTATTCGGACAATACCTCAAACAAACTATTTATGCGTTTATATTTTTGCCCTATTCAAGAACATGCATGTGTCCCATGGACTCAGCTTGACGCAGTCGGAACGCAAGGCCGTAGCTCAGGCTAGGTTTCTGCGATCTGCGGCTTAGAGTTCGTTAGAATAATCAGGACTCATACAATCAAATTCATACCAACATAGTTTTACTGACAGCATCACAAGCCGAAAGCAGATAGGAAAGTACATTGCAAGGAAGCTGAATGCTATGGAGCTGAGATATTTAAAGCAACGCTCTGAGAAAGAACATGCTAGGATCCTGGCAGATCTTGTTTCGTTATAACACGAACACATTGGGCTAACAATAGCAAGCGCAGATTTACCCTCGAGCAGTTTTTTTATTGCAAAATATCAAAGGTAAGAATTTTTTCTGCTCATCTCTGTAGACTGTAAAGTGTATGCCTGCTGTTCTTTCAATATGGTGTTGGTTTAAAATGACAGGGCTCATATCGTTGCATTCTGTGGACTTTCCTCTTTTATTTGAGGTATCGTTTAGCACGAATTCAGCAGAAATCTTGGTGATTCAGCGCTGATATGATTTTATCCTATGTTCTGCTGCATGCTTATTTACTTGCTTGGTGCTTGAATTGTGTTCGGTTGAGGTAAAAATGGTTTACATGAGCTTTTGGCCGAGTTTCTTCGCAAAATATGGATATGGCGCTTGACAATGACGCAATTTGGAAAAATGCTGTATTTATAATGCGTAATACTACGCCCTGGTACCGGGGCGTAGTACGGGGTGTAGTTCTTAAGGGGCTAAACTTCTTAATTATTCCTCTGACAATAGATGTGGGCAGGTACAGGTGAGTGGCTATTTTCTTGAAGGCATTGCCTGACTTGTGAAGGTCAACACACATCTGCCTTACTTGAATGGTGTGTTTCTTTGTCTTTCCCACGTTGAAGAGTGGATAAGAGAAATGGCCTCTGTGTCACGTCATATTTATACCCCAGGGAAAATGGAAGTGATGAATTGCTAATTAAATGTTCCTAGATACTCTGATCAACTTTTTAAACTACTGTAGAAATTGTAATCGTGTTTGCTATGCATCTCTTCAGCTAAATTCAAGGAGTTGAATGAGTTGTATTTCATATCCACTATATTTCAAGAAAACATAGTTTCTGTTCCCCGGCAATGATCTGTCCTGAACCAGAGTTATCTCGGAGGTGTATTTAGAATCATCTATTCCCCTTTGCAGAAAGTGCTTTGCGACCCCCCCGAGGTCGGTCTCTAAGGGTCCTGGCACTGATTTAAGAACTTTTATTATCTCCTTTGAATAATTGATCTTTTCTTATTTCCTCCGGAGGGGGGAGTCTAAATTCCGATTTCGGCCATCTGTGCGGCCTGATCAAAGGCGCCACCAACCTTAAATCTGAGAGAGACGACCTAGTCTGGTAAGCTCGTATCCGACTTCCCATACTTCGGTCCGTGCGTATTTCTAGTTTAACAGTTTCATAATTCGGACTCTTGCCCGACCATTTGTTTGTAGCCTCTTCGCCAGGTATGACTTTTCTCTCATTTTCGAAACTGTTTGTGACTCGTAATTGGGTAATGTTGATTTGCTCGATTTAAGCTCTTGCCTACCTGGTGAATAAACTATTGTTATTCCTTAAACTTGAGTGGTCTGAGTGGCTCTTAACTCTTGTACCTTCTTTCTAGCTACGTCACACCGGAGACTTAAGGGGGGTATGCTCAACCAAGGACTGAGTGATCAGCGGCTTTGGGATGAGAATCGGTTTTAGTCAAGTTAGATAGGCAGCCAGGATCTACCAACTTAAGGATTCATATTTGGCGGCTCCGGGATTTTTAGCCTGAAAGAAACCCATAAGACAAAACGTCAGTTATCTGTTGAAAATTCATGTAAACGGAGCTCATGGGCGGATTGAATCTGGGTTCGCTGTAATTCAAGCCAAAAGATGCTGTTGCAGTGATGGCTGACTTCTAATCCGCTGGTATTACCGACGAACCTAAGCTGCAGGAATGATACTAAAAACCTGGGGGTATATATTTTAGGGTACACCAGCGTGGATTTCGGGGAGATTATCCCCGGACTCATAAATGCAAGCCTGCGTCACTAAAATATATACCCCCGGGTTTTTAGTATTATTCCCGCAGCTTAGGTTCCTCGGTAATACCATCTTTGGTATTTCCAGGCCCCCTTATCTCAGTGGTAGAATTGGGGGGGGGTGCAGCTGTAGAGGATGTTTGGACCCTGATGACTTGACTACCCCACTGTTCCCAGCCATGCCTGACTGGAGACGATGCCAGCTGTGGTGGAAGTATAGGCTGTTATGTCTTTATTACCCCATTATGTGAAGAACAGAGGGCAACAGGCACTGTCCATGTTATCTCCTGGCTTCTCTCTTACAAAATGACAGAAATACTACAATTACATTTATTTCCTAGGAATCGTTAATCGTCCCAAGAATTGTGGAACAGGTGATTTTATGAAAAATAATTATTTCTTAGTCAGGGATTTTTTTTTCCCTTAAAATTCTCTTGAGTTGAGGGTTACATTTTTCTACAATTTTCAGTGTGAGAGCATGCTTCTGCAATAAAAACTGAATTTATTTTAAGACTTTTAACACATCTTAACCAGGGGGGCCAATAATTATGGAGGGTGCTGTAATATGAACCAGCATATTATTACATGGTCTGTCAGGTCAGTCACCACGCATAGCATTGAATGGTCAGAATTCATAACTCACGTAATTCATGTGCGAATAACGACTGAAAAAAATGGCTTCAAGAGGAAAGCAGCAGATGGTGCCGTTTTTGTCCATCGTCTTGATAATTGATTTTTTACGTTTTGGGATTGAAAAACTTTGAAAGTCAAATATATATATATTTATTAATATTAGAGGGCAGCAGTCACTGGCCTCACCAGAGGAGCTGGTTAGCCTCTTGGAGTGGGTAGAGGCCACAGAGGAATTGTTGCATGGGCCTGAGAGACCCGGGCCTCAAAGAACCCCGGAGAGGCAACCCACATATTCTTGCCTTGCCGCAGAGGACAGTAGTGCCCCAACCAGGCTGAAGGAGAGAGCCTTTCGGGCTGAGTGCCCACTTATCCAGGCTCTTTCTTGGCCATTAACTGTGCAATCATAAGACAACGTCTCCATGCTCTCTGACCTTGGTGGCACTGGCCCCCAGCCAGCTGGCCTTCCAAGTGCTTCATGTCTCAGCCCTCCACAGTCCCTAAGGCAGCAGCGCCCCAAAGGCACTGGGTCAGGGTCCATGGATGGAAGCTGCGGGCCATCTTGGACTCTGGCAGCACCCTCACGTTTATCCAACGCTGGCTGGTGCCCTCACATGCCCCGTCGGCCAGTCAGCTCACAATAATGTGCGTCCACAATGATGTCCATCACATGCCCACAGTGAGGATCTACTTGGAGCATCCCCTAGGCACAGGCCCAGTGGAAACAGAGGTGATGAAGTACCTACCCTGGCCATTGCTGCTTAGAAGAAACTTCCCCGGATTTCAGAAGAGAAGCCGAGATATGAAGAACGGGATTCCTGTGGGAGGCGGGATTGGCGGAGACGAACCAACGAAGATAGACCCACCCCTCACATGGCCTGGCTGGGGAAGCGCAAGGCCCATGTGCCGGGGAGAGGGAAGGTGGCTGATCTGTCCTGGACACATCTGTTATGGACCCGTGTGCTGGAGATGGGGAAGGCGAATCTAAGGCAGGGGAGTGTGGCCACTAAGGCAACGGACATGCCCACCATCCATGTCATGTCACTAGGAACCGGTAATTCTCCTCCCCTTGTCATATCCCAGCGCATGTTGGCCAGGACTCCATTCAGCACACCTTGCCCATGCTCTGTGCTGGACAGCTCCCACCAGTTGTGGCCAGGCATGCGAGAGTGGCTCTCCCAGCGCATTCTTCATGAGGCCACGCACCTGATTCCCATCTAAATTTGACAATTGTGGAAACAAATGCAACAGGTTGACTGGGAGTGCATTTTGCAAGTGCATTACTAAATGCTGTCCTGTCTATTTTCCTATCAGAGTCCGAAGGTGCAGAGACGGGGGAACCCGAATTTACGCGCCCTGGATGGTACTCTACCATGTGACTGCGGCTAATTTCCCTAAATGTCATTAAGACTCACAACGTCCATTGTCTTTTGGTTTATTTCTGTAAATAAAATTTCCGCCCAGTGGGCTGGATTCTCACCAACCTGTTGCCTCGTCTATGCCTGTGGTTCACCACAATATACACTGCGCCCTCAATAATTATTGGTACCCCTGGTTAAGATCTGTTAAAAGCCTTAAAATAAATTCAATTTTTATTGCAGGAGCATACTCTCACACTAAAAATTGCAGAAAATGTAACCTTCAACTCAACTGAATTTCAAGGGAAAAAAATCCCTGACTAAGAAATAATTCTTTTGCATAAAATCACCGGTTCCACAATTATTGGCAACCCTAACAATTCCTAGGAAATAAATGTAATTGAGGTATTTCTGTCATTTCTACAGTAGTTTACAAAATTGATCATAGTATCTAGGGACATTTAATTAGTAATTCATCACTTCCTGTTCCCCTGGGGTATAAATATGACGTGACACAGAGGCCATTTCTCTTATCCACTCATCAACATGGGAAAGACAAAGGAACACACCATTCAAGTAAGGCAGATGTGTTTCTACCTTCACAAGTCAGGCAATGGCTACCAGAAAATAGCCACTCGCCTGCATCTGCCCATATCTACTGTCAGAGGAATCATTAAGAAGTTTAAAACAACTGGAACAGTGGTAAACAAGCCTGGACGAGGACACAAGGTTATTTTGCCACCACGCACAGTGAGGAGGATGGTAAGAAAAATAAAAAGTTCTCCATAGCTCACTGTTAAAGAATTGCAACAAATGGCAGCATCTTGGGGTCACAAAGTCTCCAAAACAACCATAAGGTGCTATCTACATGCCAACAAGCTGTTTGGGAGGCATGCACGGAAAAAACCTTTTCTCACTCACAATCATAAACGCAAACGTCTGGAGTTCGCTAAGCGGTACTGGTACTTCAACTGGGACCGTGTGCTTTGGTCAGATCAGACCAAGATGGAGCTTTTTGGCAACAAACACTCTAAGTGGGTCTGGTGGAACACTATGGATGCGTATGCAGAAAAGCACCTCATGCCCACTGTGAAGTATGTGGGAGGATTGGTGATGCTGTGGGCCTGTTTCTCTTTCAGAGGCCCTGGGAATCTTGTTAGGGCGCATGGCATCATGAACGCTTCGAAATACCAGGACATTTTCATTCAAAATCTGGTGGCCTGTGCCCAAAAGCTGAAGAAGGATCGTCCCTGGGTCTTTCAGCAAGATAATGGCCCTAAACATGCGGTCAAAATCTACACAAAAATGGTTCAGCAGACACAGAATCAAGCTCCTCTCATGGCCATCTCAGTCCCCAGACCTCAACCCGATTGAAAACCTGTCGAGTGAGCTGAAGAGGAGAGTGCAGAGCAGAGGACCCAGGTCTTTGGATGATTTAGAGAGATTGTGCAAAGAGGTATGGTCGAAGATCCCTCTTTCTGTATTCTCCCATCTTGTGAAACATTATAGGAGAAGATTAGGTGCTGTTTTATTGGCAAAGGGGGTTAAACAAAGTATTAACATCAGGGGTGCTAATAATTGTGGCACACATGATTTGAAGTAAAAGAATTATTTCTTAATGTGGGATTTTTTTCCCCATGGAGTAAATGCACTTGAATTCAAGGTTGCATTTTCCTCTTTTTTTCCATTGTGGTCCTATATTATTTAGAAAAAACTGAATTTATTAGAAGCCAAAGAACACACTTAACCTGGGGTGGTAATAATTATGGAGAGCGCTGTATATATATATATATATATATAGGTGTGTGTGTGTGTGTGTGTGTGTGTGTAAAAATGTCTTTGGTCCAAACATTACAAAGCTCCATTTACAGAAATGCATAAGTGTATTCTTTATCAGGGAAACAGCTGGTTAACCATAATTACACTGCATGTTACTGCACACCAGCTGTAGAATACTTACCTTCTGACTAAATAGTGAAAAGCTTAGGACTCAGATTTTATTGCAGTTAAAATGAAATAAAGGTAAAAATGTTCTGTTTATTTTATTTTAGTTGCAGAGGGCAGAGTTGAGCATCTGCCGGCATTTTACGACCTAATCACTAAAAGAGGCCAAAAATGAATTGGACTTTCTTATCGTATTTTCTTTTTTTTAAACTGAAAATGGCCAATTTTTTGTTTGTACACACATCCCTGCTGTAGTTTCCCACTCAGACTATGTGGTGACAGAAACATTTGTCATCCTCTTTCCGTGTCATTAACCCACTTTCTTTTGTGTGCTCCTTCTCTGGATGTGACAGTGCCTTCTCAATCAGCTACTCCCCAAATAAATAAATAACATCACCGTTATTTTTGGGCCTCAATGTGAAGTGTCCGCATAAAGCTTATCCAGTTGTCGCCACCTCCAGGTGTGTAGAATCCGTGGTCCATGTCCTTCTGTAGTGTGAGTCACATCTCCTCTTTGTACCTGCTGTAGAATTATTGAGGGTTTTTTTTGAGGGCCTCTCACCAAGACAGTCGTATTAGAATACTAGATCAAGCGATTGACTCCTTTCTAGAAAAGGAAAATACACTTTTAAGAAAAGTTTCTTTTCAAGATGCCCTGTAGCACTTTTGAGAAGCAGTTAGAAATTGAGCTCAGTGATTGTTATCTATATTTCAACATAATAGGAATACCTTTTTCCATGAAAAAATGAATCTTTAAAAGCACCTGTGAATTGGAATTAGCTCTGATGTGAATTTTTTACACAGAAATGTCGCAGTACTGAGGTAAGATATGACAGCGATAAAGTGACCCCTGCATCACGTTTTCGGCTCATCCTTCACATGGTTGACTGGCTGAACAGGCACTGGCTGACTCATTGATATAATGCTAGTATCTCTGTTTCCATTATCTTTCCACAAACATGCATATTGGCCGAGAATTATGTTATTACTGCTGCTTACTAAACCTCAGAGTTGTGCACCCTAGTTTCACCTCATGTTTTTCATTACAAATGTTCCATTTTTTCTTTTTTGATGCAGCCAGTATATTTGACATTTGATCGCACAAACAGTTTCTGCGTCCATCTCATTGTCTTTACTTTCTAATGTTTCTCTGGTTTATGACCAGCTGATTGAGTCTTAACCACTGTCGAGGACCAAAACTGCCAAAATCAAAAATCAAGGAATAAATAAATAAAATGATTCAATAAAGAATCCATGAAATCATAAAGACACATATTTAGAAATTAAAGGCTCAGTTATCAAGAAAATGTTCAGGCCAGTTTGAAACTAAACAAATATGCAGAGAAATAGAGGAAAAATTCAAAAATAAAATTTGTCAAATTGTTTTTTTTTTTTACAGATTTATTATTTCCCAATTTATTCTTTTCTGATAACATTTTTTATTTAGTCATTCATTCCCCTATTTATTCGTTTTTTTAAAAAATTTATTTCTTCATTTCTTCTCCCACATGTTAACCTCTAGAACCCAAATGCCCCCTTTACCAGGGGCAGTGGTGCATCTCCAGGGCCGGATCAAATGAGTTGTGAGGGGGGGTTTCCTGGTGGGGCGGGATCAAGGGGAAGCGCTCCTGTGGGGGCTCAGGGGACGAAGCCCCCGAAAAATCCAACATTTTAGCTATATCTGAGGCAAAAAGGTTCATTCCATGTCAACTCAGCCACCCATGTACATGACACCTCTCAGATTTTACTCAAACTTTGTCCAAAAATACTTTATGGTACCAAACAAAAGAATCCTAAGATTTATGTCAGTATCTCCCACAGTATTTGTATGAAAATTTCTTGAAATTTATTTCATGAAATGAATGTTTAAATATGTATATTAGACCAGTATAAATGCCATTACCATCATCCAGTGCCCACAGGGTCACCTGGGTGTCTGAAGTCCAGGGTCTGAGAGGATCATTTTGGTCTGAAGTGGTTTTCTGACCTAAAAATCCTAAAACCTAGTTTGGTGGTGGGTAAGTCCCCAAATATGAGGGAGAAACACATTTCAAACAATAACATTCACTGAACTGTATCCTACGGACCCCCAAAAAGAGAAAAATCACATGCTGCCTTAAAAAAAATGTGGAATTTGGGGGCCCTCCTCTCACCCCTCTGATCTCTCATTGTGATTCTGCCTCCAGAATCCTGATATATGGGCCAGAATGCACGACCACATGAAATTTCAGCTTCCTATCTCTATTATGTGAGATGTTATGGTCCTTCCAAAATGCTACAAAATTAAATGACCAATTCACATAAGTCAAAAAGGGGTGTTTCACCCAAATTTCAAGAAATTTTCATGGGAAAACTGTTGGAGATACTGACATGAAACGGGATTCTTTTGTTTGGCACCATAAAGTATTTTTGGACAAAATTTGAGCAAAATCTTAGGGGGTCATGTACAAGTCACCTCAATATTGGCTTGTTTGACATGGAATGACCCAAAATCGAGCCATCTCCAGACATTCTACACCCAATTTCAACCAAAACAGATCATATTAAAATGTAACCAACAGGAATGCCTTTTAAACAAAGTACCCATTAAGCTTAACAGTAAATCTACACCAAGATCATATGTCTTCACCCATGCAACTGAGAAAATATGCTAAATGTAAAAGCCTCATCAAAAATCAACAACAAAATTTCAAATCTTGATTACAAAAAGAGTATGATTTTTATTAGATCAGGCAAGAAAATGTGCACTGACCTCCTGTCGTTCAGCACAGAAATATAGCAAAGATTCATTGTGTCTTCGTTGTGGTTTTTTCCTTGGTGTGGTTCTTGTGGACTCGCAACTTGAATTTGAAAACGACTCGTAGGCTATGTTGTTTTTTCGGTGAAAAAGTGCGTGGTGGGAAGTGGTGAAACAAAGGTATGAACTTTCAAGGCTGGCGTAGCACCAGTGATTTCCCATGTTTAGGTGCCCCCCACTGACTCAGCTGTGAGACTACATCCACTATCGCGTATGGATAACTTTTTTTCCCTTGCGGCTGGGTAATTCCGCTTAATTTATTTCGCTTCAGTACTTAGTCTGGTCACCCAGAGCTCTGCCTCGTTTACCTCGGCAGAAAGTCCGCCGGACCAACCAATGAACAGAAGGCGTGGCCAAGAGCCATGAAATAGCTGCTGTGCTGAGTTTAAATTGTAGTCTCTGAAATCAACAATGGCCACGGATATAGATATACGGGAGGCCATTCGCTCTATCGTGGAGAAAATCCCGGGTATCAGGGACTAATAGCCACAACAAGATGAATGTTTGGTTAGTTTTTTGAATGGAAATGATGATGTAGCGCTACTCCCCATAGATGGGCATATCTACTGAATAGCCATCATGAAATAGGCACCCTGTTCATCTCTGTGAGAGACAGCCGAACCACTTCAGCTAGCTTGTAGCTTCTAGAGTTTCATTGCCCGCAAATTTCACGCTATTTAAATCAGCAGCAAACTTTTTAAAAGTTTTTGTTCGTGTCACAAGACCTATTTGCTGTCTCAGTGTTATGTTGTCATTATCCATGAATGAAATGGCTGTCTGAGACAGCCAAACGCGTACACCCAAACTGTGTTGCTATTTAGTTAGATAGAGAGATCGGTATCATGTTAGCGCAAGTATGGTTCATGGTTCAGTTTTCGTGTCAGCGCAGATTTCTGATGTAAATCATGCGTTATGCTCATTGATTCTGCCTTTGGTTTCGGGTCTCTTACATTTTTCTCTTACAGTATCAGCAGGAAAAACGGTAGCTCAACAGTTTGTTTCTTGTTAGGAGAACAGAAAGAGCACCTTTGGTTCTTTTAAGTGAATGAGTGAAGGCTAAAATTTGGTAGATGGGCGAATGTATGGGTATAGTATTAACTTTAATGTACAGATCAGTTTGTTTTCCCTGCATTCCTGGTATGAAGGACTGTGCTTACAGCAGATGTTCTAGGTGGCTGAGCCGGAGCATAACATACGTCATCACGAAACGTTAGTGATTAGTTCACAGGTACACCAATGATTTTAAACTTCAGAAAAGCGCCCACCCACTAGGAAGTAAACACTTGTGAGTGACAACTGGCCAGACTGTGTATGAAGCAACACGAAGTAGCAGAGTTTGGTGTTACCAGGCTAGGGTAGTCCTGTGAGGATATATATGCATATTTTTTTGCTTATTTTGACGGTACATGCTTGGGGGGGGGGGGTTCTGTAACTCTAGAAACCCCCCCCCCCCCAGGTCCGGCCCTGATCTCACAATAAAAACCATCCCAGGGCATGGTAAGCCACATAGTCATGTTGTATACCCACTTAATGGGAAGAAAGTCAGCTTAAAGATCATGATTACCATTCCTACCAAAACTAAACACTATTCCTACGCTGAGCTACTAAATGATTTTGTAGCAAAAACAGAGGGATGGTGCATGTGTTGCATATATGGTGACAGAGCAAAAGTAACTTCATTCTTCCACATAAGCTATATATCAGATAAAAGCAAAGACTCTATTGTTTGTACAAAGGTATTATATCAGATTTACTGCTCTATAACCAAACCTCACTGAATTACCAGCTGACAGAGAGTACAAACAAACTGCTTTTAGCTGTCTTGCGATCAATGTTGTGTTCAAGGGCATATAACAATGCATTACATATTTACCCTAAAGTTTCTTTTCACTTTGAGTTAATTGCTGACAGACCTCAGCTATTTCTAAGACCAGGAGGAGTTTTCCCTTGAGGGGTATGAAAGCTCATTCACTATGCACACCATGGATTTCAGGACTTTTGGGAGATTTTCTATTCACTGACTATTCAATAGAGATGTCAATCATCAAAAGTGACCAAATGACTCCAAAGATATCGCCCTGCGTTATCTTTGTTATTTTACTGCCGTATATAATGGCAGACGAAAAAGAAAATAAACTGTCAGCAGTGGCATGGTGGAGTTTAGTGCAAATATATTTAATGGTCAAAGTGATTGTTGTTTCTGCTTGCGTTTTAATTTTGTTTCTAGAGTTTTATTTTATTGCCTGTATCCTAGTAAATTAACCTCTTAAACTTGAACGCCGCTGGTATCGGGGGCAGACCACGCATCTTCAGTAACGTGCTTTTAGTAGTATTTATCAACAGCAACATCGGCATATCCGCTTCAGGGGAAGAAACCCGGCTAGAAGCTCATCATGACCATTTTAACTTAAACAAAACACAATTCAAGCACCAAGCAAGTACATTAGCATGTTGAAAAACGTAAATTAAAATATCAGTGCACAATCACATATTTGGCGATGAAATGTGAACAAATGATAAATCAAATGGAAAATGAGAGTCCACAGTTTCCAACGATATGTCTTTTCACTTGAAAAACCAACACCATACAGAAACAACACTGAAAGAGCAGCATTCAAATTCTACTACAATGAAAAAAATTTTTTTTCTTAGCTATGCTATTGTTACTAAGAAATGGTGTTCAAGGATAAATGTGAGCTGGTTACAGTTAGTCCAATGTATCCATGTTATATTGAAACAAGCTATACCAGTCCACATGCATGTTTGTTTCCAGAGCACTGCTTCCAAAGTGGCCATGCCCTGAGTCTTCTGCTTGCACGCAATATATTTTCCTCCGTATGATTGGCTTGTGATGCTGTCAGTTTGGTTTTGGTAGTGGCTGTTTAATTCTATTTGCTTGGCCAAAAACAAATAATCCTAGCCGAAGATATAGCATTGTGCTTGTCTGAATATCTTAGCGCCATAACACTGCACACTGGAGATTGCAGTACCACAGTCGCTAAACCGGTTTGTTTTTTAGAATATCTTGGTAAGCAGTAAAAAGAACTTTATGGCTGCAGAGGTGCTAACTGAGAACTGGATGGTGTCATTCAACAGCCATTGGCTAAGATATTTGATAGTTCACAGATCGACTGAAGTTGTCTAGCTACCCACAACTAGATGATTTGCAGCCTTAAACAGTAAATAGCTATTAAATTGCATTCGAGACACCCTGGGAACTGGCAAGTTAAACTTCCTAGTTCCTATCGTGTTCAAGGAATAGTACCTTGGCATTACATATTAACCTTATCTACTCCTTCACAATTAGCCAACATCTAGCTAGCACTGTGTTTATCTGAAAGCTTGCAAGCTAGTTTATGGGAATATAACAACAGTTGTGAAGACCAGGTCATGTGGATCACAGGAGTGATCAGGTTAACAATGCAGTTGCTGTTAGTCAACTACATTTTTCATTTGCATTTGTTACGTGTTAACTTTGGTTCCAAAAGCGTAATTCTGGCATTATGCATTATTATATTTAGGTGATAATAAAATTGGATTTGTCAGCCATCGTGCTTTGATGTCAGACACAGATCAGTTCCATGGTGAGAATTCACACTCGTATGGGAGGCATGTGAGAGAACCCCTGCCATCTGGGATGTGGGATTAATCCCAAATTCCATGATGTCCTTAAAGGAAAGGTAGGCAGAAACCTAGAAAAAAGGTTCGAATTGAGTCCACACAGTTCTCATCCCATCAGCTCTAACCATAGATATATATAGAACACTAGATTGCTGATAGGGTATGCTCAAGTGAAGCATTTGTTCCCCGAGCCTACACATGCGGAAGTAAAATTCGCCCATAGACTCCCATTCATTTTCGCCTACTTTAAAATTACATTTTCATAAACACTTGCGAGCAAGTCTGTGTTATTTTGGTATCGCTGTGCTGAGCAACATTTTGTCTCCCTAAATATGTACTTTTCGGAGGATGGAAAGCGGCGCACACTCTAAAGCGAAGATCGAAATGTGACTCGATGTCAACGTTAAAGTGCTGGAGAGAAGTGACTTTAACGCGACCCAGGCTTTTACCTCTGATAAGATAATTGCTTGGTAGTTATCGCCGTCATAAGGAACGTCCTTTGAATGTCCGTATACGTTATCAAATTACACTCTGGTTTCCTCACTTCATTGTACAATGGTTGACTATTTGACATCAACCGAATTGTTTATATTGAATCATATGGCTAACGTTGATAAAAGGAAGCGCTAGTGAAGCCTTTCTCCTCTCCTTGTCTTTTGGAGCTCTGTATAAAACAGACAAAGCAATTTGTCCACCGTTTTAAATATTATGCGGGTAAGAAGTATTATCGTTGAATGTCAAGTACAAGTAGCCAGCTAGCTTGCTAGCCACCTTTTAAATTTTATTTACCACCAAATGCAGTCCCCGCGAGGCCAAGGTAGCTCGCTGGTGACCGATATCAATCGCTATCGTTTGCTTTTAGTCAGCGGTCTGTTCAAGTCAATGGCACGGCTAATTAGCTAGCTAGCACGAAACGCGATTTTTTTTCTATTAAAGTGACAACTTCGCGTTTATACTTTAACTTTCGCATTAAACGTTTTATTACAGCTCTTCAAATAAATATTGTTACAAAAGGCAGTCGCACATCTCAGCATTTTCTCGCTTGTGTCGACTTATTTGAAATTGGCCACATAGGAAACCATTCATTTTCATCAAGAAGATGGGTGTATCATTATGGCGGCCGGGTGCTTCACTTTGGATAATGTAAATATGACGACATCAGCAATCTAGTGTTCTACATATATATATCTATGGCTCTGACCCAAGCTTCTCCGACCAGACACGCATCTGATGCACGCGCTGACAATGCCTAATCGGTGGCCGCCGTCAGCTGGCTATATTCATGGTAAATCGCACACACACAACCTAACCCCCATCACAGCAACTGTAGTTAGAGGAAAAAGAATTTAGCCGTTTACCTGTCCAACAGAAGTACAGCGAGCTCCGAGTCCAACTTGAAACCAATGCTATCCCGAACGTCTCTCCATCTTCGAAATGCAACGCCGATATTGACACGCGTTTTATTGCGTTTATTGTCAAACTCTCTTTTAGACTCCCTTTTTGCCGAATCCGTTTTCCTCTTCTTGGGTTGTTTTGCACTGAACGCGGGTGTTTCCAAACGTGGAATGGCAACTTTTCCTGTCCAGTCGTCCGCCATGGCTGCAGAGTGGTTTCCGCATCAGCTGTAGTAGAACAGCCAATCGCTGTTTGGCTATTTCAAAGCTCTATAAGCTGCTCTGTGATTGGTCAAAATCTACCGTCACGCGTAGATTCTTTGCAGGCTGAAAACAGAGCCTAGGGGAGACTTAGAGGTCTGATCTTTTTTCACATCACTTCCTTTACATTATCCCCAAGGTTATTATGAAAATTTTTGCCTAAAACGGTCAAAAGAAAGCTGCCTACCTAGCCTTTAAAGCATCAGAAGACTACTGCTGAGTCAGAGGAGGCCATATTATTGTGAAACCAGCCACTAACGTAGCCAATGATAAGCTGGCGACCAAAGTAAAATGTAGCCTCAGTTGCAGATGTCTTACGCGGTGCACTTCCCCCACACAACGTCTGAGCACTTGAGCTGGGGTTTGAGCTCCATGGCGTGATGGCATTGTGCGAAATAAGAAAAAATTAGATTGCTTGTAAAATGAAAGTCCTTTTGGTTTCCCCTGTCAAATATTAATTATTAGAAATGGCAGGTACAGAAAAAGCCAACTCTGTGTTTCTTCAATTACTTTGTATATGTCATGTTCTTTCCATACATGCTGCTGTACATTCCTCAAGCAAACTATTTGTGAGCTGTAGGGGATGTTACCATTTATTAGAAAAGTTCTCAAGACAATCAAAGCAATCAAGCGGCTTTACCATGATAGCGACTGGCCCTGCGTCAAGCGTCCAACTGTCAAAGCGCCGACTAAAGTGCACTGCTCTGCAGCTAAAGAACTTGAGTTTGAGAAAACGTCAACACCTAAGAAACCGATATAAATTTCATCATTTTAACATTTTCGACATGTTGGTGTTGGTTAGCCTCCATAGCAGACACCTTATTACCCCCCGTCGCGGGCCGATAGGCCCCGAAAGGGGGGTCTAGTGAAGACCAGCGTACAAATGTATGCATGTGTGTATGTACGTCCGTCCGTCCACACATTTTGCACTATATCTCCATTGCCCCTGGTCTGAATCTAACCAAACTTGGTACCATATCACACTGGGATGGGGGAAGGGTTACCATGGTGACCGTGACCTAATATGCATATTAATTAAAGAGCAAAAATCACATTTATGGCCACTGCTAGCTTAGTAATGAAATTAGGTGGCTGATATCTTTACAGCAGCTACCTCTTCTCCTTGGATATCAACTGGAGGCCAAATGACTTTGAACTTGACCTTGAAGATCGGTATGACCTAAAATTAGGTTATAGTCTTCATGAATGATCGTCACAGTTGACACTATCCCCAGAGCCAGTCTCAGGCCTTTGATCTTTGACAACTACAATTTGGTGCAATAACATTATGATGGTGGAAGGGTGCTGTGGTAACTGTGACCTAATTTGCATGTTAAATAGGTTAATACGTTAATGGGGTTAGTGAGTGCACAATTTTACTGAACTGGTTGTGATTTAACTTGCCTGTGACTTTAAGCTCAGAAAGATGCGACGGGGGGGTTCACCGCTGCAACGGCTTTCTTTTTTGTTTTGCTTATCTCCCACAACAGCATGTGCCTATAGCTTTTAAATTTCAGAGCTTGTCTCGGCTGGTGAACTCAAAACCCAGCTTGGGTGCGCAGATGTTTATGTGTAAAGGAAGCGAACCACATAAGACATCCACAACAAAGGCTAAAATTGACTTGGTGTTTGATATTTGATGGAGATTCACTGCTCACAGTTGTAACTGAGAGGCTGGCAGTGGGAAATGCGAAGCCAACAATTTATTTGACCACAATGGTAACTCGTGCTTTCATCCTAGCGTCCCTCTAGATTGCCTGCAAGCTTAGCAGAGGACTTATTTATAAAAATTTGTGTGGATTTCATAAATAAATAAAAATGCGCGCACAAAAAAAAAGACTTTTTGTGGAAAATAAAAAATAATTTATAAACGTATGGGTAAAATAAACTGCATGGAATTTTCATTTACTTAATCAGGATGGACTTGTAATTTATTGACATTGGAGTCTATTCTCCCATTTGCGCATAAGTCCTTTTTTACGCGATTCGAGTTAAGCGCTTTTGAGTTATGTGTATTCTCCCGTACTCGCTTTGATCACGCCCACAGCGCTTAACTTCAGAATGTAGGCGGCCTTATGAAAGAGGTGTGACTGATCCAAAAGAGAGGCAGGCTCTGTACAAAGCTCATTTATCATGGCTATCAGGAAAACAAGGAACAAGGATTTTCTGATTAACCATGAAAATGTAGTTGTGGTCCGTGGAAAACGCAAACCAGACTTTAAATTTCAATATCGTGGGCCTGCTGATAAACCCTCTTTCTCCAAACTGATAAGAAACAAAAACTGATATGTCCACTATTGCATGCAGAATTAAACTTTTTTATTTTAAATTGTATTTATCAATTTATATTACTTTATTATTCTTTTTTAAATTTCCTGTGAAGAGTAGCATTTTGAAGATTCAAGGTTTTATCAGCAGGCCCACAATATGCCGCTGTAATAGTAGGCCTATGTATGTCTGTACCAAGTAATGAAGGCATCTCTTTTTTATTTCTTATTCTAGCCACCATGGCATTAAAGCTATGCAAACAAATTGCCGTGATAATGAAATAATAAATAAAGAATTTAGCGCTTCTCAACCAGCGTAATCAGAGCATTGAAAATGTGCCCCTCCTACACAAGCCTGTTTGTTCTGTGGAAGACAGGGCAAAAAGAACATTCTAGTCACACAAAAATAACAATCAATGACAGTTTATATGATCTAATTTAGAAATTGCGCGCTTGAAATTTCAAACTACTCCGATGTCAGGTTTGCAACTAAAGGACACGCTTTAACAAACAAAGGATTCTTACCCTGCACGCGGAAAAATCTGCGGGGCGCTGTAAAACCCAGGCTCTCTGCACACCAGAGAAGTGTGCATGCAACAGGTGGTGGGCAACCCTTATCCTCAGTGCATTTCCCTGCACTGGTGGAGGAGGTGGCATCCACTCTTTCTGCAGTGGAAGTGGATGGAGAGGAACTTGGAGTAGATACGGATGAAGGAGGGTTACATAAAATATCCATTTTTATTTGCCTATACTCAGAGTATCACTGTGATAGATACTGAAAACAAGCTTAATATGTTTTCAAATATTTATTGTATTTTTTTGCATTTCAAGCAGTTGGGGAGTACATAGGCGTCATGGGCCGAGCGAGGGAATTTGGCGCAGATGCTCAATATGTGCGTATCAAGATCGCACACAACCTGAACATTAATGCTGTGCCGACATCTACGGTCTCTGTACATATTCTTTTTAGTGGAAGGGGTTCTGATTTTAACGTGAGTAGCTACAATAAATGGCTCCCACAACAATGGGAACCTGGCGAACCCAGTAGAACCCCCCCCTTAACTCTCCGTCTTTCAGCTGGTGTTTCGGGGAAGTGGCTGATTTTGTTCAGCATAAGGTCAACCGACTGTGTCAGACACTTTGACGCAGACACCTGTGATATGTCCATGACATCACCAGCCACTCTCTGGAACGACCCAGATGCCAGGACCGACTGCGCTGTTGTGACTTTGATGACCACCGGTATGTCTGTAATCGTTAGTAATGCGTTTGTAATTGAACTAATTGGAGAACAGGCTGTTGCGTAATATCATATGATGATTTTGTTTGATAAATTATTATGGTTATGAGAAGTGTAGTTTAGAAATAAGGATGAACAATCGAATATTGAATGTCTCAACCTTTACCATGTTAAATAAAATAAAATAAAAGTTAAAATTCGGCCTATAACCGACATCAAACGCAATATTCCATTTCGCCTTATGTTGGCACTTGACCTTAATACAGCCCTCAAAAGCGCTTCACAGAAGAGGCACGTAAGCCAGGGGAGAATACGGGTGTTTTTTGCCTGAGAAACGCCAGGAATTGCCCCGATTTTGGCCTCGCTCCGCCCCAAGTGCGTAATTGCCTTCAGAGCACGTAATGAACAGGCTTAAGTTGAGGGGAGAATATGCTTAGGGTGAAAAGCGCGTAGCTACGCACTTTTTTTTAACTTAAGCGCATGGGAGAATAGACCCCATTGTGCATAATCTTAATAATTTCCCTTCCTTTTTTCCTGTCAAGTTTGTTTTTATAAATCAGAAAACTGCAAAGAAAGTGACATATGCATCTTTTTTGTGCTTACTCACCTTTTATAAATGAGGGCCCTGGTGATTAGCTTCCAAAGCCGGTAACCAGCATACCAAAGCAACTAGGCAGATCAACGAATAGTTTTGCTGGTCATTTATTATTTTTTATTGCACGCATGAAAGCAGTCAGCAGTCAGCCAACATTCTTCTCCTCATCTCTCTGACATTGGATATACAAAAACAGTCTGACAGAAAAATATGAAATCTAGGATTACATTTCTGCCAGAAAGCAAACGTTTCTGCTTTCAGCACTTAATAGCTTGCTGTGGCAATGACTGGTAACACTCTGATGGAATGGCGCTCTGCACTGCTGTCTCAACTTGCCTAATAGCATGTAATTAAATTTCACAAAAGCAACTCTGTTATTCAAGAAGTTGAAAAACACAGTACCTTTTGAGATTTATTCTGACAACAGAGTATCTTGCTTTATTTCAAGCTGCCCACGTCAAGAGCTGAGGCTTCTTGAGGATAGAGGTGTGACCTTCACAGCCTGTGCAGGATTTCACTTTTAAACTAGACCAGGGCTGCCCAAAGCACAGCCCTCAAGGGCCGTGACCTGCTGGTTTTACAGCCTCTCTTTACGTCAGAGTAGGATGTGATGCCTGTGTGGCCTATCAGTGAAAAGAACTTTTCAGTTAATTGCTTTGAAGGAGAGATAACCAGGGCTGGATTTGGACTAAAGGGCCTAATTTGGGCTGCTCTGAACTAGACAATCCGGTCGGCTGCGACAACATGGGTGTAGCCCCCGAAAGCCTGAATCTCCCCCTTTTTGCACATTATTCGGCCAATACTGTCGCCATGGCAACCAAAATCGATAGATGTAATAAGTGAAGTATATCACTTGTCCATACCGAATATGAATGTAATCGGTCCAAAATTGCAGCCTGTACTGCGTCCACAAGGAAATCTCTATGTTTTGCCACTAATGTGTGTATTATGCAACCAATACTGTTATCATGGCAATAAAAATTGATAGGTGTCACAAGTGAAGTGTAACACATGTCTATACCAAATATGAAAGTAATTTGTCAAAAATTGCAGCCTGCACTGCGTCCACAAGGAAATCTCTGTTTTGCCACTTTTTTTGGGGGGGGGATTTTTCCTTTATTTGATAGTTATACAGTGTTTAGAGACAGGAAAGTTGGGGAGAAGAATGGGGGAAGACATGCAGCAAATGACCTGAGCTGGAATCGAACCCAGGGCGCTGTGGGAAGGACACAGCCTTGATGGTACGCGCACTTAGACTGAGCCACCGGGGCGCCCCAGTTTTGCCACTTGTTTGCATATTGTGCTGCCAATACTTTGGCCATGGCAACCAAAATCAATAGGTGTCATAAGTGAAGTGTTACAGATGTCCATTCCAAATATGAAAGTAATCGGTCAAAAATTGCAGCCTGTACTGTATCCACAAGAAATCGCTATGTTTTGTCACTAATTTGCATATTATTCAGCCAGCACTGTTGCCATAGCAACCAAAATTGATAGTTGTCATAAGTGAAGTGAAACACATGTCCATTCCAAATATGAAAGTAGTCGGTCGAAAACTGCAGCCTGAACTGCGTCCACAAGGAAATGTCTGTGTCTACGGATGCAGCGACCGAGACACGTGAATCCATAGTAGCTGCCCGAGTTTATCTGGGGGCTACAATTATCACATAATAACCATTATTGGTCATAGTGTCAGATCTCTATTTGGCTTTGTATGCACCAGCGATGGATTTGACTTAAAACAGTTACAGTGTGTTCCAATTCTACACTTTTTACTTTAACTTCTAACTTTAAAGTTCCTCTGTCATCTCATTAGGAGCGCAGCCAATTATAACCATGACAAGCCATTTCAAAGTCTGTCCCTTGTGACATCACAATTGGAAGTGATCACCCAGAATTATGGTTGGCTGAAGTTGATGAGTTTGTCTTGCCTCTGGGCAGTCACGTCCCCATAGGATGTCAAGAAGGAACAGGTTTTGAAAAGGCCTGAGAGGGTACCTTTAATCTATTTATGTCCCCACCCCCCAATTTTAGGGGATCAAGATCAATTGGACAAACTATTATGATCCGGACCAGGAACCAGGTGCAGAGGCAGAATACAATCTAATAGTTGGGTTTAATGATAGGAATGAAGTTGTCGCAACCCTCATGTGAATGCCTTGCATATGTCTCCTCCTACTAGTAAACTTGAATGTCTATTAACACCATGGGCTCTAAATTCGTTGACCAGGCGCAGGTGCGGTGAATGGGGGGAGCGCCACGCCAAACGGGTTGTATCCAGGCGTATTTTGCAATTTCTTGCCTGGCACAAGTACTTTTCTGTCCCGCCTCTGTCCCTCCTGATGGCGCAAGTGGCAAAGAGGGAGAAGAGAAGGCATAAGTGGGTTTAACACAGCCGACTCAAATCTTCACCAATCAAATGAGCTCCTTTACTCACCTTTAAAATGTTGGAATAAAGAAGCCTCTGTCCTAAATCAGCATGATGCATTTTACTTTGCTGCTTCAGGCATGTTTTCTGCACCGCTTACATCTATATTAAGCACTACGAATATGAGTTAGCTGGCTAGCTACCATTAGCAAACTTGAATGGAATTGAAAAAACTTGGAGTGAAGTTGGAATGAAATACAATGGTTGCTCATTTATTTCTTCTGCCTGCATCATTGGGAAGAGAAACGATGTATAGCGTGTTCCTATCATTACACCCTGTTGCTGCTTAAAATTTTGGGATTAACATGCATGGACAACAGCGCAAGATACGTTACACATTTATTTTCACTTTGAGATCTGTTCGAGATCATAGCAATCAGGCTGTATTCCTTTCCCCCACTAAAAACGGTAAAATCTAAGTGACAATAATAGTTCAACCAGGAGAGATTCAATGAAATCAAGAAAATATTTATTATGCTTTGACCATAAAGGGGTAACATGCTTATAATCAAATCAAGTCTTTGGTGCTTGGACTCTTTGGGAAGACTCGAAGATCAGGAGCACTGCCTGGAGCAGCCGCAGGAAATCCCCCAAAAAAATGAGAGGCGGAAGCCTCCCGGAAGCAAAGCCTGATAAATCCCCCAAAGAAAGGAAGGAATAATCACCAAGCAGGTACATCATAATGACCGAGAATCACAGGCTGCTGAGAGAAGAAAACATGATGAGCATGAGAAGGAACACAAATGAGGTCTAAAGAACTATACAATCCAGACACTAGCAAACAATGGCTAGGGGCTCCAAAGCCCTGTTTTTTTGGGGTTTTTTTGCATGATGATAGCCAGCAATGGCAAGGGGCTGCAGAGCCCTGCATTTTTTTTTTTTTTTTTTTTTTGCATGATGATGGCCAGCAATGGCTAGGGGCAGGAAAGCCTTGCATCCTGATCCAGATCATCGCGGACGAAGACCGAGAAATGGCAGACGCTCATCTGTAAAGAAAAATATATCAAGTTAATCCTATCCACGGTTGAGGAGTTACATGAGCGGACAGGAAAACGGAGCGAATTTATATTTACTATATAAGTACATACATGCAGACTGCCAATTGCAATACCCTCGCTCCCCTTCGGGTCGAAAGTAAAAAAATGCGCAGGCAGCACTGACTGAAACAGGATTTAGTGGCAAAACAGAGAAACATGAACGAACATCCACCGGCAAAATCATGTAGTTTTAGAGCAGAACAAAACTCTTCATATAGAACCTAGCGGAATTCAACAGGGCTGCATGGGAGGCTGAACCTAGAAAGAGGACTGTACCCGGGGATGAGCTGCTTTAAGGCTAAGGCTCCTGACGACCTGGAAATTGAAGTGTGACAAGGAATTTGCGTGACCTGGTAAAGAAAATGTATTGATTTATTTAGGCGTGATGATAGCCAGCAGTGGCTAGGGGCTGCATAACCCTGCATGCAATTAGTAAGTGACAGCAGAAATACAGATACGAGCAAAGCACCGACCACCAGTTATTTGCAAGCTTACCCTGGACTGAAAAGAAAGAAACTCTAAGATGATCTGATTAGCGGTTATCGAGTTAAGCGAGCGGACAGACATATTACAATTACACATACTGTATATGAATAATTGCCATAGATGTGCCGACAACACTGACTGGAATAGGATTTAAGTGGCAAAAGCAGAGAAACGCTAAACTTCCTCCAGCAAAATCATGCAGTATTAGAGCAGTCAGAGCGAGACCCTTCCTCATGTAGAATGAGGTGAAATTTAAACAAGGCAAAAGGGGAAGCTGAACCTAGGGAGGGGACCGGAGTACCCAGAGGAAACTCCCACAAACACAGGGAGAACAACAACTCCTCATGGTAAGGCCCCAGGCTGGTTTCGAACTCACAAACTTCTTGCTAGGAGACAGCTGTGTTGACCACTGAGCCACCCAAACATTTGGCAAAGATATTTACTGCGGCTTCATAGACGCACGGAACTGCAATACATATGCGATGCCAGAACATGCTCCAAATGCCACGGCTACGGCAATGGTAAAATTTCGTGCAATGCTGTGGAATAGAGCTTTTGGCAAAGACAATGGCCATTTAAATGCGAACCACTGGCCAATAACCACCGAACCCGACGAAAGGGCAGCATAGGCAAAAACTGAAAAGAATTGGAGGAACAAACCACATTATAGAAAACCCAATGCCCATCCAATGAGTCGATGGTCTTTTCCAGAATTTCAAAACGGTCGGCGGCCCTCATCCGGGATATCACGTCAAGCAGTTTTGGCACGGAGGAGGCCGAACGCAGTAGATGGGAATTGCGCGCCTGACTTTGGGGAAATAACTGAATCATTTAGAAAGATACATTTGGAACAATAGCAACCTCCTATGACCATGCGCCCCCAGACCAAGGGCAGTTAATATGCGTAATAAATGCAGCACGTTTCCTAATAGCAGCATCTTCGTTCTCCATGCGCTCAAGGGATGAATTCCGTTAAAACTCATTAGAACAGTTTCCTGAACCGAACACGATTCAAGCACCAATCAAGTAGGCTAGGTAAACATCTAGCAAAACATAGGATAACATAAAATTAGAGCTCTATCGCTAGCATTTCCACTGGATCTGTGCCATGCATACAAACGATACGTCAATAAAAAGGAAATCCAGGCATCAGACGATATAAGCTTTGACATTTTAAACCGACAGCACAGGAACACCAGGCCGGCAATTAACTTCCCCCACTTCTATTGGCCCGTATTGTAGTAAAACTGATCGTGGGTAAATCTGTGCAGGCTATTGATTGCCAAATGTGTCCGTGTTATGCATTTATTTTTTTATTTTTTTTTTAAACCTGACCCGACAGCCTCCGAACATGATATTTTCCGGTGCTGTACCGGAGCATCTCAGCAAGCCAGAACATCTTCACAAAGAAAGCCGATTAAACCTAGTAACGACTCAAAAACAAAATTCGTTTTACACGGATTCACAATGCGCAGGCCAACCATTTCGAAGTGTCCGCCTCTTCCAACTCCGATGATCGCAACCAGCCAGTGAAAACCCCAAAATTCAGCATCTCAGAAAGCAGAGCATTATTAAGATCAAAAAAAAAAAGAAAGGAATTTTTTGACTGGAATAATGGACTTCTAAAAGTATGAACATGTGCGGATTCAATACATGGACGGGCTCCATTTACATGGATTACTGCAGCAAAGCAGCGAGGCCACCAGGGGCCAAAAACTGATTTACATGTTAACGCGATAACTGCAGCAATATTTCAATTAGAAATTCCAAGTTTTGCATACAAGTAAGTATCATAAAGAGGAAGAACCGATTCGATTTTGGACAATTTGCAATTTCTAGATTGGCCACCAGGGGCCAAAATCAGAAAAAATCACTGTTTTTGTCATATCTCTGGAAATATTTGTCCGATTGACCTCAAATCAAGTGCAAATGAAAGGTCATGACCTGAGGATGTGTCCCATGATGACATTATACCTGTTTGGTTCAAAATTTTGACACAAGGTGGAGCTTTGTCACATAAAATTCACCATTTTTGCTATATCTTTGGAACTATTTTTCCAATTGACATGACACTATGTGCAACTGCAAGGTCATGACCTAACAACGTGTCACATGATGACATCATACCTGTATGGTTCAATATTCTGCCACCAGGTGGCGCTTTGTGATGGAAAATTACCATTTTGGCCATATCTTCAAAACATTTGACTGATTGACCTGAAATTAAGTTCAAATGATAGTCTATTTAAGGATTGGGGAATTGGAGGATTGGGCACGTTCGAGGATATACCCCCAGCCGTCGCCTCCGACGGCATAAGCCTTGTTATTGATTGCATTGAAATGTGCCTGATATTCTGGAAACCTACCTGTGAGGTTTTGGTGACGTGTGCGCAGTTCAGCCAAATTACCGCTGCACAGTAAGTAAACCAGGTTGGAGCTGGCGAGTTCTCTGCGCACATTCGGCGGGGTCTTTATTCACAAAATTGTCACTGCGTCATGATGAATGTGTGACACCTCCTCCTACTATGCTGCCACACCCATCTCAGCGCATGTCCCTCTACCAAATTGCCAAAGTGGCTGCGGATGGTGTTGCACCGCACAAAATTACCACTGCACGGGCTGCACCGCACAAAATTACCACTGCACGGGCTGCACCGGACAAAGTTACCACTGCGTGGGCTATGCCACGCTGCGCCAAGAAATTAGAGCCCCATGTCTCCTTTGATTGCTTTACTGCATGTCTGCCAACCCACGGCAGCGTCTTGTGACATGGTTATTCTCCAATGGCCATGTGACGGGCAGGGCCGGATTATGGGGGGTCTGGGCCCCGGGGCCAGGAGTTTGCAAAGGCACCCCCCGCCAACCTACCATACCTAAGGATTCTACAAAGGTTTCTTTCTGCTCTTCCTTCTTGCAAAGTCGTCCACTAACACATCAAAGTTGAGCTGTCGAACAAACTCTGATTCTATTGCTAGAAGGGAGAGTGAATTCAACCGATTTTGGCACATTTTCATCTGAGCTCATTTTTAATTCGAGCCAGTCTGGAGAATGACCGTTCACCCCCACAGTTTGTTATTGGCAGGGTCAAAAACAGTCTGAGTGCTATGTAAACATTTGGGAAAGTGGACCGTGAATCCAAATTTACCATGGTCTTTAGCATTGTATTTGGGCATTTTTGTTCTTCTGAAATTAATGATTTGTACTGAACAAGTTCATCTGCCAAGCTCATGGTCAGATCAGTGGGATATGCTGCAGCAAGAGATTTGGCCCTGAAAGTGAGCTCACCGTTGGACATATTATCAGGCATGAAAAGAACCTGAAAAAGATTGGTCAAGTGCGTGTATGCAGTTAACCGATGGTTAAGACGGGACACAAGTTTGTCAATTAGAACATTGGACGCTTCAATCCGAAACTTTTCTTTTCCACTAAATTCAACACCTGGCTCTGCACTTTCATCAGCCATACATCTGTGCTTCTTTGTGCACTGGAGGTCATATCTGTAGTCTTGGGAGACTGAATCGGAAACATTTAAAGCTAACCCTTCAATAAAGGCAAAATTGTCTCTCTGTGCTGCCACAAAGTGGCACGAAGTGAAAGGAGAAGCTGTGTAGCTGTGTGTATGTCAATGTCATGTTTCTGCAACTGCAGGCTTGTGGCTTGGAACTGCTGCAGTATTGTATCCCAAAAGTGTGCCATGAAAGCTATCTCTAGGGTGTCCAGCTTGCCACAGAGTGCAGAGGCCTCGCTTCTAGTTTCACGTTTCTCCTGTGAATCTTTGGAAATATTGTTCAATGCCTCTCTCAATTGTGCATAATATTTCCCAAGAGCCTTTGTTGATTCAGCTCTTGAACTCCAGCGAGTTCCAGCCAAAGATTTCAGTGTGAGTTTCACATCTGTATCACGGAACACCTTTCGCCACCTGTGTGTTGACGAGGCACAAAATGTGTACATTGATTGCAAAAAGTCAAAGAAACGGCCAGCTTCTGGGCTACTGTCAACAGCATTGACACTGACTAAATTCAATGAATGTGCTGCACAGGGGACATAACAAATCAATGGGTTTTTTCGTTTCAGATGAGCTTGGACTCCATTGTATTTTCCTGACATATTACTTGCATTGTCATAAGGCTGGCCTCAACAGTTAAGTCTAGGCCCAGGTTCTCCACCATTGCAACAACACACTCAGCCAAACTGTTCCCACTATGATTTTCAATAGGCTCAAAAGCCAGGAAACGCTCAACTACTTCTTCACCATTATTTACAAACCTGAAAATAAAAGTGAGTTGGTCCACATGAGCAAGGTCTGGAGTGGAGTCAACGATAACAGATTAATATTTGGCCTCTTTAATCTAGCTGATAATTGCTTCCTTTTTCTTTCTCCCATTAAGTGGATAAATTCCTCACAGATTGTGGATGAGAGGTAGGACACAGAGCCTTTGCCCTTGCCTTCAAACCTTTGGAGATGGTCAACTAGAAAAGGGTCAAATTTGGCCAACAGTTCGACAATGCCCAAGAAATTACCATTGTGAGGTGATCCCAACCGCTCATCATCTCCCCTGAAAGCAAGGCCCCTCTCCCCCAAAAACTGAATTACAGCAACAACTCTTTTCAAAACTTCCCGCCAGTATTGCCTCTCTGCATCAATTTGTTTGACAAGATCAGAATGAACTCTTCCTGTGTTTCTGGAGCGACTGTGTAATGCTAACATTCAAGCGCTATGCTCCTCACTCCTCTCATGCTCACCGATACGCTCAGAATGTTTCCAATCAGAAAACCCGTGGACAAATGCATTGTGCTTACTTGAAAACAGTTTGCAAGCAAAACAAAAGATGCAACCAGATGAAGGGATGTTGTTATATACAATGGAGTTCTACTGGAGCCACAGACCACCAGGAAACGTTCTCAATTAAATCAACAAATGTTTATTTTCTAAATTGAGTTTTGAAGTTGAGTTTGCCATGGTTCTAGACAAAAACAGAAACAGCATTAAGTAACATCAACAATATCAACAAACAACATATCAACAAATATCAATATCATTTAATATCATAAAGGATCAAAGATATTACATTTTATGCTAGCTAAGGTCATATCAGAATAAATGAATAAAATAACAAATAAACTTAAAGCAATTAAATCTTTATATCAGCACATTACATCTTTCTTTACTTACATTGATGAGGTTTCAACAGACACATGGCATGGCATTTGTTTGGAACTAAGGACAAAAGGTGAGTGTCAGTTTGGACCACCCTTTCATAGGGGGTTTCCCAGGAAGTGGGCGTAGTCCCACTGAGACTGGTGCTGCAGGTAAAATGTTCAGTGTCTCTTTCTGGAGAGGAGGGTTAGTGCAGGGAATTAATGGATTTCTGACAGGAGTAAAGTAGCCACTGCCTAGTCACAGACTAGCCATTAGGTAGAGAGCATTTGATTAAGGAATTTGTGAAACTCCTAGTGATGCCCCCCATGGTCCTATCCTTACTTGAGGCAGGGTACTTTTCACTTCGATTTTGAAAAGCAGCTGCTCCTCTACTAACCAGAATCGACTTGACCTGTTCAGTAATGGCACTTGGCCATAAAGCAGGGTCATTAACCGTTTCACACCAGGAGTTTGAGCCCCTAGCTCCTAATGTGATACTGGTCTCAGTGTACCCCTCCAGATTTGACGAGACTTTCTCAGGCGATGCGTGGTCTGACAGTGAGTCTCCCGTCCTAAGAGTGCACAAGTCTTTAATGGTTGTGGTATTTGGCCATAAAGCAGGGTCAATAAGAGGTTCATGACCGGAGTTGGTGTCCCCAGCTTCTGGTGTGAAACTGGGCTCTGTGCAATTCTTCTCACTTGGAAAGATTTTCTTGATTGGGTCTCTGAGGGCTCCGGTATGATCAAACCAGTGGTGATCTCTTCATTGCTGCAACTCTGATGACATTATCAATATTTGACTCTTGAGGCTTGTCAAAAAAAGTTAGAAATCAAAGGCACATTTTAAACAAACAATCGGCCTCCTTTACCTCCCTGTTTTTTTTGGCTTTTCGTTTTGAAGCCCACTTTTTTGTTTGCAAGCCATACTACTGATGCCAAGTGTAATGTTAGAGTGTTATATCTATTGGATTCTTACGGGGACTTTCACAACTGATTGTAATAATATAACAATAATATAATACTGTACAAACGAGTACCCACAATACAATACAAGGCAACAAGCCTTAAAAAATGGTGTTGGAAATGCTTAAGCCTTTTACAAAGGCTTTGAGCCTTTGAAGGTGCAGTGTGGTTTCTAATAATATAATATAATATAATATAATAGAAATGGATATAAGCCTTTTAAAAGGCTGTTGAATGTTAAACTGCTGAACAAGTCAGGTTGCAGAGGTTGAATGCAATGCAAGTTGTCAAGCTGAAAGGTCAGGGGGCTGTATATAGAGAGAGCTCAAGTCTCCGCCCCTTCATTCAGTCCATTGGAAAATCGAATTTGGAATTCCACTTAGACTTCCAAATTTGTTCCCTGAAAATACAGTAGCCCTTACAATGGCTTTAAGTCTTAAGGTACACTATTATTACAATACAATACAATACAATATAATGTAAATGTCAATGAGCTTTTTAATAGGGTGTTGGATGCTAAATCTGATCGTCTAGGAAAGGTTTTAATGTAAGAATGTTGTTAGGAGTTTCAATAAATGGATTTAACAATATTGGATTTTCACTTAAACTTCCAAAATTTCTGCCATGTGAGGAGTTTTGATAAAAGCAATGCCAAGTGTAATGTGGGAGTGTTGTATCGATGTATGGGATTTTCACTTGGACTTCACTTTGTTGGCATTGGTGTGTACAGTACACCCCTTTATGGTGGGGACATATGGAAGCGAAATCTGCAAAGTGAAGGGGGGCCAAACTCAGTGCTCTGAAGGTGAATATCGACCAGTCTACTACTCTCCTCGAAGATAACTATAGGTTATAATGACACATGAATCTGCTGTGTATTGTGACTGGACCACTGTACAGCCCGCCCCTGAGTCTAGCTCGGCTATTAGACACTTGCTTCACGATATGGTCGCGACGCGAGATAAATTTGCATGGAGTCTGGGATTTCTGAACTTTTGGACGTGTCGCAATGACAGTTTCGATGCACTCCAAGGACCATGTCGTATTGTGCACACACAATACTGTGCAGGAGCGAAATCACTTCTCATAGAAAATAGGTCCAGCTTCTAGTAGCTGTCTACTGGGGCCAGCGTTAGGCCCAGGATATGCTTGCCGTGTGCACATTTTATGCCTGAATGCGTTGTATTTTATGTCGATGTTACGAGTGGTAGCACACCAGAACACAAGGTAAGCAGACATGTGCGCATGTTGCAATATTGACACAACGGCTAGGGGCGATCTTCCGAACTTCCATGTTGAGCTCGTGGTAGAGACAAACAATGGTGGAAAATATTAATGACAGCCTGGTTGGCTATCTGCTCCCTACATGATACCGCCAGTATCCAATGTTGCCAATTTAGCGACTTTGTCGCTAGATTTAGCGACTTTTGGCCTTCTCTGGTGACTAAAACCTCATCTAGCGACTTAGCGGCTTTTCAGGTGAATCTGGAGAATTTAAAAAAAAAACCCCTGTGGCCCAGGGGCCCTCTGATTGCCGTACCCCATCCCCCAGGGGCCCTCTGATTGCCGTCCCCCATGGCCCAGGGGCCCTCTGATTGCCGTACCCCATAGCCCAGGGGCCCTCTGATTGCCGTACCCCATAACCCAGGGGCCCTCTGATTGCCGTCCCTGTCCCCCCCCGCCTAATTCATATCACCCTTCTCTCTCAGTTCTCTGCAGATATGCCCTATAACAGTGTGAGTCGTCATAAGATCCTAGAGAATAGAGTTCCCCTGACATCGCAATTGGTATCGGCATCTGCATCGCTTTGGGCCCCCCCCCTGCCCCTGGACCCTTGGGCCCCTGGGGGCCGGCCCCACTGGCCCTGTCTGTAATATGGCCCTGGTGACGGGTATTCTAGCTGTCTCCTTTGTGTTGTAAGGTGCTGGATTGTATTGTACCTTTGTGCTTAGAAGCAGTTGTTTTCTTAATTCTTGAAATTACTTGTAATATAGGAATAAACATACTATCTCCACGGCAGTGGTGGCAGGTGAACTGGCGATAGGGGAAGCTCAAACCCATCCCTTAAACATGATGATTGGTCATGACCTGTTTTCAATCATTCATTTAAATTACCATTACAGAAAAAACTCTCAACATTGTCAGGTGTGGTCAGTTTTCATTCATTACGCATACCTGTCAACTCTCACGCATTTGGCATGAGTTTTAGTGGCATATTTACTGTACATTCCCCTGCTGTGGTCAGAAATTTTTCAATCAAGGAATATGTAAGAGATTCTCAGGGTGTGTGCTGGCCAAAAATTTCACCTCGCCACAGTGGCTAATCGACCTGAAGTTCAGTTTGCCACAGAGAAAACCATTTAGCCACACATTTTGCCTTAAATTTTAGTGAGAAACCTTAGAGAACTTGGATTTTAGTCCTACAGTGTGTGCACACAGTCACAGAGTAAGTTCACAGATATCCAGAGACTTGTAGGTATGCATCATCTTGTCAGCGAGACTTGTACTATAGTGTTCTGGTCAGGTTCTCTTCCCATTAGGGTGGTTACTTGTAGTTACAATAAATTTTCAAATGGTGGCAATGAAATTTGTGCAAGCTGAAAAATGCATTTAAAAAATCACATTTTTAAACTGTTTAAAATTCAAACATGGACGGAAATCCATTACACATTTTTGAACAGGTAGGGATGTCCCTGCTCAAGTTTCGTGGTGACAGAACACTGTACTAGTACCTCTGTCGGTGTTGGCTTTCCTGCAGCCGTAATGTGGTTTGCATGCTACTAGAGATGAAAAGAATAAAACAAAGTTGTTCAGAAAATGGAATTGCTGCATATTTTTCATAGAAAAATTAGTGTACAACTAACACCCACCAAAATTTTACAACAAACTGCACGTAGTCGCATGGTATAACAATATTGTGGTGACAGAGACCTGTTTCAAGTGCCAGCTTTGCAAGAGTGTGGGTAAGGTATGAAGGACTTTAAGGCCATCCTCCAGTCTAATTATCTAGCTGCTACTCTAGACAAATGGGAACTTGATCGATAGAAGTCCAATATCACTTTGATGACAAATAGTTGAATTACTAACTTGTTAGGGCCAGCTTAACATGCTAAAGATTGTCATTTTGTAATCTCCACTTGTGGCCAAGTGAATATTACATGTATTACAACATGAACAGATCCACCTTAGGCACACTGGTTGCTGTGTATTTCAGGGTGTGGAATGGATTAAAAGTTATCCCATACAGCCACTATGAATTCACATCTACACACCTGGATGCAACCTTATTCTGTTTCATACAGTAAAATATGACTTGAATGCCATGAACCCACACTCAATTTATCACTGGTCTTCTTCCACTTGGTAATAATAATTGTCAGAATTATTTTACTAAAACTCATGAAAAATGTCAGATTGAAGTAACAAGAAATGTTAATATTTACATTTATGTGAATTCCATTTGCTCTGCGTGCAACATGTTCAAGTTTGAACATGATTGCCATCTAGATATAACTTATAACCTGAATAACAAACTAGTTGTGGACAAGAATGTGTTAAAGGCAAACATATGCCAATATGAGGGAAATAATACCATGGGTTTGCCTAAATATCCGTAGAGGTTTTCGGATTCAACTGTATACCGTAATAAAGGTTGATGTTGTATGTACTTCTTAGCTTAGTTTTTTGGAGTAATATGTCTGGATGCATCATTAGCCATAAAGCAAAGCGAAGATGATTATCATTTTGTCGACAGCACAGTTTGCAGTAGCCAACTCACGTAATGGATTTGTTTTTGAAAGCAATAGCTTATAAAGTAGAGCCCAGAGGGTCGATCATGATTTGGATTTAACTTTAACAATCATATTTATCGTTTGCTTTTGTGTCCTTCTGTCTCAACGTAAGCGGCATGCAGTCGGCTGCTCAGAATTCGGCTGAGAATGACTCGTGGCCGAGTCGCGCGTAACCGACTGGGATTTATGTCATTTTAAAGAAGCAAAAAATGCTATCATTGTTGTATACTTGCTAACAGTCAGCAGGGTAGTCGACTGATTGTTTTTCATGGTTGCACTGAACTCCGTACTGAAGAGTTGTCCAATTCTGCCTCGAGTAGACAGTACATTGGCTCGCTCAGCATAATAATCTCTGCTATATTACCGACTAATTTGTGAATCTATTTTCCGCTATTTCTTACCTGTGGCTGCGTAGTGGCGTTTAGAAAACTGGGTCATTCTGACAAATAGCTCGCATACCAACAAGTTTCCCATTTATTTAGTTAGAAGGTTGCTCTAAAGCATGACGATTGGGTGGACTACTTGTGTAAAGTAGCCCATGTGATATAAATTACCAAGGCAACGCACCATAATATCAGTGCTGAAAAACAATAACTTCATGCGTGGCTCTGCATTGTATTTTAAGGGCATTAAAACAAAGCTGAAGAACCCTTAGTGATGTAGTGTGATTTCGCTTAGGTTTCCCTAGAGTTTCTCGTAGTTACAGTAAACACAACCCATTATTTTCAACAAACTCAGAATATTTGTCCACATAGTAGAGGAAGTCTTTATTGTTAAAAAAAAATACAAATAAGAATTATCAATCATGAATAAATATAAGGTCTTTTCCTTTGCACGACAACTGAGCTCGAAGTTGAGCAGGTTTCCACTGACATTAATGCGCTGCTTTGACGAGTTTAGTTAAAAAAGAAAAACACTATCGCATGTTTCGCTTATCTGTGGCGTTCCAGCTAGATATATAAATCAATATTATTGGGGTGGTCAAACTCGAATCACTCGCATTGTTTTTAATACAGTGGAGGTGAGTGAGGTTTCTAACACGGAATTCCTTTTCCGACACGTAAATTACAACATAGAAAAGTCCCAAATGGAATGATGAATCGTCAGCCAATCAGCGCGATCGGAATGAACGTTATAAAGATAATTTTTGACTGACATATGATAATTAAGTATGAACCAAATATGATAGAGATTGCCGGCGGTGAATGGGCCATTGGACTTGATGAAGACGTCGGCCAGCCATGGCGCAAAACCTGAGGTTATCACTTCGCCACTCTCTCCATTAGGCTTTCGCCACCGTGACGCTTTGATGCCAATTTTCGGTCGCCACATGCCACACCACTTCGCCATTGGCGACGTGCCGAGCGGGTAGCGCGCACCCTGGATTCTCTTGCGGAATGGAAGTCCTTGTGTATGGAGGTTTATCAGTTTCACTTGCGTAATGGTGGATTTCACCACTAGTAATTGGAAACCGATTATGACTTCTCATGCAGATTCCAAATGCAAATGTCATGCATGAAACTCTAGACCTCACATATGCTTATGGCTTGGTCCCATTGCACTTACGGATGTAAAACGTAAAAAAATCTTGCCATCCGTTAGAAAACGTTATGCATCCGTTGTGTACTCATTGCATACGTGTTTCATACGCTCTATCCATCGAGCATCCGTCCACTGTGATTTCCGCTGCAGCTGAAAACGGAAAGAGGGAGGGAAGATAAGGTACATGGAACGTCTATACATCGTTAGTAGCACGGAAATAGAAAGGATGTAAGCGTATGCATCTTGTATATAAAGTATTCAAAACGGACAAAACGCTTCATCCGCTATGCATCCGCTCTTTCCGCTCTGCGTCCGCTTCGCAGTTATCCCCGGCAACCCCTTCGGAGCTGTCATCCACTTCCATCCGCTAGGCTTCCTATGACTATGCTACATACTACCCACGTCAGTTCTATTCATTTTGTTTTCGCAAATTTTTGCCAATTTTGTCCATTTCTGGAGCGGATGAAAACGGATCCGCCACCCCGGAAATCTTGCTCGTCCGCTGTGTCCTTGTTGCATACGTTTTGTGTCCATCGGCCAGTGGGACCGGGCCTTTAATAATAAAGGAAAAGCACACACCTGGCCATAGATTAGCCAAAGATTAGCCAAGTAGCAAATATTTCCATTCCTCTTGGTCCCTTAAAAACGGGGGTCCACACCCAGATAGCATACAGATGTGGGCCACATCAGGTAACAATCCGGCACTTTTGGCATTCTTTTGGCCCGGACAAAATAGATGTGAGCCTAAAGTGGCCCATTTGGTAAATGCTGAATTTGACCTGCATATCACAAAACAATTATGGCACACAATTGGCAAATATTTGGCAGAGTGACAATAGCCAGTCTGTAATTCAACCAAAACTGGCCCACATTTGCTGCATCATAAGTTCTTACCTGACATCTGGCATGATGGCTTGGTTGTAGCCAAATTCTGGCAAACGGGAGCAGAGCGCCCAAGTGCCATCATTCCATGCGGTGTGTGGGCTGGATGAACATGTCAGGTGTGGGCCGGATATGGACCAGAAGCTATCTGAGCATAAAGAAGTGCAGCAATTCTTCCTCTGTTTTCCCGATTTGGGCGCAAATACTCTCAAATTACAACCCAAAGCATGCACTGTGAGCTGTAATTCATGACTTTGTTTCAACTCCAATATGTTGTAGCTGGCAGCTAAAATAACATTAACTTTGTCAGTCTCCAAATATTAATGGGCCAGACTGTTTCTGTGACTGTCTTGTGAGATGTTTCTGGGCTTGATACTGTTTCCTGTGCAGGGAAGGGGGTTGCAGATCGGAACCCATGAGGTGGGGTCAGGTCTCAGGACAGCGACTGTTGTTATCTAGCCAATGCAATGGCTGAGGGGATCATATTCAAGAATAGCCAGGTGACAAAAAGCAGGGAACCTGGTTCAAAAACCAAAGTCAATTTTGGAATTGATTCTCCACATGGTGACTGCTATTCAAAAGGGGGGGATAAACATAAAGAGTACAAAAACGCAGGTGCAAACTTAATGCAGAGGTCGACAAGGCTCAGAAAGGAGGAGATGTCTTTGTAAATGCAAAACCAAAGCAAGGCTTGCATCACATGCCATTAACCCTTTGAGCGCTTAATACATTTTCAAGGAATAAAAATGTAGTTATCCTGAGCTGTTGAAAACCTATCATGTGGCAAAAACATGTTGAGAAAAATAAGGTTTTCAACAGCGTCTGATTTTTGGCGCTGAAGGGGTTAACAGCAAAAGGCTGTATTGGAAAGAAGGAGAGGATGGATTTCTCCATTCTAGAGGTGCTGAACTTTAAGTCTGTGTATTATCAAAATTCAATGAATTTATCCAGCATATAGAGTCTAAATGAGAGACATTCTCTGCGCCGTTGTAAGCGCATATAATGATCTTGCTTTAACCTGCAGCCTCACTGACCTAGTGGCCATTATTGCAACTGGTGGCCAAACACATGATTACCACCATTACATGGTTTATTCCTGCTTTAATTACATGTTTTAGGTATTTTTATTTAACATCAACTGCTGGCTGTAGGATGGATTCCCTCACTGGCAGTCAATAAAGGAAATTCCATTCCATTCCCCTCTATTCATTATATTTTATTTTATTACATTCTTCATCTTCTATGTGGCTGAGATTTTGTGATGAAGGTGTTTTATAAGTCTGCCGGTGGCTTCCTTGGATCACATTACCCTCTTTATCTTCTAGATTATTGCTCCCATATGTCCCCAGGGAAATACAACAGAGATCCCCTTTTGGAGAACATGGTATCTCACTGAAATATAGGGGAGAAGAGTCCGCAAAATTAGATCAAGCTCAGGATAAATAATCATAAATGAAAAGACTGCAGTGACTGAAACTGTTTTTGTGAATGCATTGTATACTGAGAGCACAGAAATGCCATCACAATCGACCCATTCAGAAATAATTATAATTAAATGGGCATCATGAAATATTCATATATGTAAAAATAAAATGCTAACTACATTAGTGCAAAATGTGTTGTTATGAAAGGTTGCAATAGATTGGCCTCTCCACTAGTTGAGGAGGGATGGATGATTGCTTTGTGAGGATAAACAGCAGTATAAAGCCGAAGGGCTTGTTTCATCAGATTATTGCTAAATTTCTTGAAATAATAGCTTCTCTTGAGTTTCTGTAATTTCTTTGTCAGTTAGACTTGAGGCTTGAAAACATGTTGATTAATTTCCTACTGAGATATCGATTTCATCCTTCAATACCTGTGTGATTTTGTCTGATATAAGAAGCAGATGTGCTCAGGAAGGTGATTAATTAATGCTGTAGCATCCGGGACACGATTGCTGCTTCATTGCCTTCTTCTGTCTTTTTCTTTTTATTGCTATGATTTATTTGTCTTTACAAGAGCACAAGCAATATTTGAAGCTGGCTTATTCTTCCAGGTGGCTGATAAAAGCCAGATGTAAAGAGGTCACTTTATTTTCACTTTTTTTTTCTTTTTGCATTTTCTGCCTCTGAAACTGTCACCCTTATAGATATTCCCATTTTTCCTTTTTTTTTAGATAATTGCTCTGTTATCATTTGTCTGTGATGTCTGCTGACAGTTTCAGAGGCAGAAAATGGTTGCTTAACCATTGGTTGCTTAGCTGAGCAGGGAAAATATGATAACTTCAGTCTTTAAAATTTTTTCGCATGTCACCTCAGCATAAAGACAGTAAGAAAGAAAAGAAAGGTTGCAGTATGAGATTCACACACATGCACTCACTTACACATATAAAGAATAGGGTATGTTTAGAGGCATATGTGTCACCCAAGTTAACAACAACAACCACAGTGCACCACATTAGACTTTCTCAAGCCTGAGGTCTGGACTCGGCTGTCTTTGGCTTTGCCACTGTGCCAAATAAAATCAGCAGACGCACTTCGATTGGGAGTAATTAAACATTTAATTTCATTTTAGGCCTCATATGCACGTACGTCATATTCGGCTTATGGAAATTGTGACTTTAGCACCTGGCTGGAAGGTGGCGTGCGGTAAGTTTAATTAGTAAATATTCATGATTAGGAAGGGTGTGCAGATTACTGGATTTGCATGATTACTGTTGTATCAGTGCTGGTTCTAAACATGCGGTAAAATTACAGGGTATGCTTGAATTATTTAAAGAGGGAAAAATAACTGAACATCTGAGAAAGAGGAAAAAAGGGTGAAAGCACACTTTTAGGGGTTGAAGAGGAACCACTGCAGTGTGACTTCAGGGAACAGATTTTTGTATCATCAGTCAGTCTGCTATTCATTGCAGAGAGCAAGCACCACACACTGCAGCATGGGCTGCCATGAGTATAACTTTGATGAAAGTTTGAAAATTGCAAATGAACAATATAGTACAAAATATAGTACCAATTTATAGTACCAATATTACTACCAATGGATGAATTATGCATTCACTTTTTTAATGAAAAGTGTGCATAGGAGCTTGGCTCTGACTTGCCCAAGCTTGCGGTCCTTACAGCAAGGCTGTGAGCTGTAGGTAGGTCAAGAGCTCAGCTGGCAGGGCAATAACACAAACCAGTCTGTTGAAGAGCAGCACTGCATTTGCAAAAGTCCTTATAGTTGGAGTTACAGTGGCCGATAGGAGCAAACGCGCTGCAATGGCCAAAAACATCTCCAATTGGAGAGACGCGCTGAAAAACGGAAAAGATGCAAATTCAAAAACATGCCAACCGAAAAAAAAAAGAGACAAACGCTGCATACCCACGTCAATACAAACACGCTGCACCGGCCCAAATCATCTCCAATTGGAGAAACCCGGTTCAAAACCAGAAACAATGCAAACTCAAAAAAACGCAAACCACAAAAGCAAATGCAAGAGAAAAATGCTGCATTTAGATATCAACACAACAGAAGTGCTCCCAATTGCTTATAGGGGGTGCCAACTTGAGCGAGACTAGCTAGCCAAGTCGGCAAAAAGGCTTTCTGGCTTGCTAGCCTGCTACCTAGATAATGTTTTCTTAGTTGCTTACCTAGAGTATTTGCTAGCCAAGCTAGCCAACAGTTTGGCGCACAGAAGTCAAGACAATAAATTAATAAAAATGATCCATTATTTCGCTATCTCAGAGTTGAACCACAAGTATTTATGTTATGCCAAATATAACTGTCAGCTAGCTATACTAACGTTAGCTAGGAAGCTGGCTGGCTGGCCAGAAAGCCTTTTCGCTGACTTAGCTTGCTAGTCCCGCTCAAGTCAAAGGTAAAAGCTGGTTTAGTTGGTGCTCCCCATAGCGACTGGGAGCACGTCTGTTGTGTTGATGTCTAAATGCAGCGTTTTTCTCTTGGATTTGCTTTTTCGGTTTGCGAGTTTTTGAATTTGTATCTTTTCAGTTTTGCAGCGGGTCTCTCCAGTTAGAGATGCTTTTGGCCATTACAGCACGTTTGCCCCTATCGGCCACTGAAAAAATAACACAAACCAGTCTGTTTGAGAGCAGCACTGCATTTGCAAAAGTCCATATAGTGAGAGTACCTGAAAGAACTCTTCAGCACAAACTCTTCAAACAAGTAAATCTGGAGGAATGCGATCAGAATTCAGAAGAAACTATAAAAACAAAATAAATCAGAGGGCAATCGGTAGAGCGCATATCTCCTCCACACCATATATCTGTTCTTTTGACCACAAAATGTATTCCAGATCACTTCAAAAATAAAATAAACTCTTCCTTGAACTACCACCTATCATCCTGGCAAATTGTGTGCCAATCCGTTCATAACATTTTGAGATATCCTGTCAGAAATATCACACTGACCCACGGTAGACAGATAGATTGTAATTCTTACGGATCCAGAATATGTTCCAGATCACATCCAAAATTGAATCAACTCATCCATGGACCACCACCGATCATCCTACCAAATTTCATGCAAAACCATTCGGAAGACAGACAAACAAGCAAGGGTTGCGGCTGTTGTTCACTGTTGTGGCTGTTGTTCCTGTTGCTGACCCCTTGGCTGTGCTGTAGCGCTGTTCGTTGGTGTTCATTCTGTTTGGGTTGAGACAGAGAAAGATGTGTGGAGGGATTGAAGCTGAAGATTTACTATTGTGCAAACGGGATTTTCTGAAAATAATTTGTGTGTTAAAGTTCAAACAGTAATAGAGATTAGACGATTTGCCCTCGAGGTATAACCTTTGTCGCAGTAGGGGCAGGGAGAATCTTCCCCCTGTCTTCTTTTTCCCCTTTTCCCCCCCTGTAACAACTCGGTGAGCAAACAACCAAATTAAGACGCTAATCTGGTTAAACAAAGGCGACGGGGGTTTTTTGTTTTTTTTGGGGGGGTTTCAGTCTCCCGGGAGGAAAGTAAGGGAAAGTAAAATAAATTAAAATGCAAAATATAAAGAATAAATTGAAACGCTAAATATACTCAGCAACAAAAGTTTCTGTGACACCATTTATGTGTATGTTATAAATGACACGCAAAGATCTCAATGCAATCAATATGTTTATTTAACAGGAGAAACACTGACTTTTCAGTGCCAACGTCACTCAAAACGAAAAATGTCATTTTCATGCGTCATGAAGCACTTGTCTGACGTCTAACCAATTGTGACCTTCACACTTCAATACCGGGTGTGACTTCCTCGTGCCATGATGCAAGCAACGCATCTCCGGCGCATGGACCGAATGATATGTGCCAGAAATTGCTGTGGGATGTCATTCCAACTCTGACGTAGACGTTGTCGCAATTCCTGGAGTGTAGGTGGCGGGTTATCCAACCGCCGCAAATGTCGATCCATCTCGTCCCAAAGATGCTCGATTGGGGACATGTCTGGGGATCTGGCTGGCCATGGCAGGACATTGACTTGTTGCTGCATCAGATACTGCTGTACAATCCTTGCAACGTGTGGTCTGGCGTTATCATGTTGCAGCGTTATTCTGGGACCATGTTGCATCAAAAACGGTACCACCAATGGCCGTAGCACTTCATCGCGATATCTTTGACCTGTCAGATTTCCATCAATAACAAGCAAATCTGTTCTGTTTCTAGCCGTGATCCCTCCCCAAATCATGACACTACCACCTCCAAAACGATCAAATTCCTGAACACAGTTGTTGGCATAACGTTCTCCACGTCGACGGTATACACGTAAACGACCATCACATCAGTTAAGCATGAATCTTGATTCATCAATGAAGAGTACAAGATCCCACTGACGTTGGATCCACCGTCGATGTTGTTGTGCCCACTGTAGACGCAGTCGTCGGTGTTGTACTGTGAGTATTGGACGTCTTGCTGGCCGACGTGGGACAATGCCAAAATGACGGAGACGGCGACGGATTGTCTGTGCAGACAGTCGCCTCAAACCAGGTATCGTTCTTGCAGTTATGGTTGCAGGTTGGAATCGATTTCGGAGATGGGTTGTTCGAATCCAGTTGTCCTGTCTGGGAGTGGTTACTCGTGGACGGCCGCTGCGAGGACGGTCTCTGACATGTCTTGTCTGCTGAAGACGCTGCCATAAGTTCCAAATGGTGTTTCGGTGGGCATTCAGGCGATGAGCAACTTCCCTCTGCGAGGTTCCGGATTCAATCATCCCAATGGCCCTCCACCGATCATTTTCAGACAGTCTTGGCATTTAGAGGGTAGAGTTCCTGATCCGAAATGGCTGTGTTTTCGATAAGTGATGCTTCCGTCGTTCATCAGGCACAATGTGAACATTCCAAAAATTCTCCTCTTTTATTGCCATGCACAAGCATGATTTACGCACATTTTCACGTGCAAAGTCATTTTCTCGCATTTTCATGATTTCTATTTCAATGTTGTGTTTACGTGTACTGTTTCAGTCTGATATCACCATGTATGACAATTTCATAATTGCGTTATGAAAAATAATTAACAATATTGGTGTCACAGAAACTTTTGTTGCTGAGTATATTTGTCTAACTAAGTGATGTAATGTGAATATAGGCCACTAGATGGCAGTATTTACCTTTTTTTTGTGAAGCTCAGACTGGAGTCATGTTTAGACATGTCCTGGACATGTCTGGGGCAAGTCTCAGAAAATTAAAAAAAAGAGGTCTAAATGTGGGTGGGGTCTGCAAAAGAGTATATAAGGAAAAGAATTGAGACAGTAAAGGAGTAGGAGAAATTGCAAGAAGAAGGATACGTGACCAGACCTTTAATTCTGTTCAAGACCTGTGCAGTCTGTTGTGGATTGTTTTTCACCCAGCACATCACCAGGAAACCCCACCAAAACAAGGGACTGTAATTATTTCTTTTTTTCTTGATAATCAATCTTGGTCTTAGCTGTTATTTAGTTGTTATTGTCTTTGTCTGTTTAATTAAATGTGTTTGAGTTTTAAAACTGTGTCTGTCATCCCTTGCTGTTGCTGTTGCTGTTATGTTGTAAATGTAATAAGAAATTGGGGCCATAAAAAATTGGGGGCTCAAGGTCCGGGATAGACCATTTTGTGAGTAATTTATTGAAAATCTAACATTTCAAATTGTGAAATTGTTTTTGTGAATTTTCCTAGATATATATTGACAACAGCAATGGATGATTTCTTGGCATCACCAACCGTAGGGGTTTTGAAGTCTTTTAAAAAGACGGAACTGCTAGAAATTTGCAGACAGTTAGAGCTGACAGAGGTAAAACCAGCCATGCGAAAAGCAAGACTGGCTAGAGAGAAAGTTGAATATTACATTGATGAAAATGTGTTTGCACCAGGAGATCTGGCACAGTTTCCAGTGGAAAATCCAAATATAGAAATGGAACTTAAATTAAAAATGCTAGAGATTGAAAGGGAGGAAAAAGAAAAACAAAGGCAGTTTGAGTTGGAAAAATTAGCAAGAGAAGAGAAAAAAGAAAGGGATGAAAAAGAGAAAGAAAGGTAGGAAAGAGAAAAAGAAAGGGAGGAAAGAGAAAGAAAGGGAAGAAAGAGAGAAAGAAAGAGAATTTGAGTTAGAAAAATTTGCAAGACAGAGAGATTTTGAATTAGAGAAATTCGATAGAGAAGAAAGACTCCAAATGGAGCAACTAAAAATAAAAATTGCAACTGAAAATAAATTTCGGGCTAGCCAGGAGGTAAAACTGGTGCCTCCATTTTCGGAAAAGGATGTTGACAACTATTTCCAGTGTTTTGAAAAGGTAGCAAAGAGTTGCCAGTGGCCAAAGGAACACTGGCCTCTGATGTTGCAAACTGTCCTCAAGGGTAAAACTCAACAAGCCTATTCGGCTTTGTCTGCAGATGATTCCTCTGATTATGAGGTTGTCAAAAAGGTTATTTTGAGAGCTTATGAGTTGGTTCCAGAGGCTTACCGACAGAAATTCAGAGGTCTGAAGAAATCTGAAAATCAGACTTATGTTGAATTTGCTAATGAAAAGCAGGTTTGCTTTGAGCGCTGGTGTACTTCTATGGAGGTCAAGGATGATTTCAACTCACTAAAAGAGATGGTGTTAGTTGAAGAATTCAAGAACTGTGTTAAAGATGATGTTAAGACCTACCTTAATGAGAAGCAAGCACTGAATTTGCAATCAGCTGCCAAATTTGCAGATGAATATGTTCTCACACATAAGTCTAAATTTCAGTCTAGCAGTAACAATAGATGGTCCCAATTTCAGAAAAAGGGTTATGGTGATACCCAAGATTCCTCACCCAAAGACAAAGACAAATCTGGTGATGGTGCTCAGAAATCCAGTAACAGGTCTGATCAAAGTGTGAAAGCTGACAGTGACAAAAGTGGTCTAGTTTGCAGTTATTGCAAGAAATCTGGTCATGTTACAACTAACTGTTGGTTCCTTAAAGCTAAGAAAGAAAAAGAAAAGGATACCAAACCAAATGCCTTTGTGAAAACAAGGTTAGAAACCCCTGTAGTAGATAACCAATCTGCTAAATTGCCTGCTTCTTGTGGGGCTAAAAAGCCTGATACAGCTGACTTCGTGAGGGAGGAATTTCTTCCATTTGTGTCAGAGGGATTTGCGGCTCTGAATGAGCATACTACTCCTGTCCCCATATATATCCTAAGGGATACCGGAGCTTCTCAGTCACTTTTGTTGATGGACTCCTTGGAGTTACGTGATGAGACCGCTTCAGGGGATTTCATACTTGTACAAGGTATTGAAGGGAGGACTGTATCTGTACCCCTGCGCTCGATATTCTTGAAGTCAGATTTAGTTACAGGACAGGTAAAGGTGGGACTTATGTCAAGTCTACCTATAAAGAGTGTTTCTCTGTTGCTAGGCAATGACCTGGCTGGGGGCAAAGTAGTTCCCCCTGTACATCTTACTTCACAGCCGAGCACTGAAGATGGGGATGAGGACCCATCTCTGTATCCTTCTTGTGCAGTGACTCGTGCTATGGCCAAGAAGGCTAAAGAAGAAGATGATGTGGTGCCGTCCAGTACATTGAATAGTCAGGACTCAGGTGGTTCGCCTCATGACTCTGATTGGCCTACTATGGTTTCTCCGTTTGAGGACTTATCAGATACTTTTATCAGTTCTCTATTCAGCAAGCCGGATGGGTCTGGTGATTCTGATGTGTCTGGAGACTTGTCTCTGTCCAGAAAGCGGTTGATTGAGGAGCAAACTAATGATCCTGAAATTTTTGTACTAAAGAGGAGAGCCCTTCCTGATAAAGAAATAGACGCAGTTCCAGTTGGGTATTATCTCAAGGATGGTGTGTTGATGCGGAAGTGGCGCCCTCCTGATATCCCTGCCAATGCAGATTGGGCAGTGGTCAGGCAAATTGTTGTTCCGAAGGTCTATAGGAATGAGATCTTAACAATGGCTCATAGTTTACCTTTAGGGGGTCATCTTGGTGTTAACAAGACTGTTGATAAGATCATGAAACACTTCTTTTGGCCTGGGCTTCGGAAAGATGTTTCCAACTTTTGCAAAACCTGTCACACTTGTCAGGTAGTTGGAAAACACCAGTTAGACCCACCTGCAGCTCCATTGCAGCCTATCCCAGCATTTGGGGAGCCATTCTCTAAGGTCATTGTTGACTGTGTTGGTCCATTACCCAAGACTAGATCTGGAAATCAGTACTTGTTGACAATCATGTGTGCATCTACCAGATTCCCTGAAGCCATACCTCTACGCAACATCAAGGCAACTGCAATCTCAAAGGCTTTGATAAAGTTCTTCACGTTGTTTGGCCTTCCCAGGGAAATTCAGTCAGACCAGGGTAGCAATTTCACTTCAGGATTGTTTCAGCAGGTTGTGTATGAACTAGGTGCAAAGCAGATTCTTTCTAGTGCCTATCATCCAGAAAGTCAGGGTGCCTTAGAGCGGTTTCATTCCACTCTCAAGACAATGATGAGGACTTATTGTTATGACCATGAGAAAGACTGGGATGATGGTGTTCATTTGCTGTTGTTTGCAGCTAGAGAAGCAGTGCAGGAGTCTACTGGATTCAGTCCATTTGAGCTAGTGTTTGGTCATGAAGTGAGAGGACCTTTGCTATTATTGAGTGAACAATGGCAAGAGAAAGAGCCGCATATCAGTCTGTTAGACTATGTTAGCAAGTTCAAGGAAAGATTGCGTGCAGCTTGTGACCTTGCCAAAGAGAACTTAAAATCAAGTCAGGGAAAAATGAAGACTTGGTATGATCATAAGGCTAGAAGCCGTGAGTTTAAACCAGGAGACAAGGTCCTTGTGTTGTTTTTTTTTTGCAGTCCAATCCATTGCAGGCTAGATTTCATGGTCCTTATGAAATTCTGACAAAACTCAATGATCTCAATTACATTGTGAAGACTCCAGATAGGAGAAAACCAAAACAATTGTGTCACATTAACATGCTGAAGCCTTATCATGACAGAAATGCTAGCTGAAGTTCTTTCATGTAAATTGTCAAACACTGAAGTGTTGCAAAATCTTGATGTAAAACTCCAGCACTTAGAACCCTCACAGAGAGATCAGTTTGAAAGGTTGATCAAGAAATATGAGGATTTGTTTCCTGATGTTCCAAAGAGAGTTACTATAGCCTCTCATGATGTAGATGTTGGTGATGCCAAACCAATAAAACAGCATCCATACCGGATGAATCCTGAAAAGAGAAAGATTGCTGAGAAAGAGGTTGAGTACATGTTAAACCATGATATTATCAGACTCTCCAACTCCGATTGGAGTTCACCCTGTGTGCTAGTTCCAAAACCTGATGGAAGTACTAGATTCTGTACAGATTATCGCAACGTCAATGCTATAACTAGAACTGATGTGTTTCCAATACCTAGGATTGATGATTGTATTGATAGTGTAGGGCAAGCAAAGTTTCTGACCAAGATTGATTTATTGAAGGGTTATTGGTGTGTGCCTTTAACTGAGAGGGCCAAGAGCATCTCTGCTTTCGCCACACCATCTGGATTGTACCAGTATGAAGTCCTACCCTTTGGCATGAAAAATGCCCCAGCCACGTTCCAAAGGATGATACAGTCTACAATCGCCGGATTGCCACACACGGGTGCGTACATCGATGACCTGATCACATGGAGTGACTCCTGGGAAGAACATCTAAAAGATGTAGAGACGTTGTTCCAGCGCCTGACCCAGGCTAACCTGACTGTTAACCTGAGCAAGAGTGACTTTGGTTGTGCTACTGTCACCTATCTTGGCTACGTCATAGGCCAGGGTAAGGTGGCACCCATGAATGCTAAAGTCCAAGCCATCATGGACTTTCCAGTTCCTGACAACAAAAAAGCTTTGCGCCGCTTCCTTGGAATGATCGGGTACTACCGCAAGTTCTGCAAGAACTTTGCTGAGATTGCTCTCAGTCTAACTAACCAACTGAAGAAAGGCGTAAAGTTCACCTGGGATGATGCATGCCAGAGAGCCTTCGATCACCTGAAGTCTCTGCTGTGTCACTTCCCCGTGCTCAAATCTCCTGACTTCAACAAACCGTTCTCCATCGCGGTCGATGCTAGCGACCAAGCTTGTGGATCTGTGCTCCTACAGAGAAGTGACTCTGATGACATTGAGCATCCCGTGGCATACTTCTCCAGGAAGTTCAATCGCCACCAAAGGAACTATTCCACAATAGAGAAGGAACTGTTGGCTCTGGTCCTTTCTTTACAACACTTTGAGGTTTATGTTTGTACAGGACAAAAGCCAATGATTGTGTACACTGACCACAATCCGTTAATGTTTTTGAGTAAGATGAAAAACAAGAATCGGAGATTGTTGAATTGGAGCTTGATTTTACAGGAGTTTGACTTGGAAATTAAGCATGTGAAGGGTACAGACAATGTAATTGCTGATTGCTTATCCCGTGTTTGAATGTGTATATATATATCATGTGTTTGAATATTGTATGATATGTATATATAGACAAGTGTTCACTTAACCATTTTGTATTGAAAAGAAAAATTTTGCCTTTATGAGTCAAAATTTTTCCCTTTTGGAATGGAGGTGTAATGTGAATATAGGCCACTAGATGGCAGTATTTACCTTTTTTTTTGTTAAGCTCAGACTGGAGTCATGTTTAGACATGTCCTGGACATGTCTGGGGCAAGTCTCAGATAATTAAAAAAAAGAGGTCTAAATGTGGGTGGGGTCTGCAAAAGAGTATATAAGGAAAAGAATTGAGACAGTAAAGGAGTAGGAGAAATTGCAAGAAGAAGGATACGTGACCAGACCTTCAATTCTGTTCAAGACCTGTGCAGTCTGTTGTGGATTGTTTTTCACCCAGCACATCACCAGGAAACCCCACCAAAACAAGGGACTGTAATTATTTCTTTTTTTCTTGATAATCAATCTTGGTCTTAGCTGTTATTTAGTTGTTATTGTCTTTGTCTGTTTAATTAAATGTGTTTGAGTTTTAAAACTGTGTCTGTCATCCCTTGCTGTTGCTGTTGCTGTTATGTTGTAAATGTAATAAGAAATTGGGGCCATAACAGTGAATTGTGTGATATACAAAGTAAAACAGAGTTCTTTTCAAGGACTTAGGTATTGTCGCCTGGTTTTTCTTTAGCTGATTTAGCTAACGAACCTCAGTAAGCTCTCAACGCCAAGAATATTATCGAATTACCTGGATATCTTACTATAACCTGGCTTAGTTTCATACTTAGTGGCTTGCCTTTCATACAGTCTTCAAGCCAATACATGTTAACGTTCACCGGGTTTTTTTTTAGTCCCCTTCATTCGCTGTCCTTCGTTCTCTACCGTATTACCATATAAACGCATTGCCAAGCTTGAATATTAACGCAAACCGGGGTTTTTCTTTTTCGCATTTTATTATTATCAAAGGGCTCTTCTGATTAAACACATTGCACATTTCGTTATCTTTGTATTTTCTTCCAGTTGCTGTGCCTTTATCAGCTAATTAAAGTTTAACTGCTTGTTTGAGTGTTTAGCGACAGCTTGTTGGGGGAGATACCGTGTATAGTTCGCTCACTAAGTAAACGACTTGTTTATTCGGTCCGTTTTAATTAAAGGGAACCGAGGCTTTACTCTTATCTCGGTTACCCTTGGTTGTATTTCTGGCTAGCTAGCTAGGTAGTTACTGTTTGCATTTTCTGGCTGGGGATCTGAGATTTAGTATTTAGTTAGTCGGGCAGCAATCACTTGAGTCGTCCATTCGGTTAGGTTGGAATCTAAATGGAAAGGTTTACTGGAGTGCTCTGCCTCTTCCCTCCACCAGTTACTCTTAGGCGTTGTAGCCAGTCTGTTTTACCTGGGTTCTCAGCTAAGCCCTGTGATATTTTTAGGTTAGTATATTAATAGCACCGAGACTAGATATACTCAAGTTGGCTTATTAGGAGTGCTTATTATCTATAAAGTTTCTCAATTTGGTATTTCATTTCTGTTAAGTGAAACTAAGCCCCTGTTAAAAGAGGCTTATTATCCATTTACAAAGTTTCCCCACAGATTCTATTGTGACTACTGCTTAGGGCTTCTTAGGTTAATAAATTAATGAGCTGCCGGGTGGCTCACACGGTTAAGGCACTGTGCTGCAGTGCAGAGGTGATCACCACGTCGCGGGTTCGAGCCTCGGCGTACCCACCGGCAGGGGTCGGCAGCTTTTTCAGAGTAGCGCACAATTGGCTATCGCGCTACAGGGTTACAAATTGGGAAGGGACTGCCGGATTTGGGTGTTCGATAACAGCTTTGTTCGTTGCTCCAGCGCCTCCTGTTGGCCAGACGGGCGCTCGTCAGGAAGACTCCGGCTTGGTTCATGTCCGGGTATCCTCCGCCCTCGCTCTGAACTTGCGAAGATTCAACCAGCGAGTGTATAAGAATCAGTGGCTGACAGGCACGTGCTTCGGAGGAGAGCCGTGAACTGTCTTCACTATCCTGAATTGGCAGCAAGGGGTCGCAAACGAGCAAGCTTTGTACATAGTTCCCCAATTGGGCATTCCAAATTCGGGTGGGATTGGAGATGCCAAATTTATTAAAAAAAAATAAATAAATAAATAAATTGTGGTGCCTCAGCTTCTGTCTCGGCATTAGTAATTTTTTTTTATCTAGGGTGAGCGAGGTCATTAGGTTGGGGGTTCAAAAAGTGGCCAAAACAGGGTGGGTTTTTCTGCCACGGGTGCCAGCTAATTGATCATTTGGACAGCAAGATCCTTGATCTTCAGGGCCAGTTGGCGGCGCGACATAGTTCGCAATCAGTAGAGTTCCTAGAGGAACTAAGTAGTATGTCGTTTAGAGAAATGGTGTGTACGCTAAAGCAGGGTGGTGCGGAGACCCCAGAGCAGGCAGGTAGAGAAAGTTGGGTAACGGTAGGACGTCAGCGCAGGAAAGGGCCTGCACGTCGTACAGCAACAGCTCCTGCAGTAGTTGAGGTGTCCAACTGATTCCGGCCCCTGCAGGAACTTGAATTCCTGACCGTGAGAGTGAGGGGACTGATGTGCAGCAGGGCACCCTGTTGGCCTCTACCCCTTAGAAAGGAGAGTTAGTGATAGTGGGGGACTCAGTACTTAGAGAAATAGACAGTTTAGTCTGTTCGTGCGACACGGAGTCTCGTACAGTGTGCTGCCTGCCTGGTGCCCAGGTAGGAGACCTCCTGGAGCATGCGGACAAGCTCCTGGCCAGAGCGGGGAGTGATCCAGTTGTCATGGTCCATGTTGGGACAAATGACATAGGTAAGGGTGGGTCTGAGGTTCTGCAAGGCAAATTGGTGGAATTAGCTGAAAAGCTTAGGAGCAGATCCTCCACGGTAGTGTTCTATGGGATTCTACCGGTACTACGTGCAAGCAGAGGGAAGCAGAATTTTATCTGGAGGTTTATGAGGTGGCTACGAACCTGGTGTAGGAAAGAGAGGTACAGGTTTATGGGGCACTGGAACTACTTCTGGGACAGGGGTGACCTGTTCAAGCCGGATGGGTTACACCTGCACTGGAGAGGGTACCTTTGCTCTGGGTCAGCGTATGTTGAGGGTAGCAAAGAGTTATTTAAACTAGGGACTCAGGGGGGCAGGGAGGTTAGAGAGTGTTACACAGAGGGAACTGCAGACTGCCCTGATGGAAGCTGACAGCGTTACATGCACTATTGATGATATATTTTTTTCAGCTACAAAGCGTAGTGAGGGGCTTGGAGCAGTGGGCACATGGGAAATCGAAGGGGAAGAGCGTTTGTGATAACCTGAAATGTTTTTATCTAAATGCAAGAAGCATTAAAAATAAATTTTCAGAACTTGAAGCCGTTATGATTAGTGAAGGCTATGACATAGTTGGGATTACAGAGACATGGCTTAGTGAAGAGGATGGAGATGAATATAATGTAGAAGTTTATTAGCTCTTTAGAAAGGTTAGATGCAATAGACGAGGAGGGGGTATAGCACTGTATGTGAACGAAAACATAAATGAGCAGGAAATTCCTGAAATTGAACATTCCTTGCCCTGCGAAGATATCTGGGTCAGGCTCACTGGCAAACACAAGACAGGATTAAACACAGGAGTATGCTATGGACCGCCAGCTTTGGACAGTACAGTCAATGAAATGCTCTTCAAGAGGATTACGCAAGCTTGTAGAGGGGGAGGGACTATTATTATGGGAGACTTAAATTATCCTGGGATCGATTGGGAAATGGTGAACGGACAGGGTAGGAGGGAGGAAGAATTTCTAGATATCATAAATGATAATTTTTTGGTGCAGTATGTTAATAAACCTACAAGAGAGAGGCAGTTTTAGACTTAGTGCTCTGTAATGGCCCAGATAGAATTGGGAGATACTCCTGGACTGTGAGTCTGAAAATGAGATGTGGGAAAGATTTAAGGGGGCTTTACTTGATTCACAATGCAAATTCATTCCATAGGTGTCCAAAAGTGAGCTGAAAAATCAGAACTCTCAGTGGATCACCACAGCTATTAGTAGGAGTTTGAGGGAAAAGAGGAATCTTTACAAGATGTACATAAAGGATAACAATGAGATTACAAAGGCTGAATACTGTAAAATGCGGGCTGTGGTCAAAAAACAGCTGAGGAATGCTAGAAGACTGTATGAAAGACAAATTGCATAGGGGGCAAAAACTAGCCCTCAGCGCTTCTTTCAGTACTGTAACAGAAAAAGGTATGTCAAAGAGGAGGTTAAGTGCATAAAGAATAAAAGTGGATCGTTGCTATATGATAACACGGATATTGCGGATACCTTAAACAGTTACTTTGTTGAGAATTTTACCTCAGAGCGGGTCTTTATTCGGCCAGAGGGCATGTCCACTGCTCAAGATTATTTAGCAGAAATTGAGATTAGGGATAACAAAGTATTAGACAAGTTGCGTAAACTAAAGGCAGATAAGGCGGCGGGTCCTGATGGCTTATATCCTAGAGTGCTCAGGGAAGATCGTGAGATCATCTTTCAGCCACTATCCTCCATCTTCAGACGTCTTTAGAACCTGGGTAAATACAAAATTATTGGAAACTGGGCAATATAATACCAATATATAAGAAAGGGGACCGTCCTGAGCTAGGAAATTACAGGCCAATCAGTTTAACTTGCATTGAGTGCAAAATATTGGAATCTATCATAAAAGATGAGCTGGACTTATTTCTTGAATGTAACAATATCTTGAGGTATAGCCAACATGGATTCAGTAAGAGAAGGTCATGCCTCACAAACCCTCTGGAATTTTTTGAAGAGGCCACCAAGACTTATGACCAGGGCTGTGGTTATGACATCATATATTTTGATTTTCAGAAAGCATTTGACACAGTACCGAATTTGAGACTAATTTTTAAAATGAGCTCCATTGCAGTTACAGGAGGTATTCTGAAGTGGATTCAAAACTGGTTGCAGGACAGAACGCAAAGAGTGGTGGTCAGTGGTATCTCATCTGAGCTCGGTATGGTGGGGAGTGGCGTCCCCCAGGGATCAGTGTTGGGACCCCTGCTGTTCCTTGTTTACCAAACCCTCACAGGCTCTAGCCATTGTGCTGTAGCAGCTAAAAAAGCTAATCGGATGCTGGAATACATTGCCAAAAGTATTGAGTTCAAATCCAAGGAGGTGCTGCTTCTTTTCTACGACACATTCGTCAGACCACATCTAGAGTATTGTCTACAGCTCTGGGGACCATACTTTAAGGAAGACATAAAGGCTCTAGAGAAGGTTCAGAGAAGAGCCACTAAGCTTATTCCAGGTATAAAAGTTGAAAGCTATGAGAAAAGGCCGAAGATCCTTAATCTCTTCAGTCTTAGGAAAACGAGACTAAGGGATGATCTGATTGAGGTCTTTAAATGTTAAGGGATCAACAAAGGGATTTATGTAGGATTCATTCAACCAAGTATTTTTAGTGGAACTCGGGGTCACAAATGGAAGCTGACCACAGGTAAATTTAGCACTAATATTCAGAAATATTTCTTCACCCAAAGAGTAATTTCGATGTGGAACAGCTTGCCTGACCATATTGTTGAGGCAGAGAACTTGGGAGTCTTCAAGAGCAGGCTTGACTTAATGCTAGATACCACTGAGTCTTTGAGTATCTGAAGGGATATATTCACAATAGTATAAAGAAACTGGCAAGCCTAGTTGGGCTGAACGGCCTGTTCTCCCCCTTCATGTTATGTAATGTTAAGGGTGAAAACATAATCTCCTTGGTGGAGGTACTAAGTAAGTTAA